>CM071837.1:8853064-10053064 GCA_036507285.1 Trichosanthes cucumerina | reverse complement strand
TACACGGATCATAAGAGTCTGAAGTATATCTTTGATCAGAGGAAGTTGAATATGAGACAGAGAAGATGGTTAGAACTGATTAAAGATTATGATTGTACTATAGAATACCATCCTGGTAAGGCGAATGTGGTAGCAGATGCATTGAGCAGGAAGTCAAGACTTCCTAGGGATGCCTTGTGTGGTATACGAGCAACTTTTTTAAGAACTCTAAGGGATTCTAAGGCAGAGTTGTGAATGCAGAGAGTTCAGGGAGTCTTTTAGCTCGGGGCCAGTCAGTCTTCACTCAGTGAGAGGTTGTGAGAAGACAACTAGAGGATAGTAACTTGCAGAAAATGTTTGAAAAGTCCAAACAAGGCCAAGAAGCAGAGTTTAAGATGAGATCAGACGGGGCCATAGAAAGGCAAGGAAGACTATGTGTTCCGAATTTTAGTGAGCTTAAAGAAGCTATTCTAGAGGAAGGCGATGATTCGGCTTACGCTATGCATCCAGAAGCACCAAGATGTACAAAACTTTGAAGGAACGTATTGGTGGCACGGGATGAAACGAGAGATAGGCGATTATGTTGATAGATGTTTGATCCGCCAACAAAGTTAAACCTTTGAGTGAGAGGCCGGGAGGACTCCTTAACCCCCATGCCGGTCTTGGAGTGGAAGTGGGAGCATATCACTATGGATTTTCTGTTTGGATTACCACGTACTTCAAGTGGGCATGATGGTATTTGGGTAATAGTGGATAGGCTCTCTAAAACACCACGATTTATATCGATTAAAGCGACGTCTACGCTTGATCAGCTTGCTAAGCTATACGTCGATAGAATTGTGAGTCAATACGGAGTGCCAGTGTCTATCGCTTCAGATAGAGATCCAAGATTTACTTCTAAGTTTTGGCCTAGCTTACAGAAAGCTATGGGAACAAAGTTGAAGTTTAGTACATCATTCCATCCTCGCATGGATGGGCAAATCGAGAGAGGACCATCTAGACCTTAGAGGACATGATGAGAGCATGTGTCCTTCAATTTAAAGGGAGTTGGGATACACACCTATCGCTTATGGAATTTGCTTACAATAACAGCTACCAGTCGAGTATTGGTATGGCACCATTTGAGGCTCTGTATGGAAGACCATGTAGAACGCCCGTATGTTGGAATGAAGTTGGAGAGCGGAAGCTAATCGCCTACCGAGTTGGTACAAGTTACTACTGAGACAATATTAAGGTAATCAAAGAGAATCGAAGGTAGTCAAGACCGTCGTAAGAGTTACGCAGATAAGCGACGAAAGGACTTAGAATTCCAAGTCGGAGATCAAGTTTTCTTGAAGTTATCTCCGTGGAGAGGTGTCCTTCGTTTTGGCAAGAAGGGTAAACTAAGCCCTAGATATATTGGTCCTTATCAAGTAACGGGACGAGTTGGGCCAAGTGACCTCACAGACTTGAGTTGCAGTGCAGAACTATCTCGAGTACATGATGTATTTCATGTGTCCATGTTGAGGAAGTATGTCCCAGATCCAGACACATGTGTTGCAAGCACAACCAGATTGGTGAAAGAAGACATGAGTTACGTAGAGGATGCAGTTCAAATCCTCGACAGGAAAGAACAAGTTTTGAGGAACAAGACGATCCCACTCGTGAAGGTTCATTGGAGACATCACGGAGTGGAGGATGCAACCTGGGAGTTAGAGGATCTAATGAGGAGGAAGTACCCGATGATTTTCACTTAAAGACTACTCAATTTCGAGGACGAAATTTCTCAAGGGGAGGTAAGTTGTAAACCTGAGATCTTTCTTTGGAACTTCCTTATTATCAAACAACAAAAAGAAAGAAGTAATGAAGAAGTTATGGTCAATCAAAAGCAGAGCGAGAAAATCGAAAATCTTTGGAGTTTTTGAAAGTGTGTTTTCTTGTAGTTTTAAGGTTAAAAACCATGAGCTCGAGGTTCTAATACATGAATTTTGTTTGTTTGATGTGCCAAGAGCAAATAGGTGGAGTGTACGGGCTAAGATTCTAGTTCAAACACTGTGGATCGATAAAAGGAACTTCAAAAGTGTATATATGTTTGAATTATGTTCAAGAAATGCAAGTTTTGCTAGAATAAAGTTTTCAATGCATTATGCTTTCTTTTGAGTACATGTTTATGAGTATTCATGTTTTCCTAGAAATGTGTCAAGTGTTCATTGTGACCCTAAAAGTCTTTATAAAGTTTATACATGAGCATATGTCCAATGGTTACAAAATTTATGGTAATGTTATGATTTCAAGCAAGCATGTACTAGCAAGTATGTTTTAAAGATTTCAGCTTTATGAACAAGTGAGTAAGCTTGAGTTTTATGAAATAAAAGATAAGCGAGGCATGTTCAAATGTTTTCATGTGAATTTTCGAGATATTAAGCCCGAGGCTTTATGGTGGTACCGTGTGCACACAAAGGTCTTATTCTCGTTGTCGACGTTGAGTGTACTCGTGACAACAGCCATTGCCGTGAGTGAGTCTTTGGGCGGGCCCCACTACGACAAAGACGATGGGAGTCTTTGGGCGGGCCCCACTACATCGTAGAGTAAACGTTGGTTGTATCGGGCGTGCTACTACACAACGTGGATTGTGACATGTTTTTAAAAGAGTTTATCTCATTTACATGCCTTACGAGATTTTGATGATATACTTGTTGGTTTTTCGAAAGTCTATTATGATTCTACATTTACTTTCAATGCTTGAATACAAATGCATATGCTCATAGTTTTGAGTCACGTGTCTTACAAAATTCTGAGATATTAAACATGATCACTCACCGAGCTTCATAGCTCATTCCTTCTATGTTTTCAAACTTTTGTGTAGAGATCGAGAGCTCCGCTTTGAGTTCACGCCATAGTCTGTTGAAGCTTCATAAGTTAAATACTTTGTACATGGATGGTTTTGTCTAGCAGGTCTCTATGTTTGTAAATTATTTTGCGAGGACTTTGGTGTTATAGTTGTTTGTACATTAGAGGTTGTATAAACACTGGTTGTCTTGTGTTGTTTCTGATGCACTAGACTTTTAGCTTCCAAGAGAGACTTGTGAATGGTTTCCCCTTGTATATGTTTAATAGTTGTCCAGTTTCCGCTATGTCATGTTTAAGTGTTCCATTTTCGAACATAGTATGTTTATCAGGTGAATCAGGGTCAATAGGTATTGTTAAGAGATAAACAATGTCTGTTGGCTTCACGCCGCCTTTCGAGCTGAGTTAGCAGGTAGTTCGGGAGGGGGTGTGACACGCCAAGTACAACCAATGTTTACTCTACGATGTAGTGGGGCCATCCAACACTCCCATCGTCTTTGTCGTAGTAGGAGGGCCCGCCCAGCACTCACGACAGCATTGTTGTCACGGAGTACACTCAACGTCGACAACAGGAAATGACTTGTATGCACACGGTACTATATAGCCTCGGGCTTAATGTCTCATTCATTTACTCATTCAAGACTTAGAGAAACACATAAAAACTTTTAAACATGAATGCTTATCTTTTCCTTCGTAAAACTCAAGCTTACTCAGCTTGTTCATTAAAACTGGAAATCTTTAAATCATACTTGTAAGTACATATTTGCTCGAAATCATAACATTTTCATAAATTCCGACATTAAAGAACATATGCTCACATATAAATTTCATCAAGACATTTAGGCTCACAACGAACACTTGAAATCATTTCTTAAAAAATATGAATACTCATAAACATGTGTTCAAAGGGAAACAATAAGCATTGAAACCATTTTGTGTTAGCAAAACCTTGCATTTTCATAAGCATAATACAAGCCTATAAACAATTTTCGAGGTTTGTTTTGTCACTCACTATGTTAGACCTAGAGTCTTGAACCGTACACTTGACCTATTTCTTCTTGGCTTGCAAGACAAACAAAAACCATGTTTTAGAACCTCGAGCTCATGGATTTTACACATTTCATACCCTGTCTTCAAACAATCATAACTTCTTCATTACTTAGCCAAAAAGGATGTACTTTATACCAAACTCTTCCTTTTTGAACCCTCTAAAAATCATATGAGGAAATAAAATTGAGATTCCCAATGGATGTGTTCGAAAATACCTCGAACTCTTATTCCCCAGAGACAAACTTCTGCCAATCCAAATTTGTTTCCCTGTTGCAACCCGAAACTTAACCTGTAATTTAAAACATCCTACAGTCGATTGCTTCTCACGAGTTCTTTATGAAAGGTTTAGTAAATTTAATAAGCATTCCAACCATACCTATTAGACATTCTGATTCAAATCCTACTGATTAGGACAACCCAAACACCATAGACATCTTGGATTTGACAGCAAAATCTTTCCTCTGTCTTCCCCTTAACAAATCAGTCACAAAGCTTCGAAATTTGCTCGAGCTTCCTTCACAAATTTTTTTTAAATATCAATTAATTTTTAAGAAAATCAAATCTCACATCTTACCTTTTCTTGTGGGGCTCGAAATGATCCAAATACCAGAACATGGTTGAATTGATCATAGAATTGCCATGGAAATCGAATCTTCTTTCTCCTTTCTTCTTCAACCTCAGAACCAGAAACTTTCTTCCTTCTTCTTCTCTCAAACCCCTCCCACGAAGCCCTGGTTAGTTTGTGAAGAAAAATGAGAAAGAAATGAGTTTAAAATGGATGAAAATTGTTCTAAACGGTGGTGGGGCTTCTTTTGTCTTTTCCCTTTTCACTTTTTCCTTCTCTCCTTTTCTTTCCTCCCTTTTCTTTTCTTTTCTTTGTAAAACAAAGAAGACCAAGTATTTAAACTATTTATTTCTTCTTTTCTTTTCTTTTGTTTTTTTTTAAAGAAAATTTTCAAAGAGAGATTCCGGGTTCTAGCTTCCCATTCAACTTAGTTAAGAACATACTAAAAACAAAGATATGTGTACCCCCTCCAAAACTACCTGCTAACTTAGCCCGACACACGTCGTGAAGCCAACAGACATCGTTCACCTCTCTAAAGATACCTGTTGATCCTGTTTTACTTGATAAGCATACTATAAGTGTATAAGAAACACTTTAAACATAACACAACGGAATACTGACAATTACGTAACCTACTTAAGGAGTAACCCTACTTAAGACTCTCTAGAAAAATGAAAGTGGTATGAACATCACAACCAAAAACAGGTCAAACCATGGTTTACACATCCACAACCTAGAGTGTACCCATAAACACAACTTCATAGTCCTTATACAATACATATAGACTTCATATACAACTCCACCCACGTACAAAATATTAATGAAGCTCAGTGAGAGACTGAGTTTTAAAGAAAACTTTAACTCGTAAATCATATCACCTGACCATCTATGAGCGTATGCATCTGTAATCAAACGTTAAAAGTAACCGTGTAATCATAATAGTTTTTCAGAAAAACAGGCAAGTATGTCGTTCAAATCTCGTAAGGCATATGAATGATATAAATCCGTTTAAAACATGTCATAATCCACGTTGTGTAGGGCACGCCCAGTACAACCAACGTTTACGCTACGATGTAATGGGGCCCGCGCAGCACTCTCATCGTCTTTGTCGTAGTGGGGCCCGCCCAACACTGACGACAACATTGTTGTCACGGAGTAAGCTCAACGTCGACAATAGAAAATGTCCTGCGTGCACATGGTACTATATAGCCTCGGGCTCAATGGCTCAGTCATGTACTCGTTCAAGACTTAGAGAAACACATAAAAACTTTTAGACATGTCTGCTTATCTTTTCCTTCGTAAAACTCAAGCTTACTAAGTTTGTTCATTAAAACTGGAAATCATTAAATCATACTTGCTCGAAATCATAACATTTTCATAAATTTCGACAATAAAAAACATATGCCCACATATAAATTTCATCAAGACATTTAGGCTCACAACGAGCACTTGAAATCATTTCTTAGAAAATATGAATATTCATAAACATGTGTTCAAAGGGAAACAATAAGCATTGAAACCATTTTGTTTTAGCAAAACCTTGCATTTTAAAAAGCATAATACAAGCCTATAAACCATTTTCGAGGTTCGTTTTGTCAATCACTATGTTAGAAATAGAGCCTTGACCCGTACACTTGACCTATTTCTTCTTTGCTTGCAAGACAAACCAAAACCATGCTTTAGAACCTTGAGCTCATGGATTTTAACCGTGAAATTACAAAAAAACACCATTCAAAATTACAGCATTTTACACATTTCATACCCTGTCTTCAAACAGATATAACGTCTTGATTACTTAGCCAAAAAGGATTTACTTTATACCAAACTCTTTCTTTTTGAACCAATCTAAAAATCATATGAGGAAATGAAATTGAAATTCCCAACGGATGTGTTCGAAAATATATCGAAAGCTTCTTCCCCAGAAACAAACTTCTGCTATTCCATATTCATTTCTCTGTTGCAACCCGAAAATTTACTTGTAATTTAAAACATCTTATAGTCGATTTATTCTCACGAGTTCATCATCAAAGTTGTAGGAAATTAAATAAGCTTTCCAACCATACCTATTAGAGCTTCTGATTTGAATCCTACTTATCAGAAAACACAATAACATGAGACTTCTCGGATTTGACAGCAAAATCTTTCCTCTGCCTTCCCCTTAATAAATCAGTCACCTTGCTTCAGAATTTGCTCGAACTTCCTTCACGAATTTTGTTCAAATTTGAATTAATTTTCAAGAAATCAAACCTCACATCTTACCCCTTCTTGTGGAGCTAGAAATGATCCAAATACTAGAACATGGTTGAATTGATCATATAATTGCTATGGAAATTGAATCTTCTTTCTCCTTTCTTCTTCAACCTCAAAACCAAAAACCTTCTTCCTTCTTCTTCTCTCAAACCCTTCCCACGAAGCTCTGGTTAGTTTGTGAAAAAATATGAGAAAGAAATGAGTTTAAAATTGATGAGAATTGTTTTAAACGGTGGTGGGGCTTCTTTTGTCTCTTCCCTTTTCACTTTCTCCTTTTGTCCTTTTATTTCCACCCCTCTCCTTTTCTTTTCCTTTCTTTTCTTTTTAAAACAAAGAAGACCAAGTATTTAAACTTTTTCTTTCTTCTTTTATTTTCTTTTTTTTTTAAAGAAAAAATTCAAAGAGAGATTCCGGATTTACAGTTTTTTTTTCACGATTTTCTTTTTTATGTTTTCCTTGTTATTATGTTTTCTTTCCTTTCCTAGTTTTTTGTCTACTTTCTTTCTTTTTTGATACCTATAGGTGTATGCCCAAAGATAGAGCTGCAAACTTGCACCCTTTTGATCCTGAGATTAAAAGGACTTGTAGGAGACTCCTACGACAAGGGAGAGCAGAAATTCATATAATGACAGATAAAGAGTTAATCAATAACCTTAAACTCATCAGGCAGTATTTCCAACCTGTGTTTAATTCTGAGCAGGCTGGAATTGTCGATGCTCCCATAAATGCTAACAATTTTGTACTAAAAACAGGGCTTATTAAGATGGTTAGGGAATTTCCTTTTCGAGGACAAGCCACACAAGATCCTGATTCACACTTGCAATATTTTCTAGAAATTTGTGGTACAATTCAATAGAATGGTATCACTGTTGATAGTGTTTGCTTACGTTTTTTTCCTTTCTCTTTGCAGGGTAGGGCTAAAGAGCGGCTATGGTCTATCCCACAAGGAAGTATCACCTCTTGGGAGGAGTTAGCCCAAACCTTCATAACGGAATTCTTTCCACCAGGGAAAGCGACAACTATTTGAGGCCTGGGGCCGTTATAAGGACATGCTTAGTAGATGTCCACAACATGGTTTGCCAGATTGGGTCCAGGTACAATTATTCTATAATGGACATGCAGGTATGACCATGATCATTCTAGATACCACTGTTGGAAGGGCTTTCATGGCAAATACTATGCCAGAAGCGCGTGCCCTCCTAGAGAAAGTGTCAACTGCCAGCTACCAATGGCCCACAAACAATGACATATCTAAAGAAGTAGTTGGATTGCATCAATTGGATGAGGTAACTTCCCTTAAATCTCATATGACATCCCTCAATCATGCTCTGAATAATTTTGCAGGATCACCCCAAACATTGGGACACTCTCAATGCTCTTAGCCCAATGGAGAATCTACTTTGGAGCAATTACATTATCTGAAAAATAGAAGCAATACTTATGGAGGAAACAAGACTTAGAATACCCTTCCAATACATATAATCCATGTTTGAGTATCCCAGAAACTTATCTTATGCTAACATTAAAAATGTGTTGAATCCTCCTACAGGGTATTCTTCTACATCTGAGAGGAAACCAACTGTTGAAGAAACAGTGCACTCCTTTATTCTTGAATCAAGCAATAGGTCCAACAAGGTGGAGACTGTAGTCACCAGTCTAATTGGCGTAGTAAACAGTCATGGAGCTGCCATAAATAATATTGAGACCCAAATCAGCAAGATGAATGTATCAATTTGAGTGTTGCAGAATATCAAAGGGACACCTTGAGGGAGTATAGTCTAGCAAAATATGTTAAAGAAAGCATTTTTTGGGAGGCTATCCAAGCTTTACATTTTTGTTATTTATGTTTTCTATTTTTAGTTTGGTTTGGTTGTTTGACAGTTCTTAGTTTTGTCACTAGTTTGTTTGTTTTGCGTTATTAGGTTACTGTTGATGGCACCCCTCGTAGAAACCCATGCTCCCGTTCGGAAGAACTTCAACTCACATGTCTTGGTTATCTAAGGAATCTAGAAAAGAAACTGATGATCTCTTTTAATCAGGACAATATTGTTCACTTTTACACTTCTTACTATTTGAGCTTATTTTGCATACAATGTGGACAATGTTTAGTTTATGTTTGGGGGTGGGATGTTATTGATATGTTGTGATTGTCCTGAGTATATGCTGAATTGTTGATTCAACTTTTGCATAAGTATGATCATAATAGCCTAAGATGAGAATTAATTGAAAATTCTTGTGACTCTGCTGAAACTTGAGAGCATGATATGAATTTGAGTTGATTTAAAAAAATTTCTTGAGCTTTTCCTACACCATTCTGCACATAGACTATGTTCCTATAGTTTTGAAATGCTTCGAACAAAGTTATTAGGCTTAGATGTTTGATGTCATCTCCATAGGACTAAAAGATGATCCAAGAGTTAAACTGCAGGATAGGTGAATGAAAATATGAAGTGCATGATCTTTATAATATTTGTATCATTTGAAAGAGTCGTTTGTTTTTGTTATTTGTTTGTTAAAAAAAAAGTTTGGAGAACAAAAAGAGCTACCTTCACAATGATCAGTTAGGCCACTCATTGACCGAGTGCTCTGGGTAAGGGTCCCTGCAGTGGATGTGTAAAAGCTAGTGTCGTTGCATATAAAAAAAAAAAGAAAGAAGAAAACATAAAAAAGTGATAAAAAGTGATTAAGTGTTGAGTAGAGTTATTTATTTCATGACTGGGGGGAGGCTCAAGGATTAGTAATTATGACCAGTGTAGGGGGATGTTAAATGGAGAGCCTAATAAATTTTATCCGGGCATAGAAAAACTGAATAAAAATGGGCTAATCACACACACACACGTAGGAATACTCAGGAAGAGTTTTAAATTTCTCATTGAAGTATTCTAATTGAGTGTTTCATGTTATTGCCAAAATTTTCTTTTAAATCTTTGAGTGTATGTGTAAGAACAATCTCATGTTTAATTATGTTTTTGCTCGGGACTAGCAAAAGTTAAAGTTTCGGGGTATTTTATAGCACACAAAATGTGTTATCTTGAGGCTTAATTATTACTAGGTTTATGATAATTTCAGGACTTTTATGTGTGTTAACCATTGAATTTAAGGTTAAGAGCTTAAATGGGACATTTGGAGACGTTATGGATGACTCGAGATCAAATCATGGCTTTTTGGAGCTCAAAATAACATCGATTAGAATTAAAAGGATCATTTCAAGCTAGTAGACCATAGGTGATGGCGTTGCAAGGCCATGCAGAGCGTTGCAACATTGTACCGAGAAACTTTATAAATAGAACATTGTGCCATCTTGCAAAGGGAGCCAAATTTGATTGTCCTTGCACCATAACTTCGAAATACTCATTGTAAGAAGAGAAAAGTGAGCATTTCGTGGGACCTACAACATTCGTGGAGGTTCGAGAATCAGACGGGAGCTCGGGGACGAAGTACCCACATCGACACATAGTTTTATTTCCTATTTCTTTCTGATTGTAGCATAGTTCTAAGACGTTTTGCACACTTTTAGTTTGGTTTTATTGTGATTTCAAGTGGCTGAAATTTGTAGTTAGGATTTGATTTGCTTGTTTAAGACTTGTTTACTTATGTATTGAATTATGTTTTATTGTTTATTTTAGGCAATACGTTCTTTCATTCTTTGATATTGTTTGTTTAAGTGGACTCGAGAGAAAAGCTTAGATTAGAGCAAAGTTGTCAAAACTTTTAGAAGGCTGGCATGAGAATAATCTAGAAGTCTAAGAGAAACAAATAAAAAATCACTATACTTAAACTTGACCCGTACACTTGAGTATTATATTAAAATTTTATGCAACAACATCTTAGCATGTATATCTGATATATTCGTTAAGAAGCATGAGAGCATGGTCATTGCCAAGGAGATCATGGCATCGCTGCAAGACATGTTTGGACAACAGTCATTTCAGGTCAAGCACAATGCGATCAAACACATTTTTAATGCAAGAATGAAGGAGGGGGCGCCTGTTAGGGAATATGTTCTCGACATGATGGGCCACTTCAACGTGGCAGATATGAATGGTGAATTTATCGATGAGTCGAGCCAGGTCAGCTTCATTTTTAAAACTGTACCATATAGTTTCCTGAAATTCCATAGCAATGCAATTATGAACAAGCCTAGGTACACCTTAACAAGTTTGCTCAATGAGCTACAAACCCTCCACTCTTTGATGAAAGTCATGAGACAGGAGGGTGAGACAAATATTGCCCAACGATCTTTTTAGTGCGGTTCGTCATCGGGGACCAAATCTGTAGCCTCATTCTTTTAAGGCACGAAAGGGGAGAAGAAGAATATGAAAAATGTAGCCAAAGAGAAACAAGCGAAGGGAAAGAACGTCAATGACGCTGTAAAAAAAGGAAAATGTTTGTACTGCAATGTAGATGGGCCATGGAAGAGAAATTGCCCCAAATACATAGTCGATAAGAAGAAATAAGGTAAATTGATTTGCTTTGTGTTGAAACATGTTTAGTGGGCAATGGTTCTCTACCTGATATTGGATTCAGGGGCCAGTAACCACGTTTTCTCCTTTTTTCAGAAAACTAGTTCCTGGAAGCAACTGCAAAAAGGGGAGATAACATTCAGACTTGGAAATGGAGATTTTGTATCAGTTGTAGCGGTGGGCACGGTGGAGCTACTATTTGGCAAGAAAATATTGTTTTAAAATAACGTGTATTTAGTTCAAGGGTTTGCTAGAAACCTTATTTTTGTTTCTTGCCTATTTAGTCTATGTATTTTAATTTCGTAACAATTCAAGAAAAGCGTTTATTTCATTGAAAGGTTTAGAATTGTGTACCACTACTTGTAAATAATTTGAATGTTTTAAGGACTAATTCAATTAACATGGTTTTGAACAGTGAATTATTTAGAACAACAAATACGCGAACTAATAAAAAGAGAAAAGTATATCCTAAAAAAAATGCCCATCTTTGGCAACTAAGATTGGATCATATAACCCTAAATAGGATTTAGGGGTTGGTGAAGAATGGACTTCTAAACGAGTTAGAAGAAAATTCTTTATCAGTATGCGAATCATGCCTTGAAAGAAAAATGACCAAACGACCTTTTAATGGAAAAGGTTATAGAGCCAAGAAAACCTTGGAACTTGTACACTCAGACCTTTGTGGTTCGATAAATGTTAAAGCCCAAGGTGGGTATGAATATTTCATCTATTTTATAGCTAACTATTCGACATATGGATACATTTACCTAATGCATAAAAAATCTGAGGCACTTGAAAAGTTCAAGGAATATAAAACCGTGGTTGAGAACCTTTTAGGTAAATCCATCAAATATTTATATCTAATCGAGGTGGAGAGTAAATGGATCATGAATTCCACGACTATATGATAGACCATGGAATAACGTCCCAACTCTCAGCACCTGGTATGCCACAACAAAACGGTGTATCAGATAGGAGAAATAGAACCCTGTTAGACATGGTTCGGTCGATGATGAGTTATGCTCATCTCACTGAGTCGTTTTGGGTTATGCAGTGGAGACTGCAGTATACATTTTGAACAATGTTCATTCAAAAAGTGTTCCTGAAACACCTTACGAACTCTGGATAGGACATAAAGGCAGTTTATGTCATTTCATAATTTTTTGATGTCAAACCCATGTGCTAGTGAAAAATCCAACGAAATTTGAACCTCGTTCAAAATTATGGCTGTTTGTGGGCTACCATAGAGAATGGAGAGGTGGTCTACTTTTTTATCCTTAAGAAAAAGGGTGCTTGTGCCGAAAAATTCTAGTTTTCCAGAATAAGACCACATCAGGGATCACAAGCCTAAAAGTAAAATCGTGTTAAAAGAGTTAGACAGTGTGTCAGTAAAAGTCACTGACAAAGCTAAGAAACAAACAAAGGTTGTTGACCCTAGCACGTCTAGTCAATGTTTTCCATCTCAACAGTTGAGAGAGCCTTGACGTAGTGGGAGAGTTGTTATACAACCTGAGCGTTACATGGGTTTAACTGAAACCCAAGTTTTTACTTCTAGTAATGACTGCGAGGACCCATTGCCATATGATTAAGCAATGGATGACATTGACAAAAACGAATGGATACCAAACGAGAAGGTGTAAATGGATGACATTCAATTCTGTTTGGGATCTTATGGATCAACCTAATAGGGTTAAGCCCATAGGTTGTAAATGGATCTACAAGAGAAAACGTGGTGTAGATGGGAAGATGCAGATCTTCAAACCTAGACTCGTGGAAGAGGGTTATACACAGCGACAATTGGTTGACTATGAGGAAACCTTTTCTCCTGTTTCCATGATTAAGTCTATACGGATTCTTCTAGGTATTGTTGCATATTATGACTACGAAGTATGGCAAATGTATGTCAGCAAATGGATGTCATGACGGTTGTTCTGAACGACAATCTTGACGATAACATCTACATTAAGATTCTCTCTAATCACTTTAATTGTCGTAACTTGTACAAACTCAACACCGATTAGCTTTCACTCCCTCATTCCAACCCACGGGAGTTCTACATGGTCTTCCATACAGAGACTTAAACGGTGCCATGTCGATACTATATTGACAACCTTTATTATAATCGAACTCCACAAGTGATAAGTGGGTATCCAGACATCCCTTAAACTGGAGGACACATGCTCTCAACATCTCCTTTAAGGTCTGGGTTGTCCTCTCGCACTGACCATTTATCCGATGGTGCAAAGTTGTACTGAAATTCATGTTTGTCCACATAGCTTTCGGTAAACTAGGCCAAACCTTACATGTAAATCTCGGATCCCTATCTGAAACTTTGGACCCTGACACTCTGTATTTACTGACAATTCTTTCGATGTATAGCTTAGCAAGGTAATCAAGTGTAGACGTCGCTTTAATCGGTATAAACCGTGTTGTTTTAGTGAGTCTATCCACTACTACCCAAATACCATCATGTCCACAAAAAAGTACGTGGTAATCCAAACCGAAAATCCATAGTGATATACTCCCATTTCAACTCACGCACAGGCAATGGATTAAGGACTCTTCATGCTCTTTGTCTAACTGGTTTAACCTGTTGACAGATCAAACATCTATTAACAGATTAAGTTATCTCGCGCTTCATACAACGCCACCAATACGTCTTCTTCCAAGTTGTGTTGATCTTGGTGCTTTCCGAATGCATAACGTAAGTTGAACATTGAGTTTCTTATAATATAGCATCTTTAAATTAACTAATACTCGGATTGCATAGTCTTCCCTGCTTAACTATGGCTTTGTCTGCTCCCACCTTAAATTCTAACTCTGAGCCTTGTTTGGAGTTTCCAAACATCTTCTCCAACTTACTATCCTCTGGTTATCTTCTCACAATATCTGCTACAAGCGAAGACCTGACATGAAATTGAGCTAAGAGACTCCCTGAATTCTCTGCAGTCACAACCACCTTAGAATCCCTTAGCGCAGTTAAAAAGGATGCTCGAATACCATACAAAGAATCCCTTGGAAGTCTCAACATCCTACTTAATGCATCTGCTACTACGCTCGCCTTACATGGATGGTATTATATGAATTGTATCCCTCATCTCTGTCTCATATGCAAATCTTTCTGATCAAAGATATATTTCAGACTCTCATGATAGAGGAAAATGTAGCACCTCTCACCGAATAAATAATACCTCCAGATCTTCAATGGTAAAACAACTGTTCCTAGCTTAAGATCATTGGTAGGGTAAGTATGTTGGGATTTATGTCTTAAACTTGTGTAATTTTTATCAATTCAATAAAGTGTTATTTTTTTTATAAGATTACAGTCTTGCTTTTATAAATCCAATAAAGTAAGCTCCAATGTTATAACAATTATCTTGCAATCAGTGTAGTGGACACTATTTGGGTTGACTTCAAGATTATAACCTAAATAGTCTATGGTATAAGAATAAGGTTGGAAACCTCATTCTGGTAACACCATGGATGCGACCCACTTTGTAATTAGTACAGATGAGGTAATCCAACCCATTCATGTAGTTGACATGCGAGTTGGGACATCCTATATGAAGAGTTCATACAAGACTTGATCGCAAATTATTAGTCTAACAAGTATAACAACGTTAACAGGATAAAACTAGTAATTTATAGATGGTCATTAGTGACTTGACCTGAATCTTAAGCAAGTTAAGGACTCCTGCTTATAGGGGTTTGTCCTTAGACTAGTATGGGTGAGAGTCGCCTGTAGCCGACTCAATAAGCCTACCTTCTCAGGGACAGAATCTCGTAGGTAGCTGGGAACTTAACTGTGCAAGATGGAATTCATTCATTCCTCTACTGAGGAATCAGATAGGTCGTTTCCTTAAGAACTGACTCCAGGTCTTGAACAACGGGGCCCCGTCCTCTATGACGGTATGAATCTAAGGTAGGACGTTAGACTTATTGTTCATTAGAGGATCAATGGTGCTCAATGAGCAAAGAGGTAATCACAGGGGTAAAACGGTAATTTGACCCAACTGTGATTACGAACAACCTGTGAAGGATCAACTCATGGGTAATGACTATATCAATGGACAGAACAATATATAAAGTGAGGAGAGTGCAACTACAAGCCTATAGTTGTGTGACTTGTAGTTAATGAATATTGATTAACTAGATCAAAGAGTTTGATCAGTTAATCTCAGATAATTTGTGCTCATGACCTGTCGGTCCATTAGATCCCTCCGTTGGCTCCACATGGTAATATTGAGGGTAGAAAGTTAGGAGTGAAATTGAAGTGTTCAATTTCATACATGAGGAGTTATATCAATTATATATGATGTAATTGATACAATATATAATTGTAAAGTGAATTAGATTCATATATAAACTATATACTAAAGAGAGATTAAAGGAGGGGTAGAATGGTCATTTCCATACCATTCCCCTATATATAGTTGGATGAGATGCAACTAGGTCAAGACTTGAGAAATAGTATTCCTAACCTCCTTGTTGTGTTGTTGGAAGTGTTCCAAAACACAAATCTTTCTCACAAAACACCTCACCACTCCTAAAGGAAACCCACCTTTCTCCCTCACCTAGAGAACAACAGAGAAGATCCAGTGGTGGTGCGGTGTTCGTACGAGTTCTTGTTGCTGAGATCGTGATCGTGGAGAGAGAAGCACTTGAAGAAAGATTCTTCAGAGGTTTATACTTGCTGTCCATACTTTTATTATATGCTTAATTTATGTTTAGGTTCTTGAATTTTCCATTGTAACTAAATCAAGAGCGCCCGATTCGCAATCGCTTCGCAACGGGGACTTCGATTCCCTTCAATTGGTATCAGAGCAAAGTTGCGTTCTTCATTTATCTTCTGGAATTTTCAAGAATAAGGTGGGATTTACTGTTTTGTGCATGAGATGTATGAGCGGTTTTTGCAAAATTAGATGTTTTCAATTGTGGCACTTAGATTTACAATTTCCATTGAAATGTTCAATGTAAGGGCCGGGTGTTTCGGGCAAATTTAATTGTAAATCGAGTCTGTAAGTCTGTGCGATCGAGCCAAATCGGTTGCTGAGAAGTTCGGAGCGAAAACGAGCAAGAACTGGAGATTCCAATGGTTGTTATGTGAATGGCGTTTCAACGCCGCCGCCGTCGGCGTTACGCCATCGCGCAAAGCGCCGCTATGGCGTTATGCAACGCCGCCGAAGACGATAAAAGCAAATAAGTAACGCTACTATATCGGCGTTACTAGCGCCGAAAGCCGTTTCACGCGAGGAGCAACGGGCAGAAAACGAATTTTTATTAATGTATTTAATTATAAAAATATTTTATATTTAATATATTTAATTTTAATTAATATAATTAGATTATATTAATTAAAATTATTTCTAGGGTGCCAAAATTTGTCTAATTTTTGCTATTTTAATTATGCAATTGTTGTGTAATTATTGCCATGCATAGTGTATGCTTATATTTTAGAAATCTCACCTTAGTTTAAGCATTTTCATGCATCATTTATAATATAAGGAGTTATATTTTATAGTTTGCATGAATAATTAATATAATGTTGCTATATTAATTTTTGGACAACATTGACATGCATTATTTTTAATGAGATGAATATGCTATGAATGTTTTATTATTCATGTGGTGAATGATCAAGCACTATAACATAATATGCATGTTACCTAAGGTTAATTATTGGTTTTAAAATATTTAGAACTTGGAAATAATAGACCTTAGGATATCTAGTTCTAATTAGATTAGAATTAGGAACCAAGTAATTTATAAGTTATGATTAAAAGAGGAACTCTGTGTAAGGAAAGTTCTTCATAGGTCAGTATTTAAGTCGATTTTGAAACGGAGCACCCTACAGGAAATCGACACGGGAGTGAAATTTAATCAGAGAGCCTTATAAATTACAGTAGCGTCAGCGGGTTTATTAAGAGGTTAATAAACTAGAAATCCTAGGTTTAATATAAGGAGTTATATTAACAAACTTAGGATAAAATCAATATAAGAGTTATATTGATCATCAATATAAGAGTTATGTCGATAGAGTTAGGTAAAACCATTAGCCGGGTTTTAGCCTAAGAAAGATTCCTATAGACTTAAAGTATTCAGTGGGAGGAAAAGTGTATGAGATACATATTTTTCTACCTACGCTATCTCCGGAAAGTTCACACCGTGAGACTCATACTTGGCCTTGTGGCGCAAACGGGAGTGTCCCCCTTCGGATGGTGTTTGTATGAGTCAATACCAAGGTGAATGGAGAAGGTACTTATAGCGAGTGGGAGCAGGTTTAGTAAAAACAAAACCTGCGGTCTCTTTTGTCGGTTTACACCATTAGGCCACTATGGTCAGCCTGCTAGTTTGGTCGGGACCAGACAATCCCTTCGGAGGGCTTGATCATAGGGGATCTAACACAGTAGACACCCGAAAGGGATAAAGATTTCTTTATACTATTTTTCAATATAGTCCTCACTTCGGCAGACTTTATTGGATCGAGACTCTGGGATCTAAAGACAAAGGGTTACACTCACGGGATAGATTAAGTTGTGTATGTATTCAGACCGAAAAATGGTAACTAAAACCTATAGGAATAAGATTTATTCTGGTGTTAGGTTTTGGTCAACAATCTCTTGATTGAGAGGAGGAGTGTTTTTTATTACACTTCGGTGTCATACATTCTAAACCTTTGGAGTATCATTGCAAATTATAAATGGCCTAGGAATCATTTGATAATTACCTAAAACATGATTGGATTAGAGTAATAGCAAGAAACTCATATAAGTTTATTTGTAATTTTTTCTGCAAAAATGTCTAGCTGTATAATTTCCTTACTGGGTGCGGAAAAGTTAACCGGAGAGAATATGATGACATTGAAAAACAAACTCAACACTATATTGGTAGTGGATGATCTGAAGTTTGTTCTAACTGAGGAGTGTCCTCAGGTGCCAAGCTCGAATGCATCACAAAATGTTCTTGATGCATATGATCGATTGATCAAGGCCAATGGTAAGGCCAAGGTCTACATGCTGGCAAGTATGTCTGACATATTAGCCAAGAAGCATGATGGCATGATTATCGCCAAGGAAATCATGGATTCTGTGCAGGGAAAGTTTGGACAACAGTCCACACAAGCCCGACATAATGTCCTAAAGTACATATTGAACTCGAGGAAGTCAGAGGGTAGATCTGTTCGGGATCATATCCTGGATGTGATGGTACACTTTAACATCGCGGAGTCAAATGGTGCTTCCATCGATGAGTCGAGCCAGGTCAGCTTCATTCTGGAAACCCTTCCAGATAATTTCCTACAGTTTAGAAGTAATGTTGTTAAGAACAAGCTTACTTTTAATCTTACCTCCCTTCTGAATGAACTCCAGACCTTTCAGTCTTTGATTAAAATTCAGGGATCGAAATGTGAGGAAAATGTTGCCAGTAGGAGTTATCATAGAGGTTCGACTTCTGGGATAAAAACAGTGGCTTCATCTTCTTCTAACTTGAGTGGTAAGAAGAAGAACATGAAGAAGGTTGGTAAAGGGAAACACGCTGATAAAGCTGCCGCCAAGAAGGGCAAGACAGTCAAAGACGTTGTTGACAAAGGAATGTGTTTCTACTACAACGAAGACGGGCATTGGAAAGAGAACTGTCTGAAGTACATTGCAGAAAAAAAGAAGGAAAGTAAATATGATTTACTTTGCCTAGAAGCTTGTTTAGTGGATAATGATAAAACAACTTGTATACTTGATTCAGGCGCCACTAATCATGTTTGTTCTTCTTTTCAGTGAGTTGATTCATGGCAGCAGCTACAACAAGGAGAGATAACACTCCGGGTTGGAAATGGAGAAGTCGTCTCAGCTGTAGCAGTAGGCACAATGAAGCTTTATTTTGCCAATAAATATGTATTGTTGGACAATATATTAGTGATACCAGGGTTTACTAGAAACCTTATTAACATTTCTTACCTTATTGAACAATGTATTTATGTTTCCTTCTCTATGAATAAAGTGTTTATTTTGAGGAAAGATTTAGAAATATGTTCAGGTTTATTAGAAAATTGATTGTATGTTTTAAGGCCTAATTTAGTCAAAATGGTTTTGAGCACTGAATTATTTAAAACTGCAAACGCAGAAACTATGAAATGAAAATTTTCTCCTAAAGAAAATGCTCATCTCTGGCATCTAAGTTTGGGTCACATTAAACTCAATAGAATTGAGAGATTGTTAAAGAACGGACTTCTAAACGAGTTAGACGAAAATTCCTTTCCAGTATGTGGATCTTGCCTAGAAGGCAAGATGACTAAAAGACCTTTTAGTGGAAAAGGTTATAGAGCCAAAGATACTTTAGAGGTTATACATTCAGACTTTTGTGGTTCGATGAATGTTAAAGCCAGGGGAGGATATTAATATTTCATCTCTTTTATAGATGATTATTCCAGATATCGACATATTTACCTAATGCACCACAAGTCTGAAGCACATGAAAAGTTAAAGGAATTCAAGACTGAGGTTGAAAATCAATTAGGTAAAAGACTTGAAACACTTCGATCGGATCGAGGTGGAGAGTACATGGATTAAAAATTCCATAACTATATGATAGAACATGGAATTACATCCCAACTTTTAGCTCCCGGCACACCACAGCAAAACGGTGTATCGGAAAGGAGAACTAGAACCTTGTTGGACATTGTTCGATCAATGATGAGTTATGCTCATCTCCCTAGTTCCTTTTAGGGTTATGTAGTGGAGACTGCAGTATACATTTTGAATAGTGTGCCCTCCAAAAGTATTTCTGAAACACCATTTGAACTTTGGCAAGGACGTAAAGGTAGTTTATGTCACATCAGAATATGGGGTTGTCTAGCACATGTGTTTGTGACAAATCCAAAGAAGTTGGATTCACGTTCAAAGTTGTGCCTATTCGTAGGATCCTCAAAAGAAACAAGAGGTTGTTTATTCTATAATCCTAAGGAAGATAAAGTCTTTGTATCGACAAATGCCACTTTCTTGGGGGAGGACCACATAAGGGACCATAAACCAAAAAGTAAGGTAGTGTTGAGTGAGTTAGACGGAACAATAGCAAAGATTGCTAATAAGAACAATAGTACGTCAACAAGAGTTGTCGATACTAGTTTGTCTAGTCAAGAGGGTCCATCTCAAGAGTTGAGTATGCCTCG
This sequence comes from Trichosanthes cucumerina, assembly GCA_036507285.1. Classification (NCBI taxonomy): domain Eukaryota; kingdom Viridiplantae; phylum Streptophyta; class Magnoliopsida; order Cucurbitales; family Cucurbitaceae; genus Trichosanthes; species Trichosanthes cucumerina. The sequence continues at coordinate 10,032,771 of CM071837.1, read as the reverse complement.
ACGTAGGGGGAGGGTTGTCATAAAGCCTGACCGTTACATGGGTTTAGCTGAAACCCGAGTTGTTATACCAGATGACAACTGCGAGGATCCATTGACTTATAATTGAGCAATGGTTGACAAAGACAAAGACAAATGGGTAATAGCCATGGACCAAGAAATGGAGTCTATGCACTTCAATTCTGTTTGGGATCTTGTAGATAAGTCTGATGGGGTAAAACCTATAGGTTGTAAGTGGATCTACAATAGAAAACGTGGTGTAGATGGGAAGGTGCAAACGTTAAGCTAGATTAGTAGCAAAGGGTTATACCCAGGTTTAAGGGATTTTCTATGAGGAGACATTTTCACCTGTTGCTATGGTAAAGTCTATCCGTATCCTTCGTGCCATTACCGCCTATTATGACTATGAGGTATGGCAAATGGATGTCAAGACAGCCTTTTTGAATGACAATATTGAGGAAACCATCTACGTGGAATAACCCAAAGGGTTCATTAAACAAGGACAAGAGCAAAAGGTTTGCAGGCTTAAAAGTTTATGGACTGAAACAAGCCTCTAGGTCCTGGAATATATGATTTGATGAGGCTATCAGATCTTATGGTTTTGACCAGAATGATGATAAACCTTGTGTCTACAAGAAAATCATCAATAGTTCTGTCGCTTTCCTAATTCCCTATGTGGATGATATCCTACTCATTGGGAATGATGTAGGTTATCTTACTAACATCAAGGAATGGCTAGCTACGCAATTCCAAATGAAATATTTGGGTGATGCGCAATTTGTTCTTGGGAACAAGATTGTCCAGAAACAGCAAGAATAAAACACTAGCCTTGTCTCAAGCATCATACATAGACAAAGTGTTGTCAAGGTTTAAGATGCAAGATTCCAAAAAGGGCTTGTTGCCTTTTAGACATGGAATCAATTTGTCTAAGGAATAGTGTCCTAAGACACCTCAAGGAGTTGAAGAAATGAGACGGATTCCTTACGCATCAGCTGTTGAGAGCCTAATGTACGCCATGTTGTGTACTAGGTCTGACATCTATTTTGCAGTTGGGATGGTCAGTAGGTATCAATCCAATCCAGGACATGAACACTGGACAGCGGATAAAACGATCCTTAAGTATCTTCGGAGAACAAGGAACTACATGCTTGTGTATGGGGCTAAGGATTTCATCCTTACATGATACACGGATTTTGACTTTCAGACTGATAAAGATTCTCGAAAATCTATATCAAGGTCAGTTTTCACTCTTAAAAGAGGAGCTGTAATATGGCGAAGCGTCAAACAAGGATGCATCGCTGATTCCACCATGGAGGCCGAATATGTAGCAGCTTGTGAAGCAGCTAAGGTGGTCTTTTAGTTAAGGAAAGTTATGCTAAATTTGGAAGTTGTTCCAAATATTACTTTGCCCATAAGGTTTTATTGAGATAACGGTGGTGTGGTGGCAAAATCTAGGGAACCCCGAAGTCACAAGAGGAGAAAGCACATAGAGCAGAACTATCATCTCATCCGGGAGATCGTGCATAGAGGAGACGTGATTGTCACGAAGATAGCCTTAGAACACAACATTGCTAATCCTTTTGAAAGATTCTAGATTAAGAAAGCGGAAGCAATTTTGGATCTTGAACACTTTAAGTTGATCAATTTTGTAAAATAAAATGCATGCTCAAAATTGGAAAAACAAAGTGATCGAAAGTCAACTTTGAAGATCAAATCCTCTTGACTCGGTGGATGGTTTCAACAACAAACACTTCGTGGACAATCGTTAGAGTCTTCCCTACTATCCTCAGGCCTTAGAACGGATTGTGAGATCCTAAGTTGAGAGAATTTGGAAGAAAAGACCTCAAAGGTCACTAATTCGAGAATATTGAATTTTCTGTAAAAATTCTCACAACATCCCTCAAATCACCATTATATAAAGCTTCAACATACTTCATTAGAGTGACATCTCAACAGTGATGAGGATTGATAGAGGTGGAGGTGGCTAATTTTGTACAATTTTGAAGATGATGAGGATTAGGCAACTTGTCAAGTTGATTTTAAAGAAAATCATGAAAAATCTATTTATTTTTCATTTAATTTTAATTCAAAAATCAATATTAAATTGGTTTTAAATTAAAATCAATTTAATTAATTAAATAATTCAAAAATTAATTTAATTAATTTAATTTTAATTTAATTTAATATCATATATTAAATTAAATAAATTGTCCAATCCGGATCGTTTTCCCAAACATGAATCTTTATTCATGCTACAAATCGATTCAATATTGAAATCATATTTAAATGTATCCACCTCCTATTAATCATAGTTTAATATATAATTAAGTTATGATTCGTTAAATATATCACATATAATAACGCTTTCTTCCAAACTCGAATTTGAACAATTGAAATTCTTTTCTCTAAAAATGTTACAACGCTTAGTCTGAGCTAGTAAGGAGGGCCTAATGGACCTACAGATCATGAGCTCCAACGATACGAGAATAACCGACCAAACTCTTTAGCCTAGCTAATCAATATTCGTTAACCACCGGGACACTCCACTAAAGCGTAGTGGCTGCATTGTCCTCACTTTAGATATATTTCTGTCCACTCGATATAACCATGATTAGTAAGTCGATCCTTCACAGGTCGTTCGTAATTACAGCTGGGTCAAAATTTTCATTTTACCCCTGTAATTACCTCTTGTTCCTTAAGTCCGACTTATCCTCTAATGAATAATTGGTTGGTGGTCCAGCAAGCAAACCGAATCCCTCTCGGGCCAATGAGTGGGGTGGGCCCATTGTTCAAGACCCGGAGTCAGTACTTAAGGGAACAACCTCTCTACTTATCCCTAAAGCGGGTAGGAGCGAATTCCATCTTGCAGAACTATGTTCCCAGCTATCTACCTGGTTGTATCCCTGAAATGGGAGGCTTATTAAGTCGGCAGTCTCGAGCCACTCTCACCAATGGAAATCTAAAGATAATCCGAATAAACAGGGGTCTATAGAACGCTCAGGATTAAGATCGAGTGACCTAGGTCATCGTATGAATATAGTCAGTTAAGACTGTAAACGGAGTTATAAAGTTTAAGTGACTATATTCCTGTCCAGTCTTATGCAAACTCATTGCATAGGGTGCCCCCACTCACATGACTCCACATGAACGATTTAGGATCACATCGTTTGTACTCTACAAAGTGGGTCGCGTCCATAGTCTCCCTAGGATAAGGTACCCAACCCTATCCTTATACTATAGACTATTCTGGCTATAACTTGAACTTGATCCACTTTTATGTCACACATAAAGTTCAAGTATTCATCTTATAGCCAATGGTTCTTTATTGGATTAAGGTTACACAATACACAATATTCAATAACACCTTCACTGAATAAATTTCAATAACAACTTTGTTGCAAAATAGAATATACATTCAGTTTACAAAACCACGAGTTTTAGGACATTAAGCCCAACACTCTCCCACTTGGAATAAAACGTCTATGGGGTAAAACATGTTGAGCAAAGAAAAATTGTCCTACTGTACAACCCATAGTCCTAGACTTTCTAGGTATCCCTCAAACAATTTAGTCGTGAGGGGATTTGTAAACGAATCAATAATGTTGTGCTCCAAAGCGATGTATGTGACGATCACGTCTCATCGTTGCACAATCTACCTGATGAGATGGTATTTGTGCTCTACGTGCTTTCCGCGCTTATGGATTCTAGGTTCTTTAGAATTTGCCACTGCACCACTATTATCACAATAAAGGGTGATAGGCAAAACCATACTTAGAACAACTTCGAAATCAGTCAAGAACTTCCTAAGCCATACAACCTTCATTGCTGCTTCGCAAGCTGCGACGTACTCAACCTCTATTGTGGAGTCAGCAATACAACCTTGCTTTATACTCCTCCATACTATAGCTCCTCCGTTAAGAGTGAACATTGTTCTGATGTGGATTTCCTCGAATCTATATCAGTCTGAAAATCAGAGTTAGTGTATCCTGAAAGGATCAAATCCTTTGTGCCATACACAAGCATATAGTCCCTCGTTCTCCTAAGATACTTGAGGATGTTCTTAGCGACAGTCCAGTGATCATATCCTGGATTAGACTGATACCTGCTGACAATTCCCACTGCATAGCATATGTCGGTCTAGTACGTAGCATGGCATACATCAGACTACCGACAGCGGATGCATAGGGAATGTGTTTCATATCCTCAACTTCTTGAGGTGTCTTACGACATTGTTCCTTAGTCAAATGAATTTCATGCCTGAAAGGCAATAAACCTTTCTTAGAATTCTGCATCTTATATCTAACCAACATCTTGTCAATATAAGATGCCTGAGAGAGTGCTAGCGCGTTTTGTTCTTGCGATTCCGAACGATTTGGATTCCAAGAACAAACTTAGCCTCTCCCAAATCTTTCATTTGGAATTGGGTCGCTGGCCATTGCTTAACGCCAGTCAAAAACCCTGCATCATTCCCAATAAGCAAGATATCATTACGTATAGAACTAAGAAAGCTACAGTGATATTGACTATCTTCTTGTAAACACAAGGATAGTCAATATTGTGTTCAAAGCCATAAGATATGATCGCAGTATCAAATCTTATATTCCATGATCTTGACGCTTGTTTCAATCCATAAATGGATCGTTTAAGCTTGCAAACTTTTTGCTCTTGACCTTGAACTATGAACCCCTCTCGTTGATCTATATAGATAGTCTCCTCAAGATAGCCAGTCAGAAAGGTTGTCTTGACATCCATTTGCCAAATTTCATGGTCATAAAACGTGGCAATGGACAAGAGTATTCTAATGGACATAAGCATGGCAACAGGGGAGATGGTTTCTTCATAGTCCACCCCTTTCCTTTGGGTATAACCCTTTGCCGCAAGTCGGGCCTTAAAGGTTTGCACCTTACCGGCTTGATCTCGTTTCCTCTTCTAGATCCACTTGCAACCGATAGGTCTTTCACCATCTGGTTGATCTACAAGTTCCCAGACTGAATTGAAGTACATTGACTCCATTTCAAGCTCCATGGCTTTAATCCACTGGTTCCTACCTATATCATTCATTGTCTGTTTATAGGTCATTGGATCCTCAACTGTTGAGAAGGACCAGTTTGATCAACAACTTTTGTTGATTTATCTGTACCTTCCCTGGAAATTTCACTTAAGACAATCCTGCTTCAAGGCTGATGATCTCTAATGTGGTCTTCCTCTAAGAACGTGGCGTTTGTCGACACAAGCACCTTGTCCTCTTGAGGATCATAATACAGACCACCTTTCTTTTCTTTGGAGTATCCTACGAATAGGCATAATTTTAAACGATGTTCAAATTTCTTTGGATTGGAAACCAACACATGTGTCGGACATCCTCAAATCCTGAAGTGACGTAAACTCCCTTTACGCCCTTTCCATAACTCATAGGGTGTTTCTGAAACACTCGTAGAGGGAACCATGTTCAAAATATCTACAGCAGCTTCTACTTCATATCCCCCAAACGAACTACGCAGCTGAGCGTAGCTCATCATGGATCGAACGATGTCTAACGGAGTTCTATTTCTCCTCTCAGATACACCATTCTGGTGAGGTGTACCAGGCGCTGAAAGTTGGGATAAGATTCCATGTTCTATCATATAGTCTTGAAATCTCAAATCCATGTACTCTCCACCTCGATCTGATCGAAGTGTTTTAATCATTTTACCTAATGTGTTCTCAACCTCTGCCTTATAATCCTTGAACTTTTCAAGGGTTTCGGACTTATGATGCATTATGTATAGATAACCATACATAGAATAATCATCAATAAAACTTATGAAATATTCATACCCTCCTCGTGCCTTCACATTCACAGGATCACAAAGATCCGAATGCACGGGTTCCAAGGGTTTTTTGGCTCTATAACCTTTTTCAGAAAAAAAGGTCTTTTAGTCATTTTTCCTTCAAGACAGGACTCACATGGTGGTAAAGTGTTCTCCTCTAACTGACTTAGGAGACCACTCTTGACAAATCTCCCAATCCTATTGAGATTAATGTGGCCTAGTCTTAAGTGCAAAAGATAGGTTCTAGGAGAAAATTTCTACCTTTTATTTTGAGTATCAGTTGTTTTAAACATCTCGGTGTTCAAAATAGCTTTTACTTCAGCTGGTATTAACCCGTATAAGTTGTTTTCAAGTTTAGCATAACATATTCGTACACCACTTTTGCAAATGAATGCTTCATTATGATCAAAAAATACTTTATACGTATGTTCAAGCAAACAAGAGATAGATACAAGATTTCTTTTGATTCCAGGAACGAAAAGTACATTTTCTAATAAACCGAATCTATCTCTAAACAACAACTTCACTGCTCCCACTTATTTTGCTTAGACAACCTCTCCCGTTCTAACCCTGAGAGTTATCTCCCCATCTGCAAGCTGCTGCCAGGAACTAGTTTCCTGAAAAGAAGAACAAACATGGTTAGTGGCTCTTGAATCTAATATACAGGCGGAATCATCATGTTCCACTAAACATGTTTCAACAACAAGTAAATCATATTTACCTTGTCTTTTCTTCTAAGCTTTCTTTTATGCATGGTACTTTGGGCAATTCCTCTTCAAGTGCCCGTCACCACCACAATGGAAACATTTTCCTGTGGCCTTAGCCATGCTTGTGGGTGTTGGTCCCTTCCCTTTGTCCTTCTTCTTTTTTTTCTGAATACCCTTATTCTTAGAAAAAAAATGACCAAACTTGGTCTCAGTGGACGATCCTCTTATGAACTTCTTCGAAGTGCCAACATTTGCCTCCTTCTCTTTTCCTTTTGATTTCATGAGGGACTCAAAAGTTTGTAGATCGTTGAGGAGAGTAGTCAGGTTATACTCTATTTTATTCATCACCGCATTTGTGCGGAATGGCAGGAAACTCTTCCGAAGAGATTCCATAATAAACGTTACCTGACTTTTCTCATCTATGACTGCCCCATTTACTTCAACCACGTTGAAGTGGGTCATCATGTGAAGGACATGTTCCGTAACAGAGGCTCCCTCCTTCATACAGGAGTTGTAAACGTATTTGACAACATCATAATGGACCGATGAGGATGGTTGTCCAAACATAGCCTGTAATGATCCCATGATCTCCTTTGCGGTGACCATGGTCTCATGTTTCTTAGACAACACATCAGATATGCTGGCTAAGATATAGACTCGGGCCTTCTCATTAGCCCTAATTCATCTGTCATAAGAATCCCGAACAATTCGGTTTGCAGTCGAGCTGGGAGGGGAAGGACATTCCTCCGTTAAGACGAACCTTAGATCATCAAGAATAAGAATCGTATTTATGTTTGATTTCCAGGTTCCATAATTATCGCTGCTAAGTTTATTGCAGGCGAGTAACTGGATAAAATAGTTTGACATGCTGAAAAAGAATGAATTATATTTGTGAATTGTTTGTAACCCATTCAATTTAAGAATTTAGCAAAAGTAATAATGTACCCATAAACTCATTATTGTTTTTTCAACGATACTTCAGTGAGTCAGAGCAACCGCTACCGAGAGAGGCGATCAATCACTCCTTCCTTTGAACCAAGACATTCTTGACTAAATGCTAATACCAGAATAACTCTTATTCCTATAACATTCTGGTTATCACTACTTTGGTCAAGAACATACTAATACTTAGCAATTCTTGTAAGTGTGACCCGCCATTTTCAGACCTTAGAGGTCGGCCCCAACAATGCTACCGAGCTGGAGAGACAAAGCTGGGAATGGACCTAAGAGACCCTATCCATTTCTTGAGTTTGAGTTGTTCCGGATCCCATGTTACATCCCTCAAAATGGATGGTGCTACTTCGGGCAACCTGCATACGCAACATGGGAATCTCACGGTCCAACCTAATGGAGGAGATCGTAGGATGTGTTGACACACTTTCTTCTCTCAATTACTATAAATACTTTCTGCATTCACCTTGCTCTTGATTTATGCAAACACCATCCGAATAGGGATGCCCTATTGACATCACGAGATCGAGCATAAATCTCACGATGTTAACTTCGTGGAGAGCGTAAGAGAAAATTGATATATCATGTATACCTTTTCACTCCCACTAAGTATTTTAAACAGTTTGGATATACTTTTACATAGGCATATTCCGGCTAAAACAATATGACCTAAGTCTACCAATATAACAATTATACTGGGATTACCTAAGTCTTTTAACCATTTAATAAACCAAGGTCTATGAGTTTAATTTATTAACTTCTAATAAACGCAACTCACGAAAGATAATTTATAACCCTCTAGATTAAATTCACTCCCAGGTCAGTTCCCAGGTAGGGTGTTCCCTTTCCGTCAGCTTAAGTACCCCAACCTAGCAAGAACCTTCCTTAGTCAGAGTCCCTCTTTAATCAAAGTTTATAAATTATTTGTTTCCTAATTCTAATCTTATTAGAACTAGATAACTTTAGGTCTAATTAATTCCACTTCTAAAACAATTTTAAAACTAATTAATTAACCTTAGGTTACATGCATTTCTATGTTATAAAATGTTTCATCATTCATCACATGAATAAACATACATTTATAACAAATTCATCACATGAATAAATGCATAGCAATTATATGTTTAATTTTTAATTAATATAACCCTTATATTAATTATAATTAAAACATATAATATTTGTTTCATAAATTAATATAACACTTATATTAATTCCTATGAAACCCTAATTCATGCATACTATATATTATAACACTTATAACATACTTTCAATGAATGGAACATGCTTCCTATGGTGGGATTTTAAAATCTATATGAAATACTTTATGCATAATTAATCAGGGAATTTAATTAAAGCATACATTCACAATGCATAATTAATTAAACACACTAAAGTGGACTGGTTTTGGCATCTAATGAAAGCGAACTACTAAATTATTACAATAATAATCTAGAAATAATATCGAACCACTTCGAAGACTTCAAATTTGGGTCGAACGGACTTGCGAATGTGTGAACCGGACCTTCAAAAGGTTAAACCGGACTGTATAAGGTTGAATTGGGCCTCCAATTGATGAAACAACCCCCAAAAAATGAAAAACCGACCTCGAAATAGTCAGAACCAGTCTTAAACCACCCGAACTAGACCCAAAACGAGCCGAACCGGTCCAAAAACCATTGAACCGGTCAAAGTCAATCGAACAAATGGTCAAAGTCAACTTCTCCTTCTCCAAATGGGAATTCACGGGCTGAATGTTAAATTTACTGTAGCAAAAATTTTTCCAGCAACTCTATTTTCATTTTTCTTTTACTTCTTCAGCTTTTTTCTTCAAATTGAAAACCTTCCCCAACTTCGATCGACCCAAAAGTTTTATAGCTTATTCTACACACATTAATTCTTAAATACACTTGAGAAATTTGAAAATAAATCACAAATTGATGCTCAATTTAAATGCTAAGGCGAGAATAACACTTTAGACGCCCAACAAAAATAGATTTCAAAGAACACCCACAACAGAACAAAATAGACCAGATTGAGTGCTCAAAATTGCTCGGATACCAATTGAAAGAGTCTAGATTAAGAAATCGGAAGCAATTTTGGATCTTGAACACTCTAAGTTGATCAATTTTGTAAAATAAAATGCATGCTCAAAACTGGAAAAACAGAGGGATAGAAAACTCAACTTTGAATGTCAAATTCTCTTCACCTGGTGGATGGTTTTCAACACGAATACTTTGTGGACAACCGTTGGAGTCTTCCCACTATCCTCAGGCCTTAGAACGGATTGTGAGAAACTAGGTTGAGATAATTTTGAAGAAAAGTCCTCAAAGGTCACTAATTCGGGAATATTGAATTTTCTGTAAAAATTCTCACAACATCTCTCAAATCACCATTATATAAAGCTTCAACAAGCTTCGTTAGAGTGACATCTCAACAGTGATGAGGATTGATAGAGGTAGAGGTGGCTAATTTTGTACAATTTTGAAGATGATGAGGATTAGGCAACTTGTCAAGTTGATTTTCATGAAAATCATGAAAATCTATTTATTTTTCATTTAATTTTAATTCAAAAATCAATATTAAATTGATTTTAAATTAAAACTAATTTAATTAATAAAATAATTCAAAAATTAATTTAATTAGTTTAATTTTTAGTTTAATTTAATATCAGATATTAAATTAAATAAATTGCCCAATCCGGATCGTTTTCCCAAACATGAATCTTTATTCATGCTAGAAACCGATTCAATATTTAAATCATATTTAAATATATCCACCTCCTATTAATCATGGTTTAATATATAATGAAGCTATGATTCGTTAAATATATCACATATAATTAACGCTTTCTTCCGAACTCGAATTTGAACAATTCAAATTATTTTCTCTCAAAATGTTACAAGGCTAAGTCTGAGCAAGTAAGGAGGACCAAATGGACCTACAGATCATGAGCTCCAACGATACGAGAATAACCATCCGAACCCTTTAGCCTAGCTAATCAACATTCGTTAACCACCGGGACACTCCACTAAAGCCCAGCGGCTGCATTCTCCTCACTGTAGATATATTTCTGTCCACTCGATATAACCATGATTAGTAAGTCGATCCTTTACAGGTCGTTCGTATTTACAACTTGGTCAAAATTACCGTTTTACCCCTGTAATTACCTCTTGTTCCTTCAGTCCCACTTATCCTCTAATGAACAATTGGTTTGTGGTCCAACCGATAAACTGAATCCCTCTCGGGCCAATGAGAGGGGTGGGCCCATTGTTCAAGACCCAGAGTCAGTACTTAAGGGAACAACCTCTCTACTAATCCCTAAACCGGGTAGGAGTGAATTCTATCTTGCAGAACCATGTTCCCAACTATCTACCCGGTTTTATCCCTTAAATGAGAGGCTTATTGAGTCGGCAGTCTCGAGCCACTCTCACCCATGCAAATCTAAGGATAATCCGAATAAACAGGGGTCCATAGAACGCTCAGGATTAAGATCGAGTTACCTAGGTCATCATATGAATATAGTCAGTTAAGACTGTAAACGGAGTTATAAAGTCTAAGTGACTATTTCGCGGTCCAGTCTTATGCAAACTCATTGCATAGGGCGCCCCCACTCACATGACTTCACATGAACGATTTAGGATCACATCGTTTGTACTCTACAAATTGGGTCGCATCCATAGTGTCCCTAGGATAAGGTACCCAACCCTATCCTTGACACAATACAGAATATTCAATAACAACTTTACTGAATAAATATCAATAACAAGTTTATTGCAAAATAGAATATACATTCAGTTTACAAAACCACGAGTTTTAGGACATTAAACCCAACACCTTTTACAAAGGCTCTCACGGCTAAAGTATTTGAGAGTCACCTAGAAGGTCTAGGTTTACAAGTCATACCCAACTAGGGCAAGTGGGAGTATTTTGTAGAAAGGGGTTTAAATTCCATAGTTTGTTGTATTTACATTATTGTAATGTTTAGTACTTCACAAGCTTTAGGTCAAGTGGGAGATTGTTGGGATTTATGCCATAAACTTGTGTAATTTTGAACAATTAAATAATGTGTTATTTGTTTTGATAAGATTACAGTCTTGCTTTTATAAATATAATAAATAAGCTCCAAGGTTATAACGTTTATCTTGAAATCAGTGTAGTGGACACTATTTGGGTTGACATCAAAATTATAACCTAAATAGTCTATGGTGTAGGAATAAGGTTGGAAGCCTCATTCTGGTAACACCATGGATGCGCCCCACTTTGTAATATTACAAATGAGGTAATCCAACTCATTCATGTAGTTGACATGCGAGTGGGGGCATCATGTATGAAGTGTTCATACAAGAATGGATCGCAAATTATTAGTCTAACCTGTATAACACCGTTAACAGGATAAAACTAGTAATTTATAGATGGTCATTAGTGACTTTACCTGAATCCTGAGCAAGTTAAGGACTCCTGGTTATAGGGGTTTGTCCTTAGACTAGTATGGGTGAGAGTAGCCTGTAGCCGACTCAATAAGCCTACCTTCTCAGGGACAAAACCTCGTAGGTAGCTGGTAACTTAACTTTGCAAGATGAAATTCAGTCATTCCTCTACTGAGGAATCAAATAGGTTGTTCCCTTAAGAACTGACTCCATGTCTTGAACAACGGGGTCCCGCCCTCTATGAGGGTATGAGTCCAAGGTAGTACCTTAGACTTGTTGTTCATTAGAGAGGATCAGTGGTGCTTAAGGAGCAAAGAGGTAACCACAAGGGTAAAACGGTAATTTGACACAGCTGTGATTAAGAACAACCTTTGAAGGGTAAACTCATGGGTAATGACTATATCAGTGGACACAATAATATCTACAGTGAGGAGAGTGCAACTTCAAGTCTATAGTGGAGTGACTTGTAGTTAATGAATATTGATTAACTAGACCAAAGAGTTTGATCAATTAATCTCAAATCATTGGTGCTCATGATCTGTAGGTCCATTAGATCCCTCCGTTGGCTCAACATGGTAATATTGGGAGTATAAAGTTAGGAGTGAAATTGAAGTGTTCAATTTCATACATGAGGATTTATATCAATTATATATGACGTAATTGATATAATATATAGTTTTAATGTGAATTAGATTCATATGTAAACTATATACTAAAGAGAGATTAAAGGAGGGGTAGAATGGTCATTTCCATACCATTCTCCTATATATAGTTGCATGAGACGCAACTAGGTCGAGACTTGAGAAATAGTATTCCTAGCCTCCTTGTTGTGTTCTTGGAAGTGTTCCAAAACACAAATCTCTCGCACAAAACACCTCACCACTCCTAAGGGGAACACACCTTCCTCCCTCACCTAGAGAACAACGGAGAAGATCCGGTGGTTGTGTCGGTGTTCGTACGAGTTCTTGTTGCTGAGATTGTGACCGTGGAGAGAGGAGCACTTGAAGAAAGATTCTTCAAAGGTATATACTTGTTGTCCATACTTTAATTATATGCTTAATCTATGTTTAGGTTCTTGAATTTTTCATTGTAATTAAATCAAGAGTGCGCGATTCTTCATGTAATCGCCCAGTTATGAGGACTTGAGTCCCTTCAAAGTAAACTCGTGTTTTTTCAATTGCCTTGATGCATAAGCTATTACCTTTCCTTCTTGCATGAGCACACACCCTAATCATTGCTTCGAAGTGTCATAATAAATCACATACTCTTTCCCTGTTACAAGAAGTGTCAGAATAGGTGTTGTCACTAATCTAATCTCCTAAAGACTTTGTTCACACTTATCTGACCACTCAAGCTTAACATTGTTCCTTGTCAAAGCTGTTAAGGGTAATGCTAACCATGAAAAATCCTCAACAAACCGTCTGTCATATCCTGCCGAGCCTTGACCACAACTTTCACTTTCTACAAATGCAGACTAACACCATTTGCTGCAACAACATGCCCTATAAACACTACTTCATTCAACAAGAACTCACATTATATAAGGTATCTCATACGTTATTATTCAAGTCACGTTTGCATAATTGTGGAATTTAAAATTTAATCCTATTCAATTTAATTTCTCTAAATTCAACGTCTCCAAATTAGCCCTAATTAATCATTTAGGTTAAACTATAGTTTATCATGAATCTCATTGACAATAAACTATATTTTATGTCCTTTATATCATATATAAATGATAAAAATACCCTTTTAATGAATTTGAACACTTCAAATCCACTCGAAACTGTAAACCCTCATTTTTTCCAACCTGAGCCAACCGATGGACCTAATGAACGTACAATTGACGAGCTCATATTATATGAGATTAACTGATCAAACTCTTTGATTTTGTTAATCAACATCATTAACTACGGTAATACTCCACAAAAGCGCGTAGCTGCACTCTTCTCACCGTAGGACAGGTTGTGTCCAATGATATAACCAATGCTCGTGTGTTATCAAATTACCGTGTACCCCTATGTCTACTTCGTGTTCCTCAAGTCCTACTACTCCAATAATGAACAATTTTGTTGGATGGTCCAACCATAAACAACATCACTTTCAGGACAATGATAGCATGGTCACCCGTTTTTGATGCCCTGAAGACATAACTTAAGGGAACAACCTCTCTAGTTTCTCTAACTATGGAACGAGTGAATTCCCTCTTGCATACTTAAGTTCCCAGTAACCCACGTCCTGCCACTAAGAAGATAGGCTTTTTCGGCGTACTCTTGGCACCCTTACTCGTACTAGTCGAAGGACATACCCTTGCAGAAAGGAGCTTGTAACACGCTCAGGATTAAAGACGAGTAACAAATGGTCAGTAGGTCTAATAATTGACGGTCCGGTCTTGTACAATCTCATTGAAAAGGATGACCCCCTCGCATGTCAGCTACATGAACGAGCTGGATCAGCTCGTTTGTATCCAATATAAAGTTGGTCGCATCTATAGTGTTACCAAGATGAGGTTCCCAACCCTATCCATATATTGTCGGTTGTTTGGGTACTTAACTCGACTTTGATTCTACTAATGTGTCAACTACACACCGTTCAAGTTCTACTTCTCTTTATTAATATCACCCATAAGCTTAGTTTATTGGATTAGGTTTATAATATGTGAAATACAAAGTTTGATAAATAAACAACCTTTATTTATTAAAACCATAAGTATTACAAACTTCAGGAGATTAGGGCACACATCCCAACAAACAATGCCTTTTTGAATGGTAATCTTGATGAGTTTATATATTTGTGTCAATTCGAAGGGTTCATCAGCCAAGGTCAGGAGCAAAATGTTTTGATGGTCAATCGATCTATTTATGAGTTCAAACAAGCTTCAAGATCCTGAAACATAAGATTTCATACTTCGATCAAAGTAGGTTTTGACAAGAACGTCGATGATCCTCGTGTTTACAAAAGGATTGTAAACGATAAGTTGAATTTCTTAGTACTTTATGTGGGCAATATCCTGCTCATTAAAAATGATGTAGGATACGTCACTGAGATAAAAAAAATGGTTAGCAACCCAATTCCAAATGAAATATTTGGGGGAGGCACAATTTGTTTTTAGTATTCAAATTCTAAGGAATCGCAACAACAGAACATTATGTAAACCCGAGATCTCTCCTTGAAATTTCTTTCATAAAACAAAAAAAAAACTCACTCACACAAACGTTTAAAACATTTTGGGAAGTTGTTGCATAAATAAATAAAAAAAAGAAAAGAAGAAAAAAATGAGGATAATGGAGCACTCACTGCGTAAGTTCATTTTAACCCATCTCATTCTTGAAATAATACCAGAGCATTTAGTGGTAGAGGGTTAAACGAAGAAGAAGAGGGGGAAACTCAACACAAGTTTTCATGGCAGCAAGGTGATCAATTCTACCCACTACTGATGTATAACTCGTTTTGAGCTCCACAAGAAGCGGTAAGAGGTGAGGTTTAATTTCCATGCATATTAACCAATTTTTGAACAAATTTCGTGAAGGAACCTCGAGCAAAATATGACTTCAAGTTATTGATTTTGAAGGGGAAGTCAGAGGAGAGAAATTGTTGTCAAATCTGATAAACATCTAGATATTGAGTTTGAATTAGAAGCTCTGTTACGTATGGGTGGAAAACATATTTAATTTCCTAAAACTCTCATGGAGATGTCGTGAGTGAAAAATTATTGGAACTGGGTTTAAAATTCAGGTCAAATGTTGTGTGTAGCAGAAAAACGATTCTGGAAATAACATAAGCATAATTTTAGGAAGTAGACTTCGAGGTATTTACGGATACATCCTTTGAGAACTTCAATTCCATTATTCAGATACGTTTTAGAGGGTTCAAAAGGTAAGAGTGTTGTATAAAGTTCATCTTTTTTGGCCAAGTAATGAAGAAGTTATAAGTATGTTAAGTTAGGGTATGAAATTTGTAGAATGGTGGAAAATGAATGTAATGATATTTGTAATTTAAAGTTCAAAATTCATGAGATTAAAGTTCTAATGCTTGACCTTGATTTGTTTATCAGGCCAAGAGAAAATAGGCCAAGTATATGGATCGGGGATCTAGTTTTAACGTTGTGAGTGACAAAACGATTTACAAAAACGATTTCCATGCTTGAATTTATGCTTATGGAAATTGAAGACTTCCCTATAATGACTTAATTTAAATGTTTTATGTTAGTTTTGAACACATACTTACGAGTATACGTTGTGTCCTATGAATTATTTCAAGTGCTCGTTGGGAGCTTAGATTTTCCCAGTGAAATTTACATCTCACCATATGTTTGTTGATTTTCTAAAATTTAGTGGAAATGTTATAATTTCAAGCAAGCATGTCTAGTGAGTATTGTATAAACATTTCCATTTTTTATTAACAAGATGAGTAACATAGAGTTGCACGAAAAAAAGAGTTAAGCAGACGTGTTCAAGTATTTTTCATGTGGATTTTTTTTGACTCGCATGAATAAATTACTGAGATGTTGAGCCCGAGGTTGTATAGTAACATGTGCAAACAGGTCATTTTCGTTGTGACGTTTAGTGTACTCCGTGACGACAAAGTTGTCGTGAGTGCTGGGTGGGCCCTACTACGAAAAAGACGATATGAGTGTTGGGTGGGCCCCATTACATCATAGAGTGAACGTTGGTTGCACTGGGTTTGCTCTACACAACACACATTGTCATATGTTTTTAAATGGTTAGTATTCTTGATATGGCTTGCGAGATTGTAATAACATACTTGCTGGATTTCTGAAAAAGGCTATTATGATCCAACGTTTATACTTAACGCCTGATTACAAATGCTTATGCTAATAGATTATCAAATGATATGACTTGTGAGTTCATGGTTTTATACTTTGTCACTCACTGAGCTTTATACCTTATTCTTTCAATATTTTCCAACTTTTCAAGTAGAGATCGAGCTCCCGGTGCTTGAAATCTTGCCATAATCTGTCGAAAGGTCTTAGAGTTTGATACTTTGTACGTGGGTGAGGTTGTATAGCAAGTCTGTACATGTTGTACATATTTTGAAAGGAAGGTATCATTATGTTCGTGTATGCACTAGGGGTTGTAGTTTTATAAATCATGGTTTGATATGTCTTGTTTGTGTCGGTGCGTGTTATCAGTGTGGACAACCAGGGAATTTCAAGAGGGATTGTACACAGCTACGGGAAATCTCACAAAGGAACAAGTGAGTTGAGTCTCAAACAGTTGAGCAAGCGAGAGTTTCAGTAGCTAAAGGAGAGGGCATCAGTGGTGCTAGGTAGAAGGGAGTTATAGGGGGAACTAAGTAGTAGGGAAAGACCTGCGCTATTACTTAGAATCAACCGGAAGATGCACCAGACGTGATTACCGGTATGATTCCTATTTTTAATGTACCTGCACGTGTTTTAGTAGATCAAGGTGCTAAACATTCTTTTGTTTCTAGTATGTTCATAACCAAGCTGAATAGGAAGTTAGAGCTTTTATTGCAAGGGCTAGTTATATACACTCAAGTTTGTGATGCTTTGCTAGTCAATGCAGTGTTGTAGGATTGTGAGGTCTTAGTAGATGGTCTTTAAGGGATTTGGAATTCCGGCAGCGGAAGACGTTGTGAAACGTTGTTATTTCGTTGTGAAATTCTTATTTTAAATCTTCCTAGGCTAAACATACAAATAGGAAGAAAAACACTAAGGAAAAATGTTACTTACTTGTTGAAGAACTCTTCTTCAACGCTTTCTTCCTCCGGTCACGATCTCCCTCGAACCAACGATTTCCTCGAACTTGATCCTCGAACCGAACAGTGAGACACCTCCAAAAGGTCTTCTCGGTTGTTCTTTGGTGGTTGAGGGAGAGTATGTGGGACTCTCTTTTGTTTTTTGTGAGGAGAGTATGAGAGAATTGAGAGAGATTTGAAAGGGAAGTCATTGTTGTTTTTAGATCAAAATCCAAAAAATGGCAATTGGCTTACCTAAGGCTTCTTGAAAGCCTTTAAATACTATTGTGTGGTATGGTTAAAACCTCCACCAAATCATAAATTTACCACAACTATATTATATACAAATCATATTTGCATATCACATAATATAAGGTATCTCATACCTTATTATACAAATCTCATTTTCATAATTGTTGAATTTTAATTGATTCACATTCAATTTAATTTCTCTCGATTCATTTTCTCCAATTAGCACTAATTAATCAATTAGGCTACACTATAGTTTCTTATGAATCTCATTCACATCAAACTATATATTATGTCATCTATATCACATGTAAATGACATAAATACCGAAATAATGAAGTTGAACACTTCAAATTTATACCATTGTAAACCCTCAATTTGTCCAATTTGAGCTAACCGAGGGACCTAATAGCCTATAGATGACGAGCTCCAATGATTTGGGACTAACCTATCAAACTCTTTGACCCGATTATTCAACATTCATTAGCTATGGTAACAGTCCACTAAAGCCCGTAGCTTAACCCCCATCATTGTAGGACAAGTTGTGTCCATCGATATAACCAATACCCATGACTCGACACTTCACAGGTTGTTTGTAGTCACATCTAGGTAAAAATACCGTTTTACCCCTGCGTCTACTTCTTTCTCCTTAAGTCTGACTGCTCCTCTAATGAACAACTACGTTGCAGGGTCCTACCATAAAGAACCCTCTCGACAAATGAGAGGGTGGGGCCCCGTTGTTCAAGCCCTGGAGACAACACTTAAGAGAACAACCTCTATAGTTTCCTTTAATGGGGAACGAGTGAATTCCTTCTTGCGTAGTCAAGTTCCCAACTCCTCACGTGGTTCTGTCCCTGAGAAGTTAGGCATATTGGGCAAGCGACAGTGGCCACCCTCACCCGTACTCGTTGAAGGACAGACCCCCGCAGACAGTAGTATGTAACACGCTAAGGATTAAGGTCGAGTCACTAATGGTTATCTACGAATTTATTAGTCTTATATTGTTATCGGTGTTACATTAGTACGTCTAATAATTAACAGTCTGGTCATGTACAATCTCATTGCACAGGATGTCCCCACTCGCATGTTGTAAGCCCTAAACTCTATTTGTTTTATTTTATCACTTTGCACTCATACATGATGTTTTGACATATGCAGAATGATATAAGTTGCACTAAAAGATGTCCTGATCGCATTTGGGAATCTATTGAATTGGGGACTATAATGTGTTTAAAACTTCACAAGGAGACAGGTAAGCCCTTGAAATAAGCATCTTAGAAGGTTAATTGAAGTATGTTAAGATCATTAGCAAATAAGGCAAATTTTAGGTGCATTATGTATTGAATGAAAAGTTCATATCTCTTATAAACTTAGGTAAAGTTGGTTAAATGCTTTAGGTTGACTTATTTACTTATTTTGGTCTTTAAAAAGGGGGATTATGATGTAAATCTTAATGTAGGAGCTGGCCAAAGGAGGTGAAGGATCGGAGTTAAGTTTGGCAAGTAGGTGCTGTCAAAGTCTTACTAAGACAGCAAGCAACTGGAAAATGGGGCAAATTCAATCGATCATATATCTTTGTTTACTGGACCAAATTCGATGATTGTTTAGGAAAATTCTCGTAAATTGAGTGTAGAATATGAAACGGGTCGGCTATTTTTAAAATAAGAAGAGAAAGAATGAGAAAAGCACAAAATAGTGAGAGGTGTTCAAAGTTCTCAGGTAGCAGAGCATTGTGAGGAGATCAATCTGTTTTGAGCTCTTGAAGAGGAATTAGAAGCTGAAATTTTGGGGTAAGTAAGCTACAATGCTGTACTTGAGTTCTATCAAAAAATATTTGGTGGTTGTGTTGATTAATGTTGAGAAACCCAAACTGAAAGTTGAACTGGAAATCTTAAGTGCAAAGAAAGAAAAACTGCTAGCAAGAGATTGAAGGAGATGTGCTTCCATTTCTAGATACCTTACAACCAAGTGTGTATGGTTATTATGAATTAAGTTACGCGATTGAATTAGATATATTTATTTAAGGTGCATAAGGAAAGGAATTAATGTTATTGGTTTCATTTCCAGGACAAACGGAGATAGGAATAGCTTATAATCCTTGGAACCTTTTAGTGATTGTGAGTGACTCTATTTAGAACTATACTTATGTCACACCCCCTTCCGAACTACATGAAAACTAGGCTCGAAAGGCGGCGTGAAGCCAACAGACATTGTTTATCTCTTTACAATACCTGTTGACCTTGTACTCCTGATAAACATACTATGTTCGCATATGGAACATTTTAACATAACACAGCAGAAACTTGACAACTATTAAACTTACACAAGGAGAAACCCTTCATAAGTCTCTCTTGGAAACTAAAAGTCAAGTGCATCAAAACAACACAAGACAACTCAATGTTTATACAATCACTAATGTACAAAACTTCTATAACTACATAACGACTTGCTATACAATACCAGCCACGTACAAACTAACAACTTATGAAACTTCCAGCAGACTATGGCAGGATGTCAGGTACCAGGAGCTTGATCTCTACCTGAAAAGGTTTGAAAACATTGAA
Source organism: Trichosanthes cucumerina (assembly GCA_036507285.1). Taxonomy (NCBI): domain Eukaryota; kingdom Viridiplantae; phylum Streptophyta; class Magnoliopsida; order Cucurbitales; family Cucurbitaceae; genus Trichosanthes; species Trichosanthes cucumerina. The sequence continues at coordinate 10,012,345 of CM071837.1, read as the reverse complement.
AGAATGAGCTAAAAAGCTCAGTGAGTGTCTATCTTTAAAACATTATAAGCTCACAGGTGAATCATAATAATGGCAGATTATAAGTAGAAAATAGCCTAACATCTGATTGTAAACATAAACAAATCATGCTTCCAATTTACAGGTTTAAGTCATCACTTGTGCATAGCACAAAACTCGAAATGTACTAACATATCGAGGGTTGATAGATCAATAAAATAGAAACTCATAACAATAAAACACATGACATGATACCACATTAAACCATAGAGGTGGTAGAGTTACATTTATACCAATAAGGTTCGTACCACTCTCTCTCTCACGTGCACGTGGAATGCCTTTGGTCGTTTGGTTTTCCCTAATACCTTCTCTATGTCCTTCAGTATTAAGGTAAAACCATTTACTACCCGAATACCTTCTCATTGTCCTTCAGTATTTAGGTAAAACTATTTACTTCCCGGATACCTTCTCATTGTCCTTCAGTATCGGGATATCATGATTCATTCCCCCCCTAAGTACCTTCTCGAATGTCCTTCAGTATTAGGGGTTAACCCCAAACAAGGGCATAATTTGTGTACCATGGAAATCATGTCTTTATAACACATACAACAATTCCTTGACATTTCCACATTGTCATTTATACATGTTCCCAAGTGGATTTACACAAAACATTCTCTAAATGAAAGCATACTTTCATAATTTAGTTTCCCACACTGGATTTATAGTTACAACTAATTCAAAGCATGCTTAGGTTCCATCATGACTTTATGTTAGAAAACTCTATGAAGCCATTCACAACTAGTTCAATCAAGATGTAATTATCAACACTTATGTTCATGAAGAAAAACATAGGTCAATCATAGTTCTAAGATAGAGTCACTCACCGTATTAGAATTGGAACCTTGGCTTGTAAACTTGACCTATTTGCTCTTGTCCTGTCAAACAAGCCAAATCAATCATTAGAACCTTGAGCTCATGATTTTTGACCTTAAAACTTGCAAGAAAACACACTTTCAAAATTCCAGCATTTTCAGATTTTCTGCCCTGTTTTCAGACAGCCATAAGTTCTTCATTACTTAGCCAAACAGGGTGAAATTTATACCAAACTCTTCCTTTTTGAATCCTCTAAAACTCTTATGAACACATGAAAATGAGATTCCCAATAGATTGGTTCAGAAATACCTCGAAGTCTTCTTTCCCAGGAACCAACTAATGCTATTCAAGATTCGATTTTCTGCTGCAAACCGAAACTTGACCTGCTATTTACAACATCTTCCAGTCATTTTCTATTCATGAGTTCTTCATGAAAGTTGTAGGAAATTCAATAAGCTTTCCAACCATACCCATTCGAGCTTCTGGTTCCAACTCTACAGACCCGTACAACCAAAACATCAGAGACTTCTCGGATTTGACAGCAAATTCTGTCTTCTGTCTTTCTCTTTACAAAACAGTAGCTTAAGATCTGAATTTGCTCGAGCTTCCTTCACGAATTTTGTTCCAATATGAGTTAACTTGCATGAAACAAAATCTCAAATCTTACCTCTTCCTGTGGAGCTCGTGATGAATAAAATAGCAGAACTGGTCTTAGTTGTTCACCTTGCTGCTACACAAGTAATCTTTGAGTTCTCCTCCCTCTCTTCTGCAATTCCAGCACCAAAACCCCTTCTTCCTCTTCCTTTCTGCTTCTCTCATGGAAACCCTTGCTGCTCCTTGTTGAAAATGAGAAGGAAATCGATGGAATAGGTTAATTTAAAAAGAAAACTAAGGTGGGATCCACCACCCACTTTCCTTTTCCCTTTTACATTCTTTTTTTTTTTCCTTTTCTTTCCTTTCCTTTATCTTTCATTTCTTATCTTTTCTTTGCAAAACAAAGCAAACTTAGTATATTAAACATTGTTTCATTTCCTTTTCTTCTTTTGTCTTAAAAGCAATCCAAACCAAAATGGTTTAAACTTTCCTTCCTTGTTTTCCTTTTGCCTTTCACTTCATTTCTTTCCTTTTTAAAACAAGGAAAACCAAGTTTTAAGCATTCATTTCTTCCTTTCTTTTGTTGTTTGATATTAAGGAAGTTCCAAAGAAAGATCTCGGGTTTACAACTTACCTCCCCTTAAGAAATTTCGTCCTCGAAATTTAGTAGTCCTTAGGTAAAAATCATCGGATACTTCCTCCTCATTAGTCTTCTAACTCTTAGGTTGCCTCCTCCACTCCGTGATGTCTCCAACGAACCTTCACGAGTGGGATCGCCTTGTTTCTCAAAACTTGTTCTTTCCTGCCGAGGATTTGAACTGCATCCTCTATGTAACTCATGTCTTCTTTCAACTCAACTGGTTGTGCTTGCAACATATGTGTCGGATCTGGAATACACTTCCTCAACATGGACACATGAAATACATCATGAACTCGAGATAGTTCTGCTTGGGCAACTCGAGCCTCAGAGGTCTTGGCCCAACTCGTCCGTTCTTTGGATAAGAACCAATATATCTAGGGCTTAGTTTACCCTTCTTACCAAAACGAAGGACACCTCTCCACGGAGATAACTTCAAGAAAACTTGATCTCAACTTGGAATTCTAAGTCCTTTCGTCGCTTATCTGCGTAACTCTTCCATGACGGTCTTGTGCTACCTTGATTCTCTCTTGATTATCTTACTATTGTTTGTCATAACTTGCACCAACTCAGTCCGATTAGCTTTCCGCTCTTCAGTTCATTCCAATATACGAAAGCGTTCTACGGTCTTTTATCTAGAGCTTCAAATGGTGCCATGTCAAAACTAGACTGATAATTGTTATTGTAAGAAAATTCCATAAGTGATAGGTGTGTATTTCAACTTCCCTTAACTTGGAAGACACATGCTTGCAACATGTCTTCTAGGGTCTGGATGGTCCTCTCGGACGGACCATCTGTCCGAACATGAAACGTTGTACTAAAACTCAGCTTTGTCCCCATAGTTTTTTTTTTGTAAGCTAGGCCAAAACATAGAAGTAAATCTCGGATCTCTATCTGGAAGTATGGACACTGACACTCCGCATTGACTCACAAATTTGTCGACGTATAGCTTAACAAGTTGATCAAGTGTAGAAGTCGATTTTAATCGGTATAAACCTTGTTGTCTTAGTGAGTCTATCGACCATTATCATATACCATCATGTCCATTTGAAGTTCGTGGTAATCTACACAGAAAAACCATAGTAATACGCTCCCATTTCCATTCCGACACTAGCAATGGGTTAAGGAGTCCTTTTTGCTTCTGTCTAACTGGTTTAACTTGCTGACAGATTAAACATCTATCAACATAATCAACTATCTCCCGCTTCATCTCAGGCCACCAATATGTCCCATTCAAGGTTTTACACATCTTGGTGCTTCCTGGATGCATAGTGTAGCTGAACTGTGAGCTTCTTCTAGAATAGCATTCTTATGCTCACTAACACTCGGAACACATAGTCTTCCTTGTTTCTCTATGTCTCCGTCTGATCTCATTTTAAATTTTGCTTTCTGGGCCTGTTTGGACTTTCCAAACATTTTACATAAGTTACTATTCTCGATTGTCTTCTCACAATCTTTGTTACGAGTGAAGACCTGATCTGGAATTGAGCTAAGAGACCCCCCATGAATTCTTTGCAATCACAGCTGCCTTAGAAACCCTTAGAGTACTTAAAAAAAAAAATGTTGCTCGAATACCACACAAGGCATCCCTAGGAAGTCTTGACTTTCGCTCAATGTAATCGCTACTACCACATTCACCTTACGGGATGGTATTCTATGGTACAATCATAATCTTGAATCAGTTCTAACCATCTTCTCTGTCTCATATTCAACTTCCTTTGATCAAAGATATACTTCAGACTTTTATGATCTGTGTAAATGTGACACCTTTCACCAAACAGGTAATGTCTCCAGATCCTCAATGCTAGAACAACTGCTGCTAACTCAAGACCATGGGTATGGTAATTACATTCGTGCTTTTTCAATTGCCTTAACGCATAAGTTATTATTTTTCCTTCTTGTATTAGTACACACCCTAAATCTTTCCTCGAGGCATCACAGTAAACCACATACTCTTTTTCCGTTACAGGAAGTGTCAAAATAGGTGCTGTAACTAATCTCTTTTTCAGCTCTTGAAAACCCTGTTCACACTTATCTAACCATTCGAACTTAGCATTCTTCCTTGTCAAAATTGTTAATGATAATGCTAATCGTGAGAAATCCTCAACAAACCGTCTATAATATCCTGCCAAGTCTAGAAAACTACGTACCTCTATCATACTGGCTGGTCTCTCCCAGTTGAACCCAACTTTCACTTAATGCGGATCCACACTAACTCCATTTGCTGAAACAACATGCCCCAGAAACACTACCTGATTCAACCAAAACTCACATTTGGTGAATTTAGCATACAACTGCTTATCTCGTAGTGTTTGTGGAATAATCCTCAAATGTTCCTCATGAGCTTTCCTATTAATTGTGTAAACTAGTCTATCATCAATAAATACTATCACGAACTGATCCAAATACTGGTGGAATATTCTGTTCATGAGGTCCATGAAAACTGTTGGTGCATTCGTCAAACCGAACGACATTACTAAAAGCTCATAATGCCCGCACATTTTACGAATCTTTGTTTTTAGGAATATCTGATTCCCTTACCTTTAACTGATGGTATCCTGATCTCAAATCAATCTTAGAAAACATTGATGCTCCTCGTAACTTGTCAAGCAAGTCATCCATACGGGGTAAAGGATACTTATTACGTATCGTGACTTGTTTAACTATCAAAAATCAATGCATAATCCAAGGGTACCATCTTTCTTCTTTACAAATAACACTGGAGCTCTCCAAGGCGATACACTAGGTCTGATGTATCCCTTATCTACTAGTCCTTATAACTGCATCTTTAGCTCCACGATATCACTTGGAGTCATTCTATCACGGCTTGCGATCTGGAGGTTGTTTTTTTTGTAGCAATTCAATAGTGAACTCAACTTCCCTATCAGGTGGCAACCCTGACAGATCTGCTGGAAAAACATTAAGAAACTCGTTCACAACAAGAACATCTTCTAGTTTTAACTTTTCTTTCGCACCTCAACTACATGTGCAAGAAATGTCGTGCAACCTTTCCTCAATAACCACGAGCTTTGAATCACTGAAAACAAACTCGTAGGGATAATCTTTCTTTCATCCCATAAAACCACTTGACTAATCTGGTTTCTTGAAAACAACTTCCTTTATATGGCAATCTCTGGAAGCATAATGAGTGAATAAGAAATCCATTCCTAGGATTGCATCTAACACTGCAACTCTCTCTTGGAAGAAGATCCACTAACATATTGAGACCTTCTACTAAGACCTCACAATTTTGCATCAACTGGATTGACTAATAAAGCATCACCAAGCTGGAGTGTATATAACTAACCTTTTACATAAAGGTTCTAGCTTCCCATTCAACTTAGTCAAGAACATACTAAAAACAAAGAAATGTGTAGCACCTTGTTCTATCAAGACAAGTGCGGTACATTTCAAATAGTAATTGTACCAATAATCATATACGGTGCATCCTCGACTTCTTCTTTGAGTCATAACCTAGACCTTTTACGTGTTGCCTAGGCCTCCTACAACTCTCTTTAGTCTAACACCACTTTGGTGCCCTCTCTTGCAACTCTCGATACTCTCATTTGCTCAACTAGCAGGGACTTAACTCCCTAGTCCCTGCGTGCGGTTTGTCCATAGCTGTGGACAATCCTCTTGACATGTCACGGTTGTCAAGACTTTGGTAACATGTACCAACACTCACAAGACAATGACCTTGATGATTCTTGCAATGAGATCACACATGGAGTTTTCCTTGCTATACTGGCATTTGACTCTTGCCCTCCATGCAACTTGCTGCCAATCAAACAAACTAACTAGGTTCTTTTTAACTCTGCCTCTGATAGGCACTACCCACAATCATACGCCTCGATGCGGCTACTTGGCTACTAGCTTGCTCCTTAAAGTCTTATTGACTTGGAAACATTTACTCAAGTGTGAACCTCATTGCTCGCTCACGACCTTGAAAGCGCTGCTGCTGAAGCCTCCACACATAGGATTCACTCTCGACTTCTCCTCTGCTATACTCTGCTCAACACGTAGAGCAGTCTCTACCAGCTGAGAGAAGTCAGTCCACTTAGCAATGGCTGTAACTGGGGTACGTATCTTAGGTCGTAACCCTCTTTCAAATCGTCGACACCTGTCGCTCTTAGATGCCACAATCACATCAACATACCGCGACAACTCGGTATATCTTCTCTCATACTCAGCCACTGAAAGTGTATCTTGTTTTAGTTCTAACAAAATTCATCCCTCTCTACCTCTCGGTACGTGCTAGGGTAATATTTATTTTCAAATATACTTCTGAAAGTTTGCCAGTGTGAAGTACGTGCATCACTACAACTGGCTAACATCGATTTCCATCATCCTTCTACCTTCTTTGGCAGCAAGAATGTGGCCAACTTAACATTTCGCTCCTCAGAGCAACTCATAACATCAAAACATTTATCAAGCTTATTTAGCCAAACCTTAGCTTCAACTGGATCTTTGGAACCCTCAAACACTGTGGCTCCTAATTCTTTTAGGTGATCTATTCTATATGTCTTATCTGGATTACTTAACCCTGCTCCCTATGGCTTACCTACCTCCTGTGAGGAACTAGCATGCTGCTTAACTCTGGCCCCCATCTGAACTCTCGGGGCACTAGATCTCCACTGGGATTGACCTTGGGTAGGATCCTGCGTCCCGTCCTGATCTTGCCTTCTCAACTAGTTCTTGTAATTGTATTTTCAACTCCCTGAGTTCACTTGGAGCCATTCTATACAACGCTTGCGTAATAGGTGTTGTTCCTGGTAGCAATTCAATAGTGAACTCAACTTCCCCATCAGGTGGCAATCCTGACAGGTCTGCTGGGAAAACATCAAGAAATTCGTTCACAACAAGAACATTTTATCATTTTAGCTTCCCCTCCGCACCTCCACTACATGTGCAAGAAACGTCGTTCAACCTTTCCTCGTCAACTTTTTGGCTTTTAATACTTAAATAAAACTCGTAGGGTTAATCTTACTTTCACCCCTGAAAACCACTTCAGCTAAACCTGGTTTCCTAAGAACAACTTCTTTCTTATGGCAATCCATGGAAGCATAATGAGTCAATAAGAAATCTACCCTAAGATTGCATCTAACCCCTGCAACTCTAGTGGAAGAAGATCCACTAACATATTGAGACCTTCTACTAAGACCTCATAGTTTTGCAACACCGCATTGACTAGTAACACATCACCAACTGGAGTGTATAAAACTAACCTTTTACATAATGGTTCTAGCTTCCCATTTAACTTAGTGAAGAACATACTAAAAGCAAAGAAATGTGTAGCACCTTGATCTATTGACACACGTGCAAGTAGATTACAAATAAAAATTGTGCCAGTAATCACATCTTGTGCATCTTCCGATTCTTGTTGAGTCATAGCGTTGAGCTTTCCGCGTATCCTAGGTCTCTCTACAACACTCTTTAGTCTAACACCACTGGTGCCCGCTCTTGCCGCTACTAGAACTCTTGGCTGCTCAACTGTCTGGGATTCAACTCCATAGTCCCTCTATGCGGCTGTCAACAGCTCTGGACAATCCCTCTTGAAATGTCCTGGTTGTCCGCACCGGTAACACACATCAACAAAAACAAGACAGTGATCTCATTGATTCTTTACGTCTTGACAACTTAGAACATTTACTTTAGGTGTGAGCCTCCTCCGTTCACGACCTCAGAAACTGTTTGTTGTCGAAGTCCGATAACTAGGCTCCACTACTAATTTTATCTCTATTATACTCTACTCAACACGTAGAGCAGACTCTATTAGCTGAGAAAAATCTCTCCACTTAGAAATAGTTGTAACTGGGTACGTATCTCAGGACATAATTCTCTTTTACACTTTCGACACCTGTCACTCTCAGATGCCACAATCAAATCAACATACCGCGACAACTCTGTATACCTTCTCTCATACTCAGCCATTGAAAGTGTCCTTTGCTTCAGTTCTAAAAATTCATCCCTCTTTGCCTCTCGATACGTTATAGGGTAATATTTTTCTTCAAATATACTTCTGAAAGTTTGCGAGTCTAAAGTACGTGTATCACTACAACTGGCTAACATCGTTTTCAATCGTCCTTCTACCTTCTTAGCAGCAAGAATGTGGCCAACTTAACATTTCTCTCCTCAGAGCAACTCATTACATCAAACCATTTATCAGGCTTATGCAGCCAAACCTCAGCTGCAGCTGGATCTTTGGAACCCTCAAACACTGTGGTTCCTAATTCTTTTAGGTGATCTATTTTATGTATCTTGTCTGCATTACTTAGCCTTGCTTCCTATGGCTTACCTACCTCCTTTGAGGAATTAGCATGCTGCTTAATTTTGACCCCTATCTGGACTCTCGGGGCACTAAATCCCCACTGGGATTGATCTTGGGTAGGATCCTGCATCCCATCCTGATCCTGTCTGCACGATCTGCTAGTACGTGGTGGCACGACTTCTCTAACATATCAACATACTAGACGTGTAGTGAATATTCTCAGATGCACAATTCTCCACTTGTGTTCACATTCTAGTCCTAACTGGACTTACTATTATCCTTACTTGGATCATGCTTTGCTAGTTCTATTTAACCAACTCAATAACTTGCTATTTACTTTTCACCGTCTGTCTTAGGAATGTCTGATTCTCTGACCTTTAACTTATGATATCCTGATCTTAAATTAATCTTACAAAACATCGATGCACCTCTTAACTGGTCAAACAAGTCATCTATTCAGGGTAAAGGATACTTATTACGTATCGTGACTTTGTTTAACTATCTATAATCAATGCATAATCTACGGATACCATCTTTTTTTTCACAGATAACACTGGAGCTCTCCAAGGCGATACACTAGGTCTGATGTATCCCTTATCAACTAGTTCTTGTAACTGCGTCTTTAGTTCCCTGATCTCCCTTGGAGTTATTCTATACGACGCTTGCGAAATAGGTGTTATTCATGATAACGATTCAATGGTGAACTCAACTTCCCTATCAAGTGGCAATCTCGATAGATCGCTAGAAAAACAACAAGAAAATTCATTTACAACAAGAACATTTTCTTGTTGTAACTTTTCTTCCTGCACCTCAACTACATGTGCAAGAAACGTCGTGCAACCTTTCCTCAATAACTTCTGAGCTTTGAATGCTGAGAACAAACTCATAGGGATAGTCTTTCTTTCATCCCATAAAACCACTTCAGCTAATTCTGGTTTCTTGAAAACAACCTCCTTTATATGGCAATCTCTGGAAGCATAGTGAGTGAATAAGAAATCCATTCCTAGGATTGCATCTCACACTGCAACTCTCTTTGGAAGAAGATCCACTAACAAATTGAGACCTTTTACTAAGATCTCACAATTCCGCATCACTGAATTGACTAATAAAGCATCACCAACTGGAGTGTATATAACTAACCTTTTACATAAAGGTTCTAGCTTCCCATTCAACTTAGTCAAGAACATACTAAAAACAAAGAAATGTGTAGCACCTTGTTCTATTAAAACAGGTGCAGGTACATTTCAAATAGTAATTGTACCAATAATCATATCTGGTGCATCCTCAGCTTCTTGCTGAGTCATAACCTAGACCTTTCCGTGTTGCCTAGGCCTCCCTACAACTCTCTTTAGTCTAACACCACTGGTGCCCTCTCTTGCAACTACTGATACTCTCGGCTGCTCAACTAACTGGGGCTTAACTCCCTAGTCCCCTGCATGCGGTGTCCATATAGCTGTGGACAATCCTCTTGACATGTCACGGTTGTTGCTTACTGGTAGCATGTACCAACACTCACAAGACAATGATCTTGATGATTCTTGCAACAGATCACACATGGAGTTTTCCTTGCTATACTGGCATAGACTCTTGCCCTCTTTGCAGTCTTGCTGCTAATCAAACAAACTAATTAGGTTCTTTCTAACTCTGCCTCTGATAGGCACTACCCACAATTATCTGCCTCGATGCCTCGCCACTTGGCTACTAACTTGCTCCTTAAAGTCATATTGACTTGAAACATTTACTCCAAGTGTGAACCTCCACGCTCACGACCTTTGAAAGCGCTTGTTGTCGAAGCCTTCACAACTAGGCTTCACTCATCGACTTCTCTCTGCTATATACTCGCTCAACACGTAGAGCGGTCTCTACCAGTGAGAGAAGTCGGTCCACTTGGCAATGGTCAGAATCGGGTACGTATCTCGTGTCGTAATCCTCTTTCAAATCGTCGACACCTGTCGCTCTTAGATGCCACAATCACATCAACATACCGCGACAACTCGGTATATCTTCTCTCATACTCACCACCCTTTGAAAGTGTATCTTGTTTTAGTTCTAACAAAATTCATCCCTCTCGCGCCTCTCTGAGTGCGTGCTAGGGTAATATTTATTTTCAAATATACTTACGAAAGTTTGCGATGTGTGAAGTACGTGCATCACTACAAATCAAGCTAACATCGATTTCCATCATTCTTCCGCCTTCTTTAGTAGCAAGAATGTGGCCAACTTAACATTTCGCTCCTCGTGAGCAACTTATAACATCAAAACATTTATCAAGCTTATTTAGCCAAACCTCAAACTTCAATCTGGATCTTTGGAACCCTCAAACAACGTGGCTCCTAATTCTTTTAGGTGATCTATTCTATATGTCTTATCTCGAATTACTTAGCCCCGCTCCCTATGGCTTACCTACCTCCTGTGAGGAATTAGCATCTTTGCTTAATTCGCCCCCATCCGAACTCTCAGGGGCACTAGATCTCCACCGGGATTGATCTTGGTAGGATCCAGGCCCGTCCCCGATCTTGCTGCATCGTGCGCTAGTACGTGGTGGCATGACTTCTATAACATATTAACATACTAGACATGTAATGAGTACTCAACTCAAATGCACAATTCTAGACTTGTGTTCACATTCTAGTCCTGATTGGACTTACTCTTATCCTTACTTGGACCATGCTCTACTAGTTCTATTGAACTAACTCGATAACTTGCTATTTACTTTTCAGTTCTTCTAGAGCTAACTTGCTCTGTCTCATTCCCATGAAGCTAATTGCTCTGATACCAAGTTGTCACACCCCCTTCCGAACTACACGAAAACTAGGCTCGAAGGCGGCGTGAAGCCCATGCAGACATTGTTTATCTCTTTACAATAATACTGTTGACCTGTACTCTTGAAAACATACAATGTTCCCATATGGAACTTTTTAAAATAAAACCGCTGAAACTGGACAACTATTAAACATACACAAGGAGAAACCCTTCATAAGTCTCTCTTGGAAACTAAAAGTCAAGTGCATCAAAACAACACAAGACAACTCAATGTTTATACAAACCACTAATGTACAAAACTTCTATAACTACATAACGACTTGCTATACACACACCACCACGTACAAACTATCAACTTATGAAACTTCCAGCAGACTATGGCGGGATGTCGGTACAAGGAGCTCGATCTCTACTGAAAATGTTTGAAAACATTGAAAGAATGAGCTAAAAAGCTCGGTGAGTGTCTATCTTTAAAACATTATAAGCTCACGGGTGAATCATAATAATGGCGATTATAAGTACAAAATAGCTTAACATCTGTTTGTAAACATTAACAAACCATGCTTCCAATCTACTGAGTTTTAAGTCACCACTTGTGCATAGCACACAACTCGAAATGTACTAACTTTTCGAGGGTAGATAGATCAATAATATAAAAGCTCATAACAATAAGCACATGACATGACTCCACATCAAACCATAGAGGTGGTAGAGTTACATTTATTCCAATAAGGTTCATATCACTCTCTCTCTCACGTGCACGTGGAATGCCTTTAGTCGTTTGGTTTTCCTAATACCTTCTCTATGTCCTTCATGATTAAGGTAAAACCATTTACTACCCGAATACCTTCTCATTGTCCTTCAGTATTTAGGTAAAACTATTTACTTCCCGGATACCTTCTCATTGTCCTTCAGTATCGGGATATCATGATTCATTCCCCCCCCTAAATACCTTCTCGAATGTCCTTCAGTATTAGGGGTTAACCCCAAACAAGGGCATAATTTGTGTACCATGGAAATCATGACTTTATAACACATACAACAATTCCTTGACATTTCCACATTGTCATTTATACATGTTCCCAAGTGGATTTACACAAAACATTCTCTAAAGGAAAGCATACTTTCATAATTTAGTTTCCATACCTGGATTTATAGTTACAACTAATTCAAGCATGCTTAGGTTCCATCATGACTTTATGTTAGAAAACTCTATGAAGCCATTCACAACTAGTTCAATCAAGATGTAATTATCAACACTTATGTTCATGAAGAAAAACATAGGTCAATCATAGTTCTAAGATAGAGTCACTCACCGTATTAGAATTGGAACCTTGGCTTGTAAACTTGACCTATTTGCTCTTGGCCTGTTAAACAAGCCAAATCAATCATTAGAACCTCGAGCTCATGATTTTTGACCTTAAAACTTGCAAGAAAACACACTTTCAAAATTCCAGCATTTTCAGATTTTCTGCCCTGTTTTTAGACAGCCATAACTTCTTCATTTCGTAGCCAAACAGGGTGAAATTTATACCAAACTCTTCCTTTTTGAATCCTCTAAAACTCTTATGAAGACATGAAAATGAGATTCCCAATAGATTGGTTCAGAAATACCTCGAAGTCTTCTTTCCCAGGAACCAACTTCTGCTATTCCAGATTCGATTTTCTGCTGCAACCCGAAACTTGACCTGCTATTTACAACATTGTCCAGTCCTTTTCTATTCACGATTTCTTCATGAAAGTTGTAGGAAATTCAATAAGCTTTCCAACCATACCTATTAGAGCTTCTGATTCCAATTCTACAGGTCAGTACAACCAAAACATCAGAGACTTCTCGGATTTGACAGTAAATTCTGTGTTCTGTCTTCCTCTTGATAAATCAGTAGCTTAAGGTCCGAGTTTGCTCGAGCATCCTTCACGAAATTTGTTCCAATATGAGTTAACTTACACGAAACAAAATTTCAGCTCTTACCTCTTTCTGTGGAGCTCGAGATGAACCAAATAGCAGAACATGGCAGAGTGATTACCTTGCTGTTCTACTAATTTGCTTGAGTTCTCTCCCTCTCTTCTGCAATTTCCAGCTGAAACCACCTTCTTCTTCTTCCTTTAAGCTTCTCCCACGAAACCCTTACCTTTCATTTGATAAAATGAGGAAGAAGATCGATAGAACTTTGTTTTTAAGAAGGAACTTAGGTGGGGTCCCACCATCCACCATCCTTTCTTTGTTTTTCTTTGTTTTTCCTTTTCTTTTCTTTTCCTTTCTTTTCTTTTCTTTCCTTTTCTTTCCTTTTCTTTTCTAAACATAACAAACTTAGTATATTAAACATTGTTTCATTTCCTTTTCTTCTTTTGTCTTAAAAGCAATCCAAACCAAAATGGTTTAAACTTTCCTTCCTTGTTTTCCTTTTGCCTTTCACTTCATTTCTTTCCTTTTTAAAACAAGGAAAACCAAGTTTTAAGCATTCATTTCTTCTTTCTTTTTGTTGTTTGATAAAAAGGAAGTTCTAGAGAAAGATCTCGGGTTTACAACTTACCTCCCCTTAAGAAATTTCGTCCTCGAAATTTAGTAGTCCTTAGGTGAAAATCATTGGGTACTTCCTCCTCATTAGATCCTCTAACTCTCAGGTTGCCTCCTCCACTCTGTGATGTCTCCAACGAACCTTCACGAGTGGGATCGTCTTGTTTCTTAAAACTTTTTCTTTTCTGTCGAGGATTTGAACTGCATCCTCTACGTAACTCATGTCTTCTTTCCACTCAATTGGTTGTGCTTTCAACACATGCGTCTGATATGGAATATACTTCCTCAACATGGACACATGAAAAACATCATGTTCTCGAGATAGTTCTGCTGGCAATTCTAGTCTGTAGGCTGCTGGCCCAACTTGTGCTGTTACTTGATAAGGACCAATATATCTAGGGCTTAGTTTACCTTTCTTATCAAAATGAAGGACACCTCTCCATGGAGATAACTTCAAGAAAACTTGATCTCCGATCTGGAATTCCAAGTCTTTTCGTCGCTTATCTGCATAACTCTTCTGACGGTCTTGTGCTACCTTCAGATTCTCTCTGATTACCTTAATATTGTTTGTCATAACTTGCACCAACTCAAGACCGATTAGCTTCCGCTTTTCTAGTTCATTCCAATATACGAGCCTCAAATGGTGCCATGTCAAAACTAGACTTATAATTGTTATTGTAAGCGAATTCCATAAGCGATAGGTGTGTATCCCAACTCCCTTTAACTTGAAGGACACATGCTTTCAACATGTCTTTTAGGGTCTGGATGGTCCTCTCTGACTGACCATCTGTCTGAGAATGGAGCGCTGTACTAAAACTCATAGATTGGTTCAGAAATACCTCGAAAGCTTCATTCTCAGGAACTAACTTCTGCCATTCCAGATTCGATTTTCTGCTGCAACCCGAAACTTGACCTACTAATTACAACATCTTCCAATCATTTTCTATTCATGATTTCTTCATGAAAGTTGTAGGAAAGTCAATAAGCTTTCCAACCATACCTAATAGAGCCTCTGATTCCAACTCTACAGACCAGTACAACCAAAATACCAGAGACTGCTCGGATTTGACAGCAAATTCTGTCTTCTGTCTCCCTCTTCACAAACCAGTAGCTTAAGATCCGAATTTGCTCGAGCTTCCTTCACGAATTTTGTTCCAATATGAGTTAACTTTATGAAACAAAATGTCAACTCTTACCTCTTTCTGTGGAGCTCGTGATGAACAAAATAGCAGAACTGGTCTGAGCTTGTTCACCTTGCTTTGCTACACAAGTAATCTTTGAGTTCTCCTCCTCTCTCTCGCAATTCCAGCACCAAAAACCCCTTCTTCCTCTTCCTTCTCGCTTCTCTCATGAAAACCCTTGCTTTCCTTTTGATGAATGAAGAAGAAGATCGAAGGATACATGGTTTTAAAAAGAAAATTAGGTGGGGTCCCACCATCCACTTCCCTTTTCCCTTTTTCATTTTTCCCTTTTCATTCTTTTCCTTTTCCTTTCTTTTCTTTTCTTTTCTTTTCTTTTCTATTCAAAACAAAACTTAACATGATTTACATTTGTTTCATTTTCTTTCCTTCATTATTCCTAGAGCAACCAAACCAAAATGGTTTATGTTTTTCCTTCCTTGTCTTCCTTTTGCCTTTCACTTCATTACTTTTCTTTTTAAAACAAGGAAAAGCAAGTTTTAAGCATTCATTTCTTCCTTTCTTTTGTGGTTTGATAATAAGGAGGTTCCAAAGAAAGATCTCGGGTTTACAACTTACCTCCCCTTAAGAAATTTCGTCCTCGAAATTTAGTAGTCCTTATGTGAAGATCATCGGATACTTCCTCCTCATTTGGTCTACTAACTCCCACGTTGCCTTCCCTACTCCGTGATGTTAGTGGGATCGTCTGGTTTCTCAAAACTTGTTCTTTTCTGTCGAGGATTTGAACTGTATTCTCTACGTAACTCGTGTCTTCTTTCAAATCAACGGGTTGTGCTTGCAGCAAATGTGTCGGATCTGGAATATACTTTCTCAACATAGACATATGAAAAACATCATGTACTCGAGATAGTTCTGCTGGTAATTCCAATCTGTAGACTGCTGGCCCAACTCGTCCCGTTACTGGATAAGGACCAATATATCTAGGGCTTAGTTTACCTTTCTTACCAAAACGAATGACACCTTACGGAGATAACTTCAAGAAATCTTGATCTCCGACCTGGAATTCCAAGTTCTTTCGTCGCTTATCTGCATAACTCTTCTGACGGTCTTGTGCTACCTTCAAATTCTCCTTGATTACCTTAATATGTAACTTGCACCAACTCAGGACCGATTAGCTTCCGCTCCCCTAGTTCATTCCAATATATATGAGCGTTCTACACGGTCTTTTATCTAGAGCCTCAAATGGTGCCATGTTAAAACTAGACTGATAATTGTTATTGTAAGCAAATTTCATAAGTAATAGGTGTGTATCTCAACTTCCCTTAACTTGAAGGAAACATGCTCTCTACATGTCCTCTAAGGTCTGGATGGTCCTCTCTAACTGCCCATCTGTCTGAACATGAAACATTGTACTAAAACTCAGCTTTGTCCCCATAGTTTTTTTTTGTAAGCTAGGCCAAAACATAGAAGTAAATCTCGGATCTCTATCTGGAAGTATGGACACTTGCACTCCGTATTGACTCACAATTTTGTCGACGTATAGCTTAACAAGCTGATCAAGTGTAGACGTCGATTTTAATCAGTATAAACCTTGTTGTCTTAGTGAGTCTATCGACCATTATCATATACCATAACGTCCATCGAGTATGATGTACAAGCAACAGAAATCCATAGCGATATGCTCTTATTTCCACTCAGAGACACGAGTAGTGGATTAAGGAGTCCTCCCGGTCTTTGTCTAAGCTGGTTCAAACTGTCGGCAGATTAAACATCTATCAACATAATTAACTATCTCCCGCTTCATCCCAGGCCACCAATAAGTCCCTTTCACAGTTTTACACATCTTGGTGCTTCCTGGATGCATAGCGTAGCTGAACTGTGAGCTTCTTCTATAATAGTATCTTAAGCTCACTAATACTCGGGACACATAGTTTTGTCTACTTAACTATGGTTTCATCTGTTCTCATTCTAGATTATACCTCTGGGCCCTGTTTGGACATTCCAAACATTTTCTGCAAGTTACTATTCTCTGTTTGTCTTCTCACAATCTCTATTACGAGTGAAGGTCTGATCTGAAATTAAACTAAAACACCCTCTGAATTCTCTGCAGTTACAACTGCCTTAGAATCCCTTAGAGTACTTAAAAAAAAATGTTGCTCGAATACCACACAAGGCGTCCTTAGGAAGTCTTCACTTCCTGCTCAATGCAACTGCTACCACATTCACCTTACCAGGATGGTATTCTATGGTACAATCATAATCTTTAATCAGTTCTAACCATCTTCTCTGTCTCATATTCAACTCCCTTTGATCAAAGATATATTTCAGACTCTTATGATCTGTGTAAATGTGACACCTTTCACCAAACAAGTAATGTCTCCAGATCTTCAGTGCTAAAACAATTGCTGCTAACTCAAGATCATGGGTAGGGTAATTACATTCGTGCTTTTTCAATTGCCTTGACGCATAAGCTATTACTTTTCCTTCTTGCATCAATACACACCCTAAACCATTCCTTGAGACATCACAGTAAACCACATACTCTTTTCCCATTCATGAGAAGTGTCAAAATAGGTGTTGTAACTAATCTCTTTTTCAACTCCCGAAAACTCATTCACACTTATCCGACCATTCAAACTTAGCATTCTTTCTTGTTTAAAATTTGTTAAGGGTAATACTAATCGTGAGAAGTTCTTAACAAATCATCTGCAGTATTCTACCAAGCTTAGGAAACTATGTACCTTTGTCGCATTAGCTGGTCTCACTAAGTTGACCATAACTTTTACTTTATTCGGATTAACACTGACTCCATTTGCTGAAACAACTTACCTCAAACACTACCTGATTCAACCAAAACTCACCTTTGGTGAATTTAGCATACAACTGTTTATCTCGTAGTGTTTGTAGAATAATACTCATGTGTTCCTCGTGGGCTTTCCTGTCAACCGAATAAACTAGTATATCATCAGTGAATACTATCACAACTTATCCAAATACTGGTGGAAAACCTATCCATGAGGTCCATGAAAACTGCTAGTACCTTGTTAAACCGAATGGCATTACTAAACACTCATAATGCTCGTACCTCATTATGAATAATGTCTTAGGAATATCTGATTCTCTGACCTTTAACTGATGATATCCTGATCTTAATTTAATCTTACAAAACATCGATGCACCTCTTAACTGGTCAAACAAGTCATTTATTCAGGGTAAAGGATACTTGTTACGTATCGTGACTTTGTTTAACCATCGTAATCAATGCACAATCACGAGGTACCATCTTTCTTCTTTACGAATAACAATGGAGCTCTCCAAGGCGATACACTAGGTCTGATGTATCCTTTATCAACTAGTCCTTGTAACTGCATCTTTAGCTCCCTGATCTCACTTGGAGCCATTCTATACGGCGCTTGCGAAATAGGTGTTATTCATGGTAACAGTTCAATAGTGAACTCAACTTCCCTATCAGGTGGCAATCCTGATAGATCTGCCAGAAAAACAACAAGAAAATTTATTCACAACAAGAACATTTTCTTGTTTTAGCTTTTCTTCCTACACCTCAATTACATGTGCAAGAAACGTCGTGCAACCTTTCCTCAATAACTTTTAAGCTTTTAATGCTGAAATCAAACTCGTAGGGATAATCTTTCTTTCATCCCATAAAACCACTGCAGCTAATCCTGGTTGCCTGAAAACAACTTCCTCTATATGACAATCTCTGGAAGCATAATGAGTAAATATGAAATCCATCCTTAAGACTGCATCTCACACTTGCAAGTCTAGTGGAAGAAGATCCACTAACACATTGAGACCTTCTACTAAGACCTCACAGTCCCGCAACACTGCATTGACTAGTAACACATCACAAACTAGAGTGTATATAACTAACCTTTTACATAAAGGTTCTAGCTTCCCATTCAACTTAGTCAAGAACATACTAAAAACAAAGAAATGTGTAGCACCTTTGGTTTTATTAAAGCAGTGTGTGTACATTACAAATAGTAATCATACCAATGAATGACTTATGATGAATCTTACATTTCTTCTTGAGTCATAGCATAGACCTTTCCGTGTTGCCTAGGCCTCCTACAACTCTCTTTAGTCTAACACCACTGGTGCCCTCTCTTGCAGCTCTCTGAAACTCTCTTGGTTTGCTCTGCATGCTGGGACTCAACTCCCTAGTCCCCTCGTGCGGTTGTCCATAGCTGTGGACAATCCTCTTGACATGTCATGGTTGTCAAGACTTTGGTAGCATGTACCAACACTCACAAGACAATGATCTTGATGATTCTTGCAACAGATCACACATGGAGTTTTCCTTGCTATACTGGCATTAGACTCTTGCCCTCCCTGCAACTTGCTGCCAATCAAACAAATTAACTAGGTTCACTTTAACTCTGCCTCTGATAGGCACTACCCACAATCATCTGCCAAGATGCCTGGCTACTTGGCTACTAGCTTGCTCCTTAAAGTCATATTGACTTGGAAACATTTACTCTAAGTGTGAACCTCCGCTGCTCACGACCTTGGAAACTGCTTGTTGTCGAAGCCTTCACAACTAGGCTTCACTACTGACTTCTCCTCTGCTATACTCTGCTCAACACATAGAGCAGTCTCTACCAGCTGAGAGAAGTCAGTCCACTTAGCAATGGTTGTAACTGGGGTACGTATCTCAGGTCGTAACCCTCTTTCAAATCGTCGACACCTGTCGCTCTTAGATGCCACAATCACATCAATATACCGCGACAACTCGGTATATATTCTCTCATACTCAGCCACTGAAAGTGTCTTTTTTTTTAGTTCTAAAAATTCATCCCTCTTTGCCTCTCGGTACGTGCTAGGGTAATATTTATTTTCAAATATACTTCTGAAAGTTTTCCAGTGTGAAGTGCGTGCATCACTACAACTGGCTAACATCGATTTCCATCATCCTTCTGCCTTCTTTAGCAGCAAGAATGTGGACAACTTAACATTTCGCTCCTCAGAGCAACTCGTAACATCAAAACATTTATCAAGCTTAATCAGCAAAACCTCAGCTTCAGCTGAATCTTTGGAACCCTCAAACACTGTGGCTCCTAATTCTTTTAGGTAATCTATTATATATGTCTTATCTGGATTACTTAGCCCTGCTCCCTATGGCTTACTGATGCGAAAATATCGAGTGCCCTAAACTAATGCAAATTAGAATAAAACCCCGACACTTTTACGACGTGCAAGTATACACGGTCGAGAGCAGCAAGTGATAAGTTAAAAGTATCGATCCCACGAGGACTAGTTAGACCTAAATGGATGAGTGTCCTAACAAATTTTTCCTTATTTTAGTGCAATGCATGGGTGTACAATTTACTATAGTAGATAAACAGATGTGATAAGTAAGACAAGATAAGACTAGACTCAAGAAAATAAGTAAATTTAAATGCGGGGAGAGGAGAATGCAAACAAGAAGATAGATACAAGAGATGAGATTTGTAATGAAAAATAAGCTCGGGTTAGGTTAGAGTTCTAATGTTCAATTGGAATAAATTTTTAGTGATGCCTTGAATTTACCTACGCATGCATTCAAATGATTCTTTCCAAAATCACTAAGTTTTAAAACCTACAATTTCCCAATTGTGATCTAAATTATGCCCATGATTTTAGGTTCTAGGTGGGTTAATTATCCCTAATCAACTCAATAATCCTAGAATGAAATTTTAGTTTTCTAATTCATTAACTTTCCCAAGTTTATGAATTATAGAGAAGTTAAAAGGCCAATTTTAATTCTCATGCACCGTTAAATTTAATAAAATTTCATAAATTCAATTAATGGCATCAACCATAAATTTAATCCGAAATTACATTAAAACAACCTAACCCTTGCCTAAGATAATTTAGTTCATGACAAAAATCAACTCACAAACTTCTAATTGATGCATGTTTTTATCCATCAAAGAATTCAAGAAAACAACCCAATGATGTTCACAAATTTATCATAAATCAGTCACAATTCTAGCCTAAAAACAGTCACGAATTCGGTCTAAAATAGTGAACAAAAATAGTCTTAATTATGTGTCCAATAGCGGAAAAACAACATTAACAATTAGAGATTAAGAGAGGTAATGACACGAAGCAAAAGATATCACCAAAGACAGCAGACCATAGTAGCAGATTTTAGTTTTGCAGGTTCTGTGCGACAGCGATATCTCATCCACCGAAGCTCAGAACGACGATCCAACCGTTCAAAGTAAAGCCCTATGAGTCTTGAATAATCTGGCAAAATTGCAGCACGATCCAACGGTTGAAACTTCAGAAAACGACAACTTTGTGAGCATCGTTTGTGAACAACCGAACTGCTGTTGTCGCCCAATGTGACTGCGATATCTGACACAGGAAAGCTCGAAACCACGATCCAACGGTTCAAATTAAAGCCCTATGAGTCTTGAACAGGCTGACAAAGTTTTAGTAAAATCCAACGGTTGGATCGCCGGTAATCACAAATTTCGTGAATGACATCTGTGAAAATCGAACTGCACTCTCAATTTTGTTACAACAATGGCCTCTCGGTTTTGCTACAGCAATAACACCCTGAATCTTCAATTTTTCCTCACTTGTACGATTGCTACAGCAATGGAACCTTCACGATTTTCCTCTCCAATGCACACCTTTGCTGTAGCAATCGCCCGTTCTCTCTCGGTCTCTTCCTTTTGTCACAACTCCAACTCTCCCTTGGCACTTGTGAACCCTAGCCTCCTTATATAAGATGGTGTTGCCCTAACTCCACAAATTACAAAAATACCCTTAAGAGTAAAAAGACCATATAACCCTTTGGGTAAAATGTCTAAAATGCCCTTAGGGACTCTTGTAATTTTTAAACATCTCCTACACACAGAAAAATCCCAAATAAATTTATGAAGTCAATTATAAATCAAACTAAATACACGAGGATTTTTGGAGTTAAGAAAAATCTCAAATTTCGGTCTTTAATTAACCGTTAGCTTATTTTCCTAAATTCTTGAATTAAAACACAAAAACATCAAAATTAATTCTTTTTGCACCTAATGCTTAAATTCAAGATATTAAAGCTAACACACATAATTTAGGGATAAAATAACATGAGGATAACTAAATTAAATGCAATTCAAGTGGATTAAACACTAAAATTCTAGTAAAATAACTCACTTATGGTGAGTTATCAAACCCCCAAACTTGAACTACTCATTGTCCTCAATGAGTTCTATTCCCCAAAGACTTAAAAGACCTTTAAAGACTCAGATCATTTGGGTAACTAAACAAGAATTGAATATTTATGTCCTAAGCTACAAGTCACCATTTAATCAATGCTCTCTAAGTGGCTCACCTAGGGTTTTTTTAGCTACACTTATGCATCAATAACCAAGAGCAAATCAACTAGGATTCAACATCTACCCTCAAGCTCAACCACTAGAATCCTAATCATTCAAATCAAGCAACCCATAGTTAAAAATAAGTCATACTCCAAAACTCGCATGGCTACAATTTAATGATCATTCCTTTTTATTTTTGTATATATATATATATTTTTTAAAAAAATAGATATGTGCATTATTCCCCTCATTTTCCTAAAACTCACTACTTAGGGCTAGTTTTTTTTTTTTTTTTTTTTTTTTTTTATTTATTTTTTTTTGACTCTCTCGTAGTTCTTAGAATGGCACACGTGTTTAGCGCAAAGACACCTAAGCAATGGGACTTCCGTAGTTCTTAGAATGGCACACGTGGTTAACGCATGCGCACCTAAGCAATGAGAATAGGCTTCTTGCTTGATACCTTCGCTCCAAGAGGCCAACATGGTTAGTGCCCAGACCCCCTGACATCGAGCACCAAGTTGCATGAACTGACTCTAAGTAACAAAATAAGTAACACATTTTATCTAGCCCAATGGAGTTTTAGGAAAATGAAAGGTTTGCATACTCTTTCTTTCTTATTCTTTTTCCTTAAAAATAAACACGAAGAATTTACCTTTCCCCCCAAACTTAGAGTACTCAATGTCCTCATTGAGTTAGGAAGGTCGGGTAACTCCCCCAAACTTGAAATGATCACAAATTTGAAGTTTACTAATTTTGGAGCGTTCTAAAAAAATGTATGGGTTACCTAACTTGTCATGGCTTCTAGTTTTCGAAATTTTTGGCCTAGGAGTTGAATCCTAACTACTTTGATTGACATACTAACCATAAGCGCACTAAAAAACCCTAATGACAAGCTTGACCTTGAGAAACACCAAACAAGATAGGATACTCTTGCCTCGAACACAAGCAACAACTCTTATTTTCATTAACCCTAAGATTTGACCTTAACTTTTTTATTTTCAAGAGATGCATATCAAGTTTCTACCAAAGACATCAGACTTTTACAATAAAAACACATGTAGAAACTTAATTTTTAAACAAGAGACAACAACCATTTTTTCCTATTTTTACTTGCTTAAACATAATGAATCAACTACCTACATCATGCATATCAAAGACCATGAAACCAACAACTAACATGGAATCCAGTAGTCAAAATAGATCATTTTGAAGTCCTAAAGCGAGTAAATAACTTTATAAACACAAAGGCATGCAACGCCCTATATACTCTAGCAAAGACACAATCTCATCATTAGAAAAATTTTCAATTAAGCCCAAAATCGATTGAGAACAAACACATCCGCCCTCATGGTTAAAGCACACATTGCCCTTAATTTATAATCTACTCACTTAAGCATGCTTAAGGACAACTAATAAAGATGGAAGGGAGAACGATACTGCCCTGAATTGAGGAGACCTCCACTGCAGCGCATATCAACAAACCCTAAGGGAGCTGCAAGATAGGCAAGGGTTATTTATTTAAAAACAAAAACAACTAAAAACAAAACTAAACAAAAAAAATAAAAAAAAAATTAAAGATGAAACAAACGAAATAAACTTTGGGTTGCCTCCCAAGAAGCGCTTATTTAACATCATTAGCTTGACGTAGTACGTGGGGCTCGTCAAGGTGCGTAAAAATTCTCCCACTTCTTGGGCCTCTCTTTCTTGAATCTACAAAACAAATTAGAGCTAGCAAGAATACTAGCTTCTCGTGAGAGCCCGAAACATATATATTTTTTGATTTTTTATATATTAAAAGAAAAGAAGGAAAAACAACAAAGTAAACATTTTTTAGTTTTTTATTTGATAAAAGAAAAGAAGGAAAAATAGGAAAATGAGCAGACTCACAAAAAGACACCGACTCAAGAGCATAGAAACAAAAACATTCACCAATAAGAGAAAAATCAGAAGATAAAACTAACATAGACTCAAAAGCCTCACACTCTACCTCCCGGCTTGACTCAACAGCTCGACTTCTTCCACACTCTCACTAACTCCATCACGGTGTGTGCTAACTTGAGTTCTAGTTCTTTTACATCTAAAGCACAATTCTCTAAATGCCTATACTCAGAAAAATGTGAAGGACTAGGATCCTGAGGGTCTATCAGTGGGTCAGTGATCAAGTGACTCACCGAACTATCTAAAGGTGTGGGTCCTCCTTCACTATCTTCCCTAGGGTGCTCAACCTCAAATGAGTCTAAATACATTTGTCCTCTAAGGGAGGTAAGTGTGTATCTGTTAGGTGATGAATTGACCCCTATTTGTCTATTCATCTCATCTATTTGCCTATTCCTCTCATCTATTTGCCTGCCTTTTTCTCTCCTCTGTGGTTCGATATATTCTAATAACAACATTTTAAGGGAAGATTCGTCTTCTACAGGTTTCTTGAATATAGGCGGGATATGACTCAAAACCCCTAGGATATGGTTCATAGGCCCAATTGCTCGATTATTATCATACATAGGATTCCCATAAGTCATAGGATTAGTATGATAGTAATTAGGCATTTGGTAGCCATAAGATCCATACCCTCACTAGAAGACTCTAAATTGGCAAATGGATGATCATAAGAAAAAGAACTATATTGTGTTTGCTCATTCCTACACATGAAGACCACCCAAAGTTATCATAAGCCATAATAAATTAATAAATCAATTATAATGAGCTCAAGAAACACAATAGGCCCAACACAAACTGGAAAGAATTACCAAGACTCAACAAATATAAAAATACGAAACAAAGATAACAAGACACACCCAACAAGAAAAACAAGAATAAAATGCTAAAATCCACTCAAACAAAATAAGAATCTAAACTAGTCCCCGGCAACGCCGCCAAAAAACTTGATGCGAAAATATCGAGTGCCCTAAACTAATGAAAATTAGAATAAAACCCCGACACTTTTACGACGTGCAAGTATACACGGTCGAGAGCAGCAAGTGATAAGTTAAAAGTATCGATCCCACGAGGACTAGTTAGACCTAAATGGATGAGTGTCCTAACAAAGTTTTCCTTATTTTAGTGCAATGCATGGGTGTACAATTTACTATAGTAGATAAACAGATGTGATAAGTAAGACAAGATAAGACTAGACTCAAGAAAATAAGTAAATTTAAATGCGGGGAGAGGAGAATGCAAACAAGAAGATAGATACAAGAGATGAGATTTGTAATGAAAAATAAGCTCGGGTTAGGTTAGAGTTCTAATGTTCAATTGGAATAAATTTTTAGTGATGCCTTGAATTTACCTACGCATGCATTCAAATGATTCTTTCCAAAATCACTAAGTTTTAAAACCTACAATTTCCCAATTGTGATCTAAATTATGCCCATGATTTTAGGTTCTAGGTGGGTTAATTATCCCTAATCAACTCAATAATCCTAGAATGAAATTTTAGTTTTCTAATTCATTAGCTTTCCCAAGTTTATGAATTATAGAGAAGTTAAAAAGGCCAATTTTAATTCTCATGCACCGTTAAATTTAATAAAATTTCATAAATTCAATTAATGGCATCAACCATAAATTTAATCCGAAATTACATTAAAACAACCTAACCCTTGCCTAAGATAATTTAGTTCATGACAAAAATCAACTCACAAACTTCTAATTGATGCATGTTTTTATCCATCAAAGAATTCAAGAAAACAACCCAATGATGTTCACAAATTTATCATAAATCAGTCACAATTCTAGCCTAAAAACAGTAACGAATTCGGTCTAAAATAGTGAACAAAAATAGTCTTAATTATGTGTCCAATAGCGGAAAAACAACATTAACAATTAGAGATTAGGAGAGGTAATGACACGAAGCAAAAGATATCACCAAAGACAGCAGACCATAGTAGCAGATTTTAGTTTTGCAGGTTCTGTGCGACAGCGATATCTCATCCACCGAAGCTCAGAACGACGATCCAACCGTTCAAAGTAAAGCTCTATGAGTCTTGAATAATCTGGCAAAATTGCAGCACGATCCAACGGTTGAAACTCCAGCAAACGACAACTTTGTGAGCATCGTCTGTGAAAAACCGAACTGCTGTTGTCGCCCAATGTGACTGCGATATCTGACACAGGAAAGCTCGAAACCACGATCCAACGGTTCAAATTAAAGCCCTATGAGTCTTGAACAGGCCGACAAAGTTTTAGTAAAATCCAACGGTTGGATCGCTGGTAATCACAAATTTCGTGAATGACATCTGTGAAAATCGAACTGCACTCTCAATTTTGTTACAACAATGGCCTCTCGGTTTTGCACAGACATAATAACACCCGAATCTTCAATTTTTCCTCACTCGTACGATTGCTACAGCAATGGAACCTTCACGATTTTCCTCTCCAATGCACACCTTTGCTGTAGCAATCGCCCGTTCTCTCTCGGTCTCTTCCTTTTGTCACAACTCCAACTCTCCCTTGGCACTTGTGAACCCTAGCCTCCTTATATAAGATGGTGTTGCCCTAACTCCACAAATTACAAAAATACCCTTAAGAGTAAAAAGACCATATAACCCTTTGGGTAAAATGTCTAAAATGTCCTTAGGGACTCTTGTAATTTTTAAACATCTCCTACACACAGAAAAATCCCAAATAAATTTATGAAGTCAATTATAAATCAAACTAAATACACGAGGATTTTTGGAGTTAAGAAAAATCTCAAATTTCGGTCTTTAATTAACCGTTAGCTTATTTTCCTAAATTCATGAATTAAAACACAAAAACATCAAAATTAATTCTTTTTGCACCTAATGCTTAAATTCAAGATATTAAAGCTAACACACATAATTTAGGGATAAAATAACATGAGGATAACTAAATTAAATGCAATTCAAGTGGATTAAACACTAAAATTCTAGTAAAATAACTCACTTATGGTGAGTTATCACTTACCTACCTCCTGTGAGGAATTAGCATGCTGCTTAATTCTGGCCCCTATCTGAACTCTCGGGGCACTAGATCTCCACTGGGATTGATCTTGGGTAGGATCCTGCGTCCCGCCCCGATCTTGCTTGCGCATCAAATGCGCTAGTGCGTGGTGGCATGACTTCTATAACATATCAACATACTAGACATGTAATGAGTACTCAACTCAAATGCACAATTCTAGACTTGTGTTCACATTCTAGTCCTGACTGGACTTACTCTTGTCCTTACTTGGACCATGCTCTGCTAGTTCTATTGAACTAACTCAATAACTTGCTATTTACTTTTCAGGTTTCTTCTAGAGCTAACTTGCTCTGTCTCATTCCCATGGAGCTAATCGCTGCTCGATACCAAGTTGTCACACCCTCCCGAACCACTTGCTAACTTAGCCCGGGAGACGACATGAAGCCAATAGACATTGTTACCTCTTAACAATACTGGACATCTATAAGACGTACATGAGGAGAAACTCTTCTTAAGTCTCTCTTGGAAACTAAAACGAGCAAGAACATCGGAACCACAAACGGTCAAACCACTAATTAAACAACCACAACCTCTAAAGCACATAGGACTATAACTACGTAGTTCTCTCAAAATAATTTACAAAACATGTGGACTTGCTATACAACACCAGCCACGTACAAAATATCAAACATGTGAAACTTCAACAGACTACTATGGAGTTCTCGTGCACCTGGAGCTCGATCTCTACGAAAAGTGGGAAAAACATCGAAAGAATGAGCTATGAAGCTCGGGAGTGACTTGAGTTTAAAAGAAAGCTATTAACTCAGTAAATCATATCACTGGCCATCTATGAGCATATGCATCCGTAATCAAATGTTAAAAAAGTATGATGTAATCATAATAGCTTTTCATGAAAACCAAAGCAAGTATACCGTTAAAATCTCGTAAGGCATGTAAATGATATAAACTCTTTTTAAAACATGTCACAATCACGTTGTGTAGGGAACGCCCAAAGACACCAACGTTTATTCTACGATGTAGTGGGGCCCGCCAAAGACTCCCATCGTCTTTGTCGTAGTGGGGCCCGCCCAAAGACTCACGACAGTCACTGTTGTCACGAGTACACTCAACGTCGATAATGAGAATAAGACTGTGTGCACACTGCACCACCATAAAGCCTCGGGCTCAATATCTCGAGAAAATCACATGAAAACATTTGAACATGCCTCGGTTATCTTTTCTTTCATAAAAAAACTCAAGCATACTCAAACTTGTTCATAAAATTGGAAATCTTTAAAACATACTTGCTAGTACATGCTTGCTTGAAATCATAACATTTCCATAAATTTTGGCAACCATTGGACATATGCTCATGTATAAACTTTATAAAGACTTTTAGGGTCACATTGAACACTTGAAACATTTCTAGGAAAACAAGAAATACTCATAGACATGTGTTCAAAAATAAAACACAAAGCTTTGAAACAATTCATTCTAACAAAACTTGCATTTCTTTAAGCATATAAGCATATTTCAAGCATTTGGTTCATTTTCGAAGTTTGTTTTGTCACTCACGAGTGTTAGAACTAGAGTCTTGACCAGTACACTCGACCTTTTGTTCTTGCACATCAAACAAACCAAAACCATGTTTTAGAACCTCGAGCTCATGGTTTTTAACCTTAAAACTACAAGAAAACACTCCAACAAAAATTCCAGCATTTAACAGATTTCATGCCCTGTATTCAGATACTCATAACATCTTCATTACTTAGCCAAAAAGGATGTACTTCATACCAAATTCTTCCTTTTTGAACCCTCTAAAAGTCATATGAAGACATGAAATTTAAATTCCCAATAGATTGGTTCAGAAATACCTCGAAAGCTTCATTCCCCGGAACTTGACCTGCTAATTACAACATCTTCCAATCATTTTCTATTCACGATTTCTTCATGAAAGTTGTAGGAAATTCAATAAGCTTTCCAACCATACCTAATAGAGCTTCTGATTCCAACTCTACAGACCAGCACAACCAAAACACCAGAGACTTCTCGGATTTGACAGCAAATTCTGTCTTCTGTCTCCCTCTTCACAAACCAGTAGCTTAAGATCCGAATTTGCTCGAGCTTCCTTTACAAATTTTGTTCCAATATGAGTTAAATTTCATGAAACAAAATTTCAACTCTTAGATCTTTCTGTGGAGCTCGTGATGAACAAAATAGCAGAACTGGTCTGAGCTTGTTCACCTTGCTTTGCTACACAAGTAATCTTTGAGTTCTCCTCCCTCTCTTCTCGCAATTCAAAGCACTAAAACCCCTTCTTCCTCTTCCTTTCTGCTTCTCTCATGAAAACCCTTGCTTTCCTTTTGATGAATGAAGAAGAAGATCGAAGGATACATGGTTTTAAAAAGAAAATTAGGTGGGGTCCCAACATCCACTTCCCTTTTCCCTTTTTCATTTTTCCCTTTTCATTCTTTTCCTTTTCCTTTCTTTTCTTTTCTTTTCTTTTCTTTTCTTTTCAAAACAAAACTTAACATGATTTACATTTGTTTCATTTTCTTTCCTTCATTATTCCTAGAGCAACCAAACCAAAATGGTTTATGTTTTTCCTTCCTTGTCTTCCTTTTGCCTTTCACTTCATTACTTTTCTTTTTAAAACAAGGAAAACCAAGTTTTAAGAATTCATTTCTTCCTTTCTTTTGTTGTTTGATAATAAGGAGGTTCCAAAGAAAGATCTCGGGTTTACAGCTTCTGATTCCAACTCTAAAGATCAGGACAACCAAAAAACCAGAGACTTCTGATTTGATGACAAATTTTTGCTTCGCATTCCTCTCTCATAAAACAAAGAACTTAAGGTCAGAATTTGATCAAGCATCGTTTCACGAACTTTGTTCAAAAATGAATTAGCTTTCAAGAAAACAAATTCTCAACTCTTACCTCTTTGTGTGGAGCTCGAGATGAACAGAAAACAAGAACAGAGTTGAGTTGATCACCTTGCTGCTATATAATCTAACTTTGAGTTCTCCTCCCTCTCTTTTGCAATTTTAGCTCCAAAATCACCTTCTTCGTCTTCCCTTAAGCTTCTCCCACGAAACCCTTACCTTTTTTTTGATAAATGAAGAAGAAAATCAATGGAGGAAGAGTTTTTAAAAAGAAAACAAAGGTGGGGGTCCCACCTCCCACCTCCCACTTTCCCTTTTTCATTCTTTTTCTTTTTCCTTTCTTTTCTTTTCTTTTCTTTTCAAATCACATCCAACCATAATACATTAACCATTTCTTTCTTGAATTCCGAAGAATGATCTCGGGTTTACAGTAATGATCAAATTCATAGACCCATACACAAGCATGTAGTTCATTGTTATCTGTAGATACTTAATGATCGTTTTAACTGTTTTCTAGTGTTCAGGCCCTTGATTGGATTGATACCTACTAACCATTCTAACTGCAAAACAGACGTATGGTATAGTACACAACATGGCGTTCATCAGGCTCCCAACAGTTGATGCGTAAGGAATCCGTCTCATATCCTCAACCCTTTGAGGTGTCTTAGGACACTGCTCCTTAGACAAATGAATGCCATATCTAAAAGTCAATAAACCCTTTTTGGTCCTGCATCTCAAACCTCAACAACACTTTGTCAATGTGACATGTCTGAGACAAGGCTACTCTTTTATTCTCGTTTTTCTGGACAATCTGGATCAAGTAAACAAACTCCGCCTCACCTAAATCTTTCATTTTGAATTACGTAGCTAACCAATTCTTAATGTTAGTAAGTTAACCTACATCATTCCCAATGAGTTGGATATCATCCACATATAAAACTAGAAATGCGACAGAAATATTTATGTTTTTCTTGTAGAAACAAGTTTCATCGTCATTCTGATCAAAGCCAAAAGATTTGATTGTCTCATCAAATCTTATCTTCCAGGACCTAGTGGCTTGTTTCAGTCCATAGATTGACCTTTTAAGCATGCAAACTTTTTGCTCTTGTCCTGGTTCAATGAACTCTTTGGGTTTGTCCATGTAGATGTTCTTGTGAAGATTGCAATTCCATAATGCTGTCTTGACATCCATTTTCCATATCTCATAGTCATAATATGTGACAACGACAAGTATGATAGGGATAGACTTTACTGTAGCAATAGGTGAAAAGGTTTCCTCATAGTTATCCCCTTCAACCTTGGTATAACTCATTGTTACTCGTCTGGGGTTAAAGGTTTGGACCTTTCCATCTACACCACGCTTTCTCTTGTAGATCAACTTACAACCTATAGGTTTTACCCCATCATGTTTATCTACAAGATCCCAAGCATAATTGAAGTACATAGACTCAATTCTCTTGGTCCATGGCTATGACCGATTTGTCTTTGTCTTTGTCAACCATCGCTTGAGTATAAGTCGATGGATCGTCGTCATCTAATATAACAACGTGTGTTTCAGATAAACCCATGTAACGATAGGGTTATGTTATAACCCTCCCACTACGTCGAGACATACTCAACTCTCATGACTACGCAAGCTGGTATCAACAACTTTTGTTGACGTACTAGTTTTATTAGTAACTTTTGCTATTGTTTCGTCTAACTCACTTAACACAACTCTACTTCTTAGGTAGCCTACGAATAGGCAAAATTTTGAAATTTTGAACGTGAATCAAAATTTTTTAGATTTGTCACAAGCACATATGCTGGACAACCACAAATTCTAAAATATAAACTACCTTTACGTCCTTTTCAGAGTTCAAAAGGTGGTTTAGAAACAATATTTGATGGCACATTGTTCAAAATGTATCTTGCAGTCTGTACTGCGTAACCCCCAAATGAATTATGGAGATGAGCATAACTCATCATTGATCGAACCTTGTCCAACAAGGTTTTATTTCTCCTTTCCAGTTCACAATTCTGCATTGGCGTACCGCAAGCTGAGAGTTGGGATGTAATTCAATGTTTTATCATATAGTTCTAGAATTTTAAATCCATGTACTCTCCACCTCAATTTGATCGAAGTGTTTTAATTGTTTTGCCTAATTGATTATCAACTTCAATCTTGAATTCTTTGAACTTTTCAAGTGCTTCAGACTATTGATGCATTAGGTAAATATGCCCAAATCTAGAATAATCATCTATGAAAGAGATGAAATATTCATAACCTCATATGGATTTAACATTCACCGTACCACAATGGTCTGAATGTATAAGCTCAAGAGGTTATTTGGCTCTATTACATTTTCCACTAAAAGCGCTTTTAGTCATTTTTCCTTCGAGGGAGGATTCACATACAGGTAAAGTATTTTCTTCTAACTCATTTAGAAGTCCATTCTTTACCAATCTCAAAATCCCATTGAGATTAATGTGACCCAATCGAAGATGCAAAAGATGAGCATATTCTTTAGGAGAAATTTTACGTTTCTTAGTTTGTGTGTTTGCAGTCTTAAATAATTCAATGTTTAAAACAATTTTGACTTAATTATGCCTTAAAACATACAACTCATTTTCTAATGAAGATGAACATATTTCTACACCTTTCTCTAAAATAAACACTTTATTCAAAGAAAACAAAACAGAAATACATTGTTCTATAAGGAAATAAATTTAAATAAGGTTACTAATAAACCTCGGTATCACTAATATATTGTCTAACAACATATATGTCTTGACAAAATTAGGCTTCATCTTGCCAATTGCTACAGCTGAGAAGACTTCTCCAATTCAAATCTGGAGCGTTATCTCTCCTTTATGTAGTTGCTACAAGGAATCAATTTGTTGAAAAGAAGAACAAACATGATTAGTGGCGCCTGAATCAAGTATCGAATCAGTTTTATCATTATCCACTAAACAAGCTTCTAAGCAAAATAATTCATATTTACCTTTCTTCTTTCTTTTCTGCAATGTACTTCGGACAGATTCGTTTCCAATGCATGCTTTATTGCAGTGGCAAAAACTCTCCTTTGTATGCAACTTCTTTGTCCTTCTTGCCATTCTTGGTTGCAACTTTGTCAACTTATTTCCCTTTACCAACCGTCTTCATGTTCTTTTTCTTCCCTTTTAGGTTAGAATAAGTGGAAGCCACGTTATTTGATCTAGAGGTCGAACCTCTATGATAACTCCTACTGGCAACGTTTACCTCAACTTTCGATCCCTTAATATTCACCCAAGATTGAAAGGTCTGGAGTTCATTCATAAGTGAGGTAATATTAAAAGTAAGCTTGTTTATAACAAAATTACTTCTAAACTATAGAAAACTATCTGGAAGAGTTTCCAAAATGAAGCTGACCTAGCTCTATTCATCGATAGAAGCACCATTCGACTCCGCGATTTTAAAGTGTACCATAATATCTAGGACATGATCCGAAAAAGATGGACCCTCTGGCATCCTCGAGTTGAATATATACTTGAGGGCATTGTGTTGGGCCTGTGTACACTGTTGTCCAAACATACCCTGCACTGAATCCATGATTTCCTTAGTGATTATCATGCCCTCGTGCTTCTTGGCTAATATGTCAGACATACTTGCAACAATATAGACCTTGGCCATATCATTGCCCTTCATCCATCGATCATATGCATCACAAACATTTCGTGTAACATTTGAGCCTGGCACATGAGGACACTCTTTAGTCACACAAACATCAGATTATCCACTACCAAAATAGTGTTAAGTTAGATTTTTCAAGTCATCATGTTCTCTCCTGTTAATTTTTGGGCACCCAGTAAGGAAATTATAGAGCTATACATTTTGCTGAATTTAAAAAAAAAAACTTGTATATGCTTCTTGCTATAATTGTCTAATCCAGTCATCTTTTAGCTAATTATCTAATGATTCATAAGTCATTTATAATATGCAATGATACTCCAAAGGTTTATAATGTATGATACCGAAGGGTAATAAAAAACACTCCTCCTGTAGATCAAGTTCTTGACCAAAACCTAATGCCAAAATAACTCCTATTCATATAGTCTTTAGTTACCATTATTTGATAAGGGTACATACACATCTTATGTACCTTGTGAGTGTAACCTTTTATTTTTAGACCTCAAAGTCCCCATAAAAATAGACTAAGGAAATCTTTATCCCTTTCTGGTGTCCACTATGTTCGATCCCCTATGATCAAGCTCTCCGAAGCGATTGTCTGGTCGAGGCCAAACTAGCAGGCTGACCATAGTGATCTTACGGTGTGGATCGATAGAATGGACCATAAGATTTGTTTTCAGTAAACTTGCTCCCACTCACTATAAGTACCCTCTCCATTCACCTTCATATTTACTCATACAAACACCATCCGAAGGGGGACGCTGTTGTTTGCGCCACGAGGTCAAGTATGAGTCTCACGGTGTGAACTTTCTAGAGAAACGTAGGTGGCAAAGTGTGTATCATATACACTTTTTCTCCCACTAGATACTTTAACTCTCACGGGAAGTTTACTTAGAATTAACTTGAGACTAATTGTTTTACCTCAACTTATCAATATAACTCTTATATTGATTTTATCCTAAGTTTGCCAATATAACTCTTTATATTAAGTCTATGATTTCTAGTTTATTAACCATTTAGTAATCCCGTTGATGCTACAATAATTTATAAACCATCTGATTAAAATTCACTCCCAGGTCAATTCCCATGTAGGGGTGTTAGGTTTCCATCAGCTTAAATACCACAATCTATACAAAACCTTCCTTAGACAGAGTTCCTCTTTTAATTATTGTTTATAAATTACATGGTTCCAATCTCTAATCTAATTAGAACTAGACAACCTACGGTCTATTAATTCCAAGTTCTTAATATTTTCAAACTAACAATTAACCTTAGGTTACATGCATACTATGTTATATTTGCTTGATCATCCATCACATGAATAATAAACATACATAGCATATTCATCTCATGAATTATAATGCATGCCAATGTTGTCAATAAATTAATATAACACCTTATATTAATTATATATTCAAACTATATAATATAACACTTTATATTATAAATGATGCCTGAAAATCCTTAACCTAAGGTGGGACATCTAAAATAAAAGCATACATATGCATGACAATAATTATATAACAATTGCATAATTTACATAGAAAAATTAGACCATTTTTAGCACCCTACAATTAATTTTAAATAATATAATCTAATTATATTAATTGATATTAAATAAAATAAATATAATTAAATATAAAACGTTTTTATATTTAATATATATATAAAAATAAAACGTTTTTTCGCTCGTTATGAAACTCCTGAAGTGCCTCTTGCATTGCAACGCCGATGGTAGTATTGCAACATCGCACCTACAATCGTATTCGCTCATTGAAGTGTTACTCCAACAGCGTTACAACGATAAGTCCTTCATGTCACGCGCCTCAACAACTTCAGCGTTACGACGCCCGTGATGCCGTTGCAACGCTATCGCCTCGTCGTCATGGCGTTACGATGCTAAGTGGAGCATTGCAACGTTGCACCTCATGCAACTTAAAGACCCCCTCAACGACGTTGCAACGCTGCACACAAAAAAACAAGCAGTCTCCATTTTTTTTGCTCGTTTCCGCTCCATTCTTCTCATCAACTACTTTTCCATGATCGACCCAGACTTACGGACTCGATTTACAGTTAAAATTACCCAAACACCGGGCCTTTACATTGAATTATTCAATGAAATAAAATTGTCAATCTATGGTGCCAAAAACGAAAACATCTAATTTGCAGAATCGTTCATTCATCACATGAAAACAATCAATCACACCTTTGTTCTTGATAAATCAAGAACAAAATCAAGAACACAATTGGGCTCTAAAACTAATTGAAGGGATCGAATCCCGCAACGGAAGCGATTGTGAATCGTGTGTTCTTTATTTTGTAACATCGATTTAATTTAAGAACAATATATCTAAGATTAAGCATGTAATACAAAGTAGGACAACCAGATATTACTTTGATGATTACTTTCTTTGAGAGCTCCTTCTCCCACGATTTCGATCTCAGCAACTCGAACCGGAACATAAGAAGATTCACCACTAGATCTTCTTCGTTGTTCACTAGGTGACAGAGGAAGGTGGGTTTCTTTAAGGTGAGGTGTGGAGGTTTTGAGAGAAGTTGTGCTTCGAACGTTTCCAACAACACAATAATATGGAACTCTAGGGTTACAAAAAGATTAGTCTGAAAGTTGTATCTCATGCAACTATTTATTGGGAAATAGGATGGAAAATACCATCTTATCCATTCTTCATTCTCTCATTATAATATAGTTAATGTGTGAATCTAATTAACATTAAAACTATATATTATATAAATTATATCACATATAATTGATATAACACCTCACATATGAAATTGAACACTTCAATTTCATTCCTAACTTTATACCCTCAATTTTACCATGTTGAGCCAACAGAAGAACCTAATGGACCTACAGTTCATGAGCTCCAGTGATGTGAGATTAACTGATCAAACTATTTGATCCAGTTAATCAATATTCATTACCACAAGTCACTCCAAGTATAGACTTGTGTTTGCACTCTCTCATTGTATATTATATTGTGTCCATTGATGTAATCATTACCCCATGAGTCGACCCCTGTGATTACCTTTTTGTTCCTTAAGCACGAATGATCATGTTGTGAACAACAAGTCTATGGTCCTACCAAAAACTCATACCCTCTTAAGTAAGTTTAGAGGGTGGAGCCCCATTGTTAAAGACCTGGACTCAGTTCTTAATGGAACAACCTATCTAGTTACCCTACTAATTACAACGTGGGTCGCATCCATGGTGTTACTAGAATAAGGTTTCCAACCTTATTCTTATACTATAAACCATTTAGGTTATCCTATCGAGCACAATCCAAATAGTGTCTACTACATTGATGTTGAAGAAACATTATAACCTTGGAGCTTAGTTTATTGAATTCATAAATCAATAATATAATTTTTTCCAAAACAAAAAACTCTTTATTTATTTGATCAAAATTACATAAGTTTAGGGCACAAATCCCAACAAATGTATTGTCGCAAATTACAATCTTAAATCCAATAAACTAAGCTCTATGGTCACATTTAGAAAATCTTGGACAGTGTGTGTGGTTGACACACATCTAGTATCAAGTTCAAGTAAAAGACCTGAATGGTACATAGTACATGGATTAGGTTTGGAACCTCATCTTGGAAACACTATGGATGTAACCAACTTTGTATTTGTTACAACCAAAGCGATCCAACTCGTTCATGTAGTTGACATGCGAGTGGGGGCATCCTGTGCGATGAGATGGTATAAGACTAGACCGAGAATTTTTAGACCACTCTAGTAATGTAAACCCGATCTCTTTGGAACTTCCTTATTAACAAAAAACAAAATGAAAGAAGAAATGAATGTTTAAAACTTGGTTTCTCATGTTTTGAAAAGAAAAGAAATGAAGTGAAAGACAAAAGGAAAACAAGAAAGAAAAAGTTTAAACCATTTTTGGTTTGGTTTGCATTAAAAGATAAAAGGAGAAAAGAAAATGAAACAAATGTAAATCATGTTAAGTTTTGTTTGTAAAGAAAGAAAAGAAAGAAGAAGATAAAGGAAATGAAAGAAAAGGAAAAAGAAATGAAAAAGGAAAAAGCAAAAAGGGCAAAAGAACAAAACACCTTTATGGTTTTGTCCTCCACCGCCAACACTTTTTAAAAAAGGGTTTTCTCTCCATTTTCTTCTCTATCTTTATAAACCAAGCTGAAGCTTCGTGGGAGAAGGAGAAAGGAAGAAGAAGGAAGCCATTTTTTCGTGATTTTGGAGTTGGAGTTGCAGAAGAAAGGAGGAGAACTCAAGGAAGTTAATATTGTAGCAAGGAGATCAACTCAGACCAGTTCTGATATTTTGTTCATCTTGAGCTCCACAAGAAGAGGTAAGAATTGAGGTTTCATTTTCTTGAAAGCTAACTCATTTTTTAACAACGTTCATGAAGGAAGCTTGAGCAATTTTGTATGTTAAGTTACTGTTTTGTTAAGAGGAAGGCAGAAGACAAATATTTGCTGTCAAATCCGAGAAGTCTCTGATGTTTTGGTTATTCTGATCTGTACCCTTGGAGTTAGAAGCTCTAATTGGTATGGTTCGAAAGGTTATTGAATTTCCTACAACGTTCGTGATGAAATCGTGAGTAGAAAATGTCTAGAAGATTTCTTAAATATCAGGTTAAATTTGTTGTACAACAGGAAATCCGAATGTGGAAACAACAGAAGTCAGTTTTAGGAAGGTAGCTTTCGAGGTATTTCTGAACCAAACTGTTGGGAATCTAAATTTCATGCCTTCATAAGAGTTTTATAGGGTTCAAAACGAAAGAGTTTG
Organism: Trichosanthes cucumerina; assembly: GCA_036507285.1. Lineage (NCBI taxonomy): Eukaryota > Viridiplantae > Streptophyta > Magnoliopsida > Cucurbitales > Cucurbitaceae > Trichosanthes > Trichosanthes cucumerina. The sequence goes on along the minus strand of CM071837.1, from coordinate 9,974,006 downwards.
GTATAAATTACATTGTTTTTGGATAAGTAATGAAGAAGTTATGGTCTGTCAGAAAATAGGGCGAAAAAATCGTGAAATTTGGAAAATTGGTTGGAGTGTTTTCTTGTAGTTTTAAGGTTAAAACCCATGAGCTCGAGGTTCTAATACATGAATTTGGTTTGTTTGACAGGCCAAGAGGAGAGGTCGAGTGTGTGGGCCAAGGTTCTAGTTTAACACTGTGAGTGACAAAACGAATTTCGAAAATGAACCAAATGCTTGAAATATGCTTATATGCTTTTAGAAATGCAAGTTTTGCTAAAATGAATTGTTTCAAAGCTTTGTGTTTTATTTTTGAACACATGTCTATGAGTATTATTGTTTTCCTAGAAATGCTTCAAGTGTTCATTGTGACCCTAAAAGTCTTTATAAAACTTATACATGAGCATATGTCCAATGGTTGCCAAAATTTATAGAAATGTTATGATTTCAAGCAAGCATGTGCTAGCCAGTATGTTTTAAAGAATTCTAGTTTTATGAACAAGGTGAGTAAGCTTGAGTTTTATGAAAGAAAAGATAAGCAGGCATGTTCAAATGTTTTCATGTGATTTTTTGAGATATTGAGCCCGAGGCTTTATGGTACCGTGTGCACACAAGTCTTATTTTGTTGTTGGCGTTGAGTGTACTTTGTGACAACAGCGCTGTCGTGAGTGTTGGGCGGGCCCCACTACGACAAAGACGATGGGAGTGTTGGGCGGGCCCGACTATATCGTAGAGTAAACGTTGGTTGTACTGGGCGTGCCCTACACAACGTGGATTGTGACATGTTTTTAAAAGCGTTTATATCATTTACATGCCTTACGAGATTTTGATGATATACTTGTTGGTTTTTTGAAAGTCTATTATGATTCTACGTTTACTTTCAATGCTTGAATACAAATGCATATGCTCATAATTTTCAGGTCACATGTTTTACAAGTTATATATATTAAACACAGTCACTCACTGAGCTTCATAGCTCATTCTTTCAATGTTTTCAAACTTTTTAGGTAGAGATCGAGCTCCTGGTACCTGAGTTACTGCCATAGTCTGCTAAAGCTCCATAAGTTTTAATACCTTGAGCATGCATTTGGTTTTGTTTAAGCGTGTCTCTATGTTTGTAATTATTTTGAGATGACTATGGCGTTCGAGTTGTTTGTACATTAGAGGTTGTATAAACAATGGTTTGTCTTGTGTTGTTTCTGATGCACTTGACTTTTAGTTTCCAAGAGAGACTTATGAAGGGTTTCTCCTTGTATATGTTTAATAGTTTTCCAGTTTCCTCTATGTTATGTTAACGTGTTCCATATGGGAGGGGGTGTGACAAGTAACGTCCTTGATGGATTAGGGCTAATAATTCACAAATGACCATTAGTGACTCAACCTAAATCCTGAATGGGTTGCAAACTCCTGTGTGCGGTGGTTTATCCTTAGACTGGTACGAGTGAGAGTGGCCACAGTTGCAAACTCAATACGCCTACCTTATCAGGGTTGAAACCTCGTATAGAGCTGGGGACTCAAATTCACAAGAAGGAATTCACTCGTTCCCAAACTAGGGTAACTAGATAGGTTGTTCTCTTAAGACTTGGATCTAGGTCTTGAAAAAGGGGCCCTCCCTCTTGCTGGTCCGAGAAAGATATTATTTATGGTCGAACCATAATCTTTTTCTTCATTGGAGGATTAGTGGTGCTTAAAGGAAAAGAAGTAATCATAGTGGTAAAGCGATAATTTGACCCAACTATGACTACGAACGACTTGTGAAGTGTTGATTAAAGTGTTGGGATGTATGTCTCAATCTCGTTTTGTTTGTAATAATACCTTTTGATTTTAACAAGAGTTATTTCTTTCATCCCTTTGTGTCTCACAATTTAAAAAAATTTGTCAAATAAACTAAGCTCCATGCTCATTGAATTTATGAGAGAACTAGAACATGAACGGCGTGTAGTGGACACACAGGGAGGATCACGTTCGAGTTAACGACCCGAACAGTCTACAGTATATGGATAGGGTTGGAGAGCTAATCCTAGATACGTTGTGGATGTGGTCTGCTTTGTATTAGATACAAATGAGGTCATCTGACTCGTTCATGCGAGTGGGGGCATCCTGTGCAATGAGATTGTACAAGACGAGATCGTGAATTATTAGACCTACTGATGTAACACAGTTAACAGTATTGGACTAATAACTTCGTAGATGACCAATAGTGACTTGACCTTAATCCTGAGTGTGTTACGACCTCCAGTATGTGGGGGTGCGTCATTTGACTAGTATGGGTGAGGGTTGTCACAGTAACTCGCCCAATATTCCTATCTTCTCAGGGATAGGTCCACGTTGGGAGCTGGAAACTTAACAACGCGAGATGAAATTCACTCGTTCCCGACTTTAGGGAAACTAGAGGGGTTATTTTCTTAAGTGTTGTCTCTAGGACTTGGACAACGGGCGCACACTCTCTCGTTGGCCCGAGAGGGATGTTGTGTATGGTTGGGCCATTACAATGTTGTTGTTCAGTAAAATGGTATTTTGACCAACAGTGTCACGAACAACCTGTAAACTCACGGGCATTGGTTATATCAGTGGACACAAATTATCTTACAGTGACGGGAGTGCAGCTACGGACTTTAGTGGAGTGTAACCGTCGCTAATGAATGTTGATTAACCGGGACAAAGAGTTTGACAGGTTAGTCTTGAAGAATTGGAGCTCGTTATGTGTAGGTCCATTTGGACCCCCTGTTGGTTCAAACTTGATTATTAGAGGGTTTATAGTTTTAATGTGAATTTCAAGTGTTCAAGTTCCTTAAAGTGTAATTATGTCATTTATATTAGATATGATTGACATATTATATAGTTTAATGTGAATGTGATTCACAATAAACTATGAGTTAGCCTAATTTCCTAATTAAGGCTAATTTGGAGAAATTGGATTGAGAGAAATTAAATTGAACGTGATTCAATTTATAAATCCACAATTATACATATTTGATTTGTATAATGAGATATGAGATATTAGATTTTTTCTTAGATACTTAACTTGAGATGCATTCCATAGAAGATGAAGGATTCAAAGGTAAGAATGGCAGATCTTCGTGGAGGTACTATAGATCCAAACAATCCATAAAATAACTGAAAACTCACCACGAGGTCCATGAGATTTTAGACTCCGTTTAGTTGAACCTCAAGCTATCTTCCCTGCCAATGTTATTGTTTTAGTAGATGACATGGAGAGAGCTATCCAAACTTATGTCAAACCCTTGATTGAAGAGCTAAATGTAGGGATCATTAAGCCTGAAATCCAAGCATCTACGTTTGAGCTTAAACCTATCATGTTTCAAATGGTCTAAACCATAACACAATTTCGTTGACTATCATCTAAAGATCCTCATCTGCATTTAAAATCCTTCCTAAGGGTTAGAGATTCCTTTATACTGTCAGGAGTGCTTACGGATGACCTATGGTTTAGTCGGTTCCCTTACTCCCTTAGAGATGCCACCATGACTTGGTTGAATACACTTGATCATGGGTAGTTGATTCTTGGAACACCCTCGCTGGAAATTTTCTTATTAAGTATTTCCCACGAACTAGGAATGCTATGTTTAGAAATGAAATTGTGGCTTTCCAACAGTTTGATGATGAATCCTTAAGTGAAGCCTGTGAGAGATTTAAGGATTTGCTTAGAAGGTGTCGTCATCATGGGCTCTCTAATTGTATTCAAATGGAGATATTTTACAATGGGTTGAATACTACTTCTTCAAATGGGGATATTTTGTCAAATACCTATAATGAAATCATTGAGATATTGGAGAGAATATCCTTAAACAACTGTAGTGTGTTGATTCAATGAGCTCCCAAAGCAAAAAGAACAAAGGAATGTTGGACTTGGATGCCATAATTTCTAAAAAAGCCCAAATGGCGTCCATAGCTAACATGTTGAAGAATTTAACTATTTCAAACATAGTTTAACCATATCCCACTGTTCAAAATGTAGCTATGGTGAATAAAGGAGTAAGTACAGAGTCATGTGTTTATTGCAGTGAAGGGGAAACTTTTGAGTATTGCCCTATTGGGAACAAATTTAATCAAGGGAACAACCCTTATTCTAATACCTAAAACCTAGGTTAGAGAAATCATTATAACTTTGGTTAGGTACGTCAAGGAAACAATTCTCAAGCCCCTCAAGTGCAGCAAAAGGTGAATTACCAGCCAGGTTTTATGCATAAAAATCAGCATACCTGTGGCAATCAGAAACCGATGCTCCATCATCACATGACAACAACATTCCAACAACATGTTATAGGTACTTCTCTTGAAATCTTGTTGAAGGAATATAGGGCAAAAATGATGTTATTCAATGTCACTAAACTTAAATGACAAACTTTGAAGTGCAATTGGGTCAGCTTGCTAATTTAAATAAGAGCAAGGCCTGAAGGTAAGCTTTATTCTGACCTTGAAATTTGAAAAAGTGAAGGAAAAGGCAAAGTGCACGCCATAGAGCTATATAATGGGAAGCCTTTAGCTAAGCCAGAGGAAATTATTAAGATGAAGAAATTAGTTAATGATTCAACTGAGGAAGTTTAGGAAGAAAGAAGATAATATAAGTTTGAGCATAACAATGTAGGAAATTAAGCGATGGAGGATGTGTTTAGAGCACAACCCTCAAGGTCATATGAGTGCACTCCTACCACTGTTCAAGGGTTTAAAGCACCACCTCCACTTTTCCCGCAAAAGCTAAAGAAAAAGAAAAAATTGAGGTTCATTTCTAGAAATTCATGGACATTCTTAAGGAGATTCATATAAACATACCCTTAGTGGATGCTCTAAGACAAATGCCAAATTATATGAAGTTCCTTACGGTTATTGTATAAGAAATAGAAAGGTTTTAGGAGTTCAAAGTGGTGTCCTCGAATGAAGAATGTAGTGCCATGTTAATAAAAAGGATTATAACAAAAAGAAAGACCCCGGTGCCTTCACTAAATCCGAATTTATAGGAGGACAACATCTTGGGTGAGCTCTTTATGACTTAGGTGCAAGCATAAACCTCATGCCATTGTCTATTTAAAAGAAGTTTGGCATAGGTGCAGCTAGACCAACTACAGTCACATTGCAGCTTGGTGACATATCTTTTACTCACCTATAAGGTAAGATTAAGGATATTTTGTTTCAGGTGTGTAAGTTTATATTCCCTGATGATTTCATTATTTTGGACTAGGAAATTGATAGTGAAATGCGTATAATTCTAGGAATACCTTTTCTTAAAACATGGAGACCAATTTTTTATGTTTATGAAGAGACAATCACATTAAAGATGAATGATCAAAACATGAAGTTCAACATCTATGACACAATGAAACACCACACGAATGTGGAGAACTACTCTGTTCTCAACAAGCTGGAGGAAATAATTGAGGAAACTATCGAGCAAGAATTGTTGAAGCATCACATCTAGTCTTTTCGATAGATCACAAGGGAAGATTTGCATTTGTGTGAGTTGGGAGAAGAGGGAGAATCTTTAGCTGAGTTAACCAGCTTCAAAAGGGTTTTTGAATCTTTAGATTCGGGCATAGGAAAAGTCCACCTATGCAAACCTCCATAGAGATGGAGATCGGATCCCTTGAGCAGTGGAACATGTTTTAGAATCGTAATTGCAAGTTTATTTTGGTTGAAAAATAAAAACAAGTACATTGGAAAAAACACAAAGATAAACATACATTTCTAATCTAATCAGTCATGGATTTAATCATGCAAACACATGTTGATTAGTTATAAAACTAAAAAGTAATAGACGGTTACATTTGTAGATTACACAACAACTCCTTGCTCCAAATTGATAGCAACACAACAACCAAGGTTTCTTTTCTGTTTTCACCAACAGGACTATTGGGATTTTTGTCCTAATCTCGTGTTTGTAAATTATTGTTTGAAATTAATAAGAGTTATTTATTTCATTACTTTGTGTCTCACAATATTTACAAACTTTTCCAATAAACTAAGCTCCAGGGTCATTGAATTTATGAGAGAACTAGAACTTGAACGGTGTGTAGTGGACACACAGGGAGGATCACGTTCGAGTTAATGACTCTAACGGTCTAGAGTATATGGATAGGGTTGGAGACCTAATCCTTGATACACTTTTGATGGGCTCGCTTTGTATTAGATGCAAACGAGGTGATCTGACTCGTTCATGTGGTTAACATGCGAGTGGGGGCATCTTGTGCAATAAGATTGTACAAGACCAGACTATGAATTATTAGACCTACTAATGTAACACCGTTAACAGTAAGGACTAATAACTTCGTAGATGACCATTAGTGACTCGACCTAAATCCTGAGCGTGTTACGGACTCCTGTCTGTGGGGGTCTGCCCTTTGACTAGTACGGGTGAGAGTGGTCACAGTTACTCACCCAATATGCCTATCTTCACAGTTACTAATGGTCATCTACGAAGTTATTATTCCTTACTGTCCATGGTGTTACGTCATTAGGTCTAATAATTCACGGTGCGATCTTGTACAATCTCATTGCACAGGAGGCCTTGGAACTTCACCCATCTGTTCCTTCTTTTATCTTTCTTACTCTTTACTCTTCGAATTTGTAACTAAGACCATTTTAAGAATGTTTAGCACTAGGTTTACTGTTTTATTGTTGTCTTTTCTTATCACCATGAACTAATCACCCTTGGGGTGAGGATTATGAGACTTTATATAGATGCAACTTTAATGAAAGAGTAATTTGCTGCAATCTCACTTTTATGCCTTGTGAATTTACTGTTTCGCTAGAATTTTGTTGGCCATCTAATTTTAGCATTGTTTATTCCAATTGGAAAATGGAAGAATAAACCGATTTCAAGGCATGACAGTAGTTCTGATTAAGAGATTTACTTCTCTCAGGTGATTGAGGAGTTTAAGGATAGTCAATCACCTAGTGTTAACAGTTAGGAGCTAAAATTAGGTGTTTACTGGAAATTAAGTGCCTAAATTGCGAGGAAATCTGAGAAGATTCCGTGAGTTATACTGTTTTGAGTTCTGGTGCAGTTTTGAGCTCTAGCATTAAGATTGCTGAAGCATAATTTCGTCCCTAATCCTATCCCTTTTTTACTGTTTTGGTTAAGCTTGAGTTGCTGTTGCTTTACTGTTATTAATCCTCTTCTGCACTACTTTAGTATTTCAATTGTTACTTTTAATTTCAAATTCCAATACGCATTTCATTTATGTTGGTTCCATTTTACTCATTAAAAACAAACTCAATCTTGTGAATTTCCTACAAGTAATCCCTGAGGAGACGATTAAAATACTTATCACTTGCTGCTTAGATTGTGTATGCTTGCAAAGTTTAGGAGTGCTTTCTTGATAATTTCATACACCCATTTTAAGCAAACAAGTTTTTGGCGTCGTTGCTGGGGATTAGTTCAATTTTTACTTTGTTTGAGTTGTTTTTAGTGATTTTTGAGCTGAAAGAAAGGTCTAACTAAGGTGTTTTTTTGTTTTTCAGGTGTTGTAATTGTGCATGAATGATTTCCCAGGTTTAGAATTTTTCTTAGATTCTGAATCTGAGAGAGCATTTCACAGAAGAAGGAGGATTCAAAAGGAGAAAATGACAAATTTTCGTGGAGGTCCTGTAGATCCTAACAATCCTCCAATGAACCCTGGAAACCAACCACACGGCCAAGGAGGCTTTAAGCCACCTTTAGTTGAACCCCAAGCTATGGTCCCTGCCAATGTTATTGTCTTAGCAGAGAACAAGGAGGGAGCTATTAGAACTTATGTCAATCCCTTGGTTGAAGAGCTAAATCCTGGGATTATTAGGCCAGAAATCCAAGCCCCAACGTTTGAGCTTAAACCTGTCATGTTTCAAATGCTTCAAACTATAGGACAGTTTCATGGACTATCATCTGAAGATCCTCATCTGCATTTGAAATCCTTTCTAGGGGTTAGTGATTCTTTTATACTGTCAGGAGTGCCTAAGGATGCCCTAAGGTTGAGTTTGTTCCCTTATTCCCTTAAAGATGCAACCAAGACATGGTTGAATACACTTCCTCCTGGGGCAGTTGACTCTTAGAACACCCTTGCTGAAAAATTCCTCATTAAGTATTTCCCACCAACTAGGAATGCTAAATTTAGAAATGAAATTGTGGCTTTTCGTCAGTTTGATGATGAATCCTTAAGTGAGGTTTGGGAGAGATTTAAGGACTTGCTTGGGAAGTGTCCTCATCATGGACTCCCTCATTGTATTCAAATGGAGATATTTTACAATGGGTTGAATACAGCTACTAAACAAGTTGTTGATGCTTCTGCAAATGGGGCTCTTTCGTCAAAGACCTATAATGAAGCTTTTGAGATATTAGAAAGAATATCCTCAAACAACTGTCAGTGGGCTGATTCAAGGAGCTCCAAAGGCAAAAAGAATAAAAGAATGTTAGAGTTAGATGTTTGAATCGCTCTTAATGCCCAAATAGCATCCATGGCCAACATCTTAAAGAATCTTACTGTTGGAAATGCAACCCAAGCTTCCCCTAATGCTCAAAATGAAGCTATAGTGAACCAAGTGATAAGTACTGAGTCATGTGTTTATTGTGGTGAAGGGCACACATTTGAATTTTGTCCTAGTAATCCAACCTCAGTTTACAATGTTGGGAACCAAGTTAATCAAAGGAACGATCCTTATTTTAATGCCTACAACCCAGGTTGGAGAAATCACCCTAACTTTGCTTGGGGAGGTAAAGGAAGCAATTCTCAAGCCCCTCGAGTGCAGCAATGAAATAAGATCAAGGCCTCAAGGTAAACTTGCTTGTGACTCTGAAATTCCAAAAAGGGAAGGAAAAGAACAACTACTAGCCATACAGTTAAGGAGTGGGAAAACATTGACTAAGCCTGAGGAAATCAGTAAGAACAAACAAAAAGAGAAGGACTTTGCAGTGCAAGTTGAGGAAGAGAAAAAAGAGGACTAGTTGGAACCTAGGGAAGTAGGATATGAGGAGATTGAAAAGATAGCTAGATCACAACCTTCAAAACCATCTTAGTGCATTCTATTACTATTCCTGAATTTAAACCACCTCCTCCGCCATTCTTTAAACAACTTCACATAAATATAGCTTTTGTTGAAACCTTATAACAAATTCCAAATTATGTGAAGTTTCTTAAAAATATGTTGACTAAGAAGAAGAAACAAGTTGAGTCTGAAGTTGTCCCTTTGACAGGTGAGTGTAGCTCCATTGTAACAAACTCAATTCCTCCTAAACTCCAAGACCCTGGATCAAACTTTGAGTTCTCCTCCCTCTCTTCCGCAATTCCAGCTCAAAAATCACCTTCTTCCTCTTTCTTTTAGCTTGTCCCACGAAACTCTTACCTTCCTTTTGATAAATGAAGAAGAAGGTCGATGGAGGAAGAGTTATTAAAAAGAAAACAAAGGTGGGGGTCCCACCTCCCACTTTCCCTTTTTCATTCATTCCTTTTTCCTTTCTTTTCTTTTCTTTTCTTTTCTTTTCAAAACAAATCCAACCATAATAAATTAACCTTTTCTTTCTTGAATTCCGAAGAATGATCTCGGGTTTACAACTTACCTCCCCCTTAAGAAATTTTGTCCTCGAAATTTAACAGTCTTTAAGTGAAAATCGTCGGGTACTTCCTACTCATTTGGTCCTCTAACTCCCAGGTTGCCTCCTCCACTCCGTGATGCCTCCAACGAACCTTCACAAGGGGGAACGTCTTGTTTCTTAAAACTTGTTTTTTCCTGTCAAGGATTTGAACTACATCCTCTACGTAACTCATGTATTCTTTTAGCTCAATGGGTTGTGCTTGCAGCACATGTGTCGGATGTGGAATATACTTTCTCAACATGAACACACGAAAACATCATGTAGTCGAGATAGTTCTGCTGGCAACTCCAGTCTGTAGGCTGCTGGCCCAACTCGTCCCGTTATTTGATAAGGACCAACGTACCTACTACTTAGCTTTCCTTTCTAAGTCATTTCGTCTCTTATATTCGTAACTCTTCTGACGGTCTTGCGCTATCTTCAAATTCACCCTTATTACTTTAATATTGTCCGTAGTAACATGTACAAACTCAGGACCAATTAACTTCTACTCTCCTAGTTCGTTCCAACATACGAGCGTTCTACACGGTCTTCCATATAAAGCCTCAAATGGTGCCATGCCAATACTCGACTGATAGTTGTTATTATAAGCGAACTGCATAAGTGATAGGTGTGTATCCCAACTTCCCTTAACTTGAAGGACAAATGCTCTCAACATGTCCTATAGGGTCTGGATGGTCCTCTCTGCTTGACCATTTATCTGAGAATGAAACGCTGTACTAAAACTCAGCTTTCTCCCCATAGTTTTTTGTATGCTAGGCCAAAACATAGAAGTAAATCTCGGGTCCCTATCAGAAACTATGGACACTAGCACTCCATATTGACTCAGGATCCTATCGACGTATAGCTTAACAGGGTGATCAAGGGTAGACATCGATTTTAATCTGTATAAACCTTGTTGTCTTAGTTAGTCTATCGACCATTGCCATATACCATCATGTCCACTTGGAGTATGATGTATAAACAACAAGAAATCCATAGTGATATGCTCTCATTTACACTCCGACATGGGTACTGATTAAGGAGTCCTCTTGGTCTCTATCTAACTGGTTTAACTTGCTAACAGATTAAACATCTATCAACATAATCAACTATCTCCCGCTTCATCTCAGGCCACCAATAAGTCCCATTCAAGGTTTTATACATTGCTCGAAAACCACACAAGGCATTCCTAGGAAGTCCTTACTTCCTACTTAATGCATCTGCTACCACATTCGCCTTATAAGGATGGTATTCTATGGTACAGTCATAATCTTTAATCAGTTCTAACCATCTTCTCCGTCTCATATTCAACTCCCTCTGATCAAAGATATATTCCAGGCTCTTATGATCTGTAAAAATATGAAAACTCTCACCAAACAAGTAATGCCTCTAGATATTCAATGCTAAAACAACTGCCGCTAGCTCAATATCATGGGTAGGGTAATTACATTCGTGCTTTTTCCATTACCTTGACGCATAAGCTATTAGTTTTTCCTCCTGCATGAGCACACACCCTAAACCTTGCCTTGAAGCGTCACAGTAAATCACATACTCTTTTCCCGTTACAGGAAGTGGTAGAATAGGTGTTGTAACTAATCTCTTTTTCAGCTCCTGAAAACTCTGTTTACACTTATCTGATCATTCAAACTCAACATTCTTCCTTGTTAAAGCGGTAAAGGTAATGCTAATCGTGAGAAATTCTCAACAAATCATCTGTAGTATCCTGCCAAGCCTAGGAAACTACGTACCCCTGTCGCATTAGTTGGTCCCTCTAAGTTGACCATAGCTTTTACTTTATGCGGACCCATACCAACTCTATTTGCTAAAACAACTTACTCCAAACACTACCTGATTCAACCAAAACTCATATTTGGTGAATTTAGCGTACAACTGTTTATCACGTAGTTTTTGTAAAATAATCCTTATGTGTTCCTCATGGACTTTCTTGTCAACTGAGTAAACTAATATGTCATAAATAAATACTATCACAAACTCAACCAAATACTGATGGAAAATCCTGATCATAAGGTCCATGAAAATTTCTGGTGCATTAGTCAAACCGAATGGCATTATTAAAAACTCATAATGCTCGTACCTCATTCAGAATGTTGTCTTAGAAATATCTGATTCCCGTACCTTTAACTGATGGTATCCTGATCTTAAATCAATCTTAGAAAACATTGATGCTCATCTTAACTGGTCACACAAGTCATCTATATGGGGCAAAGGATACTTCTTACGTATCGTGACTTTGTTTAACTGTCTATAATCAATGGATAATTTAAGGGTACCATTTTTCTTCTTCACAAATAACACTGGAGCTCTCCTAGGCGATACACTAGGTCTGATGTATCCCTTCTCAACTAGTTCTTGTAATTGTATTTTCAACTCCCTGAGTTCCCGTGGAGCCATTCTATACAGCGCTTGCGTAATAGGTGTTGTTCCTGGTAGCAATTCAATAGTGAACTCAACTTCCCCATCAGGTGGCAACCCTGACAGGTATGCTGGGAAAATATCAAGAAATTCGTTCACAACAAGAACATTTTATGGTTTTAGCTTTCCCTCCTGCACCTCTACTACATGTGCAAGAAACGTCGTTCAACCTTTCCTCGTCAACTTTTTGGCTTTTAATACTTAAATAAAACTCATAGGGATAATCTTTCTTTCACCCCTGAAAACCACTTCAGCTAAACCTGGTTTCCTAAGAACAACTTCTTTCTTATGGCAATCCATGGAAGCATAATGAGTCAATAAGAAATCCATCCCTAAGATTGCATCTAACCCCTGCAACTCTAGTGGAAGAAGATCCACTAACATATTGAGACCTTCTACTAAGACCTCATAGTTCTGCAACACCGCATTGACTAGTAACACATCACCAACTGGAGTGTATAAAACTAACCTTTTACATAATGGTTCTAGCTTCCCATTTAACTTAGTGAAGAACATACTAAAAACAAAGAAATGTGTAGCGCCTTGATCTATTAACACACGTGCAAGTAGATTACAAATAAAAATTGTGCCAGTAATCACATCTTGTGCATCTTCCGATTCTTGTTGAGTCATAGCGTTGAGCTTTCCGCGTAGCCTAGGTCTCTGTGCAACTCTCTTTAGTCTAACACCACTGGTGCCCTCTCTTGCCGCTACTAGAACTCTTGGCTGCTCAACTGTCTGGGATTCAACTCCATAGTCCCTCTATGCGGCTGTCAACAGCTGTGGACAATCCCTCTTGACATGTCCTGGTTGTCCGCACCGGTAACACACATCAACACAAACAAGACAATGATCTCATTGATTCTTTACGTCTTGACAACTTAGAACATTTACTTTAGGTGTGAGTCTCCTCCGTTCACGACCTCAGAAACTGTTTGTTGTCGAAGTCCGATAACTAGGCTCCACTACTAATTTTATCTCTATTATACTCTGCTCAACACGTAGAGCAGGCTCTATTAGCTGAGAAAAATCTCTCCACTTAGAAATAGCTGTAACTGGGTACGTATCTCAGGACATAATTCTCTTTTACACTTTCGACACCTGTCACTCTCAGATGCCACAATCAAATCAACATACCGCGACAACTCTATATACCTTCTCTCATACTCAGCCACTGAAAGTGTCCTTTGCTTCAGTTCTAAAAATTCATCCCTCTTTGCCTCTCGGTACGTTATAGGGTAATATTTTTCTTCAAATATATTTCGAAAGTTTGCGGTCTAAAATGCGTGTATCACTACAACCGGCTAACATCGTTTTCAATCGTCCTTCTACCTTCTTAGCAGCAAGAATGTGGCCAACTTAACATTTCTCTCCTCAGAGCAACTCATTACATCAAACCATTTATCAAGCTTATGCAGCCAAACCTCAGCTGCAGCTGGATCTTTGGAACCCTCAAACACTGTGGTTCCTAATTCTTTTTGGTGATTTATTTTATATATCTTGTCTGGATTACTTAGCCTTACTCCCTATGGCTTACCTACCTCCTTTGAGGAATTAACATGCTGCTTAATTTTGACCCCTATCTGGACTCTCGGGGCACTAAATCCCCACTGGGATTGATCTTGGGTAGGATCCCGCATCCCATCCTGATCCTGTCTGCACGATCTGCTTGTACGTGGTGGCACGACTTCTTTAACATATCAACATACTAGACGTGTAATGAATATTCTCAGATGCACAATTCTCCACTTGTGTTCACATTCTAGTCCTTACTGGACTTACTATTATCCTTACTTGGATCATGCTTTGCTAGTTCTATTTAACCAACTTAATAACTTGCTATTTACTTTTCAGCTTCTTCTAGAGCTAACTTTCTCTGTCTTATTCCCATGGAGCTAACTGCTCTTATAACAAGTTGTCACACCCCCTCCCGAACTGCCTACTAACTTAGCCCGACAGACGGCGTGATGCCAACCGTCATCGTTCACCTTTCTAACGATACCTATTGACCCTACATTACCTGATGAGCATACTGTACTTGTATAAGAAACACTTTAAACATAACACAGCGGAATATTGACAATTACGTAACCTACGTAAGGTGTAACCCTATTTAAGACTCTCTAGAAAACTGAAACGTATGTGAACATCACAACCAAAAACATAAGCAACCATGGTTTACACAACCACAACCTAGAATGTACACATAAACATAACTTAATAGTCCTTCTTCTACACATAGAGACTTTCTAAACAACTCCACCCACGTACAACATATCAAACTTGTGGAGCTTCCAGCAGACTATGACAGGTTATCAGGCATTGGGAGCTCGATCTCTACCTGAAAAGTGGGAAAAACACTGAAAGAATGAGCTATGAAGCTCAGTGATGACTTGAGTTTAAAAGAAAACTATTAACTCGTAAATCATATCACCTGACCATCTATGAGCATATGCATTTGTAATCAAATGTTAAAAGTAACTGTGTAATCATAATAGCTTTTCAGGAAAACCAACAAGTATGTCCTTAAATCTCGTAAAGCATATGAATGATATAAATCCTTTTTAAAACATGTCACAATCCACGTTGTGTAGGGCACGCCCAGTACAACCAACGTTTACTCTACGATGTAGTGGGGCCCGCCCAGCACTCCCATCGTCTTTGTCGTAGTGGGGCCCGCCCAACACTCACGACAGCATTGTTGTCATGGAGTACACTCAATGTCGACGACAGAAAATGACCTGTGTGCACACGGTACCAAAACTTGACCTGATATTTAAAAAATCTTACAATCATTTTATATTCATACTTTCTTCACGAATGTTGTAGGAAATTCAATAAGCTTTCCAACCATACCTATTAGAGCTTCTGATTCAAACTCTAAAGATCAGGACAACCAAAAAACCAGAGACTTCTCGGATTTGGCAGCAAATTTTTGTCTTCTGCGTTCCTCTTCATAAAACAGCAACTTAAGGTCAGAATTTGATCAAGCATCGTTCACGAACTTTGTTCAAAAATGAATTAGCTTTCAAGAAAACAAATTCTCAACTCTTACCTCTTTGTGTGGAGCTCGAGATGAATAGAAAACAAGAACAGAGTTGAGTTGATCACCTTGCTGCTATATAATCTAACTTTGAGTTCTCCTCCCTCTCTTATGCAATTCTAGCTCCAAAATCACCTTCTTCCTCTTCCTTTAAGCTTCTCCCACGAAACCCTTACCTTCTTTTTGATAAATGAAGAAGAAAATCGATGGAGGAAGAGTTTTTAAAAAGAAAACAAAGGTGGGGGTCCCACCTCCCACTTTCCCTTTTTCATTCTTTTCCTTTTTCCTTTCTTTTCTTGTCTTTTCTTTTCAAATCACCTCCAACCATAATACATTAACCATTTCTTTCTTGAATTCCGAAGAATGATCTCGGGTTTACAGTAATGACCAAATCCATAGCCCCATACACAAGCAGGTAGTTCATTGTTCTCTGTAGATACTTAAGGATCGTTTTAACTGTTTTCTAGTGTTCAGGCCCTTGATTGGATTGATACCTACTAACCATTCTAACTGCAAAACAGACGTATGGTCTAGTACACAACATGGCGTTCATCAGGCTCCCAACAGTTGATGCGTAAGGAATCCGTCTCATATCCTCAACCCTTTGAGGTGTCTTAGGACACTGCTCCTTAGACAAATGAATGCCATATCTAAAAGTCAATAAACCCTTTTTGGAGTCTTGCATCTCAAACCTCAACAACACTTTGTCAATGTGACATGTCTGAGACAAGGCTACTCTTTTATTCTTGTTTTTCTGGACAATCTGGATCCAGTAAACAAACTCCACCTCACCTAAATCTTTCATTTTGAATTACGTAGCTAACAAATTCTTAATGTTAGTAAGTTAACCTACATCATTCCCAATGAGTAGGATATCATCCACATATAAAACTAGAAATGCGACAGAATTATTGATGTTTTTCTTGTAGAAACAAGTTTCATCGTCATTCTGATCAAAGCCAAATGATTTGATTGTCTCGTCAAATCTTTTCTTCCAGGACATAGTGGCTTGTTTCAGTCCATAGATTGACCTTTTAAGCATGCAAACTTTTTGCTCTTGTCCTGGTTCAATGAACCCTTTGGGTTTGTCCATGTAGATGTTCTTGGTAAGATTGCAATTCCATAATGCTGTCTTGACATCCATTTTCCATATCTCATAGTCATAATATGTGACAACGACAAGTATGATAGGGATAGACTTTACTGTAGCAATAGGTGAAAAGGTTTCCTCATAGTTATCCCCTTCAACCTTGGTATAACTCATTGTTACTCGTCTGGGGTTAAAGGTTTGGACCTTTCCATATACACCACGCTTTCTCTTGTAGATCAACTTACAACCTATAGGTTTTACCCCATCAGGTTTATCTACAAGATCCCAACCATAATTGAAGTACATAGACTCAATTCTCTTGGTCCATGGCTATGACCGATTTGTCTTTGTCTTTGTCAACCATCGCTTGAGTATAAGTCGATGGATCGTCGTCATCTAATATAACAACGTGTGTTTCAGATAAACCCATGTAACGATAGGGTTATGTTATAACCCTCCTACTACGTCGAGACATACTCAACTCTCATGACTACGCAAGTTGGTATCAACAACTTTTGTTGACCTACTAGTTTTATTAGTAACTTTTGCTATTGTTTCGTCTAACTCACTTAACACAACTTTACTTCTTAGGTAGCCTGCGAATAGGCAAAATTTTGAACGTGAATCCAAATTTTTTAGATTTGTCACAAGCACATATGTTGGACAACCACAAATTCTAAAATATAAACTACCTTTACGTCCTTTTCAGAGTTCAAAAGGTGGTTTAGAAACAATATTTGATGGCACATTGTTCAAAATGTATCTTGCAGTCTGTACTGCGTAACCCCCAAATGAATTAGGGAGATGAGCATAACTCATCATTGATCGAACCTTGTCCAACAAGGTTTTATTTCTCCTTTCCGATTCACAGTTCGCATTCATGCTCATGCAGTCGAGAGTTGGGATGTAATTCAATGTTTTATCATATAGTTCTAGAATTTTAAATCCATGTACTCTCCACCTCAATTTGATCGAAGTGTTTTAATTGTTTTGCCTAATTGATTATCAACTTCAATCTTGAATTCTTTGAACTTTTCAAGTGCTTCAGACTATTGATGCATTAGGTAAATATGCCCAAATCTAGAATAATCATCTATGAAAGAGATGAAATATTCATAACCTCCTATGGATTTAACATTCACCGTACCACAATGGTCTGAATGTATAAGCTCAAGAGGTTATTTGGCTCTATTACATTTTCCTCTAAAAGCTCTTTTAGTCATTTTCCCTTCGAGGGAGGATTCACATACAGGTAAAGTATTTTCTTCTAACTCATTTAAAAGTCCATTCTTTACCAATCTCACAATCACATTGAGATTAATGTGACCCAATCGAAGATGCAAAAGATGAGCATATTCTTCAGGAGAAATTTTACGTTTCTTAGTTTGTGTGTTTGCAGTTTTAAATAATTCAATGTTTAAAACAATTTTG
Organism: Trichosanthes cucumerina; assembly: GCA_036507285.1. Taxonomy (NCBI): domain Eukaryota; kingdom Viridiplantae; phylum Streptophyta; class Magnoliopsida; order Cucurbitales; family Cucurbitaceae; genus Trichosanthes; species Trichosanthes cucumerina. Next base: position 9,956,429 of record CM071837.1, on the reverse strand, counting down.
ACTTAATTATGCCTTAAAACATACAACTCATTTTCTAACGAAGATGAACATATTTCTACACCTTTCTCTAAAATAAACACTTTACTCAAAGAAAACAAAACAAAAATACATTGTTCTATAAGGAAATAAATTTAAATAAGGTTACTAATAAACCTCGGTATCACTAATATATTGTCTAACAACATATATGTCTTGACAAAATTAGGCATCATCTTGCCAATTGCTACAGCTGAGAAGACTTCTCCAATTCCAATCTGGAGCGTTATCTCTCCTTTATGTAGCTGCTACAAGGAATCAATTTCTTGAAAAGAAGAACAAACATGATTAGTGGCGCCTGAATCAAGTATCGAATCAGTTTTATCATTATCCACTAAACAAGCTTCTAAGCAAAATAATTCATATTTACCTTTCTTCTTCTTTTCTGCAATGTACTTCGGACAGATTCGTTTCCAATGCAGGCTTTATTGCAGTGGCAAAAACTCTCCTTTGTATGCAACTTCTTTGTCCTTCTTGCCATTCTTGGTTGCAGCTTTGTCAACTTATTTCCCTTTACCAACCGTCTTCATGTTCTTTTTCTTCCCTTTTAGGTTAGAAGAAGTGGAAGCCACGTTTTTTGATCTAGAGGTCGAACCTCTATGATAACTCCTACTTGCAACGTTTACCTCAACTTTCGATCCCTTAATATTCACCCAAGATTGAAAGGTCTGGAGTTCATTCATAAGTGAGGTAATATTAAAAGTAAGCTTGTTTATAACAAAATTACTTCTAAACTGTAGGAAACTATCTGGAAGAGTTTCCAAAATGAAGCTGACCTAGTTCTATTCATCGATAGAAGCACCATTCGACTCCGCGATTTTAAAGTGTACCATAATATCTAGGACATGATCCGAAAAAGATGGACCCTCTGGCATCCTCGAGTTGAATATATACTTGAGGGCATTGTGTTGGGCCTGTGTACACTGCTGTCCAAACATACCATGCACTGAATCCATGATTTCCTTAGTGATTATCATGCCCTCGTGCTTCTTGGCTAATATGTCAGACATACTTGCAACAATATAGACCTTGGCCATATCATTGCCCTTCATCCATCGATCATATGCATCACAAACATTTCGTGTAACATTCGAGCCTGGCACATGAGGACACTTTTTAGTCACACAAACATCAGATTATCCACTACCAAAATAGTGTTAAGTTAGATTTTTCAAGTCATGATGTTCTCTCCTGTTAATTTTTTCGCACCCAGTAAGGAAATTATAGAGCTATACATTTTGCTGAATTTAAAAAAAAACTTGTATATGCTTCTTGCTATAATTGTCTAATCCAATCATCTTTTAATTAATTATCTAATGATTCATAAGTCATTTATAATATGCAATGATACTCCAAAGGTTTAGAATGTATGATGCCGAAGGGTAATAAAAAACACTCCTCCTGTAGATCAAGTTCTTGACCAAAACCTAATGCCATAATAACTCCTATTCATATAGTCTTTAGTTACCATTATTTGATAAGGGTACATACACATGTTATGTACCTTGTGAGTGTAACCTTTTATTTTTAGACCCCAAAGTCCCCATAAAAATAGACTAAGGAAATCTTTATCCCTTTCTTGTGTCCACTATTTTCGATCCCCTATGATCAAGCTCTCCGAAGCGATTGTCTGGTCGAGGCCAAACTAGCAGGTTGACCATAGTGATCTTACGGTGTGGATCGATAGAATGGACCATAAGATTTGTTTTCAGTAAACCTGCTCCCACTCACTATAAGTACCCTCTCCATTCACCTTCATATTTACTCATACAAACACCATCCGAAGGGGGACGCTGTTGTTTGTGCCACGAGGTCAAGTATGAGTCTCACGGTGTTAACTTTCTAGAGAAACGTAGGTGGCAAAATGTGTATCATATACACTTTTCCTCCCACTAGATACTTTAACTCTACAGGAAGTTTACTTAGAATTAACCCGACTAATTGTTTTACCTCAACTTATCAATATAACTCTTATATTGATTTTATCCTAAGTTTGCCAATATAACTCTTTATATTAAGTCTATGATTTCTAGTTTATTAACCATTTAGTAATCCCGTTGATGCTACAATAATTTATAAACCATCTGATTAAAATTCACTCCCAGGTCAATTCCCATGTAGGGGTGTTAGGTTTCCATCAGCTTAAATACCACAATCTATACAAAACCTTCCTTAGACAGAGTTCCTCTTTTAATTATTGTTTATAAATTACATGGTTCCAATCTCTAATCTAATTAGAACTAGACAACCTACGGTCTATTAATTCCAAGTTCTTAATATTTTCAAACTAACAATTAACCTTAGGTTACATGCATACTATGTTATATTTGCTTGATCATCCATCACATGAATAATAAACATACATAGCATATTCATCTCATGAATTATAATGCATGTCAATGTTGTCAATAAATTAATATAACACCTTATATTAATTATATATGCAAACTATATAATATAACACTTTATATTATAAATGATGCCTGAAAATCCTTAACCTAAGGTGGGACATCTAAAATAAAAGCATACATATGCATGGCAATAATTATATAACAATTGTATAATTTACATAGAAAAATTAGACCATTTTTAGCACCCTACAATTAATTTTAAATAATATAATCTAATTATATTAATTGCTATTAAATAAAATAAATATAATTAAATATAAAACGTTTTTATATTTAATATATATATAAAAATAAAACGTTTTTTCGCTCGTTATGAAACTCCTGAAGTGCCTCTTGCATTGCAACGCCGATGGTAGTATTGCAACACTGCACCTAGTTTGTATCTGCTCATTGAAGTGTTACTCCAACAGCGTTACAACGCTAAGTCCTTCATGTCACGCGCCTCAACAATTTCAGCATTACGACGCCCGTGATGGCGTTGCAACGCTATCGCCTCGTCGTCATGGCGTTACGATGCTAAGTGGGGCATTGCAACGTTGCACCTCATGCAGCTTAAAGACCCCCTCAACGACGTTGCAACGCTGCACAAAAAAAAACAAGCAGTCTCCATTTTTTTTGCTCGTTTCCGCTCCATTCTTCTCATCAACTACTTTTCCATGATCGATCCAGACTTACGGACTCGATTTACAGTTAAAATTACCCAAACACTGGGTCTTTACATTGAATTATTCAATGAAATAAAATTGTCAATCTATGGTGCCAAAAACGAAAAAATCTAATTTGCAGAATCGTTCATTCATCACATGAAAACAATCAATCACACCTTTGTTCTTGATAAATCAAGAACAAAATCAAGAACACAATTGGGCTCTAAAACTAATTGAAGGGATCGAATCCCGCAACGGAAGCGATTGTGAATCTTGTGTTCTTTATTTTGTAACATCGATTTAATTTAAGAACAATATATCTAAGATTAAGCATGTAATTCAAAGTAGGACAACCAGATATTACTTTGATGATTACTTTCTTTGAGCTCCTTCTCCCACGATTTCGATCTCAAAGAACTTCGGCAGGAACATAAGAAGATTCACCACTAGATCTTCTTCGTTGTTCACTAGGTGAGAGAGGAAGGTGGGTTTCTTTAAGGTGAGGTGTGGAGGTTTTGAGAGAAGTTGTGCTTCGAACGTTTCCAACAACACAATAATATGGAACTCTAGGGTTACAAAAAGATTAGTCTGAAAGTTGTATCTCATGCAACTATTTATTGGGAAATAGGATGGAAAATACCATCTTATCCATTCTTCATTCTCTCATTATAATATAGTTAATGTGTGAATCTAATTAACATTAAAACTATATATTATATAAATTATATCACATATAATTGATATAACTCCTCAGATATGAAATTGAACACTTCGATTTCATTCCTAACTTTATACCCTCAATTTTACCATGTTGAGCCAACAGAAGAACCTAATGGACCTACAGTTCATGAGCTCCAATGATGTGAGATTAACTGATCAAACTCTTTGATCCAGTTAATCAATATTCATTTACCACAAGTCACTCCAGTATAGACTTGTAGCTGCACTCTCCTCACTGTATATTATATTGTGTCCATTGATATAATCATTACCCATGAGTCGACCCCTGTGATTACCTTTTTGTTCCTTAAGCACGAATGATCATCTTATGAACAACAAGTCTATGGTCCTACCAAAAACTCATACCCTCTTAAGACAGTTTAGAGGGTGGAGCCCTATTGTTAAAGACCTGGACTCAGTTCTTAATGGAACAACCTATCTAGTTACCCTACTAATTACAACGTGGGTCGCATCCATGGTGTTACTAGAATAAGGTTTCCAACCTTATTCTTATACCATAAACCATTTAGGTTATCCTATCGAGCACAATCCAAATAGTTTCTACTACATTGATGTTGAAGAAACATTATAACCTTGGAGCTTAGTTTATTGAATTTATAAATCAATAATATAATTTTTTCCAAAACAAAAAACTCTTTATTTATTTGATCAAAATTACATAAGTTTAGGGCACAAATCCCAACAAATGTATTGTCGCAAATTACAATCTTAAATCCAATAAACTAAGCTCTATGGTCACATTTAGAAGATCTTGGACAGTGTGTGTGGTTGACACACATCTAGTATCAAGTTCAAGTAAAAGACCTGAATGGTACATAGTACATGGATTAGGTTTGGAACCTTGTAAACCCGAGATCTTTCTTTGGAACTTCCTTATTATCAAACAACAAAAGAAAGGAAGAAATGAATGTTTAAAACTTGGTTTCTCATGTTTTAAAAAGAAAAGTAATGAAGTGAAAGACAAAAGGAAAACAAGGAAGAAAAAGTTTAAACCATTTTGGTTTGGTTTGCTTTTAAACACAAAAGAAGAAAAGGAAATGAAACAAATGTTTTATAATAAGTTATTTTGGTTTTGTAAAGAAAAGAAAAGAAAGAAAGAAGATAAAGGAAAGAAAAGAAAATGAAAAGAAATGAAAAAGCAAAAGTGCAAAAGACAAACTTTTCCACCGATTGACTTTTTATTAAAGGGTTTCTCTCCATTTTCTTCTCTTTCATCAAAAGCTAAGGCTGAGCTTCGTGGTTGAAGGAGAAAGGAAGAAGAAGGAGGCCATTTTTGTTGATTTTGAGCTGGAGTTGCAGAAGAAAAGAGGAAAACTCATGGAGATTCATTTTTACAGCAGGAAAATCAACTCAGACAAGCTCTGATTTTCTGTTCATCTCGAGCTCCACAAGAAGAGGTAAGAGTTGAGCTTTTGTTTCATGAAAGTTAACTCATATTGGAACAAAATTCGTGAAGGAAGCTCGAGCTAATTCTGATGTTAAGTTGCTGTTTTGTTAAGAGGAAGGCAGAAGACAGAAATTTGCTGTCAAATCCGAGAGGTCTCTGATGTTTTGGTTGTTGTGATCTCTATACTTGGTGTTAGAAGCTATAATTGGTATGGTTCGAAAGCTTATTCAATTTCCTACAAGTTTTGTGAAGGAATCGTGATAAGAAAATGATTGGAAGATATTGTAATCTTCAGGTTAAAATTCGGGTTGCAGCAGGAAGTGAAATCTGGAACAGCAGCAGAATCAATTTAGGGGTTAAGCTTCTGAGGTAATTTCTAACCAGTACGTTAGGAATCTCATTTTCATGTCTTCATAAGAGTTTTAGAGGGTTCAAAAAGGAAGAGTTTGGTATACAGTACATTCTTTTTGGATAAGTAATGAAGAAGTTATGGCTGTCTGAAAACAGGGCAGAAAATCTGAAAATGCTGGAATTTTTGAAAGTGTGTTTTCTTTTAGTTTTAGGGTTAAAAACCATGAGCTCGAGGTTCTAATACATGAATTTGGTTTGTTTGACAGGCCAAGAGCAAATAGGTCAAGTGTACGGGCTAAGATTCTAGTTCAAGCACTGTGAGTGATAAAAGGAACTTCAAAAGTGTATATATGTTTGAATTATGTTCAAGAAATGCAAGTTTTGCTAGAATAAAGTTTTCAATGCATTATGCTTTCTTTTGAGTACATGTTTATGACTATTCATGTTTTCCTAGAAATGTGTCAAGTGTTCATTGTGACCCTAAAAGTCTTTATAAAGTTTATACATGAGCATATGTTCAATGGTTGCCAAAATTTATGAAAATGTTATGATTTCAAGCAAGCATGTACTAGCAAGTATGTTTTAAAGTTTTCCAATTTTATGAACAAGCTGAGTAAGCTTGAGTTTATGAAAGAAAAGATAGGCAGGCATGTTCAAATGTTTTCATGTGAAATTCTGAGATATTGAGCCCGAAGCTTTATGGTACCGTGTGCACACAGGTCTTATTCTCGTTGTCGACGTTGAGTGTACTCGCGTGACAACGGTATTTGTCGTGAGTCTTTGGCGGGCCCCACTACGACAATGGCGACGGAGTCTTTGGGGGGCCCCACTACATCGTGAGAGTAAGCGTTGGTTGTATCTCGGGCGTGCCCTACACAACGCGTGGATTGTGAAATGTTTTTAAAAGAGTTTATCTCATTTACATGCCTTACGAGATTTGATGATATACTTGTTGGTTTTCTGAAAGTCTATTATGATTCCACATTTACTTTCAATGCTTGAATACAAATGCATATGCTAATAGTTTTCGTGTCACATGTTTTACAAGTTCTGATTTTTAACATGATCCACTCACCGAGCTTCATAGCTCATTCCTTCTATGTTTTCAAACCTTTCGGTAGAGATCGAGCTCCGGCACCCGTTCTCGCCATAGTCTCTTTGAAGCTTCATAAGTTAAATACTTTGTACGTGGTTTGGTTTTGTCTAGCAAGTCTCTATGTTTGTAATTATTTGTGAGGACTTGGGTGTTATAGTTGTTTGTACATTAGAGGTTGTATAAACACTTTGGTTGTCTTGTGTTGATTCGATGCACTAGACTTTTAGTTTCCTAGAGAGACTTGTGAATGGTTTCTCCTTGTATATGATTAATAGTTGTCCAGTTTTCGCTATGTCATGTTTAAGTGTTCCATTTTTGAACATAGTATGTTTATCAGTCTATCAGGGTCATGTGTATTGTTAAGAGATAAACAATGTCCGTTGGCTTCACGCCACTTCAGTGAGTTAGCGAGGTAGTTCGGGAGGGTGTGACAACTTGCATCGAGAGCGATTAGCTCCATGGGAATGAGCACAGGCAAGCTAGCTCACGAGAATAAAGTAAAAGTTATAGCATGTTATTGAGTTAGTTCGGATCGAACTAGTGGAGTATGGTTTAAGTAAGGGTAAGAGCAAGTCTAGTTAGGGCTAAAATATGAATAGAAGTTTAGTAGTGTGTATTTGAGTTAAGTATCCATAGCATGTCTAATATTTTGATATGTTATAGGAGTCATGCCACCACGTACTAGCGCAGGCGACGCAGCGGGATCGAGGCGGGGACACGAGGATCCTACCCAAGGCCAACCGAGAGGGATCTAGTGCCCCGAGAGTCCAAAGCGAGGCCGAGATCGGCAAAGCATGCCATTTTCTCACAGGAGGTAGGCGAGAGAGAGAGCGGGGCCAAGTGATCCAGAAAAGGCGTATGGAATAGAACGTCTGAAGAAATTGGGAGCCACAGTGTTTGAGGGTTCAACAGATCCAGCTGACGCCGAGGTGTGGCTGAATAAACTTGAGAAATGTTTTGACGTGATGAGCTGCCCTGAGGAGCGTAAAGTCAAGCTAGCCACATTCCCCGCTAGAGAAAGAAGGCGAGGATGGTGGAAGTCAATTTTAGCAGACGGAGTGATGCACGCACTTTAGGATCGGCAAACTTTGTGAGGCATATTTGAAGATAAATATTACTGGTACATACCGCTGGCGAAAGAGAGATGAATTTTTAGAATTAAAGCAAGAGTCATTATCGGTGGTGAATACGAGAGAAGGTATACCGAAAGTCATCACGGTATCTTTGAAGTAATTGTGGCATCACGAGAGAGTGACAGTGTCGACGATTTGAAAGAGGGTTACGACCGAGATACGTACTCCCATCCACGACATTGCTAAGTGGGTGACTTCTCACACGGGTAGAGGCGCCTACGTGTTGAGCAGAGTATAGCAGAGGGCGATCGATGAGTGGAGCCTACTCGTGGGCTCGCAACGACGAGTAGTTTTCGGTCATGACAGCGAAGATTCACACAGGGTGAATGTTTCAAGTCGTCGAGACTTTAAGAATCGAGCGGCGCGGATATTGAGGCAGATGAATGTTAGTGGTGCCTATCGAGGCAGTGAGTCAAAGAGCACCTAGTCAATCGCAGATCCATAGCAAGACCACGATAATACGCAGAGTTCTGTTGCCGGTGCGCAAGGAGAACTCCATGTGCAAATTGTGGCAAGAATCATCGAGGCCAATGTCTTGTTGGTGTCGGTGTGTGTTACCGATGTGGGCGGCGCCGGGGCATTTCAAGAGGATTGTCCACGGCTTAGAGCCGCCGCCACAGAGGGACCAGGAGTTGGATCCCAGAGCGGTTGAGCGGCCAAACCGAGAGCTTGGTAGAGCTGCAGGAGAGGCACCACGGTGGTGCAAAAAGAGAAGGAGTTGTAGGAGACCTAGGCAACAAGGAAAGGTCTACGCTATGACTCAAAGAGAAGCAGAGGATGCACCAGATGTGATTCTCTGTACGATTTCTATTTGTAATGTACTGCTTGTGTTTTGATAGATCCAGTGCTACGCATTCCTTTGTTTCCAGTTTATTCCTAACTAAGCTTAGTAGGAAGCTAGAGCCTTTATTTGAGGAGTTAGTTATATACACTCCGGTTGGTGATGCTTTACTAGTCAATTCGATGTTGCGAGACCGTGAGGTCTTAGTAGAAGGTCTCAATATGTTAGTGGATCTTCTTCCACTAGAGTTGCAGATGTTAGATGCAATCTTAGGAATGGATTTCTTATTCACTCATTATGCTTCCATGGATTGCCATAGAAAGGAAGTTGTTTTTAGAAAACAGTGGTTGGTGAAGTGGTTTTCGGGGTGAAAAGAAGATTATTCCTACGAGTTTGATTTCGACATTCAAAGCTCGTGAAGTTGTTGAGAAAAGGATGCACGCGGCGTTTCTTGCTCACGTAATGGAGGTGCAGGAAGAAAAGTTAAAACCAGAAGATGTTCTTGTTGTGAACGAATTTCTAGATGTTTTTCCAAAGAGATCATCGGGGTTGCCACGATAGGGAGGTAGAGTTCACTATTGAATTGCTACCAGAACAACACCTATTTCACGGTAGCGCCAGTATAGAATGGCTCCAAGTGAGCTCAAAGAGTGAAGATGCAATTACAAGAACTAGTTGATAAGGGATACATCGGACCTAGTGTATCGCCCGGGGGAGCTCGGTGTTATTTGTAAAGAAGAAAGATGGTACCCTTAGATTATGCATTGATTACTGACGGTTAAACAAAGTCACGTCACGTAACAAGTATCCTTTACCCCGTATTGATGACTTGTTTGACCCGAGCACGAGAGCATCGGTGTTTTCTAAGATTGATTTAAGATCGAGGATACCATCGATTAAAGGTAAAGGAATCGAGATATTCCTAAGATGCGGCATTCGAGAACTGTGCACGGGCATTATGAGTTTCTAGTAATGCCGTTCGGTTTGACGAATGCATCAACGATTTTCATGGACCTCATGAGCAGGATATTCCACGAAGATTTGGATCGATTCGTGATAGTATTTATTGATGATATACTAGTTTACTCAATTGTGAAAGCTCATGAGGAACATTTGAGGATTATTCCGCAAACACTACGAGATAAACAGGTTATGCACGCTAAATTCACCAAATGCGAGTTTTGGTTGGATCGGAGTAGTGTTTTTGGGGCATGTTGTCTCAAAGCAAATGGTGTTAGTGTGGATCCAAATAAAGTTAAAGTCGTAGTCAATCGGGAGAGACCGGCCCGGTCGGCTATGACAGAGGTACGTAGTTTCCTAGGCTTGGCGGGGATACTACAAAGCGGTTTGTTGAGGATTTCTCACGATTAGCATTACCCTTACTTGGCTTTGACAAGGAAAAATGCTAAGTTTGAATGGTCGGACAAGTGCGAACGAGTTTTCGGGGAGTGAAAATGAGATTAGTTACAACACCTATTTCGACACTTCCTGTAATTGGGAAAAGAGTATGTGATTTCTTTGTGATGCCTCGAGACAAGGTTTGGGTGTGTTATGATGCAAGAAGGAAAAGTAATAGCTTATGCGTCAAGACAATTGAAAAAGCATGAATGTAATTACCCTACCCACGATCTTGAGTTAGCAGCAGTTGTTCTAGCACTGAAGATCTGGAGACATTACTTGTTTGGTGAAAGGTGTCACATCTACACAGATCATAAGAGTCTGAAGTATATCTTTGATCAAAGGGAGTTGAATATGAGACAGAGAAGATGGTTAGAACTGATTAAAGATTATGATTGTACTATAGAATACCATCCTGGTAAGGCCAATGTGGTAGCAGATGCTTTGAGCAGGAAGTCAAGACTTCCTAGGGATGCTTTGTGTGGTATTCGAGCAACATTTTTAAGAACTCTAAGGGATTCTAAGGCGTTGTGAATGCAGAGAGAGTTCAGTGGAGTCTTTAGCTCTGATTCCTCAGTCAGTCTTCACTGTAGTGAGGTTGTGAGAAGACAAGCAAGAGGATAGTAACTTGCAGAAAATGTTTGGAAAGTCCAAACAGGACCCAGAAGCAGAGTTTAAGATGAGATCAGACGGAGCCATAGAAAGGCAAGGAAGACTATGTGTTCCGAAATTTAGTGAGCTTAAAGATGCTATTCTAGAGGAAGCTCACAGATTCAAATTTATGCTATGCATCCAGAAGCACCAAGATGTACAAAACTTTGAAGGAACGTATTGGTGGCCTGGGATGAAACGAGAGATAGCTGATTATGTTGATAGATGTTTGATCGCCAACCAGTTAAACCAGTTAGACAGAGGCCAGGAGGACTCCTTAACCCACTGCCAGTGCCGGAGTGGAAATGGGAGCATATCACTATGGATTTTCTGTTTGGATTACCACGTACTTCAAGTGGGCATGATGGTATATGGGTAATAGTGGACAGACTCACTAAAACAGCACGGTTTGTACCGATCAAAGCGACGTCTACGCTTGATCAGCTTGCTAAGTTGTACGTCGACAGAATTGTGAGTCAGTACGGAGTGCCAGTGTCTATCGTTTCAGATAGAGATCCAAGATTTACTTCTAAGTTTTGGCCTAGTTTACAGAAAGCTTTGGGAACAAAGCTGAAGTTTAGTACAGCATTCCATCCTCAGACAGATGGGCAGTCAGAGAGGACCATCCAGACCTTAGAGGACATGTTGAGAGCATGTGTCCTTCAGTTTAAAGGGAGTTGGGATACTCACCTATCGCTTATGGAATTTGCTTACAATAACAGCTACCAGTCGAGTATTGGTATGGCACCATTTGAGGCTCTGTATGGAAGACCATGTAGAACGCCCGTATGTTGGAATGAAGTTGGAGAGCGGAAGCTTATCGGCCCTGAGTTGGTACAAGTTACTACCGACAATATTAAGGTAATCAGAGAAAATTTGAAGGTAGCACAAGACCGTCAGAAGAGTTACGCAGATAAGCGACGAAAGGACTTAGAATTCCAAGTTGGAGATCAAGTTTTCTTGAAGTTATCTCCATGGAGAGGTGTCCTTCGTTTTGGTAAGAAGGGTAAACTAAGCCCTAGATATATTGGTCCTTATCCGAAGCTTGGGGACGAGTTGGGCCGACCTCTGATTGGAGTTGCCAGCAGAACTATCTCGAGTACATGATGTATTTCATGTGTCCATGTTGAGGAAGTATATCCCAGATCCGACACATGTGTTGCAAGCACAACCAGTTAAGCTGAAAGAAGACATGAGTTACGTTGAGGATGCAATTCAAATCCTCGACAGGAAAGAACAAGTTTTAAGGAACAAGACAATCCCACTCGTGAAGGTTCATTGGAGACATCACGAGTTGGAGGAGGCAACACGGGAGTTAGAGGATCTAATGAGAAGGAAGTACCCAATGATTTTCACTTAAAGACTACTAAATTTCGAGGACGAAATTTCTCAAGGGGAGGTAAGTTGTAAACCCGAGATCTTTCTTTGGAACTTCCTTATTATCAAACAACAAAAGAAAGGAAGAAATGAATGTTTAAAACTTGGTTTCTCATGTTTTAAAAAGAAAAGTAATGAAGTGAAAGACAAAAGGAAAACAAGGAAGAAAAAGTTTAAACCATTTTGGTTTGGTTTGCTTTTAAACACAAAAGAAGAAAAGGAAATGAAACAAATGTTTTATAATAAGTTATTTTGGTTTTGTAAAGAAAAGAAAAGAAAGAAAGAAGATAAAGGAAAGAAAAGAAAATGAAAAAGAAATGAAAAAGCAAAAGTGCAAAAAGACAAACTTTTCCACCGATTGACTTTTATTAAAAAGGGTTTCTCTCCATTTTCTTCTCTTTCATCAAAAGCTAAGGCTGAGCTTCGTGGTTGAAGGAGAAAGGAAGAAGAAGGAGGCCATTTTTGTTGATTTTGAGCTGGAGTTGCAGAAGAAAAGAGGAAAACTCAAGGAGATTCATTTTTACAGCAGGAAAATCAACTCAGACAAGCTCTGATTTTCTGTTCATCTCGAGCTCCACAAGAAGAGGTAAGAGTTGAGCTTTTGTTTCATGAACGTTAACTCATATTGGAACAAAATTCGTGAAGGAAGCTCGAGCTAATTCTGATGTTAAGTTGCTGTTTTGTTAAGAGGAAGGCAGAAGACAGAAATTTGCTGTCAAATCCGAGAGGTCTCTGATGTTTTGGTTGTTGTGATCTCTATACTTGGAGTTAGAAGCTATAATTGGTATGGTTCGAAAGCTTATTCAATTTCCTACACGTTTTGTGAAGGAATTGTGATAAGAAAATGATTGGAAGATGTTGTAATCTTCAGGTTAAAATTCGGGTTGCAGCAGGAAGTGAAATCTGGAACAGCAGCAGAATCAATTTAGGGGTTAAGCTTCTGAGGTAATTTCTAACCAGTACGTTAGGAATCTCATTTTCATGTCTTCATAAGAGTTTTAGAGGGTTCAAAAAGGAAGAGTTTGGTATAAAGTACATTCTTTTTGGATAAGTAATGAAGAAGTTATGGCTGTCTGAAAACAGGGCAGAAAATCTGAAAATGCTGGAATTTTTGAAAGTGTGTTTTCTTTTAGTTTTAGGGTTAAAAACCATGAGCTCGAGGTTCTAATACATGAATTTGGTTTGTTTGACAGGCCAAGAGCAAATAGGTCAAGTGTACGGGCTAAGATTCTAGTTCAAGCATTGTGAGTGATAAAAGGAACTTCAAAAGTGTATATATGTTTGAATTATGTTCAAGAAATGCAAGTTTTGCTAGAATAAAGTTTTCAATGCATTATGCTTTCTTTTGAGTACATGTTTATGACTATTCATGTTTTCCTAGAAATGTGTCAAGTGTTCATTGTGACCCTAAAAGTCTTTATAAAGTTTATACATGAGCATATGTTCAATGGTTGCCAAAATTTATGAAAATGTTATGATTTCAAGCAAGCATGTACTAGCAAGTATGTTTTAAAGTTTTCCAATTTTATGAACAAAATTTGAGTAAGCTTGAGTTTATGAAAGAAAAGATAGGGGGCATGTTCAAATGTTTTCATGTGAAATTCGAGATATTGAGCCCGAAGCTTTATGGTGCAGTGTGCACACAGGTCTTATTCTGTTGTCGACGTTGAGTGTACTCCGTGACAACGTGCCATTGCCGTGAGTGAGTCTTTGGGGGCCCCACTACGACAAAGACGATGGGAGTCTTTGGCGGGCCCCACTACATCGTAGAGTAAACGTTGGTTTATCTTGGCGTGCCTACACACGCGTGGATTGTGAAATGTTTTTAAAAGAGTTTATCTCATTTACATGCCTTACGAGATTTGATGATATACTTGTTGGTTTTTCGAAAGTCTATTATGATTCCACATTTACTTTCAATGCTTGAATACAAATGCATATGCTAATAGTTTTGAGTCACATGTTTTACAAAGTTCTGATTTTTAACACAGATCACTCACTTTGAGCTTCATAGCTCATTCCTTCTATGTTTTCAAACCTTTGGTAGAGATCGAGCTCCGGCTTTGAGTTCTTGCCATAGTCTGCTTTGAAGCTTCATAAGTTAAATACTTTGTACGTGGTTTGGTTTTGTCTAGCAAGTCTCTATGTTTGTAATTATTTGTGAGGACTTGGGTGTTATAGTTGTTTGTACATTAGAGGTTGTATAAACACTGGTTGTCTTGTGTTGATTCTGATGCACTAGACTTTTAGTTTCCTAGAGAGACTTGTGAATGGTTTCTCCTTGTATATGATTAATAGTTGTCCGCTTTTTCGCTATGTCATGTTTAAGTGTTCCATTTTCGAACATAGTATGTTTATCAGTCTATCGAGGTCAATGGTATTGTTAAGAGATAAACAATGTCTGTTGGCTTCACGCCGCCTTTCGAGCTGAGTTAGCAGGTAGTTCGGGAGGGGTGTGACAAACCTCATCTTGGAAACACTGTGGATGTAACCAACTTTGTATTTGTTACAACCGAGGCGATCCATGTCACACCCCCTCCCGAACTACCTGCTAACTTAGCCCGAGAGGCGGCGTGAAGCCAACAGACATTGTTTATCTCTTAACAATACCGCTGACTCGATTCACACTGATAAACATACTATGTTTGAAAATGGAACACTTAAACATGACATAGCGGAAGCTGGACAACTATTAAACATATACAAGGAGAAACCATTCACAAGTCTCTCTGGAAACTAAAAGTCTAGTGCAGTGCATCGAAATAACACAAGACAAACCATTGTTTATACAACCTCTAATGTACAAACAACTATAACACCAAAGTCCTCTAAAAATAATTCACAAACATAGAGACTTGCTAGACAAAATCAACCCACGTACAAAGTATTTATCTTATGAAGGTTCAAAGAGACTATGGTAAAGTAACTCAGTGCCGAGAGCTCGATCTCTACTGAAAAGTTTGAAAACATAGAAAGAAAGAATGAGCTATGAAGCTCGCTGTGAGTGACTGTGTTTAATATCTATAACTTGTAAAACATGTGACTGAAAACTATGAGCATATGCATTTTTATTCAAGCATTGAAAGTAAATGTAGAATCATAATAGACTTTCAGAAAACCAACAAGTATATCATCAAAATCTCGTAAGGCATGTAAATGAGATAAACTCTTTTAAAAAACATGTCACAATCCACGTTGTGTAGGGCACGCCTAGTACAACCAACGTTTTACTCTACGATGTAGTAGGGGCCGCCCAACACTCCCATCGTCTTTGTCGTAGTGGGGCCCGCCGCCAGAGACACTTTACGACATGCTGCTGTCATCACGAGTACACTCAACGTCGACACGAGAATAAGACTGTGTGCACTGCGGTACCATAAAACCTCGGGCTCAATATCTCGAGAAAATCACATGAAAACATTTGAACATGCCGCTTATCTTTCTTTCATAAAACTCAAGCTTACTCAAACTTGTTCATAAAATTGAAATCTTTAAAACATACTTGCTAGTACATGCTTGCTTGAAATCATAACATTTCCATAAATTTTGGCAACCATTGACATATGCTCATGTATAAACTTTATAAAGACTTTTAGGGTCACAATGAACACTTGAAACATTTTCTAGAAAACATGAATACTCATAAACATGTATTCAAAAGAAAGCATAAATGCATTGAAAACTTTATTCTAGCAAAACTTGCATTTCTTGAACATAATTCAAACATATATACACTTTTGAAGTTCCTTTTATCACTCACAGTGTTTGAACTACAATCTTAGCCGCATTACACACGACCTATTTGCTCTTGGCCTGTAAACAAACCAAATTCATGTATTAGAACCTCGAGCTCATGGTTTTTAACCCTAAAACTACAAGAAAACACACTTTCAAAAATTCCAGCATTTTCAGATTTTCTGCCCTGTTTTCAGACAGCCATAACATCTTCATTACTTATCTAAAAAGAATGTACTTTATACCAAACTCTTCCTTTTTGAAGCCTCTAAAACTCTTATGAAGACATGAAAATGAGATTCCTAACGTATTGGTTAGAAATGACCTCAGTAGCTTAACCCCTAAATTGATCCTTCTGCTGTTCCAGATTTCACTTCCTGCTGCAACCCGAAACTTAACCTGAAGATTACAACATCTTCCAATCATTTTCTTCTCACGATTCCTTCACGAAACTTGTAGGAAATTGAATAAGCTTTCGAACCATACCAATTATAGCTTCTAACGCCAAGTATACAGATCAGAACAACCAAAACATCAGAGACCTCTCGGATTTGACAGCAAATTTCTGTCTTCTGCCTTCCTCTTAACAAAACAGCAACTTAACATCAGAATTGGCTCGAGCTTCCTTCACGAATTTTGTTCCAATATGAGTTAACTTTCATGAAACAAAAGCTCAACTCTTACCGCTTCTTGTGGAGCTCGAGATGAACAGAAAATCAGAGCTTGTCTGAGTTGATTTCCTTGCTGCAATAAAGAATCTCCTTGAGTTTTCCTCTTTTCTTCTGCAACTCCAGCTCAAAATCACCAAAAATGGCCTCCTTCTTCTTCCTTTCTCCTTCAACCACGAAACTTCAGCCTTAGATTGTGATGAAAGAGAAGAAAATGGAGAGAAACCCTTTTTAAAACAAAACAATCGGTGGAAAGATAATGTTTTGTCTTTTTGCACTTTTGTTTTCTTTTCATTTTCCATTTCTTTTTCCTTTTCTTTTCTTTCATTTATCTTCTTTCTTTCTTTTCTTTTCTTTTCTTTTCTTTTCTTAGCAAAACGAAAATAACTTAATATAAAACATTTGTTTCATTTCCTTTTCTTCTTTTGTCTTTAAAGGCAAAACAAACCAAAATGGTCTAAACTGTCTTTCCTTGTTTTCCTTTTGTCTTTCACTTCATTTCTTTTCTTTTTAAAACATGGGAAACCAAGTTTTAAACATTCATTTCTTCTTTATTTTTGTTGTTTGATAATAAGAAAGTTCCAAAGAAAGATCTCGGGTTTACAATCCAACTCGTTCATGTAGTTGACATGCGAGTGGGGGCATCCTGTGCGATGAGATGGTATAAGACTAGACCGAGAATTTTTAGACCACTCTAGTAATGTAAACCCGATCTCTTTGGAACTTCCTTATTAACAAAAAAAAAAAGAAAGAAGAAATGAATGTTTAAAACTTGGGTTCCCATGTTTTAAAAAGAAAAGAAATGAAGTGAAAGACAAAAGGAAAACAAGAAAGAAAAAGTTTAAACCATTTTTAGTTTGGTTTGCTTTAAAAGATAAAAGGAGAAAAGAAAATGAAACAAATGTAAATCATGTTAAGTTTTCTTTTGTAAAAAAAGAATGGAAAGAAGAAGATAAAGGAAATGAAAGAAATGGAAAAAAGAAATGAAAAAGCAAAAAGCAAAAAGGGCAAAAGGACAAAACACCTTTATGGTTTTGTCCTCCACCGCCAACACTTTGTAAAAATGGGTTTTCTCTATCTTTATAAACCAAGCTGAAGCTTCGTGGGAGAAGGTGAAAGGAAGAAGAAGGAAGCCATTTTTTCGTGATTTTGGAGCTGGAGTTGCAGAAGAAAGGAGGAGAACTCAAGGAAGTTAATATTGTAGCAAGGAGATCAACTCTGACCAGGTATGATATTTTGTTCATCTTGAGCTCCACAAGAAGAGGTAAGAATTGAGGTTTCGTTTTCTTGAAAGCTAACTCATTTGTTAACAATGTTCATGAAGAAAGCTTGAGCAATTTTGTATGTTAAGTTTCTGTTTTGTTAAGAGGAAGGCAGAAGACAGAAATTTGCTTTCAAATCCGAGAAGTCTCTGATGTTTTGGTTATTCAGATCTGTACCCTTGGAGTTAGAAGCTCTAATTGGTATGGTTCAAAAGGTTATTGAATTTCCTACAACGTTCGTGATGAAATCGTGAGTAGAAAAAGTCTAGAAGATGTCTTAAATATCAGGTTAAATTTGTTGTACAACAGGAAATCCGAATCTGGAAACAGCTGAAGTCAGTTTTAGGAAGGTAGCTTTCGAAGTATTTCTGAACTAAACTGTTGGGAATCTAAATTTCATGCCTTCATAAGAGTTTTAGAGGGTTCAAAAAGGAAGAGTTTGGTATAAATTACATTGTTTTTGGATAAGTAATGAAGAAGTTATGGCTGTCTGAATATAGAGCAGAAAATCTGTGAAATGCTGGAAAATTGGTTGGAGTGTTTTCTTGTAGTTTTAAGGTTAAAACCCATGAGCTAGAGGTTCTAATACATGAATTTGGTTTGTTTGACAGGCCAAGAGGAGATAGGTCGAGTGTGTGGGCCAAGGTTCTAGTTTAACACTGTGAGTGACAAAACGAATTTCGAAAATGAACCAAATGCTTGAAATATGCTTATATGCTTTTAGAAATGCAAGTTTTGCTAAAATGAATTGTTTCAAAGCTTTGTGTTTTATTTTTGAACACATGTCTATGAGTATTCTTGTTTTCCTAGAAATGCTTCAAGTGTTCATTGTGACCCTAAAAGTCTTTATAAAACTTATACATGAGCATATGTCCAATGGTTGCCAAAATTTATGGAAATGTTATGATTTCAAGCAAGCATGTACTAGCCAGTATGTTTTAAAGATTTCCAGTTTTATGAGCTTGAGCTTTATGAAAGAAAAGATAAGCAGGCATGTTCAAATGTTTTCATGCGATTTTTTGAGATATTAGCCCGAGGCTTTATGGTACCGTATGCACACAAGTCTTATTCTGTTGTCGACGTTGAGTGTACTCCGTGACAACAGCGCTGTCGTGAGTGCTGGCTGGGCCCCACTACGACAAAGACGATGGGAGTGTTGGGCGGGCCCCACTATATCGTAGAGTAAACGTTGGTTGTACTGGGCGTGCCCTACACAACGTGGATTGTGACATGTTTTTAAAAGCGTTTATATCATTTACATGCCTTACGAGATTTTGATGATATACTTGTTGGTTTTTTGAAAGTCTATTATGATTCTACGTTTACTTTCAATGCTTGAATACAAATGCATATGCTCATAATTTTCAGGTCACATGTTTTACAAGTTATAGATATTAAACACAGTCACTCACTGAGCTTCATAGCTCATTCTTTCAATGTTTTCAAAGTTTTCAGGTAGAGATCGAGCTCCTGGTACCTGAGTTAGTGCCATAGTCTGCTAAAGCTCCATAAGTTTTAATACCTTGAACGTGGTTGGTTTTGTTTAGCAGGTCTCTATGTTTGTAATTATTTTGAGATGACTATGACGTTAGAGTTGTTTGTACATTAGAGGTTGTATAAACAATGGTTTGTCTTGTGTTGTTTCTGATGCACTTGACTTTTAGTTTCCAAGAGAGACTTATGAAGGGTTTCTCCTTGTATATGTTTAATAGTTGTCCAGTTTCCTCTATGTTATGTTAACGTGTTCCATATGCGAACATAGTATGCTTATCAGGTGAAACGGGGTCAACAGGTACTGTTAAGAGTTAAACAATGTCTGTTGGCTTCACGCCGTCTTTCGGGCTAAGTAGCAGGTAGTTCGGGAGGGGGTGTGACAAGTAACGTCCTTGATGGATTAGGGCTAATAATTCACAAATGACCATTAGTGACTCAACCTAAATCCTGAGTGGGTTGCAAACTCCTGTGTGCGGTGGTTTATCCTTCGACTAGTACGAGTGAGAGTGGCCACAGCTGCAAACTCAATACGCCTACCTTATCAGGGTTGAAACCTCGTATAGAGCTGGGGACTCAACTTCACAAGAAGGAATTCACTCGTTCCCAAACTAGGGTAACTAGATAGGTTGTTATCTTATGACTTGGATCTAGGTCTTGAAAAAGGGGCCCCTCCCTCTTGCTGGTCCGAGAGGGATATTATTTATGGTCGAACCATAATCTTTTTCTTCATTGGAGGATTAGTGGTGCTTAAAGGAAAAGAAGTAATCACAGTGGTAAAGCGATAATTTGACCCAACTATGACTACGAACGACTTGTGAAGTGTTGATTAAAGTGTTGGGATGTATGTCTCAATCTCGTTTTGTTTGTAATAATACCTTTTTATTTTAACAAGAGTTATTTCTTTCATCACTTTGTGTCTCACAATTTAAAAAAAATTTGTCAAATAAACTAAGCTCCATGCTCATTGAATTTATGAGAGAACTAGAACATGAACGGTGTGTAGTGGACACACAGGGAGGATCGCGTTCGAGTTAACGACCCGAACAGTCTACAGTATATGGATAGGGTTGGAGAGCTAATCCTAGATACGTTGTGGATGTGGTCTGCTTTGTATTAGATACAAATGAGGTCATCTGACTCGTTCATGCGAGTGGGGGCATCCTGTGCAATGAGATTGTACGAGACGAGATCGTGAATTATTAGACCTACTGATGTAACACAGTTAACAGTATTGGACTAATAACTTCGTAGATGACCAATAGTGACTTGACATTAATCCTGAGTGTGTTACGGACTCCAGTATGTGGGGGTGCGTCATTTGACTAGTATGGGTGAGGGCTGTCACAGTAATTCGCCCAATATTCCTATCTTCTCAGGGATAGGTCCACGTTAGGAGCTGGGAACTTAACCACGCGAGATGAAATTCACTCGTTCCCGACTTTAGGGAAACTAGAGGGGTTGTTTTCTTAAGTTTTGTCTCTAGGGCTTGGACAACGGGCGCACACTCTCTCGCTGGCCCGAGAGGGGTGTTGTGTATGGTTGGGCCATTACAATGTTGTTGTTCAGTAAAATGGTATTTTGACCAACAGTGTCACGAACAACCTGTGAACTCACGGGCATTGGTTATATCAGTGGACACAATTTGTCTTACAGTGACGGGAGTGCAGCTACGGACTTTAGTGGAGTGTAACCGTAGCTAATGAATGTTGATTAACCAGGACAAAGAGTTTGACAGGTTAGTCTTGAAGAATTGGAGCTCGTTATGTGTAGGTCCATTAGGACCCCCTGTTGGTTCAAACAGGATTATTAGCGGGTTTATAGTTTTAATGTGAATTTCAAGTGTTCAAGTTCATTAAAGTGTAATTATGTCATTTATATGAGATATGATTGACATATTATATAATTTAATGTGAATGTGATTCACAATAAACTATGAGTTAGCCTATTTCCTAATTAAGGCTAATTTGGAGAAATTGGATTGAGAGAAATTAAATTGAACGTGATTCAATTTATAAATCCTCAATTATACATATTTAATTTGTATAATGAGATATGAGATATTAGATTTTTTCTTAGATACTTAACTTGAGATGCATTCCATAGAAGATGGAGGATTCAAAGGTAAGAATGGCAGATTTTCGTGGAGGTACTATAGATCCAAACAATCCATAAAATAACTGAAAACTCGCCACGAGGTCCATGAGATTTTAGACTGCGTTTAGTTGAACCTCAAGCTATCTTCCCTGCCAATGTTATTGTTTTAGTAGATGACATGGAGAGAGCTATCCAAACTTATGTCAAACCCTTGATTGAAGAGCTAAATGTAGGGATCATTAAGCCTGAAATCCAAGCATCTACGTTTGAGCTTAAACCTATCATGTTTCAAATGGTCCAAACCATAACACAATTTCGTTTACTATCATCTAAAGATCCTCATCTGCATTTAAAATCCTACCTAAGGGTTAGAGATTCCTTTATACTGCCAGGAGTGCTTACGGATGCCCTATGGTTGAGTCGGTTCCCTTACTCCCTTAGAGATGCCACCATGACTTGGTTGAATACACTTGCTCATGGGTAGTTGATTCTTGGAACACCCTCGCTGGAAATTTTCTTATTAAGTATTTCCCACGAACTAGGAATGCTATATTTAGAAATGAAATTGTGGCTTTCCAACAGTTTGATGATGAATCCTTAAGTGAAGCCTGTGAGAGATTTAAGGATTTGCTTAGAAGGTGTCCTCATCATGGGCTCTCTAATTGTATTCAAATGGAGATATTTTACAATGGGTTGAATACTTCTTCTTCAAATGGGGATATTTTGTCAAAGACCTATAATGAAATCTTTGAGATATTGGAGAGAATATTCTTTAACAACTGTAGTGTGTTGATTCAATGAGTTCCCAAAGCAAAAAGAACCAAGAAATGTTGGACTTGGATGCCGTAATTTCTAAAAAAGCCCAAATGGCGTCAATAGCAAAGATGTTGAAGAATTTAACTATTTCAAACATAGTTTAACCATATCCAACTGTTCAAAATGTAGCTATGGTGAATAAAGGAGTAAGTACAGAGTCATGTGTTTATTGCAGTGAAGGGGAAACTTTTGAGTATTGCCCTATTGGGAACAAATTTAATTAAGGGAACAACCCTTATTCTAATACCTAAAACCCAGGTTAGAGAAATCACTATAACTTTGGTTAGGTACGTCAAGGAAACAATTCTCAAGCCCCTCAAGTGCAGCAAAAGGTGAATTACCAGCCAGGTTTTATGCATAAAAATCAGCATACCTGTGGCAATCAGAAACCGATGCTCCATCATCACATGACAACAACATTCCAACAACATGTTATAGGTACTTCTCTTGAAATCTTGTTGAAGGAATATAGGGCAAAAATGATGTTATTCAATGTCACTAAGCTTAAATGACAAACTTTGAAGTGCAATAGAATTCGACTTGCTAATTTAAATAAGAGCAAGGCACAAGGTAAGCTTTATTCGACCTTGAAATTTGAAAAAGTGAAGGAAAAAGGCAAAGTGCACGCCATAGAGCTATATAATGGGAAGCCTTTAGCTAAGCCAGAAGAAATTATTAAGATGAAGAAATTAGTTAATGATTCAACTGACGAAGTTGAGGAAGAAAGAAGATAATAGAAGTTTGAACATAACAATGTAGGAAATTAAGCAATTGAGGATGTGTTTAGAGCACAACCCTCAAGGTCATATGAGTGCACTCCTACCACTGTTCAAGGGTTTAAAGCACCACCTCCACTTTTCCCGCAAAAGCTAAAGAAAAAGAAAAAATTGAGGTTCATTTCTAGAAATTCATGGACATTCTTAAGGAGATTCATATAAACATACCCTTAGTGGATGCTCTAAGACAAATGCCAAATTATATGAAGTTCCTTACGGTTATTGTATAAGAAATAGAAAGGTTTTAGGAGTTCAAAGTGGTGTCCTCGAATGAAGAATGTAGTGCCATGTTAATAAAAAGGATTGTAACAAAAAGAAAGACCCCGGTGCCTTCACTAAATCCGAATTTATAGGAGGACAACAGCTTGGGAGAGCTCTTTGTGACTTAGGTGCAAGCATAAACCTCATGCCATTGTCTATTTAAAAGAAGTTTGGCATAGGTGCAGCTAGACCAACTACAGTCACATTGCAGCTTGGTGACATATCTTTTACTCACCCATAAGGTAAGATTAAGGATATTTTATTTCAGGTGTCTAAGTTTATATTCCCTGATGATTTCATTATTTTGGACTAGGAAATTGATAGTGAAATGCGTATAATTCTAGGAATACCTTTTCTTAAAACATGGAGACCAATTTTTTATGTTTATGAAGAGACAATCACATTAAAGATGAATGATCAAAACATGAAGTTCAGCATCTATGAGACAATGAAACACCACACGAATGTGGAGAACTGCTTTGTTCTCAACAAGCTGGAGGAAATAATTGAGGGAACTATCGAGCAAGAATTGCTGAAGCATCACATCTAGTCTTTTCGATAGATCACAAGGGAAGATTTGCATTTGTGTGAGTTGGGAGAAGAGGGAGAATCTTTAGCTGAGTTAACCAGCTTCAAAAGGGTTTTTGAATCTTTAGATTCGGGCATAGGAAAAGTCCACCTATGCAACCCTCCATAGAGATGGAGATCGGATCCCTTGAGCAGTGGAACATGTTTTAGAATCGTAATTGCAAGTTTATTTTTGTTGAAAAACGAAAACAAGTACATTGGAAAAAACACAAAGATAAACATACATTTCTAATCTAATCAGTCATGGATTTAATCATGCAAACACATGTTGTTTAGTTATAAAACTAAAAAGTAATAGACGGTTACATTTGTAGATTACACAACAACTCCTTGCTCCAAACTGATAGCAACACAACAACCAAGGTTTCTTTTCTGTTTTCACCAACAGGACTATTGGGATTTTTGTCCTAATCTCGTGTTTGTAAATTATTGTTTCAAATCAATAAGAGTTATTTATTTCATTACTTTGTGTCTCGCAATATTTACAAACTTTTCCAATAAACTAAGCTCCAGGGTCATTGAAATTATGAGAGAACTAGAACTCGAACGGTGTGTAGTGGACACACAGGGAGGATCACGTTCGAGTTAATGACTCGAACGGTCTAGAGTATATAGATAGGGTTGGAGACCTAATCCTTGATACACTTTTGATGGGGCTCGCTTTGTATTAGATGCAAACGAGGTGATCTGACTCGTTCATGTGGTTAACATGCGAGTGGGGGCATCTTGTGCAATAAGATTGTACAAGACCAGACTATGAATTATTAGACCTACTAATGTAACACCGTTAACAGTAAGGACTAATAACTTCGTAGATGACCATTAGTGACTCGACTTGAATCCTGAGCGTGTTACGGACTCCACATGCGTGGGGTCGCGCCTTTGACTAGTACGGGTGAGAGTGGTCACAGTTACTCACCCAATATGCCTATCTTCCCAGGGACAGGACAAAGAGGTAGCTACAGGGGTACAAGGGTCGACTCATGTCCAAGCCCAGTGAGAATGTGGGCTCCCTGCTTGGTTTTGTCCCTGAGAAGATAGGCATATTGGGCGAGTAACTTGTTGTTCATTAGAGAATCAGTAGTTTTTAAAGAACAAATAGTTAATCGTAGGGGAAAAACGGTAATTTGATCCAACTATAATTACGAACAACCTGTGAAGGGGAGACTCATGGGTAATGATTATATCAATGGACACGATATAATCTAAAGTTAGGAGAGTGCAACGACAAGTTTATAGTTGAGTGACTTGTAGTTAATGAATATTGATTAATCTGATTATAGAAATTGATCAGTTCATCTCACATCATTAGAGCTCACGAACTGTAGGTTCCTTAGGTCCCTCCGTTGGCTCAACTTTTTTATATTGAGGGTATGAAGTTAGGAATGAAATTCAAGTGTTCAATTTAATATATGAGGTGTTATAGAAGTTATATATGATATAATTGATGTAATATATGGTTTTGATGTGAATTAGATTCACATATGAACTATATACTAATGAGAGAATGAAGGAAAGATAGGATGGTAATTTCTATCCTATTCCCTTATATAAGGTTGCATGAGATGCAATTTAAAGAGGAGAAGCAACATCATGGAAAAACCTACATTGTAAGTGTTTTGTCTTGTTGGAAAGGTTCCATAAACAAAATACACAACCTCTCTCACAAACATCTCATCTCACCTAATGGGAACCCACCTTCCTCCCTCACCTAGAGAACAACGGAGAAGATCAGGTATGTTCGTGATCGTTTGGGTCTGTGTTGCTGAGATCGTGAACGTGGAAGAAGGAGTACTTGATGAAAGAGTTCTTCAAAGGTAATATCTTGTTGTTCATCTTGTAAAAATGCATGCTTAATCTAGTTAGATTCGATCTTCATTGTAATTCATGTAACTTAATTAAGAACACGCGATTGTCAATCGCTTCCACTCCGGAATTCGATTCCTACAAAGATAGCTGCCAATGTCTTTCAATCTGGTTATTATTGGCCTTCTATTTTCAAGGAGGGCTATATGTTCAGCATGGTTTGCGACAGATGCCAAAGAAGAGCAAACATAGGAAGAAGAGATTGAAGGGATTTTGAATTCCCGCAGCGGAAGACGTTGTGAAACGTCGTTGATCCGTTGTGTAAAACGTGTGATAAAATCGAACCTATCTCATACATCCTAGGCTAAACATGAAAATAAGAGAAGAAAACAGTAAGGATTTATAAGATACTTACTTGTTGAAGATCTCTTCTTCAACGCTTTTCTCCTCCAGTCACGATCTCTCTCGATCCAACGATCTCCTCGAACACGAACCTCGATCCGAACAGGGAGAAACCTCCAAAGGGTCTTCTCGATTGTTCTCGGGAGGTTGAGGGAGAGTGAGTGGGACTCCCTTTGGTTTTGGGTGAGGAGAGAATTTTTAGAGAGAATTGAGAGAATTCTAGAGAGAAAACACTTGCTCTCTTTGGATGGAAATCCAAAAAATGGCAAATGGAACACCAAAGGCTTATTGCAAAGCTTTTAAATACTATTGTGTGATGGAGTTAAAACCTCCACCAAATCACAATTTTACCACAACCATATAACATACAAATCACATTTGCATATTATATAATATAAGGTATCTCACACCTTACTATACAAATCTCATTTGCATAAATGTGGAAATATAAAGTGAATCACATTCAATTTAATTCCTCTCAATTCAATTTCTCCAATTAGCACTAATTAATCAATTAGGTTATACTATAGTTTTTATGAATCTCATTCACATCAAACTATATATTATGTCATCTATATCTCATATAAACGACATAAATACCCAAATAATGAATTTGAACACTTCAAATTCACACCAAACTGTAAACCGTCAATTTGTCCAATTTGAGCCAACCGAGGGACCTAATGGACCTACACGTGACGAGCTCCAATGATCCGAGACTAACCTGTCAAACTATTTGACCCGGTTATTCAACATTCATTAGCTAGGTAACACTCCACTAAAGCCCGTAGTTGCACTCTCATCATTGTAGGACAAGTTCTGTCCATCGATATAACCAATACCCATGAGTCGACCCTTCACAGGTTGTTCGTAGTCACAGCTGGGTCAAATTACCGTTTTACCCCTGTTCTACCTCTTGCTCCTTAAGTCCCACTGCTCCTCTAATGAACAACTACGTTGCATGGCCCAACCATAAAAAACAACTCTCTCTGGCCAATGACAAAGCACTTAAGGGAACAACCTCTCTAGTTTCCCTAAGTCGGGAACGAGTGAATTCCTTCTTGCGTAGTAAAGTTCCCAGCTCCCCATGTTGTCCTGCCCCCGAGAAGATAGGCATATTGGGCGAGAAACAGTGGCCGCCCTCACCCCTACTAGTCAAAGGACAGACCCCCGCAGACAGGAGTCCGTAACACGCTCGGGATTAAGGTCGAGCCACTAATGGTCATCTACGAATTTATTATATCTATACTGTTAACGGTGTTACATCCGTAAGTCTAATAATTCACGGTCCGGTCTTGTACAATCTCATTGCACAGGATGCCCCCACTCGCATGTCAACCACATGAACGAGTCAGATCACCTCGTTTGTATCTAATACAAAGCGGGCCGCATCGAAAGTGTATACAGGATTAGGTCTCCAACCCTATCCATATACTGTAGACCGTTTGGGTCATTAACTCGAACGTGATCTTCCCTGTGTGTCCACTACACACCGTTCAAGTTTTTAGTTCTCTCATAATACAATGACCCTGGAGCTTAGTTTATTGGATTAAGTTTATGAAAAATGCGAGACACAAAATTTAAATAAATAACTCTTATTTATTACACATTGTTGAAATAAATAACTCTTATTCATTTACAACTTGGAATATTACAAACTACACGAGATGAGGACATACATCGCAACAGAGATGAGATGCCCCTTACTTACATGTTAGAAGTAGAGCTATTTGTTGTTTGGGAGATCGACTTCATGGACCTTTTTCCCCTTCCGTGGGAAATCTATACATTTTGGTAGTTGTGGACTATGTCTAAAAATGGATTGTGGAAATGTCTTGTCCAATGAACGATACCAAGAAAGTTATTAGGTTTTTGCACAAGAATATCTGCACTAGGTTTGGAACTCCTAGAGCTCTAATAAGTGATGAAGGATCCCATTTTGTGAACAAATCAATGAGTTCAGTTTTGCCTAGTTATAATCTAAAGCACAAGATCTCAACTGCATATCAGCCACAGGAAAATGGGCATGACAAATTTCTAATAGGGAAATCAAGGGAATTCTTAAAAAGTGGAAAATCATAAGAGGATTGATTGGTCATTTAGGTTAGAAGATACCTTGTGGGCTTATAGGACAACATTTAAGACTCCCACGTAAATAAGGAGTTGCGCAGCAGCTACAAACTAGGTGTTTATGGGAAAGCTTGTAATTTGCTCGTCGAGCTCTATCATAAGGCCTTTTGGGCATTGAAGGAGCTCAATCTGGATAATTCAGTAACTGAAGCACTTAGACTGCTACATCATAATGAATTAGATGTGCTGAGGCAGTTCTCCTATGAAAGTTCCAAGATGTATATGGAAAAAGTATTAAGTTTATGATGGGACCATAGATTGGTTGTTCATTAGATGATTAGTTGAGCATCATGAGCAAGATGTAATCAAAGGAGTAAAACGGTAATTTGATCTAATAGTGATTACGAACAACCTGTGAAAGGTCAACTCACAATTAATGATTCTAATGGGGGATACAATATAGTCTACAGTGAGGAAAGTGCAACTACGAGTCTATAATAAAGTGACACATAGTTAATGAATGTTTGTTAATTAGATCAAAGAGTTTGATCTATTAATCTCGTATCATTGGAACTCATGATCAGTAGATCAATCAGGCCCCTCCATTGGCTCAACATGAAAATTTGAGGGTTTATAGTTTGGAGTTAAATTGAAGTGTTCAATTTCACATTAAGGATATATATCGATTATATATGATAGAATTGATATAGTATATAGTTCAGTCTATATATTAAATGAGAAATACACTATAAGAGCACCATAGGGTTATCATGGTCATTTCCATCGTATTTTCCTAAAAATATATGCATGAGATGCACATTTTGTATGTATTCAATATCATTTGGTAATGCCCTAAAAAGGTGCTCTTTTTGTGTTGTTGGAAAAATTCTTTAACACTCATTTTCCCACTGCCTTCACTTTCCTAGAGACACAATGGAGAAGATCTAGCAGGTATATCATAAACTAGTTCGTAGTTTGTAAAGAATGAACAATTGCTGAGATCGTTACAACGAGAGGAGCGACAGAGCACATACATATTCTGTCTACAGTGGAAAAATTCTTGTTGCAGAATCGTAATAAGCATGTTTAATCGCTTTTGGATATGTTTCTTATTAGATGTTCATAACAAATTACAAGAACACGCGATTCAAATCGCTTTCGATACGGGATTCAATCCCATCACCCAAAGGGTTCATTAAACGAGGAATTGAGAAAAAGGCTTGCAGGAATAAACAGTCCATTTATGGATTGAAACAAGCCTCTAGGATTTAGAATATATGGTTTGATGAGGCTATCAAATCTTATGGATTTTAACAAAATTTTGATGAACCTTGTGTCTACAAGAAAATCATCAACAGTACTGTCGTTTTTCTAGTGTTTCATGTCGATGATATCCTAGTTAATAGGTATTACGTAGGATCTCACTGACATTAAAAACTTGCTAGCTACCGAATTCAAAATGAAACATTTGGGTGAAGCATAGTATGTTCTCGAGATCAAAATTGGTCGGAATCGTAAGAACAAGACACTAGCCTTGTCTCATGCATCCTATTTCGAGAAAATGTTTTTTGGAAATAAGATGCAGAACTCCAAAAAGGGTTAATTTCCTTTTAGACACGGGGTTCATTTGTCTTAGGAACAGTGTCATAAGACACCTCAAGATGTTGAGGACATGAGATAAAGCCCTTATGCATTAGTTGTAGGTATCCCTATGTACGCCATGTTATTTACGAGGCCCGATATCTGTTATAAACTTCAGATTGTTATGTTATACCAAACTAATAAAGAATTAGATCACTGAGCAACAGTAAAAGCAATCCTCAAGTATCGTAGGAGAACGATGGACTATATGCTCGTGTATGGGTCAAAGGATCTGATCCATACTAATACACGGACTCTGACTTTAGACTGATAAGGATTCTAGGAAATTCACGTCGGGGTCAGAGTATACTCTCAATGGAGGAGCAATAGTCTGGCGAAGAATCAAGAAAGGATGCATCGCTGAATCCACTATGCAGGTTGAGTATGTAGCAACTTTTGAAGCTACTAAAGAGGCAGTATGGCTTAGGAAGTTCATGTATGATCTGGGAATTATTCCAAATATGAACCTCCTAATCACCCTTTATTGTGATAACATTGGTGAAGGTGGCAATTCGAGGGAACCTCGTAGTCACAAGAGAGAAAAACATATCGAATGAAAGTATCACTTTATACTGAAAATGGTGGATTGAGGAGACGTGATCATCACGAAGATAGCATTGTACCACAACGTTGTTGATCCATATACAACGACTTTCACGACTAAGGGGTTTTAGAGTCATCTAGAAACTCTAGGTTTACACATTAGAATCTTACTAGGGTAAATGAGAATATATTTTATCAAAAGTGTAATAAATGCTCTAGTTCATTGTATTTTCATTAATGGATTTGATACAACCGAGGCGATTCAACTCGTTCATGTAGTTGACATGCGAGGGGGGCATCCTGTGCAATGAGATTGTAGAAGACCGAATCGATAATTATTAGACCACTCTAGTAACATCGTTGATAGATTTGTTGGGATTTTTATCCTAAACTCGTGTTTGTAATATATTGCTTGAAATTAATAAGAGTTATTCATTTCATTACTTAGTGTCTCGCAATATTTAAAAACTTTTCCAATGAGCTAAGCTCCAGTGTCATTAAATTTATGAGAGAACTATAACTTGAACATTGTGTAGTGGATAGAGAGGGAGGATCACGTTTGAGTTAATGACCCGAACGGTCTATAGTATATGGATAAGGCTGGAGACCTAATCCTAGATACACTGTGGATGCGGCCCGCTTTCTACTAGATACAAACGAGGTCATCTGACTCGTTCATGTGGTTGACATGCGAGTGGGGGCATCCTGTGCAATGAGATTGTACAAGACTGGGCCGTGAATTATTAGACTTGCTGATGTAACGCCGTTGACAATAAGTACTAATAACTTCGTAGATGACAATTAGTGACTCGACCTGAATCCAGAGCGTGCTACAGACTCCTGTCTGCGGGGGTCTGACCTTTGACTAGTACGGGTGAGGGTGGTCACAGTTACTCGCCCAATATGCCTATCTTCTCATGGACAGAACCAAGTAGGGAGCTGGAAACTTAACTACGCGAGATGGAATTCACTCGTTCCCGCCATTAGGGAAACTATAGGGGTTGTTCCCTTAAGTGTTGTCTCCAGGGCTTGGACAACAGACGCCCACCTTCTCACTGGCCTAAGAAGGGTGTTGTTTATGGTTGGACCACCACAATATGTTGTTCATAGTGGGGACTTAAGGAACAAGAGGTAGACACAGGGGTAAAACGGTAATTTGACCCAGTCGTGTCTACGAACAACCTGTGAAGGGTCGACTCATGGGCATTGGTTATAACAGTGGACACGTGATATTCTGCACTGACGGGAGTGCAGCTACGGGCTATAGTAGAGTGTTACCGTAGCTAATGAAGGTTGGTTAACAATGTCAAAGAGTTTGACAAGTTAATCTCGGATCATTGGAGCCCGTCACTGCAGGTCCATTAGGTCCATCGGTTGGCTCAATCTGGGTTAAAAGAAGGGTTAATGTTTTGGTATGAAATTGATGTGTTCAAATTCACTTTAAGGGCATTTATGTTATTTATATGAGATATGAATGATATAATATATAGTTTAATGTGAATGAGATTCATAATAAACTATAGGTTAGCCTAATTGTTAAATTAGGGCTAATTGGAGAATTTAATTGAGAGAAATCAAATTGGATGTGATTCAATTTAATTAATCCACAATTATTGCAAATGAAGATTTGCAATATGAGATCTGAGATATCTTATATTATGTGGTTATGCAAATCAGATTTGCAATTAAGCTATAGTTGTGGTAAAGTGGTAATAATGTGGAGATTTTAACTCCATCAATTCCACTATTTAAATCCTTTGCAAGAAGGGATTGGCATCTCATTCTCTCGTTTTTTGATTTTCATCAAATAAGGGAAGAAGAATTCTCTCAACCCTTTTCTCTCAATTCTCCTCCCTTTCCAAAACTAAAAGTCCCACCACTTTCCTTCTTCCTAAGGAAGAACAACCGAGAAGGTCGTTGGTGGTGTTCGTTTTGTACGAGAGAAGCAAAAAGTGTTCGTGATCGGGGAAGAAAACCTTGAAGTTTTTGTCTACAACAAGTAAGTAAAACTTCTCCTTACCTTTTTTCTTCCTCTTTTGCATGTTTAGCCTAAATCATCGTGTAAGATCATTTTAACAAGATCAAGTAGCATAATGATACCTGGACGATTCATGAGATGAATGTTGGTTTGCATGATGGATGTTTTCGGTTTTTTTTGGCACTAGAATAGATTTACCATTTATGTTGATGAGATCAATGTAAGGGCCCGTTGTTTTTGGGCATTTTATTGTAAATCGAGTCCGTAAGTCTGTGGCAAGAGTTGCTGTGAAGAAATCGGAGCGTAAGCAGTGAAATTTAGTGTAGAAACAAACAAAGAGTTTCTTTGTTACCAGCCGATGGCGTTGAGCAGCGCCTTTTGGCGTCTCAACGTTGTCCTTGCTGACGGAGGCCTTGCTGCAGAGCAGCGTCGCAACGCTGGGCGTAGCATTGAGAACGCAGGTCGACGCTGGAGATGGCAACGTTGCAACGCTGCCCACGGTGTTGCAACGTTGCAGGCGTTGAGGAGCAGTTGCTGGAGGCGGTTTCGCGAGACGTGGGTGCAATTCTTTTAGTGGGCAGTTGTTTTTTTTTATTTTTAATTAATTTTATGATTTGTAAATTGTAATTAACTTGCTTATTTAATTATTTGGTTAAATAATGTTAATATAAGTGTTTTATTAATGTATATTTTAATTAATTTCAATGTGGATAATGTATGTCATATAGAGTTAAAATCCCACCTTAGGCTAAACATGACATGCATCATTTTTTATATTATGAGAGTTATAGTATATAGTATGCATGATAGGATTATATTATATGAGTTATAATATAATGTTTACATGTTTTAATTTATTTAAATATAAGTGTTATATTTCTTAAATTTAAAGCATGCTCATTCATTTAATTCATGTGATGAATGTATGTTATAGTATAGTATTTGTCACACCCCCTCCCGAACTACCTGCTAACTCAGCTCGAAAGGCGGCGTGAAGCCAACAAACATTGTTTATCTCTTAACAATACCTGTTGACCCTGATTCACCTGATAAACATGCTATGTTCGAAAATGGAACACTTAAACATGACATAGCGGAAACTGGACAACTATTAAACATATACAAGGAGAAACCATTCACAAGTCTCTCTTGGAAACTAAAAGTCTAGTGCATCAGAAACAACACAAGACAACCAGTGTTTATACAACCTCTAATGTACAAACAACTATAACACCAAAGTCCTCACAAAATAATTTACAAACATAGAGACTTGCTAGACAAAACCAGCCACGTACAATGTATTTAACTTATGAAGCTTCAATGAGACTATGGCAAGACTTCGAGGTGCGGGAGCTCGATCTCACGAAAAGTTTGAAAACATAGAAGGAATGAGCTATGAAGCTCGAGTGAGTGGATTGTGTTTTATATCGTAATTTGTAAAACATGTGACAAAACTATGAGCATATGCATTTGTATTCAAGCATTGAAAGTAAATGTAGAATCATAATAGACTTTCAGAAAACCAACAAGTATATCATCAAAATCTCGTAAGGCATGTAAATGAGATAAACTCTTTTAAAAACATGTCACAATCCACGTTGTGTGTAGGCACGCCCGAAGACAACCAACGTTTACTCTACGATGTAGTGGGGCCGCCAAAGACTCCCATCGTCTTTGTAAATAGTGGGGCCCGCCCAAAGACTCACTCACAGCAATGGCTGTTGTCACGAGTACACTCAGCGTCGACAACGAGAATAAGACTGTGTGCACTGCGGTACCATAAAGCCTCGGGCTCAATATCTCAGAAATTCACATGAAAACATTTTGAACATGCCGGCTTATCTTTTCTTTCATAAAACTCAAGCTTACTCAGCTTGTTCATAAAACTGGAAATCTTTAAAACATACTTGCTAGTACATGCTTGCTTGAAATCATAACATTACCATAAATTTTGCAACCATTGGACATATGCTCATGTATAAACTTTATAAAGACTTTTAGGGTCACAATGAACACTTGACACATTTCTAGGAAAACATGAATACTCATAAACATGTACTCAAAAGAAAGCATAATGCATTGAAAACTTTATTCTAGCAAAACTTGCATTTCTTGAACATAATTCAAACATATATACACTTTTGAAGTTCCTTTTATCACTCACAGTGTTTGAACTAGAATCTTAGCCCGTACACTCCACCTATTTGCTCTTGGCCTGTCAAACAAACCAAATTCATGCATGTCAGATTTTCTGCCCATGTATTAGAACCTCGAGCTCATTTTCTTCTCACGATTCCTTCACGAAACTTCTAACTCAAAGTATACAGATCAGAACAACCAAAACATCAGAGACCTCTCGGATTTGTGACAAATTCTGTCTTTTGTCTTCCTCTTAACAAAACAGCAACTTAACATCGAATTGGCTCGAGCTTCCTTCACGAATTTTGTTCCAATATGAGTTAACTTTCATGAAACAAAAGCTCAACTCTTACCTCTTCTTGTGGAGCTCGAGATGAACAGAAAATCAAAGCTTGTCTGAGTTGATTTCCTTGCTGCAATAAAGAATCCCCTTGAGTTTTCCTCTTTTCTTCTGCAACTCCAGCTCAAAATCACCAAAAATGGCCTCCTTCTTCTTCCTTTCTCCTTCAACCACGAAGCTTCAGCCTTAGTTTGTGATGAAAGAGAAGAAATTGAAGAGAAAACCCTTTTTAAAACAAAACAATCGGTGGAAGAGATATTGTTTTGTCTTTTTGCACTTTTGCTTTTTCATTTTCTATTTCTTTTTCCTTTCCTTTTTTTCCTTTATCTTCTTTCTTTCTTTTCTTTTCTTTTCTTTTCTTTTCTTAACAAAACCAAAATAACTTAACATATAAAACATTTGTTTCATTTCCTTTTCTTCTTTTGTCTTTAAAGCAAACCAAACAAAAATGGTTTAAACATTCTTTCCTTGTTTTCCTTTTGTCTTTCACTTCATTTCTTTTCTTTTTAAAACATGGGAAACCAAGTTTTAAACATTCATTTCTTCTTTCTTTTTGTTGTTTGATAATAAGGAAGTTCCAAAGAAAGATCTCGGGTTTACAGTATTATTCATGTGATGGATTATCAAACACTATAACATAGAAATGCATGCAACCTAAGTTAATTATTAGTTTTAAACAGCTTAGAACTTGAATAATTATACTTAGGTTTTCTATTTTCTAATAAGATGAGAAATTAGGAAATCAAATATAACCTTTAAATGGAGACTTATAAGTAACTCTGTCTAAGGAAGGTTTTGTCTAAGGCTGGGGTATTTAAGTTGACGCTTGCGGAACACCCCTACCTGAAAACCGACCTGCGAGTGAATTTGCTCCAGAGAATCTTATGTTATATTCTCGTGAGTGTCGCTAATGAAGTGTTAATTAATAAACTCACATAGACCTAAGTTATAATGTGATTATAAATTTAGGTTAATACCATATAGGAGTTATATTGGTAGACATAGGTAAATTTTAGCCGATTTATCTCGGTCAATCCCTATTAAAATTAATGTCCTGAGTGGGAGGAAATATAGTGTATGAGATACATTTAAATTTCCAACCACAAACCTCCATTAAGTCCACACCGTGAGATCTATACTCGGCCTCCTGACGCAAATGGGAGTATCCCCCTTCGGGTGGCATTTGTATAGGTAAATATCATCGTGGATGGAGAGAGTACTCATAGTGAGTGGGAGCGGGACATGTGAAAACGAGACCCACGGTCTTCTCTTCCGATTAAAACCGCGAGACACCTATGATCTGCTTGCTAGTTTGGCCTGGACCAGACAATCCCTTCGGTGGGCTTGATCATGGTAGTCGGAACACCGTGAATTCTCGAAAGGGATACAGTTTCCTAGTTTGTTTTCCTTCTTGGTTCACCCTTCGGTGGCTATTGTTTGGATGGATGCTTGGAAACTTAAAGATTGAGGGTGACACTCACATAATTCGTTAAGTGTTAATGAATTCGACCGAACAATTGTTATTGAACGCCTAATGGAATAAGAGTTATTCTGGGATTAGGGTCTGATCGAGAAAGTCTCGTCCTAGAGGAGGAGTTTTTTGTTCACTCTTTGGTGGCGGTCATTCTAAACCATTAGGTTATCATTGCAAAATTTCGAATGACCTAGGAATCATGAAACATTTTTGCTAAAACATGATTGGATTTCAAAAGTTGTTTACGAGCCTAATACAAAATTTTTCTTATTTTTTAGCTAAAAATGTCTAGCGCAATAATAGCTTTACTCGCATCCGATAAGTTAGTGGGCGATAATTACTAGAGTTGGAAAAACAACATTAACACAATATTTGTAACTGACAACATAAAGTTCGTGTTGTCTGAGGAGTGTCCTCAGATGTCGGGCTCGACTGCGTCGCGAAGTGTTCGCGATGCGTACGATCGGTGGATCAGGGCCAATGAAAAGGCCAAGGTCTACATAATTGCCAGCATGTCTGATGTCTTGGCAATGAAGCATGAGCTGATGGTGTCTGCCAAGGAGATCATGGAGTCCTTGAAGGAAATGTTTGGACAACAGTCCTTTCAGGTCCGGCATGATTCGCTCAAATACGTCTTTCGCGCCACGGATGAAGAGAGGTCGTCGTCATTCGTGAACATGTTCTAGACATGATGACCCACATTAATCTGGCCGAGATGAATGGGGCTTCGATCGACGAGTCGAGCCAGGTCAGTTTTATTTTTGAGACTCTTCCGAAGAGTTTCCTTCAGTTTCGTAGCAATGTTGTTATGAACAAATTTAGCTACACTTTGACTACCCTCCTCAATGAGCTACATAATTTCCAATCCTTGAACAGGGTCAAGGAATCTGACTCATTTGCACCACGAGGCCGAGTATAGATGTGACGGTGCGGACTTAAAAGAGATTTATGGTTGGAAATTTAAATGTATCTCATACACTATATTTCCTCTCACTCAGTACTTTAATTTTAATAGGGTTTGACCTAGATAATCGGCTAAAAATTACCTAAGTCTACCAATATAACTCTTATATGGTAATTAGCCGAAGTCTATAATCTCATTATTAACTTAGGTCTATGTGGGAAAATTAATTAACACTTAATTAACGTCGCTCACGTAAATATAATCTAAGAATCTTCGGACCGAATTCACACCCAGGTCGGTTTCCAGGTAGGGCTGTTCCGCAAGCGTCAACTTAAATACCCCAGCCATAGACAAAACATTCCTTAGACATAGTTACTAATCAGTCACCATTCAAAGATTATATGTGATTCCCTAAAATTCTAATCTTATTAGAAAATTAGAAAACCTAAGTCTAATTATTCAAGTTCTAAACACTTTAAAACTAATAATTAACTTAGGTTGCATGCATTTCTATGTTATAGTGCTTGATCATTCATCACATGAATAACGATATACTATAACATAATAATTATTCATCACATGAATATAAATGCATGAGCATACTTTAAACTAAAAAATATAACACTTATATTAATTAAATTAAATATGCACTTAATTACATTATAACTCTTATAAAATAACCTATCATGCAAACTATATTATAACTCTTACAATATACATGATGCATGAATTTGTTTAACCTAAGGTGAGATTTTAAATCTATATGACATACATTATGCACATAATTATACATCTAATGCATAAAATAAATAAATAGCAAAATTAGACCGGATTTTGGCACCTAGGGGCAATTATTTAATTAAATAAAATTAATATAACATTTATATTAATAATAATTTATAAAATACTTGAATAAATAAATTAAACGTTTTTAAAACAAAAAAAAAACTTATATTTAATAAAAACCAAGGGACAAAAACGCCCACGTCGCCTGCATTCAATCTGCAACGTCTACAACATTGAGGCGTGTCCTCAACGCTAGCGGCGTTGCAACTCTACGCCCAACGTTGCAACGCCATCGCGCTGCATGCCCCTCGACGCAAGGATGGCGTTTAGACAACGCCATCGACAGAATAACAAGCACCTTGGTGTTTTTCCCGGTTTTTCGCCTATTTCCGCTTCGATTTCTTCACAGAAACTCTTGCCACGAACGACCCGGACTTACAGACTCGATTTACAACAAACTTGCGCAAAACAACGGACCCTTACATTGATCTCATCAACAAAATTGTAAATCTAATCTAGTGCAAAAACCGAAAACATCCATTTTGCAAACAAAACATTCATCTCATTAAAACATGGTAAAATACCCACCTAAATATTAATAAAACAGTGCATAGATGAAGAACCATCGAAATAGCTCTGATACCAATGGAAGGGAATGAGAATCCCCGCGCAGTGGAAGACGATCGAATCGTCGTGGTATCATCCTGCAATATGCTTATTAAAATTGATCTAACTAATAGATCTAAGCTAAACATGCTGAAATTTTACAGCAAGAAGAAAAACATACTTGTTGTAGACCAATTCAGTAAACTCTCCTTGTAGATCACAAACTCTTAGCGCTTCTCGATCTCCCCGAACTCTTCCCACGATCGGATCCCAAACACTACCAAATGATCTTCTTGGTTGTTCTATTTTGGAGAAGGGAAGTTGGTGGGAACTTTTGAGTTTTGGAAAGAGTGGAGAAATGAGAGAAATGGAGAGAGTTCACTTTTGGATTCTTAGGTCAAAAACCAAAAATGAGAACTTGGCTTCCAAAGCTTACCAAACCCATCTTACAAAGGGTTTAAATAGTGGAATGATGAAGTTCACAACTTCACATTATTACCACTTTACCACAACCATATTTTATGTAAATCTCATTTGCATAATAATATAATATAAGATATCTCATATCTTATGTTGCAAATCTCATTTGCAATAATTGTGGATTTAATCAAATTGAATCACATTCAATTT
The DNA here is from genome assembly GCA_036507285.1 of Trichosanthes cucumerina. Classification (NCBI taxonomy): domain Eukaryota; kingdom Viridiplantae; phylum Streptophyta; class Magnoliopsida; order Cucurbitales; family Cucurbitaceae; genus Trichosanthes; species Trichosanthes cucumerina. The sequence continues at coordinate 9,917,407 of CM071837.1, read as the reverse complement.
ATTTTCTCTCTATCAATTTCTCCAATTAGCCTTTAGTTCAACAGTTAGGCTAACATATAGTATACCATATTAAACTATATATTATACCATCTATTATACGATCTATATGATAAAATTACTCTTAAAGTGAAATTGATCACTTCAATTTCATACCAAAACATCAACCCTTCTTTTATCTCAGATTGAGCCAACCAAGGGACCTAATGGACCTACAGTGACGAGCTCCAATGATTTGAGGTTAACTAGTCAAACTCTTTTACCCAGTCAACCAATGTTCATTAGCTACAGTAACACTCAACTAAAGCCTGTAGTTGTACTCCCATCAGTGTAGAATATTACGTGTCCACTGATATTACCAATGCTCATGAGTCGACCCTTCACAGGTTGTTCGTAGACACGACTGGGTCAAATTACCGTTTTACCCCTGTGTCTACATCTTGTTCCTTACGTCCCCACTGCTCCTCTAATGAACAACATATTGTGATGGTCCAACCATACACAACACCCTTCTCGGGCCAGTGAGAAGGTGGGTGCCTGTTGTCCAAGCCCTGGAGACAGCACTTAATGGAACAACCCCTCTAGATTCCCTATAGGCGGGAACGAGTGAATTCCATCTCGCGTAATTAGGTTCCCAGCTCTCTACTTGGTTTTGTCCCTAAGAAGATAGGCATATTGGGCAAGTAACTGAGACTACCCTCACCCGTACTAGTCGAAGGGATGCACACTGCATGCATGGAGTCCGTAATACGCTCGGGATTGTGTCGAGTCACTAATGGTCATCTATGAATTTATTAGTCTTTTACTATCAACGGTGTTATATCAGTAAGTCTAATAATTCACGGTCCAGTCTTGTACAATCTCATTGTACAGGATGCCCCCACTCGCATGTCAACCACATGAACGAGTCAGATCACTTTGTTTGTATCTAATACAAAGCGAGCCGCATCCACAGTGTATCCAGGATTAGGTCTCCAACCCTATCCTTATACTGTAGACCGTTCGGGTCATTAACTCGAACCTTATCCTCCTTGTGTGTCAACTACACACCGTTCAAGTTCTAGTTCTCTTCATATATTCAATGACCCTGGAGCTTAGTTTATTGGAAAAGTTTAAAATATTTGCGAGACACAAACTGTAGAAATGAATAACTCTTATTAATTTTAAAAATAATATTTTTACAAACACGAGATTAGGACAGAAATCCCAACAACAGCTTCCAAATTTCGCATGAATTACCTTAACCAAACGGCCTCCTTAGTTTCTACAGATTCGGCCTCCATGGTGGAATCAACGATGAATCCTTGCTTGACGCTTCGCCATGCTACAGCTCCCCCATTAAGTGTGAAAAGTGACCCTAATGTAGATTTTTGAGAATCTTTATCAGTCTAAAAATCAGAATCCGTGTATCCTTTAAGGATCAAATCCTTAGCCCCATAATCAAGCATGTAGTTCCTTGTTCTCCGAAGATACTTAAGGATGGTCTTTACCGTTGTCTAGTGTTCATGTCCTGAATTGGATTGATACCTACTGACCATCCCAACTGCAAAACAGATGTCACGCCTAGTACACAACATGACATACATCAGGCTCCCAACAAATGATGCGTAAGTAATATGTCTCATATCCTCAAGTCCTTGAGGTGTCTTAGGACACTGTTCCTTAGACAAATGGATTCCATGTCTAAAAGGAAACAAGCCATTTTTCGAATCTTGCACTTAAATGTTGACAACACTTTGTCTATGTATGATGCTTGAGACAAGGCTAGTGTTTTATTCTTGCGGTTCCGGACAATTTGGATCCCACGGATCACCCAAATCTTTCATTTGGAATTGCGTTGCTAGCCATTCCTTGATGGTAGTAAGATAACCTACATCATTCCCAATGAGTAGGATATTATCCACATAGACATCTAGGAAAGCGACAGAACTATTGATGATTTTATTGTAGACACAAGGTTCATCATCATTCTGGTCAAAACCATAAGATCTGATAGCCTCATCAAATCTTATATTCCACGACATAGAGGCTTATTTCACTCCATAAATCGACCTTTTAAGCCTGCAAACCTTTTGCTCTTGTCCTTGTTTAATGAACCCATTGGGTTGGTCTATGTAGATGGTTTCCTCAAGATTGTCATTCAAAAAGGTTGTCTTGACATCCAATGGGCATACCTCATAGTCATAATATGCGGCAATTGCAAGAAGGATGCGGATAGACTTTACCATAGCAACAAGTAAAAAGGTTTCCTCAAAGTCAACCCCTTAAACCTAGGTATAACCCTTTGCTACTAGTCTAGCTTTAAAGGTTTGCACCTTCCCATCTACACAACGTCTTCTCTTGTAGATCCACTTACAACCTATAGGTTTCACCCCATCAGGCTTATCTACAAGATCACAAACAAAATTGAAGTGCACACACTCCATTTCTCGGTCCATGGCTATGACCCATTTGTCTTTGTCAATGTCAACCATTGTTTGATTATAAGTCAATGGATCCTCGCAGTTGTCATCTGGTATAACAACTTGGGTTTCAGCTAAACCCATGTAACGGTCAGGTTGTATCACAACCTTCCCACTACGTCGAGGCATACTCAACTCTTGAGATGGACCCTCTTGTCTAGACAAACTAGTATCAACAACTCTTCTTGATGTACTAGTGTTCTTATTAGCAACCTTTGCTATTATTCCGTCTAACTCACTCAACACTACCATACTTTTTTGTTTGTTGTCCCTTATGTGGTCCTCCTCTAAGAAAGTGGCATTTGTCGACACAAAGACCTTATCTTCCTTAGGATCATATAATAAACCAACTCTTGTATCTTTTGGGTATCCTACAAATAGGCACAATTTTGAACATGAATCCGACTTCTTTGGATTTGTCACAAGCACATGTGCTGGACAATCCCATATTCTGAAGTGACATAAACTACCTTTACGTCCTTTCCAGAGTTCAAAAGGTGTTTCAGAAACACTTTTGGAGGGCACACTATTCAAAATGTATATTGCAGTCTCCACTGCATAATCCCAAAAGGAACTAGGGAGATGAGCATAACTCATCATTGATCAAACCATGTCCAAGAAGGTTATATTTCTCCTTTCCGATACACCGTTTTGTTGTGGTGTGTCGGGAGCTGAGAGTTGGGATGTAATTCCATGTTCTATCATATAGTTCTGGAATTTTAAATCCATGTACTCTCCACCTCGATCTGATCGAAGTGTTTTAACTCTTTGACCTAATTGATTTTCAACCTCAGTCTTGAATTCCTTGAACTTTTCAAGTGCTTCAGACTTGTGGTGCATTAGGTAAATTTGCACATATCTGGAATAATCATCTATAAAGGAGATGAAATATTCATATCCTCCCCTGGCTTTAATATTCATCGGACCACAAAGGTCTGAATGTATAAGTTCTAGAGTATCTTTGGCTCTATAAAATTTTCCACTTAAAGGTCTTTTAGTCATCTTGCCTTCTAGGCAGGATTCACATACTGGTAAAGAAATTTCTTCTAACTCGTTTAGAAGTTCGTTCTTTACCAATCTCTCAATCCTATTGAGATTAATGTGACCCAATCTTAGATGCCAAAGATGAGAATTTTCTTTAGGAGAATTTTTTCATTTCTTAGTTTGTGCGTTTGCAGTTTTAAATAATTAAGTGTTCAAAACAATTTTGACTGAATTAGGCCTTAAAACATACAATCCATTTTCTAATGAAGCTGAACATATTTCTAAACCATTCTTCAAAATAAAGACTTTATTCATAGAAAGGGAAACAGAAATACATTGTTCAATAATGCAAGAAATAGAAATAAGGTTTCTAGTAAACCCTTGTATCACTAATATATTGGCCAACAATACATATTTCTTGCCAAAATAAAGCTTCAGTGTGCCTACTGCTACAGCTGAGACGACTTATCCATTTCCAACCCGGAGCGTTATCTCTCTTTGTTGTATCTGCTGCCAAGAATCAATTCCCTGAAAATAAGAACAAAGATGATTACTGGCGCCTGAATCAAGTATCCAAGTTGTTTTATCATTATCCACTAAACAAGGTTATAGGTAAAGTAAATCATATTTACCTTCCTTCTTCTTTTCTGCAATGTACTTCGGACAGTTCCATTTCCAATGCCCGTCTTTGTTGCAGTGGAAACACTTTTCTTTGTCAGCAACTTTCTTGCCTTTTGGGCGGCAACATTGTCAGTCTGTTTTCCTTTACCAACCTTCTTCATGTTCTTCTTCTTACCTCTAAGGTTAGAATAAGATGAAGCCACTGTTTTTGTCCCAGAGGTCGAACCTCTGTGATCACTCCTACTGGCAACATTTGCCTCACCTTTCGATCCCTGAATTTTCATCAAATACTGAAAGGTCTTGAGTTCATTCAGAAGGGAGGTAAGATTAAATGTAATCTTGTTTATAACAACATTACTTCTAAACTGCTGAAAACTATCTGGAAGGGTTTCCAGAATGAAGCTGACCTTGCTCGAGTCATCGATGGAAGCACCATTTGACTCTACGATGTTAAAGTGTACCATTATATCCTGGGCATGATCATGAACAGATAGACATTTTTGCTGAAAAATTTACAAACAAACTTGTATGAGTTTCTTGCTATAACTCTTATCCAATCATGTTTTAGCTAATTATCAAAGGATTCCTAGGCAATTTATAATTTGAAATGATACTCCAAAGGTTTAGAATGTATGACACCGAAGGGTAATAAAAAACACTTCTCCTCTAAATGAAGACACTCTTGACCAAAACCTTATACTAGAATAACTCTTATTCCTATAGGTTTTAGTTACCATTTTTCGGTCTTGATACATACACAACTTATGTACCTCGTGAGTGTAACCCTTTGACTTTAGATCCCAGAGTCTCGATCCAATAAATTCCACCGAAGGGAGGACTAGATTGGAAAATAATCTAAGGAAATCTTTATCCCTTTCGGGTCTTTACTGTGTTAGATCCCCTATGATCAAGCCCTCCGAAGGGATTGTTTGGTCCAGGCCAAACTAGCAGGCGGACAATAGGGGTCTAACGGTGTAAACCGACAAAAGAGACCGTAGCTTTCATTTTCACTAATCCGGCTCGCACTCACTATAAGTACCCTCTCCATTCACCTTGATATTGACTCATACAAACATCATTCGAAGGGGGACGCTCCCGTTTACGCCACGAGGCCAATTGTAAGTCTAACGGTGTGAACTTCCCGGAGATAACGTAGGTGGAAAAATATGTATCTCATACACTTTTCCTCCCACTGAATACTTTAAGTGTATAGGAATCTTTCTGAGGCTAAAACCCGACTAATGGTTTTACCTAACTCTATCAATATAACTCTTTTATTTATAATCAATACAACTCTTATATTGATTTTATCCTAAGTTTGTTAATATAACTCCTTATATTAAACCTAGGATTTATAGTTTATTAACCTCTTAATAAACCCGCTGACGCTACTGTAATTTATAAGACTCTCTAATTAAATTTCACTCCCGATTCGATTCAGTGTAGGGTGTTGATTTGATCGACTTAAATACACCAACCTAGACAGAACTTTCCATAGACAGAGTTCCTCTTTTAATCATAGCTTATAAATTACTTGGTTCCTAATTCTAATCTAATTAGAACTAGATAACCTAAGGTTTGTTATTTCAAAGTTCTAAACACTTTAAAACTAATAATTAACCTTAGGTGACATGCATACTATGTTATAGTTCTTGATCATTCATCACTTGAATAATAAAACATTCATAGAATATTCATCTCATGAAAAATAATGCATGTCAATGTTGTCCAAAAATTAATATAACAACTTTATATTATTAATCATGCAAACTATATAATATAACTCCTTATATTATAAATGACGCATGAAAATGCTTAACCTAAGGTGGGATTTCTAAATTCAAGCATACACTATGCATGGCATTACACAACAATTGCATAATTAAAATAGTAAAAATTAGACTAATTTTGGCACCCTATAAATAATTTTAATTAATATAATCTAATTATATTAATTAAAATTAAATATATCAAATATATTAAATATAAAATGTTTGTATAATTAAATATATTAATAATTTCGTTTTCTGCCTGTTGCTACTCGCGTGAAACGTATTCGGCGTTGCAACGATGCTTTTGTCGTTTTCTGTTGAGCGTTGTGCAATGCCACAGCGTTGCAACGCTGAGGGCAACGTTGCAAATCTGTCGTCTTCTCCAACCGCTCGCCTGTGCCAGTGGCGTTGCAACGCCATTCACAGAACAACACATGGAATCACCATTCCTTACTCATTTTCGCTCTGATCTTGTCAGCAACCGCTTTGCCTCGATCGACACGAACTTACTGACTCGATTTACAATTAAATTTGCGCAAAACACCAGGCCATTACATTGAACATTACAATGAAATTGTAAATGTAAGTGCCAAAATTGAAAACATCTAATTTCGCAAAATCCGATCATATATCTCATGTAAAAAACTGTAAATCCCACCTTGTTCTTGAAAATTTCAGAACATAAATCAAGAACGTAATTGGGCTCTGATACAAATTGAATCATGTGCTCTTGATTTAGTTACACAAGAAAATTCAAGAATGTAAACATGGATTAAGCATAAAATAAGAGTTTGGACATCAAGTATATACCTTTGAAGAATCTTTCTTCAAGTGATCCTCTCTCCACGGTCACGATCTCAGAAACAAGAACTCGAACATGCGTAGAAACGACCACCGGATCTTCTCCGTTGTTCTCTAGCTGAGGGAGGAAGGTGAGTTCTCTTTAGGAGATGTGAGGTATTTTTGAGAGAGAGATGTTTTTGTTTTCTTCGAACTCTTCCAACAATAACAAAAGAGCTTATCAAAAACCTTAACCTAGTTGCATCTCATGCAACCATATATATAGAGAAATAGGATGGAAATGACCATCCTACCCCTCATTTAATCTGATTCTAATTCACATTAAAACTATATATTATATCAATTATATCGTATATAATTGATATAACTCCTCATGCATGAAATTGAACACTTCAATTTCACTCCTGACTTTATACCCTCAATATTACCATATTGAACCAACGGAGTGATGTAATGGACCTACAGATCATGAGCTCCAATGATGTGAGATTAACTGATCAAACTCTTTGATCCAGTTAATCAATATTCATTAACTACAAGTCACTCCACTATATACTTGTAGTTGCACTCTTCTCACTGTAGATATTATTTGGTCCACTGATATAGTCGTTACCCATGAGTCGACCCTTCATAGGTCGCAATCACAGTTGGATAAAATTACCATTTTACCCCTGTGATTACCTCTTTGCTCTTTAAGCGCCACTGATTCTCTAATGAACAACAAATCTAATGTCCTACCTTAGAGTCATATCCTCATAGAGGGCGGGGCCCTGTTGTTTAAGACCTGGAGTCAGTTCTTAAAGGAACAACCTATCTAATTCCTCAGTAGAGGAATGAGTGAATTCCATCTTGCACAGTTAAGTTCCGAGCTACCTACGAGGTTCTGTCCCTGAGAAGGTAGGCTTATTGAGTCGGCCTCTGGACCACTCTCACCCATACTAGTCTAAGGACAAACCCTATAAGCATGAGTTCTTAACTTGCTCGGGGATTGAGTCAAGTCACTAGTGACCATCTATGAATTACTAGTCTTATCACATTAGCGGTGTTATCTTTGGTTAGACTTATAATTTGTGATCCAGTCTTGTATGAACTCTTCATACAGGAATGCCCTCACTCGCATGTCAACTACATGAATGAGTTGGATTACCTCATTTGTACTAATGATAATGTGGGTCGCATCCATGGTGTTACCAGAATTAGGTTTCGAACCTTATTCTTATAACATAGACTATTTAGGTTATAATCTTCAATTCAACCCAAATAGTGTCCACTACATTGATTTCAAGATAAACGTTATAACCTTGGAGCTTAGTTTATTGGATTTATAAAAGCAGGACTATAAACTTATCAAAACAAATAACACTTTATTTAATTGATCAAAATTACACAAGTTTAGGGCATAAAACCCAACACAAGCGACCTTTTACTGGAAAAGGTTACAGAGCCGTAGAGCCCCTAAAACTTGTGGATTCGGATCTTTGTGGTCCAGTGAATGTCAAAGCTCAAGGAGGGTACGAATATTTCATCTCTTTCATAGATGATTATTCTAGGTATGGTTATCTATACCTAATGCATCACAAGTCTGAAGCTCTTGAAAAGTTCAAAGAGTATAAGGCCAGAAGTAGAGAATGCATTAGGAAAAACCATTACAACGCTTTGTTTCGATCGAGGTGGAGAGTATATGGATTTGAGATTCCAGGACTATATGATAGAACATGGAATTAAATCTCAACTCTCAGCACCTAATACACAACAACAAAATGGTGTGTCTGAAAGGAGAAATAAAATCTTGTTAGACATGGTTTGTTCTATGATGAGCTATGCTCAATTGCCTGCCTCGTTTTGTGGATATGCAGTAGAGGTTGCAGTTCAAATCTTGAACATTGTTCCATCAAAAAGTGTTTCAAAAACACCTTTTGAATTGTGGAAGGGGCATAAACCTAGTTTACAACACTTTAGAATTAGGGGTTGTCCGGCACACGTGCTCGTGACAAACCCAAAGAAACTGGAACCTCGTTCAACACTTCAGGAACCTCGTTTTTAGGGAATTGATTCCCAACATCAGCTACAGCAAGATAAGACAAATGGGTCATAGCCATGGACCAATAAATGGTGTCTATGCACTTCAATTCTACTTGGGATCTTGTAGATAAGCTTGATGGGGTCAAACCTATAGGTTGTAATTGGATCCACAAGAGAAAGGGTGGTGTAGATGGGAAGGTGCAAACCTTTAAAGCTACATTAGTAGCAAAGGGTTATACCCAGGTTGAAGGGATTGACTATGAGGAGACCTTTTCACCTGTTGCTATGGTAAAGTCTATCGGTATCCTTCTTGCCATTGTCGCATATTATGAATATGAGGTATGGCAAATGGATGTCCAGACAACCATACTTAATGACAATCCTTAGGAAAACATCTACTTGGACCAACCTAAAGGGTTCATTAAACAAGGACAAGAGAAAAAGGTTTGCATGCTTAAAAGGTCTACTGAAACAAGCTTATAGGTCTTGGAATATAAGATTTGACGACGCAATTAGATCTTATGGTTTTGACCAGAATGATGATGAACCTTGTATCTACAAGAAAATCATCAATAGTTCTATCGCATTCCTGATTCTCTATGTGGATGATATCCTACTCATTGGGAATGATGTAGGTTATCTTACTGGCATCAAGGAATGGCTAGCTACGCAGTTCCAAATGAAGGATTTAGGTGATGCACAGTTTGTTCTTGGGATCAATATTGTTCGGAACCGCAAGAATAAAACACTAGCCTTGTCTTAAGCATCTTATGTAGACAAAATGTTGTCAATATTTAAGATGCAAGATTCTAAAAATGGCTTGTTTCCTTTTAGACATGGAATCCATTTGTCTAAGGAACAGTGTCTTGAGACACCTCAAGGAGTTGAGGATATGAGACGGATTCCTAATGCATCAGCTGTTGGGAGCTTGATGTACGCCATGTTGTGTACTAGGCCTGGCATCTGTTTTGCAGTTTGGATGGTCAGTAGGTATGAATTCAATCAAGGACTTGAACACTTGACAGCGGTTAAAACATTCCTTAAGTATCTTCGGAGGAACTACATGCTTGTGTATGGGGCTAAGGATTTGATCCTTACAGGATACACGAATTTTGACTTTCAGACTTATAAGATTCTCGGAAATCTACATCAGGGTCAGTATTCACTCTTAACGGAGGAGCTGTAGTATGGCAAAGCGTCAAGCAAGGACGCATCGCTGATTCTACTATAGAGAGCGAATATGTAGCAACTTGTTAACCAGCTAAGGAGACCGTTGGGTTAAGGAAATTCATGCTAAATTTGAAAGTTGTTCCAAATATGACTTTGCCCATTACGTTGTATTGCGATAGCAGTAGTGCAATGGAAAATTCGAGGGAACCTCGAAGTCACAAGAGGGGAAAGCACATAGAGCGGAAATATCATCTCATTCGGGAGATCGTGCATAGAGGAGACGTGATTGTCACGAAGATAGCCTCAAAGCACAACGTTACTAATCTTTTTACAAATGCTCTCACGGCTAAAGTATTTGAGAGTCACCTAGAAGGTCTAGGTTTACAAGTCTTCCCAAACTAGGGCAAGGGGGAGTATTTTGTACAAAGGGGGTTTTAATGTCCTAGTTTATTGTATTCACATTACTGTAATGTTTTAGTACTCCACAATCTTTAGGTCAAGTGGGAGATTGTTGGGATATATGCCCTAAACTTGTGTAATTTTGATCAATTAAATAAAGGGTTATTTGTTTAAATAGAATTACAGTCTTGTTTATAAATCCATTAAACTAAGCTCTAAGGTTATAAGATATATCATGAATATCAGTGTAGTGGACACTATTTGGATTGTGTTCAAGACTATAACCTTAATTGTCTATGGTATAAGAATAAGGATGGAAACCTCATTCTGGTAACACCATGGATGCGACCCACTTTGTAATTAGTACAAATGAGGTAATTCAACTCATTCATGTAGTTTACATCCGAGTGGGGGCATCTTGTATGAAGTGTTCATACAAGACCGGACCGTAAATCATTAGTCTAACAAGTGTAACACCGTTAACAGGATAATACGAGTAATTTATAGATGGTCATTAGTGACTCGACCTGAACTTGAGCAAGTTAAGAACTCCTGCTTATAGGGGTTTGTCCTTAGACTAGTATGGGTGAGAGTGGCCTGTAGCCGACTCAATAAGCCTACCTTCTCAGGGACAAAACCTCGTAGGTTGCTGGGAACTTAATTGTGCAAGATGGAATTCACTCATTCCTACACAAACGAATTAGATAGGTTGTTCCCTTAAGAACTTACTCCAGGTCTTGAACAACGGGGCCCCGCCCTCTATGAGGGTATGAGTGTAAGTTAGAACCTTAGACTTGTTCCCTCATAGAGGGTGGGGCCCCGTTGTTCAAGACAGGGAGTCATTTCTTAAGTGAACAACCTTTCTATTTAATTAAATAAATTGCCCCTAAGTGCCAAAAACAAGTCCATTTTTGCTATTTAATTATTTTGTGCATGTGATGTGTGTTTTAATTAAATTTCTATTTGCACAATATATGTCAAATAGATTTAAAATCCAACCTTATGTAAAATATTTAATCCATCATTTATATTATAAAAGTTATAATATATAGTTTGCATGATAGGTTATATTATAAGTGTTATAATATAATTAAATGCATGTTTTAATTTAATTAATATAAGTGTTGTATTTTTTGAATTAAAGTATGCTCATGCATTTGGATTCATGTCTAAGGCTGGTGTATTTAAGTTGACGCTTACAGAACAACCCTACCTTGAAACCGACCTGGGAGTGAATTCGGTCTGCAGATTCTTAGATTATACTTATCGTGAGTGTCATTAATTGAAATGTTAATTACTTTACTCACATAAACCTAAGTACTAATGTGATTATAAACATAGGCTAATCCCATATAAGAGTTATATTGGTAGTGTGACGCCCGGTAAATTCAAGTAAGTTTTTGGTTCCTTTCAGGGTTAATTTTTGACTTGTTTTACTTTTTAAAAGTGTTGGGCCAAGAAAAGTGACTTTTGGATCTCTCAGGAGCCCAAACATTTCTAAATCTTGCTTTAAATTGGATGGCGACCTTAAGTTTCTTATCGAGCGCTTTTTTGGGAGAAGGAGTCAAGGTAAGTTCACTCTTTTCTTTCCTTTAAGTTTAGGGGTTTTTTAAAAAAAAAAAAAAAAAAAAAAAAAAACGCGAAGGGATTCGCGAGGAGGCGCCCTCCCGCGTCTCTCCTTCGCAGTGTGGAATGCAGCGTCGTCCGGCGAGGCCGAGCCCGCGGTCGGCGGCTCCCCTCCTCTCTCCCCGCCGTTTTAGTTCGCCGGCTCGATCTTCTCTCTCCGTTCGGCCCCTCTCTCTCTCTCTCCCCTCCAGATCTATCTCTCTCCTTTCGTCTCTCTCCCCTCTCAGCCCGCGCGCCCCGAGCCCATCTCTCTCCCTTTCGTCTCTCTCCCTCCCTCCTCCGCTCGTCCACCCACCAGTGAGACCACGCCTTCGATTCGCCACCGCCAGACCACGCCCCTCGCCGGCATCGCCTCTCGATCCGCCGCCCCTCCCTCGTTCGATTCCTCTCTTTCTCTCCCTCTCGGTCAACTCCTCTCTCTCTCCCTCTCACCGATCGCCTCTCTCGTGCAACCCCTCTCTCTCTCTCTTGGATCTGTGTCTCTCTCCTCGGATCGATCCGATCCGCCCTAATCGAGATCTTTCTCTCTGATTGATTTGTGTTGGTTTTGTTGGGATGAGTTGAGATCCGTCGACTAAGGGTAGATCTTTGAAGGAATATCGAGGCTAAGATTGAACGAAGAATCGTTTGGTGATAATCGTGGGTAAGACTCGTTCTCGAATCTTTTGGTTACGAATTGTGAGCTTAGGATGTGTCGCTTTGGCTTTAAGTTCTTGTTGGTTGAGTTAAAGGTTTCGGTTAGCTCGGTTGGATTCGCTTTTGTGTCGTGCCTTAAGGATAGGGCCACGAGGTTATTTCCCAACTGAACTTATGCATCGATTGTGATGTTTTGTAGGTGCTTAGGGTTGCTAGCAGGAGTAAGGACCTCCCTTTGCGTACTTTGTTCGAAGTAAGTAGCTGTTTGGTTAAGTATCAAACTCATAAGTGAATGAGCTTGAGTACGGGGTCGTTGTGGTCGACTTTATAACTGTTATGTGGACTGTTAACTGTTGTTTGGTGCATGAGACTCTGATTATCCTGTTCTAGTAGTGAATGCCCTGTACATCTTGTAAGTTTTATGGTTGAATCACTTGTGTGCCCTGAATGTATTGCGTAATTCATGTTTGTGCTCTTATGACTCGGGATTGGTTGCTGAGTGAAATTCGAGTCTGTATAGTAGGGCGAGTTGGGTGGCTGACCCCTGGAACGGAACATGATGAGCTGTGGGGTGGTTTTGACTGGCCAAGAGTTGTTGTGTGATTGGCTGGTCAGGTTGTTGATTAGGGACTCGGTTTCAGGATGACCTTGAACGGTTTAGGGGGAAGCCTAGGAGAAACGTTAGAGCTTGACCTCCTAGGCTAGCGTTACCAAACCTGCTGCGTGACCCCGAGCGAGACAAAACCTTTAGGCTGGCATCTCTGTGTGGGCATTAGGGTCGAGTGCGCCCTTTTGCGAGCTGTGTGGGCATTAGGGTCGAGTGCGCCCTTATGCGAGCTGTGTGGACATGGGGTCGAGCACCCTATGTGATCTCTGTAAGGGCACCTGGGTGGACCGCCCTCGTGCGATCTGTGTGGGCTTTAGAGTCGAGGCTCTATTGCGTTCTGTGTGGGCGTTAGAGTGATTACTCTTTCGCGCTGGGGCGCGTCCCCGTTTATGGCCGCCTAGGTCTCTGGATCGTCGGTGAGTCTCGGGGTGAGGTAGACACGTGAGCGCCTAGTCTTGAGTCCCTAAGATACTTTGGTTACGATTCTGCTTTTACCTCTGTGTGTGCACATGTGAATGTTAGTAGCTTGGACGTGAGTGGGCTACTTACTGAGTATTCTTATACTCACCCGTCTACTTTATTGTCTTTGGTTGCAGGTAAGGGCAAACCAGTGAGTGGAGAGCGACGGTGGCGACATGACGAGCTATGAGACCTCTCTTGTTTTAAAGGAACTTTATCTTAGAACTTAGGAAGCTTTTGTATTAAGTTGAACTTTGATTCCTTGTAATTATTCGTTGGTTTCTGAACTCTGTGGGTGTTGAGCATGACATGTATGCTTTTAGTTTCCGTGTTCAGCATGCTCGTTTATATTTCTGTTCAAGTACTTCCGTTGCCCCTGTTTGTGTAATCTGCTGGAGCCCGGCCTGTTTTGTTGTAGTTTGGGAGGAGGTCGGGCGTTGAGAAAGGCATTTAGAAGTGTTTCTTGCTTAAACAGGTTAAGGAAATTTTTGGTTTCGCCCAGATAAGCGCCGTTATCTTTGCCGAAATTTCGGCCACGAGAGGTGCTATCCGATGACGCCCTAGTTGGTTTTGTGTAGAAAATTAGGGCGTTACGGTTGGTATATCGAGCTTTAGTTTTTAGGTCCTGTATACTTGCCTACATCGTAGAGGTACAGGTTCTCATAGCCTCTCATGAGAATGTCGCCTCGTCACCTCCGAGGTTTGCTTGTTTTTATTCTTGTAAAGTAAGTCCGGTTAGTAAGTTGTTTGCCTCTGGATGCTTGAAATCGTGCTTGTTTAAGACCTTTGTCTTTGTGTTTTAAGGTTTGTTGTGGTTAACTCGGAGTATGGCACGTGGACGTGGGCGTGGTAGAGAGCCGGGTGGTGGGCGTGGTCGTGGAGGCCGAAGAGGCCGAGGTCGTGGAGCCCGTGGTTGTGGCCGGTGGTGGACCCACCAATGGATGAGTACTCCGAGCATCGGGAGGAGCTTAATCAGACGACGCTCCGGTGTCGGGAGCCGTCGAGAATATGTTGATGAAAACCTCAGAGGGAGGGCGAGAGCAGCCGGGCGAGCGGCCGGCTCGAACTATAGCGAGACTCGGGAGATCCTGCGCAGGCAACTTTGGCTAGTCGACGGGCGGCGCGCTAACTGAGTCACCCAAGTTCGGGGGTGATGGCTAACCAAAATCGGGGAGCGCAGAACGAACGAGCGGCTCGGCCCGTAAGCGAAAGAGAGAGCGCCGGCACGTGGAGCCACTACAGAGGAGGCTATATACCTTCGGGACTTCAGGAAATACGAGCCACCTCTCTTCGATGGGCAAGGAGTTGACCATGTGGCTGCAGAGGCATGGTTCGGAATGGTGGAAGACATATTTGAGCGCATGTGCTGCCCTGATCGACAGAGAGTCCGGTCGCGATTTACACACACTCAGAGGACGGGCCTATGTATGGTGGAAGACGGCCTCGCGATCCATTAATGTCAGTGAAGGGCCTATAACCTGGGCGCAGTTCCAGGAAGCATTCTATGAGAAGTACTACCCAGCCGCGATGAGAATCGAGAAGCGGTGCCGAGTTTCGCGCACTGAAGCAAGGACCGAATCAGTCGGTCGAAGAGTATGAACACGAGTTCACAATGTTGTCCCGGTTTGCTGCAGAATTGGTGGACACAGACAAGAAGAAGATTGAACGGTTCCTCACGGGTCTGCGAGGAGGGTTACGTGGGTCTGTAGCTGCCCATGACCCAAAGACCTATGCCGCGGTGGTTGAGTGGCCACCTTGATCGATGTAGATTCGAAACAACGGGGGTAGTAGTGTTGGCGACGTCGAGGCGAGGCGGACTTCGGATCAGTCGAAGAGGAGACACGATCAAGCCTTCCCTAGGCCAAACCGACCTGGAGCGCAGGGGCAGCAGTGGGCCCAAGGAGCGAGGAGCAGAGGCGCGCGTGCCCTAAGCGTGGAGGCGGCATAACGAGAGGAGCTTGCCCAGGCGGCCACCAAAGTTTGTTTCCATTGTGGTAAGGTGGGCCATATGGCGTCAATGTGCGAGCGAAGAAAAGATCGGACAGAGTATGCTACATATGTCGGAAGGAAGGCCATATGGCCTCAGCGTGCCGGATAATGTAAATGCTGGGAACCGGGAAGGTCGCAGAGAGGAGGAGCGTATGCTAATCTTTGGCCGAGCCGCTGAAGGTCTTTGGTAAAGTAAATCACGGTACCTTACCTATTCTCGGTCATTTAGCTTTTGTACTTTTGATTCTAGTGCCGCACTCACTTTATTTCTGCCTTGTTTGTGGGGCAAGCCCAAACTAGAAGTAGAGCCCTTAGGTTTTAGCCTATCAGTTGCAACCCCGGTAGGGGCTGAGTTGGTGACACGAGAAAAGGTGAAGACCGGTCAGGTCTTGGTGGAGGGTCGCTCGTTGGAAGTTACCATGATTTTCCTGGAGATGAGTGACTTTGATGTAATCCTGGGCATGGATTGGTTAGCAGCAAATCATGCCAACATCGATTGTCACCGCAAGGAGGTTGTGTTCAAGCCTCCGTCAGAACCGAGTTTCAAATTTAAAGGGAGTGAGTCAAAAACGGTTCCCAAGGTGATCTCAGCACTTAAGGCGAGTAAGTTGGTTGGTCAAGGGGCTTGGGCCTTCTTAGCAAGTGTGACGGACTTGAGAAGTGAGAAAGGAGACGTGTCGTCAGTGCCAGTAGTCAGGGAGTTCGCTGATGTATTCCCTGAGGATTTGCCAGGTTTGCCTCCGGTCAGGGAGGTGAACTTCAGTATTGAGTTGGAGCCAGGCACTGCACCATTATCGAAAGCTCCGTACAGAATGGCCCCAACCGAGTTAAAGGAGCTTAAGACGCAATTGCAAGAGTTGTTAGACAAAGGCTTCATTCGCCCTAGTGTCTCTCCTTGGGGTGCGCCGGTACTTTTTGTGAAAAAGAAGGATGGGTCGATGCGCCTTTGCATCGACTACCGGGAGTTAAATAAAGTGACAGTAAAGAACAAGTACCCGCTCCCCAGAATTGATGATCTGTTTGACGATTCTGAGGAGCCACCGTGTTCTCTAAGATTGATTTGCGTTCGGGCTATCATCAATTTGCGTATAAGGAAGAAGATATCCCAAAGAGCGACCTTGAGATCCGGTATGGACATTACGAGTTTACCGTGATGTCGTTCGGTTTGACAAATGCCCCGGGTGTGTTCATGGGCCTGATGAATCGGGTGTTCAAGGAGTTCCTGGACACCTTCGTAATTGTGTTCATAGACGACATCCTAGTTTACTCAAAGTCGAGCGAAGAGCACGAAAACCACCTGAGGAAAGTCTTGACCGCTTTAAGAGAGAATCGGTTATGCGCCAAGTTCTCCAAGTGCGAGTTTTGGTTGTCACAGGTGTCCTTCTTGGGGCATGTAGTATCTAAGAAGGTTTCTCTGTAGATCCGTCAAAGGTGGAAGCAGTTTCAGATTGGCCTCGACCCAAGTCTGTCACTGAAGTTCGTAGTTTCTTGGGTTTGGCTGGCTACTACCGACGATTTGTCAAAGACTTTTCCAAGATTGCCACACCCTTACTCGATTAACACGAAAGGGAATGCCTTCGTGTGGAGTGAGGCGTGCGAGGCAAGCTTTCGAGGATTTGAAGCGAGAGGTTGATTTGACTCCGGTGCTTACGGTGCGGATGGATCAGGAAACTTTGTGGTTTATAGTGATGCGTCCAAGAAGGGCTTGGGCTGTGTTTTGATGCAGAACGGGAAGGTAATTGCTTATGCCTCCCGACAGTTGAAAGACTATGAGAAAAACTACCCGACCCACGACTTAGAGTTAGCGGCGGTGGTCTTTGCCTTAAAAACTGGAGACACTATTTTTATGCGGTGAGAAGATCCGGATGTATCTGAGACCACAAGAGCTTGAAGTACTTGTTCACGCGAGAAAGAATTGAACATGAGACAACGTAGGTGGTTGGAGTTGGTAAAGGATTACGAGATTGAGATCTTGTATCACCCGGGTAAGGCAAATGTGGTTCTTGATGCCCTTAGTAGGAAAAGGTAGCTCACACGTCGGCCTTAGTTACGAAGGAGTTTGATTGCGAGTCGATATGGAGCGTCTTGCGTGTATTGTCGTGATGGTAGGGCGAGTCATGGCTCGGTTTAACGATTTGTCGGTGCAAGCGACCACGAGACAACGAGTTCTAGACTCCCAACGAGGAGCGTGTCTTGTGGATTGGTGGGAGCAGCCAAGTCGGGCCAAGAGAGCGGAAGTTCACAGTGTCGTCGGATGGGGGCTTGTTGTTTAGAGGCGGTTATGCGTTCCGGATGTAAGTGGCCTCAAGGAGGAAGTTCTAGCCGAGGCTCACGGCCCCTTTCTCGGTGCATCTGGCGGTACTAAAATGTATCGGGACTCAAAAAGCAGTTCTCTGCGGTCGAGTGGAATGAAGAAAGGCGTGAGCGGAGTTTGTTAGCGAGATGTTTAGTCCGCCAACAAGTTTAAAGCCCCAAGGCGAAGCAGCAGGCTAATCGCAACCCTTTTAGAAGTACCTCGGTGGAAATGGGAGGAAGATGGATTTCATTTGAGTCTACCCGAACCGTTAGAGGATTCACGGTGGTTTGGGTGATCGTTGACAGTGACGACAAAGTCGGCACATTTCCTTCCTGGAAAACCGACTTATACGGTGGAGAAGTGGGCGAAGCTGTTCATGGAGGAAATTGTCAGGCTACACGGAGTCCCGGTGAAGATTGTCTCGGATAGGGACCCTCGTTTCACATCTAACTTCTGGATGAGTTTTCAGAAGGCTTTAGGAGCGGAATGTAATTTCAATACAGCATTTCACCCTCAGACGGATGGTCAAACTGAGAGGTTGAACCAGATCTTGGAAGATATGCTCCGAGCTTGTGCTCTCAATTTCGCAGGGAGTTGGGATACGCATCTTCACTTGATGGAGTTCGCCTATAACAACAGTTATCAGGCCACGATCGGGATGGCGCCTTTCGAGGCCTTGTATGGGAAGAGGTGCAGGTCCCCAGTTTATTGGGGAGAAGTTGGTGAGCGTAAGCTCTTGGGACCCGAAGTGGTCCAAGTTTCTAATGAAAGGCATGCGAAGATTAGAGCGAGAATGTTACGGGCTCGAGAGCGACGAGAAGAGTTACGCCGATGTGAGGCGCGAGAGACTTGGAGTTTGCGATTGGAGAGTACGCGTTCTCGAAAGTTGCACCTATGAAGGTGTCTTTGAGATTTGGCAAGAAAGGAAAGCCGAGCCCTAGGTTCATCGGACCATTTGAGATTTTGGGCGTATTGGCGGTGGCATATCGTTTAGCTTTACCACCGTCGCTAGCAGCCGTTCACGACGTGTTTCACGTGTCGATGCTGCGAGGCTACGTACCAGACGCATCCCACGTGATTGACTACAAGCCACTACAGGTGGACGAGAACCTGAGCTATGAGGAGAAGCCAGTGGAAATCTTAGCTCGAGAGAAGAAGGTGTTGAGGAACAGAGAAATCGACCTTGTTAAGGTCTTATGGCAAAATCAGCAGCTTAAAGAGGCTACTTGGGAGCGTGAGGACGAGATGAGAACGAACTACCCGGAGTTGTTTGAGGACTAACCACTTTCGAGGATGAAAGTTCTTAAGGTGGGGAGGATGTGACGCCCGGTAAATTCAAGTAAGTTTTTGGTCCCTTTCAGGGTTAATTTTTGACTTGTTTTACTTTTTAAAAGTGTTGGGCCAAGAAAAGTGACTTTTGGATCTCTCAGGAGCCCAAACATTTCTAAATCTTGCTTTAAATTGGATGGGCAGCCTTAAGTTTCTTATCGAGCGTTTTGGGAGAAGGGAGTCAAGGTAAGTTCACTCTTTTCTTTCCTTTAAGTTTAGGGTTTTTTTTTTTTAAAAAAAAAAAAAAAAAAAAAGGAGAAACGCGAAAGGATTCGCGAGGCGCCTCCCCGCTGTCTCCTTCGCAGTGATGTGTATGCTGCAGCGGCGAGGCCGAGCCGTGGTCGGCGGCTCTCCTCCTCTCCCCTTCGTTTCCGTTCACGGCTCGATCTTCTCTCTCCGTTCGACCCCTCTCTCTCTCTCTCCCCTCCAGATCTATCTCTCTCCCTTTCGTCTCTCCCCTCTCGGCCGCGCGCCCCGAGCCCATCTCTCCCTTTCGTCTCTCTCCCTCCCTCCTCGTCGTCGCCGTCCGCATGTGTGAGACCCACGCCTTCGATTCGCCACCGCCCCCACCGCGCCCTCGCTGCATCGCCTCTCGATCATTGCCCCTCCCTCGTTCGATTCCTCTCTTTCTCTCCCTCTCGGTCAACTCCTCTTTCTCTCCCTCTCACCGATCGCGCCTCTCTCGTGCAACCCCTCTCTCCCTCTCTTGAGATCTGTGTCTCTCTCCCTCGGATCGATCCGATCCGCCCCTAATCGAATCTTTCTCTCATTGATTTGTGTTGGTTTTGTTGGACAAAGTTCGAGATCCGTCCACTAAGGGTAGATCTTTGAAGGAATATCGAGGCTAAGATTGAGCGAAGAATCGTTTGGTGATAATCGTGGGTAAGACTCGTTCTCGAATCTTTTTGGTTCTAAATTGTGAGCTTAGGATGTGTCGCTTTGGCTTTAAGTTCTTGTTGGTTGAGTTAAAGGTTTCGGTTAGCTCGGTTGGATTCGCTTTTGTGTCGTGCCTTAAGGATAGGGCCACGAGGTTATTTCCCAACCAACTTATGCATCGATTGTGATGTTTTGTAGGTGCTTAGGGTTGCTAGCGAGGAGTAAGGACCTCCTTTGCGTACTTTGTTGAAGTAAGTAGTTTGTTTGGTTAAGTATCAAACTCATAAGTGAATGAGCTTGAGTACGGGGTCGTTGTGGTCGACTTTATAAATCATTATGTGTCTGCTGTTAATCGTTGTTTGGTGCATGAGACTCTGATTATCCTGTTTTAGTAATGAATGCCCTGTACATCTTGTAAGTTTTATGGTTGAATCACTTGTGTGCCCTGAATGTATTGCTTAATTCATGTTTGTGCTCTTATGACTCGGGATTGGTTCTTTGAGTGAAATTCAGTCTGTATAGTAGGGCGAGTTGGGTGGTGACCACTCTCGCGGAACATGATGAGTGTGGGGTGGTTTTGGTGGCCAAGAGTTGTTGTGTGATTGGTGGTCGGGTTGTTGATTAGGGACTCGGTTTTGGATGACCTTGAAGCGGTTTAGGGAAGCCTAGGAGAAGCGTTAGAGCTTGACCTCCTAGGCTAGCGTTACCAAACTCTTTGAGTGACCCCGAGCGAGACAAAACCTTTAGGTGGCATCTCTGTGTGGGCATTAGGGTGAGAGTGCGCCCTTTGCGGTGTGTGGGCATTAGGGTCGAGTGCGCCTTATGCATTTGTGTGGACATGGGGTCGAGCACCCTATGTGATCTCTGTGTGGGCACCTGGGTGGACCGCCCTCGTGCGATCTGTGTGGGCTTTAGAGTCGAGGCTCTATTGCGTTCTGTGTGGGCGTTAGAGTGATTACTCTTTCGCGCTGGGGCGCGTCCCCGTTTATGGCCGCCTAGGTCTCTGGATCGTCGGTGAGTCTCGGGGTGAGGTAGACACGTGAGCGCCTAGTATTGAGTCCATAAGATACTTTGGTTACGATTCTGTTTTTACCTCTGTGTGTGCACATGTGAATGTTAGTAGCTTGGGCGTGAGTGGGCTACTGCATCGAGTATTCTTATACTCACCCGTCTACTTTATTGTCTTTGGTTGCAGGTAAGGGCAAACAGTGAGCTGGAGAGCGACGGTGGCGACATGACGGGCTATGAGACCTCTCTTGTTTTAAAGGAACTTTATCTTAGAACTTAGGAAGCTTTTGTATTAAGTTGAACTTTGATTCCTTGTAATTATTCGTTGGTTTCTGAACTCTGTGGGTGTTGAGCATGACATGTATGCTTTTAGTTTCCGTGTTCAGCATGCTCGTTTATATTTCTGTTCAAGTACTCCTGCCCCCTTTTGTGTGTTCTGCTGGAGCCCTACTGTTTTGTTGTAGTTTGGGAGGAGGTCGGGGCGTTGAGAAAGGCATTTAGAAGTGTTTCTTGCTTAAACGAGTTAAGGAAATTTTTGGTTTCGTCCGGATAGCGCGTTATCTTTGCGAAATTTGGGCACAGAGGGTGCTATCCAGTGACGCCCCTAGTTGGTCTTGTGTAGAAAATTAGGGGCGTTACAGGTAGACTTAGGTGAATTTTAGCTGGTTTATCTATGTCGATACCTAAAAAAATAAGGTGTTGAGTGGGAGTAAATAAAGTGTATAAGATACATTTGATTTTCCAACCACAAATCTGCGTTATGTCCGCACCGTGAGATCTATACTCAGCCTCGTGGCGCAAATGGGAGCGTCCCCCTTCGGACGACATTTGTATGGGTCAATATCATCGTGGATAGAGAGTGTACTTATAGTGAGTGGCAGCGGGACTTGTAAAAACTGGGCCCATGGTCTCTTCTTTCGATTCACACCGTGAGATGCCTATGATCCGCCTGCTACTTTGTCCTGGACCAGACAATCCCTTCGGAGGGCCCCATCATGGGAGTCAGAACAACGTGAATCCCCGAAAAGGATATAGTTTCCTAGTTGGTTTTCCTTCTTGGTTTACACTTCGGTGGCTATTGTTTGGACAGATACTTGGAAACTTAAAGATTGAGGGTGACACTCACAGAATCTTCATGAGTTAATGAATTGGATCGAACAATGGTAATTGGACGCCTAATGGAATAAGAGTTATTATAGGATTAGGGTCTGATCAAGAAATTCTCGTCCTAGTGAAGGAGTGTTCTATTCACCCTTCGATGGCGGTCATTCTAAACCTTTATGATATCATTGCAAATTTTGAATGACCTAGGGATCATGAAATTTTTGTTGCTAAAACATGATTGGATTTCAAAAGGTTTTTGCGATACTAACACACAGTTTTTGATTTTTCAGCAAAAATGTCTAGGTCAATAATAGCTTTACTCGCGTCTGACAAATTAGTGGGAGATAATTACCAAACATGTTAAAATAAATTGAACACAATTTTGGTAACTGACGACAAGAAGTTCGTGCTCTCTAAGGAGTGTCCTCAGATGCCTGACTCGATTGCATTGCGAAGTGTTCGTGATTCATATGATCGATGGATTAGGGCCAATGAAAAGGACAAGGTCTATATCACTATCAGCATGTCTGATGTTTTGGCAAAGAAGCATGAGCTGATGGTCAATGCTAAGGAGATCATGGAGTCCTTGCACGAAATGTTTGGACAACAGTCCTTTCATGTCCGACATGACTCACTCAAATACGTCTTCCACGCATGGACCAAAGAGGGGTCGTCTGTCCATGAAAATGTTGTAGACATGATAACCCACTTTAATCTAGCAGAGATGAACAGGGGTTCGATCGACGAGTCGAGTAAGGTCAGTTTTATCTTGGAGACTCTTCGGAAGAGTTTCCTTCAGTTTCGTAGCAACACATGTAATGAAAAAGATAAACTACACTCTGACTACCATTCTTAATGAGCTACAAACCTTCCAGTCTTTGATGAGGATTAGGACGTCGGAAGTTGAGGAAAATGTTGCCTTTAGGTCTTATCAAAAGGGTTCGACCTCTAGGACATAGCTTGTAGCTCCTTCACACCCGAACGGGAATAAGAAGAAGATGAAAAAGGGTAAAACTGACCAAGCTGCCACCCAAAAGGGCAAGAAGGTCGAGGAAGTTATAGAAACTGGAAACTGTTTCCACTGCAATGGGGGCGGACACTGGAAGAGGAACTGTCCCAAATTCATAGCCGAGAGGAAAAATCAATGTAAATGTGATTTACTTGTGACATAAACCTGTTTAGTGGAGAGTAGTGACTCTGCCTAGATATTGGATTCGGGCACCACTAACTATGTTTGTTCTTCGTTTCAGGTATTGAATCATTGCAGCAGCTGCGAGAGGGTGTGGTGACTCTATGGGTTGGATCTGGGGAGCTTGTCTCTACTGCAACGGTTCACATGGTGAAGCTACATCATGGCAGGAATTACATTTTGTTAGACAATATGTATATAGTTCCAGGGTTTACTAGAAACCTAGTTTATATTTCCTGCATGTTAGAACAATGTATTTTTGTTTCATTCGAAGGCAACAAAGCGTTTATTTCCCGAAATAGAAACTTAATTTGTTCAACTTCACTTGAGAATAATCCTTATGTTTTTAAACCTAATTCGGTCAAAAGTTGTTTGAATGCTGAATTGTTTAAAACGACAGAAACACGAACTAAAAGAGCGAAAGTTTCTCCTTGAGAAAATTCCCATCTTTGGAATCTACAGTTAGGCCACATTATTCTCAATAGGATTGAGGAACTAGTGAAGAGTGGACTTCTAAACGAGTTGGAGGAAAACTCTTTGTCGGTGTGTGAGTCATGCCTCGAAGGCAAAATGACCAAACGTCCTTTTTGTGGAAAAGGATATAGAGCCAAAGAGCCCCTCGAGGTGGTACATTCTGACCTCTGTTGTCCGATGAATGTTAAACCACGTGGTTGTTATGAATACTTCGTGTCCTTTATTGATGATTACTCGAGGTATGGGTATACTTACCTAATGAATAAGAAGTCTGAAACTCTTGAAAAGTTCAAGGAGTATAAGACTGAGGTTGAGAACCTGTTAGGTAAACTGCTTAAAACACTTTGATCAAATCGAGGTGGAGAGTATATGGACACTGAATTCCAAGACTATATGATAGAATACGAAATTACGTCCCAACTCTCGGCACCTTGTATGCCTCAACATAATGGTGTATCGGAGAGGAGAAACAGAACCTTGTTGGACATGGTTTGATCGATGATGAGCTATGCTCGTCTCCCAAATTCTTTTTGGTGTTACGTAGTGGGGACTACGGTTTGCATTTTGAAAAACGTTCCGTCGAAGAGTGATTATGAAACACCTTTCGAACTCTAGAATGTCTGTAAAGGTAGTTTACACCGTTTATGAATTTGAGGATGTCCAACCCATGTGTTGGTGTGAAACCCGAAAAAACTGGAACCCTATTCAAAATTATGCCAATTCGTAGTTATCCAAAAGAGACCAGAGGTGGTCTGATTTATGATCCTAAGGATAAGACTAATTTCTAATCCTATTAGAAATTGAAACTTAGGTCTAAATTAGTTTTAAATGATTTAAAAACTAATTAAACATTTAGCCAAAGTTCCTATGTTTGCATGCATTTCTTGATTATAGGTTATGGTTTCTAAAACCCGTTTGATTTATAACTTGTATAAATCTTAATAATTAACCTATGAAAGAAACTATATTATAAATCCAACGATCAACATTCAAACATTAATTATAAAATGAATTCAACTATTTGAATTATAAAATTACTTAAACAAAATAATATTTATTTTAAACTAAGTAATTTCATGCTCCATGCAATTTTTTTCCATATAATTTAATCATAACAATTACAATTAATTACTCATGAAAAAATAAATTAATCATGCATTTAACCATATTCATATAACATTTATATAAATAAAATGCATGAACATGCTTATCCTAAGGTGGGAATAATCTAAATGACATTCATAAAGACATAAAAGTGTAAAACCGGAATAATTTGGCCCCTAAAATGCAAAAAAAAAAAAATATATTAATTTTATTTCATGAAACCGATCCAAAATCACCCTCTATCGGCCTTGAACCGCTCGAACTAGACAAAAACAATTGAACCAGTCGAACCGGTCTGCAGCTGCTGGAATGCCCCACGGCGTTGCAACGCCCGCTTTGTCCTTTTGCGCCTGCTATCGGGGTGGCGTTTCAACGCTGAGGGGCAGCGTTGCAACGCCGCAGACCCCTTGAGCGCCCGCGTTGATAGGGAACGCTGGCGTTCCAACGCTGTTCTTCAGCGTTGCAACGCTGATGAACGGCGTTGCAACGCTGTTGCTTGGCCAGTGGCATAAAGTCACGAACACAACAAGTTTGTTCTTCAATTTCACCTTCGATTCTGAACCAAATTGAATGAAACTGATCCTGAACGACTCGTAACTAAATTACAAATTCAATTATGCACTTTTTGCTAAAACACGCAGGGGCGTTTACATACAAATTGATCCAAAATGAAAGTAAACTAAGGCCAAAAAATTCCTAAACAAGTTTTACAGCAAACCAAATGCATTTCCCACCAAATCAATGAAATTTTGTTTCAAAAACAAAACAAATCAAGCATTGCTCTGATACCAATTGATGGACATCTGATCTCCTTGAGCAGCGAAAACGTGTTTGGGATCGTTAATGTGCTTGATTATTTTGTTTAAAACAAAAACCAATACATTGACAAACAATACAGAACAAGCATGGAAATTCTAATCCTATTAGACATGGATTAATTGCATACATGCAAACATGTGTTAAGTTTAATAATTAAACTAAAGGGAAGAAGAATACCTTTGTAGTTTCAACATACAACAACTCCTTGCTCCAAACAATACAGCAACACGGCAACTTCCAAGATGCTTCTATGTTTTCTACAGTTGGAGAACACCACGAGGTAAACCTTCTATCCTCTGAAATCTTAGAACAAAACCATTTTGGGAAAGATTCCAACAATTTGAAGGTTTTGAGAATTCTATAATTGAGAGATTGAGAGCCAATTCTTCCAGAATTGATCGATAGGGAGAAGGGGAGGGGTAGGGGAGGGGTAGTGAGGAATTCTATAACAGTTGAAAAGAGCAACCCCCTACTCCCTGTTAAACTGTCGATAGGGAGAAGGGGAGGGGTAGTGGGGAACGTGTCTGAGTGACACGTTCCCTCATTTATTATTAAAATAATAATAATAATAATAGTAATAATAATAATATAATTAAATCAAATTTAATTATTCATTTATATCATATTTAAATAATACAAATTAAGTATCATATATTTAATTAGGATTAAATCTCATTTAATCATATTACCCTTTAACCTATAGTTTTAATATACAACCAGTGCACATTACATTTTATCCTATAGTTTGCAAATGTGAATCACATTCACATTTAATATAATATTTGAACTCTTTCAAATATTAAATTCTCTCATATAATTTAATATCAATCATATTCACATTAAATTTATAATATAAAGTTCCAAAACTATATATTATATTGTATCAATATACATTAAGTTTATTCCGTAGTGAAATTGAACATTTCAAATTCAAGTGATCTAAGAACCCTTTACGAGCTACAAGCTGGACCTAATGGACCTACAGATCAGAAGCACCAACGATACAAGATTGCTCGGTTAATCTCATTAACCTTCCAATCAACATTCGTTCACTGCCGGAACACTCCACTAAAGTCGCACAACTGCACTCTTCTCACTGCAGATATATATTTGTGTCCATGAATATTGACCAATAACAGCAAGTCAATCCTTAACAAATGATCGTAACACCAGTTGGGTCAAATTATCGTTTTACCCCTGGGTTACATCTTGTGCCTTAAGTACCAGTGCTCCTCTAATGAACAACTTGTTTGTGGTCCTACCAATAAACAGAGTCCCTTTCAGGCTAATGAGAGGGTCGGGCATTTGTTCAAGTCCCGGAGACACCACTTAAGGGAACATTCCTCTACTTACCCTAGTAGGTGGGAATGAGTGAATTCCATCTTGCTAAGTTAAGTTCCCAGTCGCTCACTCGGTCTTGTCCCCAAGAAGGTAGGCATATTGAGTCAGCGAATCTTGCCACTCACACCAATACTAGTCTAAGGACAATCCGTCGCAAACAGGAGTTCGTAACCTGCTCAGGATTGAGATCAAGTTACATAGGTCATCCTTGTGAAATAGAAACCTAACATGTCAATGGAGTTACAGCTAGAGGGTACTATTTCGTCATCCGATCTTATGTAATCTCATTACATAGGATATCCCACTCAGATGTCATCTACACGAACACGTTAGGATCACAGTCTTTGTATCAAATACAAAGTGGGCCACATCCATAGGTTTACCAGGGTAAGGTACCCAAACCTTCTCCCCTAACTATAGACCGTTTAGGTTGTATCTCGAACCGAGATCCTTTGTATGTCCATTACATTCAGTTAAATATTCATTTTAACAGCCTTGGATGTTTAGTTTATTGGATTTAGGGTTTAAATAAAGGCAAACTCGTAGATAACGAACAATAAAACTTTATTGAGATAATAACACTTTATTACATTAATTAGAACATAGTTACAAACTACGAGTTTTGGGGCACAAATCCTAACAGCTAGTACATCAACAAGTGTTTTTGATCCTGGCACGTCTAGTCAAATCCGTTCCAAAGAGTTGGGAATGCCTTGACGTAGTGGGAGGGTTGTGATACAGCCTGATCGTTACATGGGTTTAGCTGAAACCTTAGTTGTCACTGATGATGATTACTGCGATGATCCATTGACCTATGATCAAGCAATGGCTGATGTTGACAAAGATGAAAGGATTAAACCTATGGACTATGAAATGGAGTCTATGTACTTCAATTCTGTCTAGGAGCTTGTGGATCAACCAGATGGGGTAAAAACTATTGGTTGCAAATGGATCTACAAGCGTAAATATGGCGTAGATGCGAACGTGCAGACCTTCAAAGGCCGACTAGTGGCAAAGGGTTTTAGCCAGGTAGAAGGGGTTGACTATGAGGAAACCTTTTCACCTGTTTCTAAGGTAAAGTCGATCAGGATTCTGGCCATTGCAGGGTATTATGACTAGGAGGTATGGCAGATGGACGTCAAGACAACCTTTCTGATTGGCAAAGTTAATGAAACAATCTACATGGACCGACCCAAAGGGTTCATCGCCCAAGGCCAAGAGCAAAAGGTTTGTCGGCTTCATAGGTCTATTTATGGACTGAAACAAGCTTCAAAGTCTTGAAATATAAGGTTTCATAAGGCGATCAAATCTTATGGCTTTGATCAACATGTCGACGAGCCTTGTGTCTAAAAGAAAATCGTTGACAAAACTGTCGCATTTTTAGTGTTGTATGTGGATGGTATTCTTCTCATTGGGAATGAAGTGGAATTTCTTACCGACGTTAAGAAGTGGCTAGCTTCGCAATTCTAAATGAAAGATTTTGGAGAATTTCAGTATGTTATAGGTATACACATAGTATGGAACCCGAAGAACAGAACGCTAGCCATGTCTCAAGCGTCTTATATTGACAATATGTTGTCTAGATATAAGATGCAGAATTCCAAGAAGGTTTGCTGCCTTTCAGGCATGGGGTTCACTTGTCTAAGGATCGGTGTCCTAAGACTCTTCAAGATGTTGAGGATATGAGATGGATACCCTATGCTTCATTTGTAACAAGCATGATGTATGTCATGCTGTGTACTAGGCCCGACATCCTGTTAGGATGTATTGTCCTCATCTCGTGTAATTTGTAATATTCCAAGTTGTAAATGAATAAAAGTTATTTATTTCAACATTGTGTAATAAATAAGAGTTATTTATTTAAACTGTGTGTCTCGCATTTTTCATAAACTTAATCCAATAAACTAAGCTCCAGGGTCATTGTATTATGAGAGAACTAAGAACTTGAACGGTGTGTAGTGGACACACAGGGAAGATCGCGTTCGAGTTAATGACCCAATTGGTCTACATTATATGGATAGGGTTGGAGACCTAATCTCGGATACTGCTGTGGATGCGCCCGCTTTGTATTAGATACAAGCGAGGTGATCGACTCGTTCATGTGGTTGACATGCAGTGGGGGCATCATGTGCAATGAGATTGTACAAGACCGCACCGTGAATTATTAAACTTCATCGATGTAACACGTTAATGGTATAGAGCTAATAAATTCGTAGATGACCATTAGTGACTCGACCTTAATCCTAAACGTGTTACGGACTCATGCTTGTGGGGGTATGTCCTTTGATTAGTACGGGTGAGGGTGGCCACTGTTGCTCGCCCAATATGCCTACCTTCTCGGGCGGGACCACGTGGGAGGCGGGAACTTGACTACGCAAGAAGGAATTCACTCGATCCCGACTTAGGAAACTAGAGGGGTTGTTCCTTAAGTCTTTGTCTCGGGGCTTGAACAACGGGGCCCCACTCTCTCATTGGCCTGAGAGGGTTGTTGTTTATGGTTGGACCATACAACGTAGTTGTTCATTAGAGGAGCAGTGGGACTTAAGGAACAAGAGGTAGACACAGGGATAAAACGGTAATTTGACCCAGCTGTGACTACGAACAACCTGTGAAGGGTCCACTCATGGGTATTAGTTATATCGATGGACACAACTTGTCCTATAGTGATGAGAGTGCAGCTATGGGATTTTGTGGAGTGTTACTGTAGCTAATGAATGTTGAATAACTGGGTAAAAGAGTTTGACAAGTTATTCTCGGATCATTGGACCTCGTCACGTATAGGTCCATTATGTCCCTCGGTTGGCTCAAATTGGACAAATTGAGGGTTTACAGTTTGGCGTGAATTTGAAGTGTTCAAATCATTATTTGGGTATTTATGTTGTTTATATGAGATATAGATGACATAATATATGGTTTGATGTGAATGAGATTCATAATAAACTATAGTATAGCCTAATTAATTAATTAGTGCTATTTGGAGAAATTGAATAGAGAGAAATTAAAATTGAATGTGATTCAATTTATAATTCCACATTTATGCAAATGAGATTTGTATAATAAGGTATGAGATACCTTATATTATATAATATGTAAATATGATTTGTATATTATATAGTTGTGGTAAAATGGTAAATTGGTGGAGATTTTAACTCCACCACACACCTGATAAAAGGATGCATTCAAAGGCATCTTAAGACACATCTTGGCATTTTTTGGATTTCCATCCAAATAGAGCAAGGGATTCTCTCTCAAATTCTCTCTCAATTCTCTCTAGAACTTCTCCTCACCCAAAACCAAAGGGAGTCTCACCTACTCTCCCTCAACCTCTCGAGAACAACCGAGAAGACCCTTTGGAGGTGTCTCCCTGTTCGGATCGTTGTTCGTGTTCGAGGAGTTCGTTGGTACGAGAGAGATCGTGACCGGAGAAGGAGAAAACGTTGAAGAAGAGTTCTTCAAGACGTTAGTACTTTTTACTTACTGTTTTCTTCTTCTTCTTTGCATGTTTAGCCTAGGATCTATGAGATAGATTCAATTTTAAGATAGAAATACACAACGATCAACGACGTTTCACAACGTCTTCCGCTGCGGGAATTCAAAATTCCATCACATCCGTTATCCAGTAGGGATTGTCATTAGGTATCAATCAAATTAAGGATTAGGTCACTGGACAGCCGTAAAGGCAGTCCTCAAGTATCATAGGAGAACGAGGAACTACAGATTAGTGTATGGAAGTGGGATTTGATCCTTAGAGGATACGCGAATTCTGACTTTCAGACCGATAAGTATTCGAGGAAATCCACTTCGGGGTCAGCCTTCATTCGGAATGGAGGAGTTGTAGTATAGCGAAGCATGAAGCATGGATGCATAGTTGATTCCACTATGGAAGCGGAGTGCGTTGCGGCTTGTGAAGCTACAAAGGAAGTTGTTTGGCTAAGGAAGTTCATGACAGATTTGGAAGTTGTTCTAAATATGAACTTGTCGATTGCACTGTTTTGTGGCAACAGTGGTGCAGTAGCCAACTCCAAAGAGCCTCGGAGCCATATGAGAGGCAAACACATTGAGTGGATGTATCACTTGATACTGGAGATTGTGCACCGCGGAGACATGACCATCATGCAGATAGCGTCAGAGCACAACGTAACTGATCTATTTTCAAAGCCCCTATCGTGGAGTTTGTTGGGATTTTTTTCATAGTCTCGTGTTTGTAAATTACTATTTGAAATCAATAAAGTGTTATTTACTTCATTACTTTGTGTCTCGCAAATTTTACAAAAATTTCCAATAATCAAAGCTCCAGGGTCATTGAATTTATGAGAGAACTAGAACTTGAACTGTGTGTAGTGGACACACAGGGAGGATCACATTCGATTTAATGACCGAAACGGTCTACAGTATATGGATAGGGTTGGAGACCTAATCCTTGATACATTGTTGATGCGGCCTGCTTTGTATTAGATACAAACTAGGTGATCTAACTCGTTCATGTGATTGACATGCGAGTGGGGGCATCTTGTTCAATGAGATTGTACAAGAGCATAACGTTAATTATTAGACCTACTGATGTAACACCATTGACAGTAAGGACTAATAACATTCGTAGATGACCGTTAGTGACTCGACCTGAATCCTTAGCGTGTTACGGACTCCTGTTTGCGGGGGTGTGTCCTTTGACTAGTACAGGTGAGGGTGGTCACAATTACTCGCCCAATATGCCTATCTTTTCACGGACAGGACCAAGCAGGGAGCTGGGAACTTAACTACGCGAGATGGGATTCACTCGTTCCCGCCTTTAGGGAAACTAGAGGGGTTGTTTCCTTAAGTGTTGTCTTTAGGGCTTTGAAAACGGGCGCCCACTTTCTCACTAGCCTGACTAGGGTGTTGTGTACTGTTGTACCATTACAATATTTTGTTCACTAGAGGAGCAGTGGGGACTTAAGGAACAAGAAGTAGACACAGGAGTAAAATAGTAATTTTACTCAGCAGTGTCTACGAACAACCTGTAAAGGGTCGACTCATTGGCATTGGTTATATTAGTGGACACCTAATATTCTGCACTAACGGGAGTGCAACTACAAGCTATAGTGGAGTGTTATCGTAGCTAATTAATGTTGATTAATGGGGTCAAAGAGTTTAATAGGTTAATCTCGTATCATTGGAGCTCGCACTGTAGGTCCATTAGGTCCCTAAGTTGGCTCAATCTAGGTTAAAAGAAGGGTTAATGTTTTCGTCTGAATTGAAGTGTTTAATTTCACTTAAAGGGCATTTATGTCATTTATATGAGATATGAATGATATAATATATAGTTTAATGTGATTGAGACTCATAATAAGCTATAGGTTAGCTTAATTTTCGAATTACGGCTAATTGGAGAAATTAATTGAGAGAAATTAAATTAAATGTGATTCAATTTAATAAATCCACAATTATTGCAAATGTGATTTGTAATATGAGATATGAGATATCTTATAATATATGGTTATGCAAATGTGATTTGCATAACTTATGGTTGTGGTAAAATGGTAATAATATGGAGACGTTAACTCCATGTTCTTTCACTATTAAAACCCTTTGCAAGAAGTGTTTCTTATGCTATTCTCTCATTTTTTTGAAATTTCACCAAAAGAAGAAAACTCTCTCTCAACTTTTCTCTCTAGATTTCTCCACTCTCTCAACCAAAACGAAGATCCACAAACATCATTTTTTCGAAAGGAAGAACAATCGAGAAGCCATTAGTGCTTGTGGCTGGTTCTTGATCGTGAGAAGAGATCAATTTGCTTAAGATCGGGTTTTCGCGATGAATTCGTTATTCACTGGAAAGGAGTTCTTGAAAAGGGTATTCAACAAGTACGTAACTTAAACTTACTTGTTTAACCTAGATTTATGTTTTAAACAGTTTTAATGAATTTCGAGTAGCGTAATGATACCTTGACGATTCGATCGTCTTTCGCTGCGCGGGGATTCTCATCCCCTTCACCTAGGGTGCCAAAAATCGGCTCAATAATGCTATTTATTTATTTTATGCAAGAGATGTGTGAAATATTTATTCTATGTGCATTAGGTAGGCCATATAGATTTAAAATCTCACCTTATGTTAAACATTTCATGCATCATATTTATATTATAAGAGTTATAATATAATGTTTGCATGATTTAATTTATTTAATATAAGTGTTATATTTTTAAATTAAAAGCATGCCCATGCATTTAATTCATGAGATGAATGTATGTTATAGTATAGTATTATTCATGTGATGAATGATCAAGCATTATAAAATAGAATGCATGTAAACTAAGTTAATTATTAGTTTAAAAATACATTGAACTTGAATAATTAGACTTAGGTTTTCTAGTTCTAATAAGATTAGAATTAGGAAATTAAATATGATTTTTGAATGGTGACTCATAAGTAACTCTGTCTAAGGAAGGTTACATTTACAATTTTGGAATATTTAAGTCGACGATTTTTGCGTAACACCCCTACACGGAGGTACCGCACGGGAGTGAATTCGGTCCGAAGATTTTTAGGTTATATTCTTGTGAGTACCGTTAATTAAGAGTTAATTAATTTACTCACATAGACCTAAGTTAATAATGTGATTATATACTTAGGTTAATCCAATATAAGAGCTATATTGGTCGACTTAGGTAAATTTTAGTCGCTATCTAGGTCAATCTCGTTTAACTTAAAGTGATGAGTGGGAGGAAATAAAGTGTATGAGATACATTTAATTTTTCATCCACAAATCTCAGTTAAGTTCACACCGTGAGATCCATAGTCGACCTCGTGGCATAAATCGGAGTGTCCCCCAACAGGTCGCATTTGTATGGGTCAATATTCAACGTGAATGGAGAGAGTACTTATAGTGAGTGGGAACGAGACCTGTGAAAACTAGACCCACGGTCTCTTCTTTGGATTCACACTATGAGACGCCTATGATCCGCCTGCTAGTTTGGGCTTGACCAAACAATCCCTACGGAGGGCCTTGATCATGGGACTCGGAACACCGTGAATTGCCGAAAGGGATACGATTTCCTTGTTGGTTTTCCTTCTTAGTTCTACCTACGACGACAATTGTTTAAACGGATACTTGGAAATTTAAAGATTGAAGGTGACACTTGATAACTCACCATAAGTGAGTTATTTTACTAGAATTTTAGTGTTTAATCCACTTGAATTGCATTTAATTTAGTTATCCTCATGTTATTTTATCCCTAAATTATGCGTGTTAGCTTTAAAATCTTGAATTTAAGCATTAGGTGCAAAAAGAATTAATTTTGATGTTTTTGTGTTTTAATTCAAGAATTTAGGAAAATAAGCTAACGGTTAATTAAAAACCGAAATTTGAGATTTTTCTTAACTCCAAAAATCCTCGTGTATTTAGTTTGATAATTGACTTCATAAATTTGTTTGGAATTTTTCTGTATGTAGGAGATGTTTAAAAATTACAAGAGTCCCTAAGGGCATTTTAGACATTTTACCCACAGGGTTATATGGTCTTTTTACTCTTAAGGGTATTTTTGTAATTTGTGGAGTTAGGGAAACACCATCTTATATAAGGAGGCTAGGGTTTACAAGAGTGAAGGGGGAGATAGAGTTGTGACAAGAGGAATAGATCGAGAGGGAGAAAAAGAACTCGTGTGAGATCTTTGAAGCAAAGGGCTGCGTTGGAAGGAAAAAATCTCTGACCCTTTCTTTGTAGCAAATGTTCTTTGCATACATCCATGAAGAAGCCCTTTTCTTTGAAGCAAAGTGTAGTTGTACTTGGCGATAGGCTCCTATTTCTTTGAAGCAATTGGGTGAGAGAAGATGAAATCACGAGAGGGAGGCATTGCTGAAGCAAACGTGGAGTAGAGGGTTGGCCATCTGCCGAAATCAACCTATATTTGCTGAAGCAAAACCGAGAGTAGGGGTTTGTCCACCTGCAGTGATTTGCCCATCTTTGCTGAAACAAAATCAAGAGAATCAGTACAGTTCAGTTTTCACAAACGTCGTTCGCGAAGTTTGTGATTTATGGCTATCCAACCGTTGGATTTTGCTACAATTTCGTCAGCCTATTAAGGACTCATAGAGCTCCGTTTGCAACGGTTGGATCGTCGTTTGGAGCTTTGTGGCGTCAGATATTGCTGTCACATTGGACGTCCACTGCAGTTCGGTTTATCACAGACGACAATCACAAATTTGTCGTTTGCTGGAGTTTGAACCGTTGGATTGTGTTGAAATTTTGTCAACGTGTTAGGGACTCATAGACCGTAGTTTTCAACAGTTGCATTATAATTCAGAGCTCTGGTTCATTAGATATTGATATCGGACAGAAGCTACAGAATATTGAAACTTGCTACTATAGCCTGCTGCCTTCTGTGGGATCTTGGCGTTTTGCTGAACCAAAACACATGTCAATTGCCTCCTGTAAACTTCTCCTATTCCCTAATTATTTTGTCTTGTTGTTACTCCAATTTTGAGCGTTTATTGTGCTCTTTTGACTCACTATTTTAGGCTAAATTCGTGAATGTTTTTGGGCTGAATTTGTGATTAATTTGGGTTGTTTTGTGACATTGTTACAGCACATATTTGAATTTATTAAA
This sequence comes from Trichosanthes cucumerina, assembly GCA_036507285.1. NCBI lineage: Eukaryota > Viridiplantae > Streptophyta > Magnoliopsida > Cucurbitales > Cucurbitaceae > Trichosanthes > Trichosanthes cucumerina. The sequence goes on along the minus strand of CM071837.1, from coordinate 9,881,739 downwards.
GAACACAAGCATGCATAAATTAGAGATGTGTGAGTTGATTTACATGAACTAAATTTTCTTAAGAAAGGGTTAGGTTGTTTTAATGTAATTTTGGATTAAATTTATGATTGATGTCATTGATTGAATTTATGAAATTTTATTGAATTTAACGTTGCATGAGAATTAAAATTGGCCTTTTTAACTTCTCTATAATTCATAAACTTGGGAAAGCTAATGAATTAGAAAACTAAAATTTCATTCTAGGATTATTGAGTTGATTAGGGATAATTAACCCACCTAGAACCTAAAATCATGGGCATAATTTAGATCACAATTGGGAAATTGTAGGTTTTAAAACTTAGTGATTTTGGAAAGAATCATTTGAATGCATGCGTAGGTAAATTCAAGGCATCACTAAAAATTTATTCCAATTGAACATTAGAACTCTAACCTAACCCGAGCTTATTTTTCATTACAAATCTCATCTCTTGTATCTATCTTCTTGTTTGCATTCTCCTCTTCCCGCATTTAAATTTACTTATTTTCTTGAGTCTAGTCTTATCTTGTCTTACTTATCACAACTGTTTATCTACTATAGTAAATTGCACACCCATGCATTGCACTAAAATAAGGAAAAATTTTTTAGGACACTCATCCATTTAGGTCTAACTAGTCCTCGTGGGATCGATACTTTTAACTTATCACTTGCTCGCTCTCGTAGTGTGTATACTTGCACGTCGTAAAAGTGTCGGGGTTTTATTCTAATTTGCATTAGTTTAGGGCCTCGATATTTTCGCATCAACACTCACAAGATTCGAATGAAGTTCGAGTTGATGAACAGGAGAAGGGCGCAATACATCCCTTAAAAGTTAATGAATTTAGACTGGAAAATGGTAACTGGTTGCCTAATAGAATAAAAGTTATTATGGGATTAGGGTCTGGTCGAGAAATTCTCGACCCAGTGGATGAGTGGGTTTGTCTACCCTACGGTGGCGGTCATTCTAAACCTGTGGGGTATCATTCAAAATTTTTAATGACCTGGGGATCATAGGATAAAAAAAAATTGCTAAAACCCGATTGGTTTTTCAAAAGTTTTTTCGAGACTAATACAGAGTTTTTCATTTTTCAGCAACATAATTTCAAACGCTTTTAACGCTCCTTGAGATTCCGTTAAGTCAGGCGGCGATATGATTTTGTGGAAAAATAATATTAACACGATTTTGGTCAATGACGACCAAGAGTTTGCGCTGACATAAAAGGGTCCTCAGGTGGTCGGTTCAACAACCCTATTCAACAATCTACAAACCTTCCAATCTTTAGTGCTAACAAGGGGACAAGAAGTTGAGGCAAGTGTTGCCTTAAGACCTTTTCATAGGTGTTTGACCTCTGAAATAAAGTTTGTATTCTTTTCAGGCACTGAAGGGAAGAAAGAGAAGTTGAAAGAGGATAGTGTTGATTGCGTTGCGAGAAAGTCTTTCTACTTCAACGGGGACAGACACCTGAAAAAGGAGTTGTCCCCAGTTCCTTGACAAAAAGAAGATGAAAGGCAAATGTGATGTACTTGTCACAGAAACTTGTTTAGTGGAGAGTAATGACTCTGTCTTGATATTTGATTCAGGTGTCAGGAACCATGTTTGCTCTTCTTTTCAAGGATTAAGTTCCTGGCAGCGGCTGCAAGAGGGTGAGATAACACTTAGGGTTGGATCCGATGAAGTTGTCTCAGCAGCAGCCATAGGCACGGTGAAGCTATTCTTTGGCCGGAAGTACTTATTATTGGATAATATTTACGTAGTTTCAGGGTTTACAAGTAACCTAGTTTCTATATCCTGCCTCTTAGAACAAAATATTTCCATTTCATTAAAGAATAATAAAGCGTTTATTTCTCAAAATGGAAATTTGATTTGTTCTGTTTCACTTGAGAGAAAGTTATATGTTTGAACCCTAATTTGGTCAAAAGTGTTTTGAGCACCGAATTGTTCAAAACATCTTAAACGCGAACTGAGACAGTAAAAGTTTCTCCGAAAGAAAGTGCCCATCTTTGGCATCTACGGTTAGACCACATTAATCTCAATAGGATTGAGAGACTAGTGAATAGTGGACTTTTAAGCGACTTGGAAGAAAACTCTTTACCGGTGTGAGAGTCATGCCTTGAAGCGAAAATGACCAAACGTCTTTTTATTGGAAAATGATATAGAGCCAAGGAGGCCCTTGAGCTCATACATTCTGACCTCTATGGTCCTATGAATGTTAAAACAAGAGAAGGTTACGAATACTTCGTATCATTCATAGATGACTATTCGAGGTTGGGTACACTTCCATCGGATCGAGGTGGAGAGTATATGGACAATGAATTCCAGGACTATATATTGAACATGGGATTACGTGTCAACTCTAAGCACCTGGTATGCCATAGCAGAATGGTGTATCGGAGAGGAGAAACAAAACCCTGTTGGACATGGTTCGATCGATGATGAGTTATGTTCCACTCCCAGATTCTTTTTGGGGTTACACAGTGGAGACTGCGATATACATTTTGAATACAGTTCCGTCGAAAAGTGTTTGTGAAACACCTTTCGAACTATGGCATGGTCGTAAAACTAGTTTACGTCATTTCAGATTTTCGGGATGGTCGGCCCATGTGTTGTATAAACCCCGAACAAGTTGGAACCTTATTCAAAGTTGTGCCTCTTTATGGATTACCACAAAGATACTAGGGGTGGTTTCTCTTACGATCCTAAGGATAATAGGGTGCTTGTGTCGACAAACGCTACTTTCCTTGAGCAAGGCCACGTCAGGGATCACTTAGCATGGAGTAAGATTGTGTTGAATGAAATGGGCAGTTAATCAGCAAGAGTTGCTGATGGTGTTAGTACGTCAACAAGTGTCGTTGATCCTAGCTCGTCTAGTCAAGTCCTTTCCCAAGAGTTTGGAATTCCTGGACGTAGTGCGAGAGGTGTGAGACAACCTGAACGTTACATGGGTTTAGCTGAAACCCAAGTAATCACCCCTGATAATGACTGTGATGATCCATTGAACTATGATCAGGTAATGGCAAATGTTCACAAAGATGAATGGATTAAAGTTATGGACAAGGAAATGGAGTCGGTGTACTTCAATTCCGTCTGGGAGGTGGTGGACCAACCGGATGGGGTTAAACCTATTGGTTGCAAGTGGATCTACAAGCGTAAATGTGGCGTAGATGGGAAGGTGCACACCTTCAAATCACGACTAGTGGCAAAGGGATTTACCCAAGTGGAAGGGGTAACCTGTGAAGGGTCGACTCATGGCCATTGGTTATATCAATGGACACGTAATATCTTGCACTAACGGGAGTGCAGCTACGGGCTTTAGTGGAGTGTTACCGTAGCTAATGAATGTTGATAAACCGGGTCAAAGAGTTTGATAGGTTAATCTCGGATCATTGGAGCTCGTCACTCTTTTGGTGTGAATTGAGTACCGTAGCTTTGTGTCATTTATATGAGATATGAATTATATAATATATAGTTTAATGTGAATGAGATTCATAATAAACTATAGTTTAGCCTAATAGTTGAATTAGGGCTTATTAGGAGAAATTAGATCGAGAGATATTAAATTGGATGTGATTCAATTTAACAACATTGCAAATGTGATTTGTAAAAGAAGATATGAGATATCTTATAATATATGGTTTTGCAAATATGATTTGCATAACCTATAGCTGCGGTAAAATGGTAAATAGGTGGAGATTTCAACTCCATCTATCTCCATTATTTAAATCCCTTTTGTAATAAGGGTTGTAGGGAAATTGCTCATTTTTTTGGATTTCTCACGAAAAGAAGCAAAAGTTCACAATCAAGTTTTCTCTCAAGAATTCTCCTCCCTTCACCAAACCTAAGATCCCACCATCTTCATTCTTCCATTAGAAGGACAACTGAGAAGTCAAGGAGTTGTGTTCTGTCTTTGTTCGTGAGAAGGGTTCGAGTTCGTTGAGATTGAGGAGAACACGAAGAGTTCGTGATCGTGAATGGAAAGGAAATTTCGAAGAACGTCTTCAACAAGTAAGTACTTGTTGTTGTTTTTTCCTAAATATGCATGTTTAGTCTTAATCCAAGTGTTAGATAGTTTTAACGAATTTAAGTTGTAAAACATCACTGCCACGATTCAATCATTTTCCGCTGCACGGGGAGTTTCATGCCCTTCAATTGGTATTAGAGGCATTCGTTGGTTCTTGTTGTGCACTGATTTTTGTTAAAATTAGGTGGGTATTGCCTTTAATTCATGAGATGAATGTTGATTTGCAAAAATGAATGTTTTCGGTTTTGGCATTAGATTAGATTTACATTTATTGTTTATGAGATAAATGTAAGAGTTTGTTGTTTTTTAGCATTTTAATGTAAATCTTGTTTGTAAGTCTGAGTCGTTCGTGGCAAGAGATGCTGTGAAAAAATCGGAGTGGAAACGGGTGATAAACGACGAATAACAACAAGAGGAGCTTGTTGTTCTGTCGACAGCGTTGAGACGCTGTTCATCGTCGTCTGAACGCAACAATTGCGGGTGGAGGCTTGGCTGCAGAGCAGCGTTGCAACGCTAGGCGTTGCGTTGCAACCTCGAGGCATGGAGTGCACGGGGCGCAACGCTGACCACTGCAGCGTTGCAACACTACGTGCGTTGAGGGCGGTTCTAGTGCCTAGTTCGCAAGACGTGGGGGCATGGTGTTTTCAAGGCCACGTGGGTTGCTATTTTATTTGTTTTTAAATTTATAAAATGCTTTATTTTATTCTATTTATTTTATTAAATAATATTAATATAATTGTTATATTAATGTTATTTAATTAAATGAATGGCCCTTGGTGCCAAAACTGGTTCATTTTTCAAATTTAATTATTGTATGCACGTGATGTATGATTTAATTAATTTCTATGTGCATAATGTAAGTCATATAGATATAAAATCACACCTTATGTTAAACATATTCATGCATCATTTATATGATAAGTGTTATAATATATAGTTTGCATGATAGGTTATATTATAAGTGTTATAATATAATTAAATATAGGTTTTAATTTAATTAAATATAAGTGTTATATTTTTTAGATTAAAGTATGCCCATGCATTTTAATTCATGTCATGAATTATTATGTTATAGTATAGTTATTCATGTGATGAATGATAAAACACTATAACATAGAAAAGCATGTTACATAAGTTAATTATTAGTTTTAAAGTGTTTAGAACTTGAATAATTAGATTTAGGTTTTATAGTTGTAATAAGATTAGAATTAGGAAATCAAAATGTAATCTTTGAATGGTGACTGATTACTAACTCTGTGTAAAGAAGGTTTTGTCTAAGGCTGAGGTATTAAGTTGGCACTTGCGGAACACCCCAACCTGGAAACTGACCTGTGAGTGAATTTTGTCTGGGGATTCTTAGATTATATTTATCGTGAGTGTCGTTAATTAAAAATTGATCAAATTACTCACATAGACCTAAGTAATAGTGTGATTATAAACTTAGGCTAAATAACTTATAAGAGTTATATTAGTAGACTTAGGTAAATTTTGGTGGATTTATCTATGTCAATCCTGAAAATTATAAAGTGCTGAGTGGGACGAAATATATTGTACTATATGATACATTTAATTTTCCGACCACAAATCTCCTTTAAGTTTGCACCGTGAGATCCATACTCGGCCTCGTGGTGCAAATGGGAGTGTCTCCCTTCGGATGGTATTTGTATGGATCAATATCAACGTGGATGGATTGAGTGCTTATAGTGAGTGGGAGCGGGAACTGTGAAAACGTGACCCACGGTCTCTTCTTTTGATTCACACCATGAGACCCCTATAATCCTCCTGCTAGTTTGGCGTGGACAAGACAATCCCTTCGGAGGGCCTTGATCATGGGAGTCGGAACACCGTAAATTCTCAAAACGGATACAGTTTCCTCGTTGATTTTCATTCGTCGTTCACCCTTCGGTGGCTGTTGTTTAGATGGATACTTGGAAACTTAAAGATTGAGGGTGACACTCACAGAATTCGTTAAGTGTCAATGAATTTGACCAAATAATGGTAACTGGACGCCCAATGGAATAAGAGTTATTTTAGGACTAGGGTCTGGTCGAGAAAGCCTCGTCCTAGATGAGGAGTGTTTCTGTTAACCCTTCGGTGAGTGTCATTCTAAACCTTTGGGATATCATTGCAATTTTTAAATCACCTAGGCATCATAGGATTAAATTTTGTTAAAACTTGATTTGTTTTCAAAAGTTTATGCGAGGTTGACATAATATTATTTGTTTTTCTTTTAGCTAAAAATATGTCTAGCTCAATTACGCTTTACTTGCTTCCAACAAATTAATGGGAGATAACATCCAAACTTGGAAGAATAAGATAAACAAGATTCTAGTAACTGACGACTTGAAGTTCGTGCTTACTTAGGAGTGTCCTCGGTTGTCGAGCTCGACTGCATCACGATGTGTTCGTGATGCATACGATCGATGGATCAGGGGTAATGAAAAGGCCAAAGTCTATATCATTGCCAGCTTGTGTGAAGTTTTGGCAAAGAAGCACGAGTTGATGATCACCTAAGAAGATCGTGGAGTCGTTGCATGACATGTTTGGACAACAGTCCTTTCAGGTCAAGCACGATTCGCTCAAACACATCTTCAACGCACAAATGAAATGTAAACCCGAGATCTCTTTTTGGAATTTCTAAAAAAAAAAACAAAGGAAAAAAGGAAAGAAAGTTTAAAATATTTGCTCTTATTTGTTTAAATGTAAATAAAGAAAAGATAAAGGAAGAAACAGATAAAGAATGGATTTAAAAAGAACAAAGTAAAAGGAAATGGGTAAAAGACAAAGTCCACCTCCAAAGCTATTTCAACTATTTTTAAATACTTTCCACCTCAATTTATCACAAATTAAACTTGGGCTTCGAGGTAGGGTTTGAGAGAATAAGAAGGAAGAAAAATTATTGTTTTGAGGTTGAAGAAGAAAGGAGAAAGGTGACTCAATTTCCATGGCAATTCTATGATCAATTCAACAATGTTCTGATGTTTTGATCATTTTGAGCTCCACAGAATGAGGTAAGAGTTGACGTTTGAATTTCTTGAAATTTAAGTAAAATTTGAACAAAATTCGTGAAGGAAGCTCAAGCAAATTCTGACCATAAGTTACTGTTTTATGAAGAGGAAGGCAGAGGACAAAATTTGCTATCAAATTCGAGAAACCTCTTGTGTTTCGGTTGTGTTGATCTATAGATTCATAATCAGAAGCTCTAATATGTTTGGTTGAAAATCTTATTGAACTTCCTACAACTTACATGAAGCATTCGTGAGTAGAAATCGACTGGATGATGGTTATAATTTCAAGTCAATTTCGGGTTGCCGCAGGGAAATGAATCTGGAAACAACAAAAGATTGTTTTTAGGGAAGAGGATTTCGAGGTATTTTTTAAACAATCTGTTGGGAATTTCAATTTCATTTCTTGAGATGTGTTTTAGAGGGTTAAAAAAGGAAGAGTTTGGTATATATTACATCCTTTTTAGTTACGTAATGAAGAAGTAATGAATGTTTGAAATCAGGGTACGAAATCTGTTAAATGCTGGAAAATTAGATGGTGTGTTTTTTTTTTAAATTTCAAGGTCGAAATTCATCAGCTCGAGGTTCTAATGCTTGGTTTTTGTTTGTTTGACAGGCGAAGAGGAAATAGGTCGAGTGTACGGGCCAGAGTTCTAGTTCTAACACGGTGCGTGATAAAACGTACCTCGAAAGTTATTTTTATGCTTGTATTATGCTTATGAAAATACAAGATTTTGCCAAAATGAAATGGTTTCAATGCTTAAGAAAACTTTGTGTTAGTCTCGCAAAAAAAAAAAAACTTTTGAAATCCAATCAAGTTTTAGCAAAATTGTTTCACGATCCCTAGGTCATTCAAAATTTTGCAATGATATCCTAAAGGTTTAGAATGACCGCCACCAAAGGGTGAACAGAACACTCCTCCTCTAGGACGAGACTTTCTTAATCAGACCCTAATCCCAGAATAACTCTTATTCCATTAGACTTTCCCAGCATCCGTCCAAACAATAGCCACCGAAGGGTGAAACAAGAAGGAAAACAAAGAAACTGTATCCCTTTCGGGAATTCACGGTGTTCCGATTTCCATGATCAGGCCCGCCGAAGAGATTGTCTGGTCCAGGTCAAACTAGCAAGCGGATCATAGGCGTCTCACGGTGTGAATCGAAAGAAGAGACCGTGGGTCTCGTTTCACAAGTCCTACTCCCACTCACTATAAGTACTCTCTCCATCCACGATGATATTGACCTATACAAATGCCACCCGAAGGGGGACGCTCCCATTTGTGCCACGAGGCCTAGTATAGATCTCACGGTGCGGACTTAACGGAGAGTTGTGGTTAGAAATTCAAATGTATCTCATACATTTTATTTCCTCCCACTCATCTCTTTAATTTTAATAGGGATTGACCTAGATAAATCGGCTAAAATTTATCTAAGTCTACCAATATAACTCTTATATGGTATTAACCTAAGTTTATAATCACATTATTACTTAGGTATATGTGAGTAAATTAAAACACTTTTAATTAGCGGCACTCTCGATAAGAATAATCTAAGAATCCTCGGACCGAATTCAATCCCAGGTCGATTTCCAGGCAGGGGTGTTCCGCAAGCGTCAACTTAAGTACCCCAACCTTAGACCAAACCTTCCTTTGATAGAGTTAATAATCAGTCTCCATTCATAGACTAAAATTTGATTTCCTAATTTCTAATCTCATTAGAAAATAGAAAACCTAAGTCTAAAAGAGCTTATATCATTTACATGCCTTACGAGATTTTAACGGTATACTTGCTGGTTTTCATGAAAAGCTATTATGATTACACAGTTACTTTTAACATTTGATTACAGATGCATATGCTCATAGATGGCCAGGTGATATGATTTACGAGTTAATAACTTTCTTTAAAACTCAAGTCACTCACTGAGCTTCATAGCTCATTCTTTCAGTGTTTTTCCCCACTTTTCAGGTAGGATCGAGCTCCCGGTGCCTGATAACCTGCCATAGTCTACTGGAAGCTTCTCATGTTTGATATGTTGTACGTGGCTGGTGTGGTTTAGCAAGTCCATATGTTTGTAAATTATTTTAAGAGAACTATGTAGTTATAGTCGTATGTGCTTTAGAGGTTGTGATTGTCTAAAAAGTGGTTTGGACTGCTTGTGGTTATGATGTTCTTGCTCGTTTTAGTTTCCAGGAGAGACTTAAGAAGAGTTTCTCCTCATGTACGTCTTATAGATGTCCAGATTCCGCTGTGTTAAGTTTAAAGTGTTCCATATACGAACATAGTTGTTTTCAGGTAAAGTAGTGTCAGCAGGTATTGTTAAGAGGTAACAATGTCTGTTGGCTTGATGCCGTCTCCCGGGCTAAGTTAGCAAGTGGTTCGGGAGGGGGTGTGACACACACGAACTGTACTCCTATTGCAATGAACATAACACCCCCAATAGTATTCACTACATATCCTCTATGTTCTTTAGAACGAAGTCTTGGCGCGAAGCTTTGATTTTTAGGAAAGAGGTCAAATTTTCATATTGAAATTTTCTCCAATGGCATCCCACCAATCGATCAGTTCAGTTCTCACACTCAATACACATATCGATAAGGAGGAAAGAATAGTTGGAAAGTGGGAAAGGTGTCAATTACACGCTCCTCTATAATTTATTTAAAAATATTTAATTAATCAAATTAATTAATAATATAATTAAATTAATTAATTATACTAATACATATAACCTATTCATTTAATTAAATCACATTGAATTAAATTAATTAATTAAATTTAATTTAGGTATCAACGATTAATTTAGGTTGTCAGTAGATTTCAATCCAATCTAGGATTAGATCACTGGACAACCATAAGTCAATCCTCGAGTATCTTAGGAGAACGAGGAACTATAGCTTAGTGTAGTGTGGTGGGGATTTGATCCTTACGGAATACACAGATTCTGACTTTCAGTCCGATAAGGATTCTAGGAAATCCACTTTGGGGGCAGGCTTCTTTCTAAATGAAGGAGCTGTAGTATGGCGAAACATCAAAGCGGAGAACGTTGCGGCTTGTGAAGCTGCAAAGGAAGTTGTTTGGCTATGGAAGTTCGTGAAAGATTTGGAAGTTGTTCCAAATATGAACTTGCCAATCACAATGTTTTGTGACAACAGTGGTGCAATAGCAATCTCCAGGGAGCCTGAGAGCCAAAAGAGAGGCAAACACATTGAGCGGAAGTATCATCTGATACGAGAGATCATGCACCACGGAGACGTGAAAGTCACGCAGATAGCGTCGGAGCACAACATAACTGATCAATTTACAAAGCCCCTCACGGCTAAGGTGTTTGAGGGTCACATAGTGAGTCTAGGTCTTCGAGTACTTCCTAACTAGGGCAAGTGGGAGACATGTAAACGGGTACTCAATACCATAGTTTATTGTATTACTTCGTTCAAATTTATGTACATTTCAGATATGTATGTTCTTCACTAGCTTAGTCAAAGTTGGAGTTTGATGGGATTTTTGTCCTAATCTCGTGTTTGTAAATTATTGTTTGAAATTAAGAAAGAGTTATTCATTTCTTCATTTTGTGTCTCGCATTTTATACAAACCTTGACCAATAAACTAAGCTCTAAGGTCATTGAATATATCAGAGAATTAGAACTTGAACGTTGTGTAGTGGGCAAACGGGGAGGATCACATTCGAGTAAATAACCCGAACGGTCTACAATATATGGATAGGGTTGGAGACCTAATCCTGGATCCATTGTGGATGCGGCTCGCTTTGTATTAGGATACAAACGAGGTGATCTGACTCGTTCATGTGGTTGAAATGCGAGTGGGGGCATCCTGTACAATGAGATTGTACAAGACCGGACCCTGAATTATTAGATCTACTGGTGTAACACCATTGACAACAAGGACTAATAACTTCGTAGATGGCCATAAGTGACTCGACTTGAATCCTGAGCGTGTTACTGGCTCCTGTCTGCGAGGGTCTGTCCTTTGACTAGTACGGGTGTGGGTGGTCACAGTTACTCGCCCAACATGCCTACCTTATCAGGGACAGAGCCAAGTAGGGAGCTGGGAACTTAACTGTGCGAGATTGAATTCACTCGTTCCCGCCTTTAGGAAAATTAGATGGGTTGTTCCCTTAAGTGTTTTCTCCAGGGCTTGGACCACGGGCGCCCACACTCTCATTGGCACGGGACAGTTTTTGTGTATGGTTGGACCATTACAACGTTGTTGTTCATTAGAGTAGCATTGGGGACTTAAGGAGCAAGAAGTAGACACAGGGGTAAGAAGGTAATTTGACCAAGCAGTGTCTATGAACAACCTGTGAAGGGTCGACTCGTGGGCATTGGTTATAACAGTGGACACGTAATATTCTGCACTGACGGGAGTGCAGGTACGAGCTTTAGTGGAGTGTTACCATAGCTAATGAATGTTAATTAACCGGGTCAAAGAGTTTGATAGGTAAATCTCGGATCATTGGAGCTCGTCACTGTAGGTACATTAGATCCCTTGGTTTGATCAATCTGGGTTAAAAGAAGGGTTAATGTTTTGGTGTGAATTGAAGTGTTCAAATTCACTTAAAGGGCAGTTATGTCATTTATATGCGATATGAATGATATAGTATATAGTTTAATGTGAATGAGATTCATAATAAACTATAGGTTAGCTCAATTCTTGAATTAAGGCTAATTAGATAAATTAATTGTGAGAAATTAAATTGAATTTGATTCAATTTAATAAATCCACATTATTGGAAATGTGATTTGTAATATAAGATATGAGATATCTTATAATATATGGTGATGCAAATATGATTTGCATAACCTATAGTTGTCGTAAAGTGGTAATAATGTGGAGATTTGAACTCCATCTTTTTGCACTATTTAAACCCTTCTTGCAGGAAGGAAATCATCTCATTCGCTCATTTCTTGGAATTCTAACCAAAAAGAAGAGAAAGTTCTCTCTCAACTCTCTCAACTTTTGTCCTCTCTTCTCCAAAACAACAACTTCCCACAAACTTCATTCTTCCAAAAGAAGAACAACCGAGACTCCGATTGGTTGTCGTGGACCTTTGTTCGAGAGAAGAATTGGAAGAGATCGAGATTGCACGAAATGTTCGTGATTCGCTGGAAGGGATTTAGAAGAGGGTTTTCAACAAGTAAGTATCTTGTATTTACCATTTTTTCCTTTTCGTTTAAGCATGTTTAGACTAAATTATTAGATAATTGATTTTAATGAAATTGAGTACCATAACGATAGAATGCCGGTTCGATCATCTTCGTGATGCAGTCGAGTCACTACTCTCCACATGTTTCAGTTGAGTACCTTTCTCATTCTCTTCAGCTTCCGAATCCAATATCCAGGTAGAGTCACTACTCGCCACATGTTTCAGTTACTAGTACGTCATATTTACCTTGATTCTTGCTCTTAGTAAGGAACTTGGGACAGTTTCACTTCCAGTGGTCGTCCCCATTGTAGTGGAAACACTTTCTTTCTTTGAAACTTCCTTGACCTTCTTGCCCTTTTGGGCGGTAGCTGGGTCAGCTTTACGCTTCTTCATCTTCTTCTTCCCTTTTGGGCGAGAAGGAGCAACAGATTATGTTCCAGAGGTCGAACCCCTATGATATGATATGTAGGCAACATTTGCCTCAGCTTGCGGTGTCCTGATCCAAATCAAGGACTGGAAGTTCTGTAGCTCATTGAGGAGGGTAGTAAGAGTGTAGCTAATTTTGTTCATAACACCATTGTTATGAAACTAAAGGAAACTCTTTTGAAGAGTCTCCAAAATAAAGCTGACCTTCCTCGACTCATCAATCGAAGTCTCGTTCATCTCTGCCAAAGTAAAGTGGGTCATCATGTCCAGAACATGTTCACGGACAGACGCCCGTTCTTTCATTCGAGCGTTAAAGACGTGTTTGAGTGAATCGTGCCTGACCTGAAAGGACTTTTGTCCAAATATGTCCTGCACCGAATCCATGATCTCCTTAGCGGTGATCATCAACTCGTGTTTCTTTGCCAAGACTCAAATAAACTGGCAATGATATAGACCTTGGCTTTTCCATTGGCCCTAATCAATCGATCGTATGCATCACGAAAACTTCGTGATGTAGTCGAGGTCGACAACTGAGGACACTCCTCAGTAAGCACGTGAAAGGAATCGAAGTCCCGAAGCGGAAGCGATTGTGAATCGCGCGCTCTTGATTTAGTTACAACGATTAAATACAATAACATATATAACTAGATTAAGCATATGAACACTGACACTACCGCCAGATCATGATCAAGATCTCAACAACACGATTGTGAACCTTTCTTTAAGTGCTCCTCCTCTCTCATGATCAAGATCTCAACAATACGAACTCGTACGAACACTGACACTACCGTCGGATCTTCTCCGTCTTTCTCTAGGTGAGGGAGGAAGGTGGGATCCCTTTAGGAGAGGTGAGTTGTTTTGTTAGAGAGATGTTTGTTGTCTTCGAACCTTTCCAACAACACAACAAATTCTAGGGATGGCTTAACCTAGTTGCATCTTATGCAACTATATATATAAGAAGATAGGGATGGAAAATACCATCCAATCCCTTTTTCATTCTCTCTTTAGTATATAATTAATATGTGTATCCAATTCACATTAAAACTATATATTATATCAATTATATCACATATAATTGTTATGACACCTCGCATATGAAATTGAACACTTCAATTTCATTCCTAACTTTATACCCTCAATCTTACCATGTTGAGCCAACGGAGGGACCGAATGGACCTACAGTTCATGAGCTTCAATGATATGAGATTAACTGATCAAACTCTTTGATCCAGTTAATCAATATTCATTAACTACAACTCACTCAACTATAGACTTGTAGTTGCACTCTCCTCACTGTAGATAATATCGTGTCCACTAATATAGTCATTACCCATGAGTCGACCCTTCACAGGTTGATCGTAATCACAACTGATCCTCTAATGAACAACAAGTCTAAGGTTCTACCTTAAACTCATACCCTCATAGAGGGCGGGGCCCCGTTGTTCAAGACCTGGAATCATTTCTTAAGGGAACAACCTATCTAATTCGTTAGTATAGGAATGAGGGAATTCCATCTTGCACAGTTAAGTTCTCAGCTACCTATGAGGTTCTGTCCCTGAGAAGGTAGGCTTATTGAGTCCGCTACAGGCCACTCTCACCAATACTAGTCTATGGACAAACTCCTATAAACAGGAGTTCTTAACTTTCTCAGGATTCAGGTCGAGTAACTAATGACCATCTATAAATTACTAGTCTTATCATGTTAACGATGTTACACTGGTTAGACTAATAATTTGAAATCCAGTCTTGTATGAACTCTTCATACAAGATGCCCCCACTCGCATGTCAAGTACATGAATGAGTTGGATTACCTCATTTGTACAAATTACAGCGTAACCCGCATCCATGGTGTTACCAGAATGAGGTTTCCAACCTTATTCTTATAAATAGACTATTTAGGTTATATTCTTGAACTGAACCCAAATAGTGTCCACTACACTGATGTTAAAGATAAATGTTATAACCTTTGAGCTTAGTTTATAGGATTTATAAAGTAAGACTGTAATTCTATCAAAACAAATAACACTTTATTTAAATGATCAAAATTACACAAGATTAGGGCATAAATCCCAACAACACGAACTTCAGGTCTTTTGTTACAAGATTCGTGTTAATATTGTTCTTCCACGTTGGAAGTTATCTCTCACTAACTTATCGGAAGCGAGCAAAACGATAATTGAGCTAGACATTTTTGTTGAAAAAATCAAATATTGTTTTGTGTCAATATCGCATAATCTTCTTTGAAATCCAAACAAATTTTAGCAAAATTTAATCTTATGATCCCTAGGTCATTTAAAATTGCAATGATATCTTATAGGTTTTGAATGACCGCCACCGAATGGTGAACAGAAACACTCCTCCTCTATGACGAGACTTTCTCGACCAGATCCTAATCCCAGAATAACTCTTATTCCATTAGGCGTCCAATTACCATTATTTTGTCGAATTCATTTACACTTATCGTGAGTGTCACCCTCAATCTCTAAGTTTCCAAGTATCTGTCGAAACAATAGCCACTGAAGGGTGAACCATGGACGAAAATCAACAAGGAAACTTTATCAATTTTGAGAATTCACGGTGTAGCGAATCCCATGATCAAATCCCTCCGAAGGGATTGTCTGGTCCAGGCCAAACTAGCAGGCGGATCATAGGGGTCTCACGGTGTTAATCGAAAGAAGAGACCGTGGGTCCCGTTTTCACATTTCTCAGTCCCACTCACTATAAGTACTATCTTCCTCTACTTTGATATTGATCCATACAAATACCATCCGAAGAGGGACACTCTCATTTTCGCCACGAGGCTGAGTATGGAACTCACGATGTGGACTTAACAGAGATTTGTGGTTGAAAAATTAAATGTATCTTATACACTTTATTTTCTCCCACACAACCCGTTATAATTTTCGGAATTGACCAAGATAGACCGGCTAAAATTTACCTAAGTCTACCAATATAACTTTTATATTGAATTTAGGCCTAAGTTTATAATCACATTATTACTTAGGTATATCTGAGTAAATTAATCACTTTTTAATTAACGGAACTCACGAAAAATATAACCTATGAATCTCCGGACCGAATTCACTCCCAGGTCGATTCTCAAGTAGTGGAGTTACTTATCAGTCACCATTGAAAGATTATATTTTGATTTCCTAATTCTAATCTTATTAGAACTACAAAACCTAAGTGTAATTATTCATGTTCTAAAAACATTAAAACGAATAATTAACTTAGGTTACATGCATTTCTATGTTATAGTGTTTGATCATTCACCACATGAATAACTATACTATAACATAAATATTCTGAAGGGAATGAGAATCCCCGCGCAGCGGAAGACGATCGAATCGTCGTGGTATCATCATGCAACATGCTTATTAAAATTGATCTAACTATTAGATCTAAGCTAAACATGCTGAAATTTTACAGGAAGAAGGAAAACTTAGTTGTTGTAGACCAATTCAGCAAAATCTCCTTGTTGATCACGAACTCTTCGTGCTTCTCGATCTCTACGAACTCTTCCCACGATCGGATCCCAAACACAACCAAATGATCTTCTTGGTTGTTCACTTTTGGAGAAGGAAAGTTGGTGGGAACTTTTGTGTTTTGGTAAGAGAGGAGAAATGTGAGAGTGGAGAGAATTCACTTTTGGTTTGTTAGGTCAAAATCCAAAATGAGAATTTTTGCTTCCAAAAGCTTCTCAAAACCCATCTTACAAAGGGTTTAAAAAGTGAAATGATGAAGTTCTCAACTTCATATTATTACCACTTTACCACAACCATATGTTATGTAAATCTCATTTACATAATTATATAATATAAGATATCTCATATCTTATGTTGCAAATCTCATTTGCAATAATTGTGGATTTAATTAATTTGAATCACATTCAATTTATTTTCTCTCTATCAATTTCTCCAATTAACCTTTAATTCAACAATTAGGCTAAGATATAGTTTATTATGAATCTCATTCATATTAAACTATATATTATATCATTTATATGATATAAATACTCTTAAAGTGAAATTGAACACTTCAATTTCATACCAAAACATTAACCCTTCTTTTATCCCAGATTGAGCCAACAAAGGGACCTAATGGACCTACAGTGACGGGCTCCAATGATTTGAGGTTAACTAGTCAAACTCTTTGACCTGGTCAACCAATGTTCATTAGCTCTGATGAACATCGCACTAAAGCTGTAGATTGTACTCCCATCAGTGTAGAATATTACGTGTCCACTGATATAACCAATGCCTGTGAGTCGACTCTTCGCAGGTTGTTCGTAGACATGGTTGGGTCAAATTACCGTTTTACCCCTGTGTCTACTTCTTGTTCCTTAAGTCCCCACTGCTCCTCTAATAAACAACATATTGTGATGGTCCTACAATACACAACACCGTTCTCGGCCCAGTGAGAAGGTGGGCGCCCGTTGCCCAAGTCCTGGAGACAGTACTTAAGGGAACAACCCCTCTAGATTCCCTATAGGCGGGAACGAGTTAATTCCATCTCGCGTAATTAGGTTCCCAGCTCTCTACTTGGTTCTGTCCCTGAGAAGATAGGCATATTGGGCGAGTAACTGAGACCACCCTCACCCGTACTAGTCAAAGGACAGACCCCCGCAGACAGGAGTCCGTAATACGCTCACGATTCAGGTCGAGTCACTAATGGTCATCTACGAATTTATTAGTCTTTACTGTCAACGGTGTTAGATCAGTAAGTCTAATAATTCACGGTTCGGTCTTGTACAATCTCATTGTACAGGATGCCCCCACTCGCATGTCAACCACATGAACGAGTCAGATCACCTCGTTTGTATCTAATACAAAGGGGGTCGCATCCACAGTGTATCCATGATTAGGTCTCTAACCCTATCCTTATACTGTAGACCGTTCGGGTGATTAACTCGAACGTGATCCTCCTTGTGTGTCAACTACACACCGTTCAAGTTCTAATTCTCTCATATATTCAATGACCCTTGAGCTTAGTTTATTGGAAAGGTTTAAAATATTGCGAGACACAAAGTAAAGAAATGAATAACTCTTATTAATTTCAAAACAATATTTTACAAACACGAGATTAGGACAGAAATCCGAACATATTCATCATATGAAATAAAATGCATGAGCATACTTTAATTTTAAAAAAATATAACACTTACATTTAATTAAATTAAAACATGCATTTAATTATATTATAACACTTATAATATAACCTACATGCAAACTATATATCATAACACTTTTAATATAAATGATCCAGGAATATGTTTAACCTAAGGTGAGATTTTAAATCTATATGACATACATTATGCACATATAATCTAATTAAATCATACATCACATGCATAAAATAATTAAATAGAAAAAATTGACCGGTTTTGGCACTTAGGAGTATTTATTTGATTAAAGAACATTAATATAACATTTATATTAATATTATTTAATAAAATAAATTAAATAAATTAACAAACACATTTTTCAAATAAAAAACAAATAAAAAAATAAAAATTTAAGCCCCACGATTGATAAAACTCTTCAACTGCCCATTTATCATGAACTGCTCACTGCACCTGTCCCCTATTCTTGCAGTGTTGCAACGTCGTGGGCAGCGTTGATGGTTCTACCATAGAACTTTAATGAGAGTGATCTCACGATTTCGCAAAACCTTACTGTCTTTGTCAAAGATTTTCACTCGCTTTTCCTCGTAATTGAAGTCTTGGTAACCCGAAAGCCTTATAATCGATCACATGAGATGCATTCGGCTCATAACCCCGTAGCATTGATATGTGGAACACGTTATGCACTGCAGCGAGGGATGGAGGCAAGGCTAACCTATAAGTCACTTGACCAATGCGCCCCAAGATCTCAAACGGACCTATGAACCTAGGGGTTAGCTTCCCCTTCCAACGAAATCTGTAAAAGGAATAAATTTCCAGCAGTAGAAGCGATGTGAATTGTCGTTGTTTCTTTGTCGTTAAAATCTTTTAAAAATTGAGATAAAACACTTTCTATCTAGATTAAGCATGCATAAAACAAGATGAACCCAATAAGTATCGTTACTAACCTCTTGAATAAGTCTTGTTTACGTTTCCTCCTCGGTCACGAACTCTCGATCCAACGAACCGTACCACGAAAGAAATCAAAGGGACACTTCCAGTTGATATTCTCGTGTGTTCTCGGGAAGACGAGGGAGATGTTGGGATTTATGCCCTAAAACTCGTAGTTTGTAATTATGTTAAATTAATGTAATAAAGTTTTATTATTTCAATAAATTGTTATTGTTCGTTATCTACGAGTTTGCCTTCATTTAAAACCTATATCCAATAAACTAAACATCCAAGCCTGTTAAATGAATCTATAACTGAATGTACTTTACATAAAAAGGGTCTCGGTTCGATATACAATCTAAAGGGTCTATAGTTAGGGGATAAGGTTTGGGTACCTTACCCTGGTAAAACTATGTATGTGGCCCACTTTGTATTTGATACAAATACTGTGATCCTAACGTTTTCGTGTAGCTGACATTTGAGTGGGCATATCCTATGTAATGAGATTACATAAGACCGGACAACGAAATAGTAACCTCTAGTTGTAACTCCGTTGTCTAGTTAGGTTTCTATTTCACTAGGATGACCTAGTCAACTTGATCTCAGTCCTGAGCAGGTTACGAACTCCTGTTCGCGAGGGATTGTCCTTTGAGTTGAACAAAGTGCCAGACCATCTCATTAGCCCGAGAGGGACTCTGTTTGTTGGTAGGACCACAAACAAATTGTTCATTAGAGGAGCACTGGTAGTTAAGGCACAAGATGTAAACCAGGGGTAAAACGGTAATTTGACCCAACTAGTGTGACGAACATTCGTGAAGGATTAACTTGCTGCTATTGGTCAATATCAATGGGAGGTTAATGAGATTAACCGAGCAATCTCGTATCGTTGGAGCTTCTGATCTGTACGTCCATTAGGTCCACCTTCTAGCTCGTAAAGGGTTCTTAGATCTTTTGAATTTGAAATGTTCAAATTCATTAGGGAATAAACTTAATGTATGTTGATACAATATAATATATAGTTTTGGAACTATATATTATAAATTTAATGTGAATGTGATTCATATTAAATTATATGAGAGAATTGAATTTTTGAAAGTGTTCAAATATTATATTAAATGTGAATGTGATTCACATTTGAAAACTATAGGTTAAAATTTAATGTGCACTGGATGTACATTAAAACTATAGGTTAAAGGGGTAATATGATTAGATGAGATTTAATCCAAATTAAATATATGATATTTAATTTGTTTTATTTAAATTATTAATTAAATTTGATTTAATTATTATTATTATTATTATTATTTTAATAATTAAATAAGGGAACGTGTCTTCTAGACACGTTCCCACTATCCCCTTCCTTCTCCTTATCGATAGCTTAACAAGGAGAAGGGGTGTGCTTTTTGCATCGGTCGATTAACGGTATTGGACAAGCAATTGGATAATTGCTCTCTCTCTCACTCTCGTTTCTGTTGCTCAAGGAGATCAGATCTCTATCAGGAGAGTGGTGGCACACTCTTTTGATTTCGGGTTTGTGAATGTTAGAAGAGATCGAGAGAGAATTAAGAGAAAAGTCACTTGCATTTTGGGACGGAATTCCAAAAATTGGCAACCATGCTCACCAAAAATGCTTTTTGCAACACCTATTTATCATGGTTTGTTGTGGCGTTAAAACTCCAGCAAATCAAAATTTAACATCAACCATATAATATGAAAATCATATTTCCATAACATATAATATAAGGTATCTCATAACTTATTATACAAATCACATTTGCATATCTGTGAATTTTTAAATTCGATCATATTAAATTTAATTTCACTAAATTTAATTTCTCAAAACTTGCTCTAATTAATTAATTTGGCTAGACTATAGCTTATTATCAATCTCATTCAAATTAAAGTACATATCATCTCCATGATATCACATTTAAATGACATATATACCCTTGTAATGAATTTGATCACTTCAAATCCACTCGAAACTATAAACCCTCATTTAGTCCAATTTAAGCAAACTGAGGGGCCTAATGGACCTACAAGTGACGAGCTCCAATGATATAAGATTAATCGATCAAACTCTTTAACATGGTTAATCAACAGTAATTAACTACGGTAACACTCCACTAAAGCCTGTAGCTGCAGTTTCCTCACTGTATGACAAGTTGTGTCCATCAATATAACCAATACCCATGAGTCAACCCTTCAGAGGTTATTCATAGTGAAAGTTAAATCAAATTACCATTTTACCCATGTGTCTACCTCTTGCTCCTCAAGTCCCAGTGCTCCTTTAATGAACAATTTTGTTGCATGGTCCAACCATAAACAACATCCATCTCGGGCCACTGAGAGGGTGGGCACCTATTGTCCATGCCTGGAGACAACAATCAAGGGAACAACCCCTCTTGTTTCCCTAGCTTGAGAACGAGTGAATTCCTTCTTGCGTAGGTAAGTCCCCAGCTCACCCGTTGTCCTATCCACAAGAAGATAGGCATATTGGGCGTACTCTTCGCACCCTCACCCGTACTAGTCAAAGGACAGACCCCCCAAGAGAAGAGTTCATAACACGCCAATGACTAAGGACGAGTCACTAATGGTCATCTACGAATTTGTTCATCTTTTACTGTTAAAGGTGTTAAGTGAATAGATATAATAATTCAATGTCCCGTCATGTACAATATCATTCCACATGATGCGCCCACTAACATGTCAACTACATGAACGAGTTGGATCACCTCGTTTGTAGCCAATACAAAGCGGATCACACCCACAGTTTCATAAGGATGAGGTTCCCAACCCTATCCGTATACTGTAGACTGTTCGAGTAATTAACTCCAACGTGATCCTCCCCGTGTGTGAGCTATACACCATTTAAGTCATAGTTCTCTAAAAAAATATGACCTTAGATCTTCGTTTAATGTATTAAGTTTATAAAATGCGAGAAACAAAATTTGATAAATGATCAAACTTTATTTATTAAATGAACGAGTATTACAAACTACACGAGATTAGGGTGTACACTGCAATAAACTCCCACTTGAACTAAGCTAGTTGAGTACAAAGTACATTTCCCAAATGTAAAGTATTACATAAATGTAATACAATAATCTAAGACATGGAATACCCTTTAGAAAACTCCCATTTTCCCTAGTCAGGAAGCACTCGTGGACCGAGACTCTTTTGGTGACCCTTAAACACCTTAGTCGTGAGGGCCTATTTAAATAGATAAACAACATTGTGCTCTGATGCTAACTGCGTAATTGTCATGTCTACGCAGTGCACAATCTCCCGTATCAGATGATAGAGGCATTCAATATGCTTTCCCCTCTCGTGACTCTAAGGTTTTCTTGAGTTGCCTACTGGACCAAATCATTCATTTTGAATTGTGAAGCCAGACATTCCTTAATGTCAGTAAGGAATCTTACATCATTCCTAATGAGGAGGATATCATCCAGATACAATATAAGAAATTCGACAGTGTTGTTGATGATTTTCTTGAAGACACAAAGCTCATCAACATTTTGATTAAAGCCACAAGGTTTGATTGCCTCATTAAACTTTATATTACAAGACATCTCGACTTGTTTCAACCATTAAATAGATCTTTGAAGCCTAACATTTTGCTCCTTGCCTTGAGTAATGAACCCCTTCGGCTGGTCCATGTAGATGGTCTCATCAAGATTTCCTTTGAGAAAGACCATCTTAACATTCATCTTCCATATCTAGTAGTCATAATATGCGACAATAGCTAAACAAATGCTGATAGACTATACCATTGCAACAAGAGAAAAGGTTTCCCCATAGTCAACCCTTCTCCCTGGGTACAACACTTTGCCACTAGTCTTGCATTGAAGGTTTGCACCTTCCCATTTACACCACGTTTACGCTTATAGATCCAATTGCAAACAACAGGTTTAACCCCATCACGTTTGTCCACAAGCTCCCAGACGCAATTCAAGTACCAAGACTTCATTACCTGGTTCATGATTTGAATTCATTCATCTTTGTAAACGTTAGTCATTGCCTGATAAGGTTGATGGATCCTTACAGTTATCATAAGGTATGATGACCTGGGTTTCAGCCAAACCCATGTAACGTCCAGCTTGTCTCAGTCTCCTCCCACTACGTCCAGGTGTTCTCAACTTTTAAGAACGTACTTGACTAGATGAGTTAGGATGAACAACACATGTTGATTTACTAGCACCATCAACATCTCTTGCTATTGAACTTTCCATTTCGTTCAACACAATCTTACTGCTAGGTTTACAGTCCCTTATATGGTCCTCCTTCAAGAATGTGGCGTTGTCGACGCAAGAACCCTATTTTCCTTAGGATCGTAAAATGAACCACACATCGTCTCTTTTGGGTATCCTACGAAGAGGCACAAATTTTAACGAGGTTCCAACTTCTTTGGGTTTGATACCAACACATGGATCGAGCATCCGCAAATCTTTAAATAGGGTAAACTGCCATCACAACCATTCCAGAGTACGAAAGGTGTTTCTTAATCACTCTTCGACGAGACATTGCCCAAGATGTATACTACAGTCTCCACTGCATAACTCCATAATGAGTTAGCTAGACGAGCAAAGCTCATTATCGACTGAACCACGTCTAATAGGGGTTTGTTTATCCTCTTCGATACACCATTCTGTTGTAGCATACCACGTGCTGAGTGTTGGGACATAATTCCGTGTTCAATAATATAACCCAGGAATTCAGTGTCCATGTACTCTCCATTCTTCACTAGTCTTTCAATCCTATTGTGACTTATGTGGGCTAGCCTTAGATGCCACAGATGGGCGATTTCTTTACGAGAAACTTTCAACGTTTTAGTTCATGTTTCAGTTGTTTTAAATAGGTCAGTATTCAAAATACTTTTGACCGAATTTTGCTTTAAAACATACAAGTTATGCTCAAGCGAAGCAGAACACAACACATTTCCATTAGCGGTAATAAATGTTGGGTTTTATGTCCTAAGACTCGTGGTTTTGTAACCTGAATGCATATTCTATTTTGCAATAAAGTTGTTATTGAGATTTAATTAGTAAAGATGTTTTTTAATAAAGTGAATTGTGTATTTTGCAACAATAATCCAATAAAGAACCATTGGCTATAGGATATACAAGTGGATCAAGATCAAGTTATAGTAAGAACGATCTATAGTATTAGGATAGGATTGGGTACCTTATCATGTGGACACTATGGACGCGACACACTTTGTAGAGTACAAATGATGTGATCCTAAATTGTTCATGTGGAGACATGCGAGTGGGGGTGTCGTATGCAATGTGTTTGCATAAGACTGGACCACGAAATAGTCACTTAGACTTTATAACACCCTTTACTTTCTTAACTGACTATATTCACACGATGACCTAGGTAACTAGATCTTAATCCTGAGCGTTCTATGAAATCCTGTTTATTCGGATTATCCTTAGATTTACATGGGTGGGAGTGGTGTGAGATTGCCGACTCAATAAGCCTCACATTTAAGGGATAATTCTGGGTAGATAGCTGGGAACATAGTTCTGCATGATGGAATTTACTCTTACCCGCGTTAAGGATCAGTAGATAGGTTGTTCCCTTAATTGCTGACTTCGGGTCTTGAACAAAGGGCCCACCCCTCTCATTGGCTCGAGAGGGATTCGGATTGCTAGTTGTACCACAAACCAATTGTTCATTAGAGGAACAGTGGGACTTAGTGAACAATAGGTAATTTCGGGGGTAAAATTGTCATTCTTACCCAGTTGTAGTTATGAAAAACTGGTGAGGGATCGACTTACTAATCATAGTTATATCGAGGGGCCAAAAATATATCTACAGTGAGTAGAGTGCAACCACTAGGCTTTAGTGGAGTGTTCTGGTGGTTAACGAATGTTGATTAGCTAGGCTAAAGAGTTTGGCTCGTTAATCTCGTATCGTTGGAGCTCATGATCTGTAGGTCCATTAGGTCTTCCTTATTAGCTCTGATACCAATTGAAAGAGTCTAGATTGAGAAAGCGAAATCAATTTTGGATCTTGAACACTCTAAGTTTATCAATTTTGTAAAATAAAATGCATGCTCAAAGTTGGAAAACTGGGAGTTAAGAAACTCACTTTTCAAGATCAAATTCTCTTCACCCGGTGGATGATTTTCAACACGAACACTTCGTGGACAACCGTTACTGTCATCCTACTATCCTCAGGCCTTGGAACGGATTGTGGGATCCTAAGTTCAGACAATTTTGAAGAAAGGACCTCTAAGTATACAAAACGGGAATTCTTATTATTTTTGCAAAATTCTCTCAAAACACCATTAAATAAAGCTTCCTCAAGCTTCATTTGAGTGACAACTCAAGTGTGACAAGGATGGTTTTAGATGGAGATGGCCAATTTTGGTGAATTTCAAGATGAGAGGGATTGGGCAAGTTTCCCACTCGATTTTTATGAAAATCATGAAAATCCTTCATTTACCATTTGAATTTTAATTAAAAAATCAATATTAAAATGATTTTTTTAATTAAAATTAACTTAATTAAATTAATTATTAAATAATTAATTTAATATTAAATATTAAATTAAATAAATTGTCGGATCTCGATCGGTTTTTCGAACACAATTCTTTATTCAAGCTATAAACCGATCTAATATTTAAATCATATATAAATGTATACATCTCCTTTTAATCATAGTTTAATTCATAATTAAACTATGATTCGTTAAATATATCACATATAATTAACGCATTCTCCAAAACTGAAATTTGAAAATCAAATTCTTTTCTCTCAAAATGTTAGAAAACAATATGCCTAAGTAAAAGTATACCCAAACTGTTTAAAATACTTAGTGAGAGTGAACAGATATATATGATATATCAATTTCCTCTTACGCTCTCCGCGAAGTTCACACCGTGAGATTTATGCTTGTCCTCGTGAGGTTAATAGGGCATCCCCATTCGGATGGTGTTTGCATAAATCAAGAGCAAGGTGAATGGAGAAAGTATTTATAGTAAGTGGGAGAAGGAAGTGTGTCAACACATCCTATGGTCTCCTCTATTAGGTTGGACCGTGAGATTCCCATGTTGCGCCTGCAGGTTGCCCGTAGTAGCACCATCAATTCGGAGGGATGTAACATGGGATTCAGAACAACTCAAACTCTATAAATGGTTAGAGTCTTTTAGGTCCATTCCCAACTTTGTCTCTCCAATTCGGTAGCATTGTTGGGGCCAACCTCTGAGGTCTGAAAATGGCGGGTCACACTTACAAGAATTGCTAAGTGTTAGTAAAGTCTTGACCAAAGTAGCGATAACTATGATGCTATAAGAATAAGAGTTATTTCGATGTTAGCATTTAGTCAAGAATGTATTGGTTCAGTGAAGGAGTGATTGACTGCCCCTCAGTAGCGATTGCTCTAATTCACTGAAGTATCGTTGCTAAAAAAATAATTAGTTTATGGGTACAATATTACTTTTGCTAAAATTCTTAAATTGGATATGTTGCAAACATCTCACTAATAGAATTCATTATTTTTCAGCATGACGAGTTGTTTTATCCAGTTACTCGCCTTCAATGAACTTAGCAGCGTCCATTTTTGATTCTAGAAATCAAACTTGAATACGATTCTCGTTCTTGATGATCTGAGGTTCGTCATAACGGAGGAATGTCCTCCCCTCCCAGCTCGACAGCAAACCGAATTTTTCGAGATACATATGACAGATGGATTAGGTTTAATAAGAAGGCCCCATCTTAGCCAGCATATCTGATGTGTTGTCTAAGAATCATGAGTGCATGGTCACCGCAAAGGAGATCATGGGATCGTTACAGGCGATGTTCGGACAACCGTCCTCATCGGTCCGTTATGATGCTCTCAAATACGTTTAAAACTCCCGTATCTTTCTTCGAATTGCACTGCTACTTCCTTCCCCTTATGGTTTTTCTTGTTATTCTCTTCCGGCTTAGCTAATGGTTTTCCACTCCTTAACTCTATAGCTTGCGCTTGTTCCTTCCGTTCCCTTTTTGGAAGTTCAGTATCTGCATGAAGCTTACCTTGAGGCCTAGATCTTATCTCATTAGCAAGTTGCTCCACTTGCACTTCGAGGTTTCTTATCGAAGCTTGCTGACTTTGAATAACGGCTTGCTGTCCTTGAATGACAGCATCATTCTTAGCCATATATTCCTTAAGTAAAACTTTCAAGAGAAGTACCTGGAATATGTTGCAGGGCGGTTACAACACTCTGATGTTGGAGCATCGGCTGCTGATTACCATAGGCATGCTGATTCTGATGCCCAAAACCTGGTGGATAACTCACCTTTTGCTGTACATGAGGGGCTTGAGAATTACTTCCCTGACCTCCCCAAGCAAAGTTAGGGTTATTCCGCCAGTCTGGGTTATAAGTATTAGAATAGGGATTGCTCCTTTGAGTACCTTGGTTCCCAACATAGTATAATGAGGCTGGGTTACTAGGACAACATTCAAATGTATGTTCTTCCCCACAATAAACACATGACTCAGAACTTACTACTTGGTTTACCATAGTTGCATTCTGAACATTAGGGGAAACTTGAGTTGCATTTCCAACAGTTAGGTTTTTCAGCATATTGGCCATCGATGCCATTTGTGCATTTATAGCGGTTAAAGCATCTAACTCCAACATGCCTCTAACCTTTTTACCTTGGGAGCTCCTTGAATCAGCCCACTGACAGTTGTTTGAGGATATTCTCTCCAGTATCTCAAATGCTTCATTATAGGTTCTTGATAAAAGATCCCCATTTGCAGAAGCATCCACAACTTGTTTAGTGGTTGTATTGAAGCCATTGTAAAATATCTTCATTTGAATACAATGAGGGAGTCCATGATGAGGAAACTTCCTGAGCAAATCCTTAAATCTCTCCCAGGCTTCACTCAAGGATTCATCATCCAACTGCTAGAAAGCCACAAATTCATTCCTAAACTTAGCATTCCTAGTTGGCAGGAAATACTTAATGAGGAATTTTTCAGCAAGGGTGTTCCAAGAGTCAACTGCCCTAGGAGAAAGTGTATTCAACCATGTCTTCCTGCATCTCTAAAGGAGTGAGGGAACAAACTCAACCTTAGAGCATCCTTGGGCACTCCTGGCAGTTTAAAAGAATCACTAACCCCTAGGAAGGATTTTAAATGCAAGTGAGGATCTTCAGATGATAGTCCATGAAACTGTCCTATGGTTTGGAGCATTTGGAACATGACAGGTTTAAGCTCAAACGTTGGGGCTTGGATTTCTTGCCTAATGATCCCAGGATTTAACTCTTCAACCAAGAGATTGGCATAAGTTCTAATAACTCTCTCCCTGTCATCTGCTAAGACAATAACATTGGCAGGGACCATAGCTTGGGGTTCGACTAAAGGTGGTCTAAAGCCTTCTTGGCCATGTGGTTTGTTTCCAGGGTTATTTGAGGATTATTAGGATCTATAGGACCTCCACGAAAATCTGCCATTCTTTCCCTTTGAATCCTCCTTCTTCTATGAAATGTTCTCTCAGGTTTAGGATCTAGGAAAAATTCTAAACCTGGGAAATCAATCATGCACAATTACAGCACCTAAAAAACAAAGAAACACCTTAGTTATACCTTTCTTTCAGCTCAAAAATCACTAAAAAGAACTCAAACAAAGTAAAAATAAAACTAATCCCCGACAACGGTGCCAAAAACTTGTTGACTTAGAAGGGGTGTGTAAATTATTATGAAAACACTCCTAAACAGTGCAAGCATACACAATCTAAGCAGCAAGTGATAAGTATTTTGATCGTCTCCTCAGGGATTAGTTGTAGGAAATTCACAGGGTTGAGTTGAGTTTAATGAGTAAGGGTAACCAACATAAATGAAATGAATATTGGAATTAGAAATTAAAAGTAATAATTGAAATGCTAAAATAATGCAAAAGAGGATTAAAAACAGTAAGGCAGAAACAAACACAAGTCTAACCAAAACAGTAAAAGGGGATAGGATTAGGGACGAAATTATGCTTCAACAATCTTAATGCTAGAGCTCAAAACTGCACCAGAGCTCAAAACAGTATGACTCACGGAATCTTCAAATATTTCCTCGCGATTTAGGCACTTTATTTCCATTAAACACCTTAATTTTAGCTCCTAACTGTTAACCATTGGTGAGTGACTATTCCTAGACTCCTCAATCACCTGAGAGAAGTAAATCTCTTAATCAGAACTAGTGTCATGCCTTGAAATCGATTTATTCTTCCCTTTTCCAAGTTGGAATAAACAATACTAAGATGAGATGGCCAAACAAACCTTAGTTAAGCATTAAATTCACAAGGCAAAAGAAAGGAAGAAATGAATGCTTAAAACTTGGTTCTCCTTGTTTTAAAAAGAAAAGTAATGAAGTGAAAGGCAAAAGGAAAACAAGGAAGGAAAAACATAAACCATTTTGGTTTGGTTTGCTCTAAGAATAATGAAGAAAGAAAATGAAAGGAAAGATTATAATATTGTGTTTTGTTAGGAATGAAAAGAAAAGAAAAGAAAAGAAAAGGAAAAGGAAAAAAGAAAGAAAGTGGAAGGTGGGACCCCCACCTTGGTTTTTCTTTTTAAACAACCAAGTACCTTCAATTTTCTTCTCATTTTCATCAAAGAGGAGCTGAGGGTTCGTGGGAGAAGCTTAAAGGAAGAAGAAGAAGGTTGTTTTGGAGCTGGATTTGCAGAAGAGAGGGAGAGAACTCAAGCAATTAGTATGACAACAAGGTAATCACTCTGCCATGTTCTGCTATTTTGTTCATCACGAGCTCCACAGAAAGAGGTAAGAGTTGACATTTTGCTTCATGAAAGTTAACTCATATTGGAACAAAATTCGTGAAGGAAGCTCGAGCAAATTCGGATCTTAAGCTACTGATTTGTGAAGAGGAAGACAGAACACAGAATTTACTGTCAAATCCGAGAAGTCTCTGATGTTTTGGTTGTACGGACCTGTAGAGTTGGAATCAGAAGCTCTATTAGCTATGGTCTGAAATCTTATTGCATTTCCTACAACTTTCATGAAGAATTCGTGAATAGAAAATGATTGGAAGATGTTGTAAATAGCAGGTCAAGTTTCGGGTTGCAGCAGAAAATCGAATCTGGAATAGCAGAAGTTAGTTCCAGGGAAAGGAGCTTTCGAGGTATTTCTGAACCAATCTATTGGGCATTTCAATTTCCTGTCTTCATATGATTTTTAGAGGGTTCAAAAAGGAAGAATTTGGTATAAAGTACATCCTTTTTGGCTATGTAATGAAGAAGTTATGAGTATCTGAATACAGGGCTTAAAATCTGTTAAATGCTGGAATTTTTGTTGGAGTATTTTCTTGTAGTTTAAAGGTTAAAAACCATGAGCTCGAGGTTCTAAAACATGGTTTTGGTTTGTTTGATGTGCCAAGAACAAAAGGTCGAGTGTACGGGTCAAGACTTTAGTTCTAACACTGTGAGTGACAAAACGAACCTTGAAAATGGTTTATAGGCTTGTATTATGCTTATGAAATGCAAGGTTTTGCTAAAACGAAATGGTTTAGATGTTTATTGTTTTCTTGAACACTTGTTTATGAGCATTAATGATTTCTTAGAAATGTTTTAAAGTGTTCATGATGAGCCTAAAAGTCTTTATGAAATTTATACATGAGCATATGTCTAATGATTGCCAAAACTTATGGAGATGTTATGATTTCAAGCAAGCATGTACTAGCAAGTATGTTTTAAAGATTTCTAGTTTTATGAACAAGCTAAGAAAGCTTGAGTTTTATGAAAGAAAAAGATAGGCTGGCATGTTCAAATGTTTTCATGTGATCTTTCGAGATATTGAGCCCGAGGCTATGTAGTACTGCAGTGTGCACACAGTCTTATTCTCGTTGTCGACGTTGAGTGTACTCCGTGACAACAGCCTGCTGTCGTGAGTCTTTGGGTGGGCCCCACTACGACAAAGACGATGGGAGGCCGGGCGGGCCCCACTACATCGTAGAATAAACGTTGGTGTCTTTGGCGTGCCCTACACAACGTAGATTGTGACATGTTTTAAAAAGAGCTTATATCATTTACATGCCTTACGAGATTTTAATCAGATACTTGCTTTGATTTTCATGAAAAGCTATTATGATTATACAATTACTTTTAACATTTGATTACTGGATGCATATGCTCATAGATGGCCAGTGATATTATTTACGAGTTAATAACTTTCTTTAAAACTCAAGTCACTCACCGAGCTTCATAGCTCATTCTTTCGATGTTTTTCCCCACTTTTCGTAGGATCGAGCTCCGGTGCCTCGATAACCCGCCATAATCACTGGAAGCTTCTCATGTTTGATATGTTGTACGTGGTTGGTGTAGTTTAGCAAGTCCATATGTTTGTAAATTATTTTAAGAGAACTATGTAGTTATAGTCGTATGTGCTTTAGAGGTTGTGGTTGCTTAATTAGTGGTTTTGGATGTTTGTGGTTACGATGTTCTTGCTCGTTTTAGTTTCCAGGAGAGACTTAAGAAGAGTTTCTCCTCATGTACGTCTTAGAGATGTCCAGTTTCCGTTGTGTTAAGTTTAAAGTGTTCCATATGCGAACATAGTTTCTTTTCAGGTAAAGTAGTGTCAGCAGGTATTGTTAAGAGGTAACAATGTCTGTTGGCTTCATGCCGTCTCCCGGGCTAAGTTAGCAAGTGGTTCGGGAGGGGGTGTGACATGATATCAGCATTGAGCTCCAGCAATCCTTATCCTTCAGCCATTTCACCGCTACAGCTGCTCGAAGCAGGCCTTCCACACTTCATAGCATTAACTACCCAAATTCCTCAAATTATGGTAAGAAAAGAATAATATTCCAACAATCAGAAGTACTCCAATGATCTTGTGATATTTAAAGGTAATCTGTAGAACTAACGCACAAAGTACTTCATCCAAGGGTTAAAACAGTCAAGACTTCTCGAAATACTAAGGAATAATTACAATAAAAGCTCAAGCTTAGCTCTCATTCTTAGAGCTAACAGCAGGAAATGGAAATAAGGTTTCTAGTAAACCCTGAAACTATGTACAAATTATCTAATAACAAGTACTTCCTGCCAAAATAGATCTTCACCGTGTCAATCACTGTAGCAGAGACAACCTCCCCCGATCCAACCTGTAGCGTTATCTCACCATCTCGTACCTGCCGCCATAACTAATTCCCTGAAAAGAAGAACAAACATGGTTAGTCTCGCCCGAATTCAGTGTCCAGGCAAAGTCATTAGTCTCCATTAAACAGGTTTCTAAACCCTATCAATCACATTTACCTTGATTCTTCTTGACGACAACGAACTTGTGGCAGTTACCCTTCAAGTTGTCGTCTCCATTAAGTGGAAACACTTTCTTTTTTCTACAACATCCTTCACCTCTTTGCCCTTTTTGGCGGCAACACGGACAACTTTGCCCTTTTTCATCTTCTTCTTCTACCCTTTCGTGTGAGAAGGAACCACAAATTTTTTTCCAGAGGTCGAACCCTTGTGAATGGACCTGAAGGCAACATTTGCCTCAGCTTTCAGTGTCCTAATCCTCATCAAGAACTGGAAGTTGTGTAGTTCATTGAGAAGTGTGGTCAGAGTGTAGCTATTTTTTTCATAATAGCATTGGTACGAAACTGAACGAAACTCTTCGGAAGAGTCTCCATAATGAATTTCATCTGGCTCGACTCATTGATCGAAGACCCATTAATCTCTGGCAGATTAAAATGTGTCATCATGCCCACAACATGTTCACGAAAAGACGTCCCTTCTTTCATCCGAGCGTTGAAGATTTGTTTGAGTAAATCATGCCGAACCTGAAAGGACTCTTGTCCAAACATTTCCTGCAATGACTCCATGATCTCCTCAATTTTTACCATCAACTCATGCTTATTTTCCATGTCTCAAGATAAGCATGCAATGATGTAGACCTTGGTCTTTTCATTGGCAATGATGTACGCATCACGAACACTTCGTGACGCAGTTGAGCCCGACACCTTAGGACACTGCGCGGTGAGGACGAACTTAAGGTCGTCAGTTACTAGAACCATGTTTATATTGTTTTTCCATGTTTGGAAATTATCTCACACTACTTTGTCCGATTCTAGTAAAGTTATCATTGAGCTAAACATTATGCAAAAAAAACAAGTAAAAAAATTTGTGTCAGTCACGCAAAAAACTTTCTGAAATACAATCTAGTTTTAGCAAAAAATTATCCTATGATCCCTAGGTCATTAAAAATTACAATGACCCTGGAGCTTAGTTTATTGGACAAGTTTATAAATAATGCGAGACACAAAGAAATGAAATAAATAAGTCTTATTAATTTCAAACAGTGATTTATAAACACGAGCTTAGAAGAAAAATCCCAACAAACTTCCACTCGTACTAAGCTACTGGAGAAAATACATTTCTGAAATGTACATAAATTACAATGAAGTAATACAATAAACTAAGGAATTGAATACCCGTTTACACATCTCCCAGTTGCCCTAGTCAGGAAGCTCTCGAAGACCTAGACTCTCTAGGTGACCCTCAAACACCTTAGCCGTGAGGGGCTTTGTAAATTGATCAGCTACGTTGGGCTCCGACGCTATCTGCGTGACCGTCACGTCTCTGAGGTGCAGAATTTCCCGTATCAGATGATACTTGCGCTCAATGTGTTTGCCTCACTTATGGCTTCGAGGCTCACGTGAGTTGGCTACTGCACCACTGTTATCACATAACAGTGTGATCGACAAGTTCTTATTTGGAACAACTTGAAAATCCATCATGAACTTCCTAAGCCAAACAACTTCCTTTGCAGCTTTACAAGCCGCAACATACTCCGCTTCCATAGTGGAATCAGCGATGCATCCCTGCTTGATGCTTCGCCATATTACAGCTCCTCCATCCAGAATGAAGGTTGGCCCCAAAGTGGATTTCCTACAATCCTTATCGGTTTGAAAGTCATAATCCGTGTAACCCGTAAGGATGAAATCCCCACTACCATACACTATGCTGTAGTTCCTCGTTCTCCTAAGATACTTGAGGATTGCCTTTACGACTGTCCAGTGATCTAATCCTCGATTGGACTGATATCTACTGACAATTCCTACTGCATAACAGATGTCAGGCCTCGTACACAACATGACATACATCAGGCTCCCTAAAGTCGAAGCATATGGAATCTGTCTCATATCCTCAACATCTTTAGTTGTCTTAGGACACTGATCCTTAGACAAGTGAACCCCATGACTGAAAGGCAGCGAGCCCCTCTTGGAATTCTGCATCTTATATCTAGAAAACATCTTGTCAATATAAGACGCCTGAGACAAGCCTAGTGTTTTGTTCTTCCGGTTCTGGACAATCTAGATACAGTGAACGTACTGAGCTTCTCCCAACTCTTTCATTTGGAATTGCGAAGCTAGCCACTTCTTAATGTCAGTAAGAAATTCTACCTCATTCCCAATGAGAAGAATATCGTCCACATACAACACAAAAAATGCGACAGTTTTGTCAACGATTTTCGTGTAAACACAAGGCTCGTCGACATTTTGATCAAAGCCATAAGATTTGATCGCCTCATCAAACCTTATATTACAAGACCTCGAAGCTTGTTTCAACCCATAAATGGACCTATGAACCCAGCAAACCTTTTGCTCATGGCCTTGGGCAATGAACCCTTTGGGCTGGTCCATGTAGATGGTCTCATCAAGTTTGCCATTCAAAAAAGGTTGTCTTGACGTCCATCTGTCGTACCTCATAGTCATAACACGCAACAATGGGCAAAAGGATCCTGATCGACTTTAACATGGCAACAGGTGCAAAGGTCTTCTCATGGTCAACCTCTTCAACCTGGTAAAACCCTTTAGCATTAGTCGGGCATTGAAGGTCTGCTCCTTCCCATATACGCCACGTTTACGCTTGTAGATCAATTTGCAACCAATATGTTTGACCCCATCCGGTTGATCCACAAGCTCCCATACAGAATTGAAGTACATAGACTCCATTTCCTGGTCCATAGCTTTAATCCATTTTTTTTTGTCAACATCAACCATTGCCTGATCATAGGTCAATGGATCCTCACAGTCATCATCAGGAGCGGCAACTGAGATTTCAACTAAACCCATGTAGCGATCGGGCTGTCTCACAGTCCTCCCACTACGTCGAGGCATTCCCAACACTTGGGGCAGGCATCCCTAAATTATGAAGTGATGTAAACTGCCTTTACGTCCACTCCAGAGCTCGAAAGGTGTTTCACAAACACTCTTCGACAGAACGTTGTTCAAAACATAGACCGCAAACTCCAATGCGTAACCCCAAAAAGAATAAGGGAGACGAGCATAGCTCATCATCGACCGAACCATGTCCAACAAGGTTCTGTTTCTCTTCTCCGATACACCATTCTACTGTGGCATACCCGGTGCTGAGAGTTGGGATGTAATTCCGTGTTCTATCATATAGTCCTTGAATTTAGTGTCCATGTACTCTCCACCTCGATCCGATTGAAGTGTTTTAAACGTCAGTCTTGTACTCCTTGAACTTTTCAAGAGTTTCAGACTTCCTGTGCATTAGGTAAATATACCCACCCCTGGAGTAATCGTCTATGAAAGACACGAAGTACTAATAACCGGCCCGAGTTTTAACATTCATCGGACCACAGAGGTCATAATGTACTAACTCAAGAGACTTTTTTGGCTCTATATCCTTTTCCACTAAAAGAACGTTTGGTCATTTTGCCCTTAAGGCATGACTCACACACCGGTAAAGAGTTTTCTTCCAACTCGTTTAGAAGTCCACTCTTCACTAGTTTCTCAATCCTATTTAGATTAATGTGGCCTAACCGTAGATGCTAAAGATGGGCATTTTCTTTAGGAGAAACTTTTGCTATCTTAGTTAGTGTTTCTGCAGTTTTAAACAATTCAGTATTCAAAAAACTTTTGACTGAATTAGGTTTCAAAGCATACAGATTATGCTCGCGTGAAGTAGAACAAATAATATTACCATTTCTTTAAATAAATGCTTTATTACCATAAAATGAAACGGAAATACACTGTTCTAAAAGGAAGGAAATAGAAACTAGGTTTCTAGTAAACCCTTGAACTACGTACAAACTGTCCAACAAAATGTAGTTCCTGCCAAAAAGTAGCTTCACCGTGCCGATCGCTGCAGTAGAGACAAGCTCTCCAGATCCAACCCGTAGAGTCACCTCACCCTCTCGCAGCGACTGCCGGGAATCAATCCCCTGAAAAGAGGAACAAACATGGTTAGTGACGCCCGAATCCAATATCTAGGCAGAGTCACTACTCTCCACTAAACAAATTTCTGTCACAAGTAAATAACATTTACCTTGATTCTTCCTCTCGACCAGGAATTTGGAACAATTCCTCTTCCAGTGTTCGCCTCCATTGCAGTGGAAACACGTTCCTTTCTCTACAACGTCCTTGACCTTCTTTCCCTTCTGGGCGGCAAGTCGGTCAGTTTTCCCCTCTTCATCCTCTTCTTTCTTTTCGGGCGTGAAGGAGCAACATGTTTCGTCCCAGAGGTCGAACCCCTGTGATAAGACTAGTAGGCAACATTTGCCTCACATTCCTTGACCCTGTTCAAGTACTAGAAGTTTTGTTGCTAATTGAGGAGGGTGGTCAAAGTGTAGCTAATTTTATTCATAACAGCATTGCTACGAAACTGAAGGAAACTCTTTGGAATAGTCTCCAGAATAAACTGACTTGGCTCGACTCATCGATAGAAGCCCCGTTCATCTCAGCTAGATTAAAGTGTATCATCATGCCAAGAACATGTTCACAGACAGACGACCCCTCTTTCATCCGTGCGTTGAAGACGTATCTGAGCGACTCATGCCAGACTTGAAAGGACTGTTGTCCAAACATTTCCTGTAGAGACTCCATGATCTTCTTGGCTGTGACCATCAGCTCATGCATCTTTTCCAATACATCAGACATGCTGGCAATTATGTAGACCTTGGCCTTTATATTGGCCTTGATCCATCGATCGTATGCATCACGAACACTTTACGATGCAGTCGAGCCCGACATCTGAGGACATTCCTCATATAGCACGAACTTAATGTCGTTAGTTACCAAAATTGTGTTTATGTTATTTTTCCAACTTTGGTAATTATCTCCCACTAATTTATCGGACGCGAGTAGAGCTATTATTGCGCTAGACATGTTTTAAGCTGAAAAATTTAAAAAACTTTGTGTTAGTCTCGCAAAAAACTTTTTGAAATCCAATAATGTTTTAGAAAAATTGATTCATGATCCCTAGGTCATTCAAAATTTTGCAATGATACCCTAAAGGTTTATAATGACCGCCACCGAAGGTTCAACAGAACACTCCTCTTCTAGGACGAAACTTTCTCGATTAAACCCTAATCCCAGAATAACTCTTATTACATTAGGCGTCCAATTACCACTGTTTGGTCGATTCATTAACACTTAACGAATTCTTTGAGTGTCACAATCAATCTTAAGTTTCCAAGCATACGTCCAAACAATAGCCACCGAAGGGTGAACCAAGAAGGAAAACCAACCAGGAAACTGTATCCCTTTTGAGAATTAACGGTGTTCTGACTCCCATGATCAGGCCGTCCGAAGGGATTGTTTTGTCCAGGCCAAACTAGCAGGTGGATCATAGGTGTCTTACGGTGTGTATCGATAGAAGAGACCGTGGGTCTCGTTTTCAGAAGTCCCGCTTCCACTCATTATAAGTACTCTCTCCATCAACGATGATATTGACCGATACAAATGGCACCCGAAGGGGGACGCTCCCATTTGCGCCACGAGGTCGAGTATAGATCTCACGGTGCGGACTTTAAGGAGATTTGTGGTTTGAAATT
This sequence comes from Trichosanthes cucumerina, assembly GCA_036507285.1. Lineage (NCBI taxonomy): Eukaryota > Viridiplantae > Streptophyta > Magnoliopsida > Cucurbitales > Cucurbitaceae > Trichosanthes > Trichosanthes cucumerina. Next base: position 9,844,270 of record CM071837.1, on the reverse strand, counting down.
CAAATGTATCTCATACACTTTATTCCCTCTCACTAAGCACTTTAATTTTAATGGGTTTGACCTTGATAAACCGGCGAAAATTTACCTAAGTCTACCAATATAACTCTTATATGGTATTAACCTATGTCTATACTCATATTATAACTCGGGTCGATGTGAGTTATTTAAAACACTTTTAATTAGCGGCACTCACGATAAGTATAATCTAAGAATCTCCAGACCGAATTCACTCCCAGGTCGGTTTCCAGGTAGGGGTGTTCCGCAAGCGTCAACTTAAATACCCCGCCTGTTTTCGCTCCGATTTCTTCACGACAACTCTTGCCACAAACGACCCGGACTTAAAGACTCGATTTACAACAAAATTGCCCAAACAACGGGCCGTTACATTGATCTCATCAACATAATTGTAAATCTAATCTAGTGCCAAAAACCAAATACATCCATTTCGCAAACCAAACATTCATCTCATGAAAACATGGTAAATCACCCACCTAAAATTAACAAAACAGTGCATAGATGAAGAACCATCGAGATGTCTCAGATACCAATTGAATGGAATGAGAATCCCCGCGCAGCGGAAGACGATTGAATCGTCACGGTATCATCATGCAACGTGTTTACTAAAATCGATCTACCTATTAGATCTAGGCTAAACATGTTGAAAAATATACAGCAAGAAGATTAACTTACTTGTTGTATACCGATTCAGCAAATTCTCCTTGTAGATCACGAACTATTCGCGCTTCTCGATCTCCAAAAATTCTTCCCATGATCAGATCCCAAACACTACCAAATGATCTTCTTGGTTGTTCTCTTTTGGAGAAGGGAAATTGGTGGGAACCTTGTGTTTTGGAGAGAGATGAGAAAATTGAGAGAGAAGATAGAATTTCACTTAGCTTCCAAAGCTTAGTTTAGGTTAGGTTACAAAACCCATCTAACAAAGGGTTTAAATAGTGGAATGATGAAGTTCACAACATAACATAATTACCACTTTACCACAACCATATGTTATGTAAATCTCATTTACATAATTTTATAATATAAGATATCTCATATCTTATGTTGCCAATCTTATTTGCAATAGTTGTGGATTTAATCAAATTGAATCTCATTCAATTTATTTTCTCTCTTTCAATTTCTCCAATTAGCCTTTAATTCAACAATTAGGCCAACACATAGTTTATTATGAATCTCATTCATATTAAACTATATATTATATAATCTATATGATATAATTACTCTTAAAGTGAAATTGAACATTTCAATTTCATACCAAAACTTTAACCCTTCTTTTCTCCCAGTTTGGGCCAACCAAGGGACCTAATGGACCTACAGTGACGGGCTCCAATGATTTGAGGTTAACCAGTCAAACTCTTTGACCCGGTCAACCAATGTTCATTAGCTACAGTAACCTGTAGCTGTACTCCCATCAGTGTAGAATATTACGTGTCGACTGATATTGTAAACCCGAGATTTTTCTTTGGAACTTCCTTATTATCAAACAACAAAAAGAAAGAAGAAATGAATGTTTAAAACTTTGTTTCCCATGTTTTAAAAAGAAAAGAAATGAAGTGAAAGACAAAAGGAAAACAAGGAAGAAAAACTTTAAACCATTTTTGGTTCGGTTTGCTTTAAAAGATAAAAGGAGAAGAGAAAATGAAACAAATGTAAATCATATTAAGTTTGTTTTGTAAAGAAAAGAAAAGAAGGAAGGAGATAAAGGAAAGGAAAGAAAAGGAAAAAATGAATGAAAAAGGGAAAAGCAAAGTGGGTGGTAGACCCCACCATAGTTTTCTTTTTTTAAATAACCCTTTCCATCGATTTCTATCTCATTTTCAAAAAGGAGCAGCAAGGGTTTCGTGGGAGAAGGTGAAATGAAGAAGAAGAAGAAGCTTTTCATGAGTTAGAGTTGCAGAAGAAGGAAGGAGAGCTCAAAGCTTGGTTGTTTAGCAGCAAGGAGATCAACTCAGACAAGCTCTGATTTTCTGTTCATCTCGAGCTCCTCAAGAAGAGGTAAGAGTTGAGCTTTTGTTTCATGAAAGTTAACTCATATTGGAACAAAAGTCGTGAAGGAAGCTCGAGCCAATTCTGATGTTAAGTTGCTGTTTTGTGAAGAGGAGGACAGAAGACAGAATTTGCTGTCAAATCCGAGAGGTCTCTGATGTTTTGGTTGTTCTGATCTGTATACTTGGAGTTAGAAGCTCTATTAGGTATGGTTGGAAAGTTTATTTAATTTCCTACAACGTTTGTGAAGCAACCGTGAACATAAAATGATTGGAAGATGTTGTAAATAGCAGGTCAATTTCGGGTTGCAGCAGAAAATCGATTCTGGAATAGCAGAAGTTGGTTACTGGGAAAGAAGACTTCGAGATATTTCTGAACCAATCTATTGGGAATCTAATTTTCATGTCTTCATAAGAGTTTTAGAGGATTCAAAAAGGAAGAGTTTGGTATAATGTACATTCTTTTCGGATAAGTAATGAAGAAGTTATGGCTAACTGAATACAGGGCATAAAATCTGTTAAATGCTGGAATTTTTGTTAGAGTGTTTTCTTGTAGTTTTAAAGTTAAAACCATGAGCTCGAGGTTCTAAAACATGATTTTGGTTTGTTTGACAGGCCAAGAGCGAATAGGTCGAGTGTGTGCGGTCAAGACTCTAGTTCTAACACTGTGAGTGACAAAACGAACTTCAAAATGAGCTATATGCTTGAAAAATGCTTTAAGAAATGCAAGTTTTGCTAGAATGAATTGTTTCAAAGCTTTGTGTTTTATTTTTGAACACATGACTATGAGTACTCTTGTTTTCCTAGAAATGTTTCAAATGTTCATTGTGACCCTAAAAGTCTTTATAAAGTTTATACATGAGCATATGTCCAATGGTTGCCAAAATTTATGGAAATGTTATGATTTCAAGCAAGCATGTACTAGCAAGTATGTTTTAAAGATTTCGGTTTATGAACAAGTTTGAGTAAGCTTGAGTTTTATGAAAGAAAAGATAAGCGGGCATGTTCAATGTTTTCATGTGATTTTCTCGAGATATTGAGCCCGAGGCTTTATGGTACCGTGTGCACACAGTGTCTTCTTATCTCGTTGTCGATGTTGAGTGTACTCCGTGACAACAGCCACTGCGTGTGAGGCCGGGCGGGCCCCACTACGACAAAGACGATGGGAGTCTTTGGCGGGCCCCACTACATCGTAGAATAAACGTTGGTGTCATGGGCGTGCCCTACACAGCGTAGATTGTGACATGTTTTAAAAAGAGTTTATATCATTTACATGCCTTACGAGATTTTTACGGTGTCTTCTTTGGTTTTCATGAAAAGCTATAATGATTACACGATTACTTTTAACGCTTGATTACTGGATGCATATGCTCATAGATGGCGGGTGATATGATTTACGAGTTAATAGCTTTCTTTTAAACTCAAGTCACTCACTGAGCTTTATGGCTCATTCTTTCAGTGTTTTTCCACTTTTCAGGTAGAGATCGAGCTCCCGATGCCTGATAACCTGCCATAGTCTGTTGGAAGCTTCTCGTGTTTGATATGTTGTACGTGGTTGGTGTGGTTTAGTAAATCCATATGTTTGTAAATTATTTTAAGAGAACTATGTAGTTATAGTCGTATGTGCTTTAGAGGTTGTGGTTGTTTAATTAGTGGTTTGGACTGTTTGTGGTTCTGATGTTCTTGCTCGTTTTAGTTTCCAAGAGGGACTTAAGAAGAGTTTCTCCTCATGTACGTCTTATAGATGTCCAGTTTCCGCTGTGTTAAGTTTAAAGTGTTCCATATGCGAACATAGTGTGTTTTTCAGGTAAAGTAGTGTCAGCAGGTATTGTTAAGAGGTAACAATGTCTGTTGGCTTCATGCCGTCTCCCGGGCTAAGTTAGCAAGTGGTTTGGGAGGGGGTGTGACAACTTGGTATCAGAGCAGTTAGCTCCATGGGAATGAGACAGGGCAAGTTAGCTCTGAGAATAAAGTAAAAGTCATAGCATGTTATTGAGTTAGTTCAATAGAACTAGTAGAGCATGGTCCAAGTAAGGACAAGAGTAAGTCCAGTCAGGACTAGAATGTGAACACAAGTCTAGAATTGTGCATTTGAGTTGAGTACTCATTACATGTCTAGTATGTTAATATGTTATAGAAGTCATGCCACCACGTACTAGCAGACGATGCAGGCAAGATCAGGACGGGACGCAGGATCCTACCCAAGATCAATCCCAGTGGAGATCTAGTGTCCGAGAGTTTAGATACGGGCCAGAATTAAGCAGCATGCTAATTCCTCACAGGAGGTAGGTAAGCCATAGGGAGCAGGGCTAAGTAATCCAGATAAGACATATAGAATAGATCACCTAAAAGAATTAGGAGCCACAGTGTTTGAGGGTTCCAAAGATCCAGTTGAAGCTGAGGTTTGGCTAAATAAGCTTAATAAATGTTTTGATGTTAAGTTGGCCACATTCTTGCTGCTAAAGAAGGCAGAAGGATGATGGAGATCGATGTTAGCCAGTTGTAGTGATGCACGTACTTCACACTGGAAAACTTTTAGAAGTATATTTGAAAATAAATATTACCCTAGCACGCACTTCGAGGCAAAAAGAGGATGAATTTTTAGAACTAAAACAAGAGACACTTCCAAGTGGTGAGTATGAGAGAAGATATACCGAGTTGTCGCGGTATGTTAATGTGATTGTGCCATCTAAGAGCGGCGATGTGTGTCGGCGAATTGAAAGAGGTTACGACACGAGATACGTACCCGATTTGACCATTGCTAAGTGGACCGACTTCTCTCGGTTTGTAGAGAGCGCTCACGTGTTGAGCAGAGTATATAGCAGAGGAGAAGTCGATGAGTGAAGCCTAGTTGTGAAGGCTTCGACAACAAGCGATTTCAAGGTCGTGAGCAATGGAGGTTCACACTTGGAGTAAATGTTTCCAAGTCAATATGACTTTAAGGAGCAAGCTAGTAGCCAAGTAGCCAGTGCATCGAGGCGGATGATTGTGGGTAGTGCCTATCGTGAGTGAGTTAAAGTGAACCTAGTTAGTTTGTTTGATTGGCGACAAGTTGCATGGAGGGCAAGAGTCTAATGCCGATGATAGCAAGGAAAACTCCATGTGTGATCTGTTGCAAGAATCATCAAGATCATTGTCTTGTGAGTGTTGGTACATGCTACCGATCTTGACAACCGAGGACATGTCAAGAGGGATTGTCCACGACTATGGGACAGCCGCGCCTGAGAGGACTAGGGAGTTGAGTCCCGATTAGTTGAAGCAAACCGAGAGTTTGTAGAGCTGCAAGAGAGAGGGCACCGGTGGTGTTAGACTAAAAGAGAGTTGTAGGAGGCCTAAGCAACACAAAAAGGTCTAGGTTATGACTCGCTCAAGAAAGTCGAGGATGCATCGAGATATGATTATTGGTACAATTACTATTTGAAATGTACTCGCACTGTTTTAATAGAACAAGAAGCTACACATTTCTTTGTTTTTAGTATGTTCTTGACTAAGTTGAATGGGAAGCTAGAACCTTTATGTAAAAGGTTAGTTATATACACTCCAGATTGGTGATGCTTTATTAGTCAATTCGGTGATGCGAGTAATTGTGAGGTCTTAGTAGAAGGTCTCAATATGTTAGTGGATCTTCTTCCACTAGAGTTGCAGGTGTTAGATGCAATCCTAGGAAGGATTTCTTATTCACTCATTATGCTTCCAGAGATTGCCATATAAAGGAAGTTGTTTTCAAGAAACCAGGATTAGCTGAAGTGGTTTTATGGGATGAAAGAAAGACTATCCCTACGAGTTTGTTTTCAGCATTCAAAGCTCAGAAGTTATTAAGGAAAGGTTGCACGACGTTTCTTGCACATGTAGTTGAGGTGTAGGAAGAAAAGCTAAAACAAGAAAATGTTCTTGTTGTGAATGAATTTTCTTGTTGTTTTCTAGCAGATCTATCAGGATTGCCACCTGATATGGATGTTGAGTTCACCATTGAACTGTTACCATGAGTAACACCTATTTCGCAAGCACCGTATAGAATGGCTCTAAGTGAGATCAGGGAGCTAAAGATGCAGTTACAAGGACTAGTTGATAAGGGATACATCAGACCTAGTGTATCGCCTTGGAGAGCTCCAGTGTTATCTGTGAAAAAGAAAGATGGTACCCGTAGATTATGCATTGATTATAGACAATTAAACAAAGTCACGATACGTAATAAGTATCCTTACCCTGAATAGATGACTTGTATGACCAGTTAAGAGGTGCATCGATATTTTGTAAGATTAATTTAAGATCAGGATATCATCAGTTAAAGGTCAGAGAATCAGACATTCCTAAGACATTATTCATAATGAGGTACGAGCTTATGAGTGTTTAATAATGCCATCCGGTTTAACAAAGCACTAGCAGTTTTCATGGACCCCATGGACAGGTTTTCCACCAGTATTTGGATAACTTTGTAATAGTGATTATTGATGATATACTAGTTTACTCAGTTGAAAGGAAAGCCTACGAGGAACACATGAGTATTATTCTGCAAACACTACGAGATAAACAGTTGTACGCTAAATTCACCAAATGTGAGTTTTGGTTGAACCAGGTAGTGTTTTTGGGGCATGTTGCCTCAGCAAATGGTGTTAGTGTGGATCCAAATAAAGTTAAAGTTGTAGTTAACTGGGAGAGACCAGTTAGTACGACAGAGGTACGTAGTTTCCTAGGCTTGGCAGAACACTACAGGCGGTTTGTTGAGGATTTCTCACGAATAGCATTACCTTAATGACTTTGGCAAAGAAGAATGCTAAGTTTGAATGGTGGATAAGTGTGAACGGAGTTTTCGGGAGTGAAAGAGAGATTAGTTACAACACTTATTTTGACACTTCACATGAATGGGAAAAGAGTATGTGGTTTACTGTGATGCCTCGAGGAAAGGTTTAGGGTGTGTACTGATGCAAGAAGGAAAAGTAATAGCTTATGTGTCAAGGCAATTGAAAAAGCACGAATGTAATTACCCTACCTATGATCTTGAGTTAGCAGCTATTGTTTTAGCACTGAAGATCTGGAGACATTACTTGTTTGGTGAAAGGTGTCACATTTACTTGTTTGTGATTGCAAAGAATTCAAGGGGGTCTCTTAGCTCAATTCCAGATCAGGTCTTCACTGTGAATGAGAGATTGTGAGAAAACAACCAGAGATTAGTAACTCGCAGAAAATGTTTGGAATGTCCAAACAGGACCCAGAGGTATAATCTAGAATGAGAATAGATGAAACCATAGTTAAGCGGAGAAAACTATGTGTCCCGGGTATTAGTGAGCTTAAGATGCTATTCTAGAGGAAGCTCATAATTCAGCTACGCTATGCATCCAGGAAGCACCAAGATGTGTAAAACTGTGAAAGGGACTTATTGGTGGCCTGAGATGAAGCGGGAGATAGTTGATTATGTTGATAGATGTTTAATCTGTCAGCAAGTTGAACCAGTTAGACAAAGACCAGGAGGACTCCTTAATCCACTACTCGTGTCGAAGTGGAAATAAGAGCATATCGCTATGGATTTCCTGTTGCTTGTACATCATACTCCCAGTGGACATTATGGTATATGATAATGGTCGATAGACTCACTAAGACAACAAGGTTTATACCGATTAAAATCGACGTCTACAATTGATCAACTTGTTAAGCTATACGTCGACAAAATTGTGAGTCAATACGGAGTGTCAGTGTCCATACTTCCAGATAGAGATCCGAGATTTACTTCTATGTTTTGGCCTAGCTTACAAAAAAACTATGGGGACAAAGCTAAGTTTTAGTACAGTGTTTCATGTTCAGACAGATTGTCTGTCAGAGAGGACCATCCAGACCCTAGAAGACATGTTGCAAGCATGTGTCCCTCAAGTTAAGGGAAGTTGAGATACACACCTATCACTTATGGAATTTTCTTACAATAACAATTATCAGTCTAGTTTTGACATGGCACCATTTGAAGCTCTAGATAAAAGACCGTGTAGAACGCTAGTATATTGAAATGAACTAGAAGAGCGGAAGCTAATCGGTCCTGAGTTGGTGCAAGTTATGACAAACAATATTAAGGTAATCAGAGAGAATCTGAAGGTAGCAGAAGACCGTCAGAAGAGTTATGCAGATAAGCGACGAAAGGACTTAGAATTCCAGGTTGGAGATCAAGTTTTCTTGAAGTTATCTACATGGAGAGGTGTTCTTCGTTTTGGTAAGAAGGGTAAACTAAGCCCTAGATATATTGGTCCTTATCCAATAACAGGACGAGTTGGGCCAGCAGCCTACAGACTGGAGTTGCCAGCAGAACTATCTCGAGTACATGATGTTTTCCATGTGTCCATGTTAAGAAAGTATATTCCAGATCTGACACATGTGCTGCAAGCACAACCTGTGGAGCTAAAAGAAGACATGAGTTACGTAGAAGATGCAGTTGAAATCCTCGACAGGAAAGAACAAGTTTTGAGGAACAAGACGATATCTCTCGTGAAGGTTCGTTGGAGACATCACGGAGTGGAGGAGGCAACCTGGGAGTTAGAGGACCTAATGAGAAGCAAGTACCCGACAATATTCACCTAAGGACTACTAAATTTCGAGGACGAAATTTCTTAAGGGGAGGTAAGTTGTAAACCCGAGATCTTTCTTTGGAACTTCCTTATTATCAAACAACAAAAAGAAAGAAGAAATGAATGTTTAAAACTTGGTTTCCCATGTTTTAAAAAGAAAAGAAATGAAGTGAAAGACAAAAGGAAAACAAGGAAGAAAAACTTTAAACCATTTTTGGTTCGGTTTGCTTTAAAAGATAAAAGGAGAAGAGAAAATGAAACAAATGTAAATCATGTTAAGTTTGTTTTGTAAAGAAAAGAAAAGAAGGAAGGAGATAAAGGAAAGGAAAGAAAAGGAAAGAAGGAATGAAAAAGGGAAAAGCAAAGTGGGTGGTAGACCCCACCATAGTTTTCTTTTTTTAAATAACCCTTTCCATCGATTTCTATCTCATTTTCAACAAGGAGCAGCAAGGGTTTCGTGGGAGAAGGTGAAAGGAAGAAGAAGAAGAAGCTTTTCATGAGTTAGAGAGTTATTAGAAGAAGGAAGGAGAGCTCAAAGCTTGGTTGTTTAGCAGCAAGGAGATCAACTCAGACAAGCTCTGATTTTCTGTTCATCTCGAGCTCCTCAAGAAGAGGTAAGAGTTGAGCTTTTGTTTCATGAAAGTTAACTCATATTGGAACAAAAGTCGTGAAGGAAGCTCGAGCCAATTCTGATGTTAAGTTGCTGTTTTGTGAAGAGGAGGACAGAAGACAGAATTTGCTGTCAAATCCGAGAGGTCTCTGATGTTTTGGTTGTTCTGATCTGTATACTTTGAGTTAGAAGCTCTATTAGGTATGGTTGGAAAGTTTATTTAATTTCCTACAACGTTTGTGAAGCAACCGTGAACATAAAATGATTGGAAGATGTTGTAAATAGCAGGTCAATTTCGGGTTGCAGCAGAAAATCGGTCTGGAATAGCAGAAGTTGGTTCTTGGGAAAGAAGACTTCGAGATATTTCTGAACCAATCTATTGGGAATCTAATTTTCATGTCTTCATAAGAGTTTTAGAGGATTCAAAAAGGAAGAGTTTGGTATAATGTACATTCTTTTCGGATAAGTAATGAAGAAGTTATGGCTAACTGAATACAGGGCATAAAATCTGTTAAATGCTGGAATTTTTGTTGGAGTGTTTTCTTGTAGTTTTAAAGTTAAAACCATGAGCTCGAGGTTCTAAAACATGATTTTGGTTTGTTTGACAGGCCAAGAGCGAATAGGTCGAGTGTACGGGTCAAGACTCTAGTTCTAACACTGTGAGTGACAAAACGAACTTCAAAAATGAGCTATATGCTTGAAAAATGCTTTAAGAAATGCAAGTTTTGCTAGAATGAATTGTTTCAAAGCTTTGTGTTTTATTTTTGAACACATGACTATGAGTACTCTTGTTTTCCTAGAAATGTTTCAAATGTTCATTGTGACCCTAAAAGTCTTTATAAAGTTTATACATGAGCATATGTCCAATGGTTGCCAAAATTTATGGAAATGTTATGATTTCAAGCAAGCATGTACTAGCAAGTATGTTTTAAAGATTTCGATTTATGAACAAGTTTGAGTAAGCTTGAGTTTTATGAAAGAAAAGATAAGCGAGGCATGTTCAATGTTTTCATGTGATTTTTCGAGATATTGAGCCCGAGGCTTTATGGTACCGTGTGCACAGGTCTTATTCTCATTGTCGATGTTGAGTGTACTCGTGACAATGTGACGTAAATGAGTCTTTGGGCGGGCCCCACTACGACAAAGGCGATGGGAGTCTTTGGCGGGCCCCACTACATCGTAGAATAAACGTTGGTGTCTTTGGCGTGCCCTACACAAGCGTAGATTGTGACATGTTTTAAAAAGAGTTTATATCATTTACATGCCTTACGAGATTTTAACGGTGTCTTCTTTGGTTTTCATGAAAAGCTATAATGATTACACGATTACTTTTAACGCTTGATTACGGATGCATATGCTCATAGATGGCGGTGATATGATTTACGAGTTAATAGCTTTCTTTTAAACTCAAGTCACTCACCGAGCTTTATGGCTCATTCTTTCGATGTTTTTCCACTTTCGGGTAGAGATCGAGCTCCGATGCCCGATAACCCGCCATAGTCTGTTGGAAGCTTCTCGTGTTTGATATGTTGTACGTGGTTGGTGTGGTTTAGTAAATCCATATGTTTGTAAATTATTTTAAGAGAACTATGTAGTTATAGTCGTATGTGCTTTAGAGGTTGTGGTTGTTTAATTAGTGGTTTGAATTTGTTTGTGGTTTACGATGTTCTTGCTCGTTTTAGTTTCCAAGAGGGACTTAAGAAGAGTTTCTCCTCATGTACGTCTTATAGATGTCCAGTTTCCGCTGTGTTAAGTTTAAAGTGTTCCATATGCGAACATAGTGTGTTTTCAGGTAAAGTAGTGTCAGCAGGTATTGTTAAGAGGTAACAATGTCTGTTGGCTTCATGTCGTCTCCCGGGCTAAGTTAGCAAGTGGTTTGGGAGGGGGTGTGACAGATATAACCAATGCTCATGAGTCGACCCTTCACAGGTTGTTCATAGACACAGCTGGGTTAAATTACCGTTTTACCCCTGTGTCTATATCATGTTCCTTAAGTCCCCACTTCTCCTCTCATGAACAACATATTGTGATGGTCCAACCATACACAACACCCTTCTCGGGCCTGTGAGAAGGTGGGCGCCCGTTGTCCAAGCCCTGGAGACAACACTTAAGGGAACAACCCCTCTAGTTTCCCTATAGACGGGAACGAGTGAATTTCATCTCGCGTAATTAGGTTCCCAGCTCTCTACTTGGTTCTTTCCCTAAGAAGATAGGCATATTGGGTGAGTGGACCCGAGACCACCCTCACCCGTACGATCAAAGGACGGACCACGGCGAGCGGGAATCCGTAATACGCTCAGGATTCAGGTCGACGGTGTTATTAGTCTTTACTGTCAACGGTGTTATATCAGTAAGTCTAATAATTCACGGTCCGGTCTTGTACAATCTAATTGTACAGGATGCCACCACTCGCATGTCATCCACATGAACGAGTCAGATCACCTCGTTTGTATCTAATACAAAACGGGTCACATCCACAGTGTATCCAGGATTAGGTCTCGAACCCCATCCTTATACTGTAGACCGTTTGGGTCATTAACTCGAACGTGATCCTCCTTGTCTGTCAACTACACACCGTTCAAGTTCTAGTTCTCTCACATATTCAATGACCCCGGAGCTTAGTCTATTGGAAAGGTTTAAAATATTTGCGAGACACAAAGTGAAGAAAAATAATAACTCTTATTAATTTCAAAACTATATTTTACAAACACGAGATTAGGACACAAATCCCATCAAGTGGGGCGTGTTTTGCGGCAACTTTGACCTGTTACAACTGTGGAATAGTAGGTCATTTGTCTTCGGTATGCAGGCAACAGAAGAGAGCGGATCCCAGAACTTGTTTCAGATGCAAAAAAGTAGGTCATGTGGCGTTTGCTTGACCAGAGAATCAGGAGCAAGGGGCTCAAGGAGGGCGCTAGCGAGGCGGAGTCTACGCAGCCGCCACCAAAGCTGCAGGAGGCTCAGGCGTCGTGGTGACAGGTACACTGCCTATACTTGGTCATCTTGCTCTTGTACTGTTTCATTCCACGTGTGCACACTCTTTCATTTCTGCGTTGTTTGTGGGGCAAGCCCAGTTAGAGGTAGAGCCTCTAGGTTTCAGTCTGTTAATTACGACCCCCATAGGGGCGGAACTTATGACCCGAGAAAAAGTGAAGACCGATAAGGTGATAGTGGAAGGTCGCTCGTTGGAAGTGACCTTGATAGTTCTTGAGATGAGTGATTTCGATGTTATCCTCGGCATGGATTGCCTAGCTGCAAATCATTCCGACATCGATTGTCATTTTCGGAGGTAATCCTTAAGCCTCCAGCAGAACCGAGTTTAAAGGTGAAAGGAATAGAACATGGAGTCGTTCCAAGGGTAATTTCGGCGCTAAAGGCAAGCAAGCTAGTTAGCCAAGGGGCTTGGGCCTTTCTGGCAAGTGTGACAGACTCGAGAAGCGAGAAAGGGGATGTGTCGTCAGTCCCAATGGTAAGGGAGTTCGTTGACGTGTTCCCTGAGGGATTACCCGGTTTACCTCCGACCAGAGAGGTGGATTTCTGTATTGAGTTGGAACCAGGCACTGCATCGTTGTCGAAAGCTCGTCTGCAGAATGGGCCCCCCGAAGTGAAATAACTCAAGACTCGATTCATGAAGTTATTAGACAAGGGCTTTATCCGCCCTAGTGTCTCACCCTGGGGTGCGCCCGTGCTTTTTGTGAAATAGAAGTATGGGTCGATGCGCATGTGCATCGACTACCGGGAGTTGAACAAGGTAACGATAAAGAACAAGTATCCGCTCCCCAAGATTGATGACTTGTTTGACCAATTGTAGGGGGCCACCGTGTACTCTAAGATTGACTTACGCTCGGGTTACCACCAGTTACGAATAAGGGAGGAAGACATCCCGAAGACGGCTTTCAGATCCAGATATGGGCATTACGAGTTTACCGTGATGTCATTCGGACTAATGAACGACCCAACAGTATTCATGGATCTGATGAATAGGGTGTTCAAGAAATTCTTGGACACTTCTGTGATCGTGTTCATAGATGACATCCTGATATACTCGAGGTTGAGTGAAGAGCATGAGAACCACTTGAGGGAAGTCTTGACTACTTTGAGGGAGAACCAGTTATATGCCATGTTCTCCAAGTGTGTGTTAATGTTGTCGCAGGTATCCTTTCTCGGGCACGTGGTATCTAAGGAGGGTGTTTCAGTGGACCCAGCGAAGGTGGGCGCGGTCTCAGAATGGCCCCGACCCAAAACTGCCACGGAAGTCCGTAGTTTCTTGGGCTTGACCGGTTATTACCGACGGTTTGTGGAGGATTTCTCCAAGATTGCAACGCCCCTCACCCAGTTAACACGGAAGGGAAATGCCTTCGTGTGGAGTGAGGCGTGATGAGGCGATTTCAAGACTTGAAGCAGAGGTTGATCTCGGCTCCGGTGCTTCTGATGCACGATGGATCTGGGAATTTCGTAGTTTACAGTGATGCCTCCAATAAGGGTTTCGGTTGTGTCTTAATGCAAAACGGGAAAGTGATTGCCTACGCCTCCCGACAGTTGAAGGGCTACGAGAGAAACTACCCGACACACGACTTGGAGTTAGCCGTAGTGGTCTTTGCCTTGAAAATCTGGAGACACTACTTGTATGGAGAGAAGATCCAGATGTATACCGACCACGACAGTTTGAAATATTTGTTTACTCAGAAGGAGTTGAATATGAGACAATGGAGATGGTTGGAGCTGGTGAAAGATTACGAAATCGAAATCTTGTATCATCCAGGTAAGGCAAACGTGGTTGCCGACGCCCTTAGTCGAAAGACAGCTCACACTTCAACCCTGGTCACGAATGAGTTTCAGCTGCGTGCTGATATGGAGCGTGCTGGTATAGCTCTGATGGTGGGTCAAGTCATGGCTCAATTTAACCAGTTATCGGTGCGACCGACACTGAGACATCGAATTTTAGACTCCCAACGGGGAAATCCCAACCTTGATGATTGGTTGAATCAGGCTAAGTCAGGCCAAGAAAGTGAGTTCACAGTGTCGTCACATGGGGGTTTGTTGTTTGAGGGACGGTTGTGCGTCCCGGACGCGGATGGTCTCAAGGAAGAAGTCTTAATCGAGGCTCACAACTCTCCTTTCTCCGTGCACCCTTGTAGCACTAAGATATATCAGGTCATGAAACAGTTCTATTGGTGGAAGGGAATGAAAAAGGACATAGCAGAGTTCGTTAACAGATGCTTAGTTTGTCAGCAAGTTAAAGGCCTGAGGTAGAAGCCGGTAGGGTTGTTGCAACCCTTAGAGGTACCGCAATGGAAATGGGAAGAAGTTTCGATGGACTTCATTTCTGGTTTACCTCGGACGATTAAAGGATTCACAGTAGTTTGGGTGCTCGTTGATAGGCTGACTAAGTCGACACATTTCATTCCTGGGAAACCGACTTATACTGTGGAGAAGTGGGCAAAGTTTTTCATGGAGAAAGTGGTCAGATTACATGGAGTCCCGTCGAAGTTCGTCTCTGATAGGGACCCTCGTTTCACATCTAATTTATGGACGGGTTTCCAGAAGGCTCTAACAGCAGAATGTAGTTTTAGCACAACCTTTCACCCTCTGACAGACGGTCAGACCGAGAGGTTAAACAAGATACTGGAAGACATGCTCCGAGCTTGTTCCTTGGATTTTGCAGGAAGTTGGGATACGCACCTTCATTTGATGGAGTTTGCTTATAACATCAGTTATCAGGCAACAAATGGGATGGCGCCCTTTGAGGCCTTGTATGGGAAGAGGTGCAGGTCCCCAGTGTATTGGGGAGAGATTGGTGAGCATAAACTTCTAGGGCCCGAGCTGGTCCAGTTACGAATGAAGCGATACAAAAGATAAGAGCGCGGATGCTCACGGCTCAAAGCAGACAGAAGAGTTACGCTGATGTGAGGCGCAGGGACTTGGAGTTTGCAGTTGGAGAGCATGCGTTCCTTAAGGTTGCGTCGATGAGGGGCGCGTTGAGATTTGGCAAGAAAGGGAAGCTGAGCCCAAGGTTCATTGGGTCGTTCGAGATATTGGAGCGCATTGGCCAGGTAGCGTACCGTTTAGCCTTGCCACCATCCCTGGCAGCCGTGCACGATGTGTTCCATGTGTCGATGCTGCGGGGTTATGTACCAGATGCGTCCCACGTGATTGATTTCGAGCCACTGGAGGTTGAGAAGGATTTGAGCTACAAGGAGAGACCCGTGGAATTCCTAGCCCGAGAGAAGAAGGTGTTGCAGAATAGAGAGATTGACCTCGTGAAGGTCTTATGGAAAAACCAGCAGCTCCAAGAAACTACTTGGGAGCGCGAGGACGAGATGAGAACAAACTACCCGGGGTTGTTTGAGAACTATCCCCTTTCGAGGACGAAAGTTCTTAAGGTGGGAAGGATGTGACGCCTGGTAATTTCAAGTAAGTTTTAAATTCTTTCCAAGTTAATTTGGGGCTCATGTCATAGCTTTTAAAAGGTTTGGGCTAGATTATTAATTTGTGGATCCTGCAGGGGCCCAGATAGTTAAAGCTCGCCTTTAAATTGGGTTGACGACTCGTAAGTCTCTTATCGAGCAGTTTAGAGAAGGAATCGAGGTAAACCCCCCATGTTTCTTCTTGTTAAGGTCTCCTTTTGTTATTATTATTTTTTTTTAAAAAAAAAGGAGGAGAAGGTCGCGCGCGAGGGGCAAGCCCCCCCCCCGTTCTGCCGCCGCTGCTGCTCCTCCGTCGTCCGTCTGCTCCCTCTCCGTCGAGTTTCTCTCTCTCTCTCTCTCTCTCTCTCCCTTGTCGCAGATGCGTCGTTCCGTCTGCTCTCTCTCCGGCCGAGCCTCTCTCTCTCTCTCTCCCTCTCTCTCTCTTGTCGCAGATCCGTTGTCCGCCTGCTTTCTCTCCGGTCGATTCTCTCTCTCTCTCTCTCTCATGGAGTTTCTAACATAAAGTTCATGATGGAACCTAAGCATGCTTTGAATTAGGTAACTATAAATCCAAGTATGGAAACTAGATTATGAAAGTATGCTTTCCTTTAGAGAATGTTTTGTGTAAATCCACTTGGGAACATGTTTAGATGATAATGTTAAAATGTCAAGAAATTGTTGTATGTGTTATAAAGACATGGTTTCCATGGTAAGCAAATTATGCTCTTGATTGTGGTTAACCCCTAATACTGAAGGACATTCGAGAAGGTACTTAGGGGGGAATGATTCATAATTTCCCGATACTGAAGGACAATGAGAAGGTATTCGGGTAGTAAATGGTCTTACCTTAATACTGAAGGACATAGAGAAGGTATTAGGGAAAACCAAAGGGCCAAAGGTATTCCACATGCACGTGAGAGAGGTATGAACCTTATTGGTATAAATGTAACTCTACCACCTCTATGGTTCGAAAGTGGTATCATGCTATGTGTTTTATTATTATGAGTTTCTACACTATTGATTTATCTACACTCAATATAATACTACATCATGAGTTGTGTGCTATGCATAAGTGGTGACTTAAACCTGTAAATTTGAAGCATGGTTTGTTTATGTTAAGCTATTTTCTACTTATAATCTGTCATTACTATGCTTCACCTTTGAGCTTATAACTGTCACTCACTGGGCTTCCTAGCTCATGTTTTCTTTATGTCTACTATTCTTAGGTAGCAGGCGAGTTTTCAGTGCTTAGACTTAACAAGACCTATTTGCCACCACGCCATTTAACACCTTATATATATACTTTCTTTTGTATATGGTTCGTAGTGAGAACATATTAGATGGGTTGTATAAACATGGAAGCTTTATGATTACCTAAGAACATAGTAATGGAAGTGAATAAATTTCATTTATAAGTGTATATCGGTGCTTAATTTTGCTTGTTCAAACATGTTGTGCTACATTTATAATTTAAGATAAGTCTTGGGTTAGTCAAGGAATGCCAACAAGAGGTTTGGTTATCTTTGTCTTTGCATCTCTTCCTAGGTTAGGCAACTAAGCTGGGACGGGGTGTGACACTAGTCAAAGGACACACCCCCGCAGACAGAAGTCCGTAACACACTCAGGATTAAGGTTTAGTCACTAATGGTCATCTACAAAGTTATTAGTCCTATACTAACAACAGTATTATATCCCTAAGTCTAATAATTCACTTTCCGGTCTTGTACAATCTCATTGCAGAGGATGTCCCCACTCGTATGTCCACTACATAAACGAGCTGGATCACCTCATTTTTTTATCAAATACAAAGCGAGTCGTATCTACAACGTATACAAGATTAGGTTTCCAACGCTATCCGCATATTGTAGATCGTCTGCGTCATTAACTCGAACATGATCCTCCTTGTGTGTCCACTACAAAGCGTTCAAGTTCTAGTTCTCTAATAATTCCATGACCCTGGAGCTTAGTTTATTCCGTTATGTTTGTGAATATGCGAGACACAAAGTGATGAAAAATAACTCTTATTTATTTCAATAAGAAATATTACAAACTTACACGAGATTAGGACATACACCCATGTTTGGTTTTCTGCCTCGGCTTCTGGTTCCCTGACTCGCATCAGAGATTGGCATTTCTGCAGTACATTGAGTTAGGAGGTCAGTGTGTAGCTTATTCTGTTCATATCAGCATTGCTACGAAATTGCAGAAAACTCCTTGGAAGAGTCTCCATGATAAAGCTGACCTAGCTCGACTCGTCGATCGAAGCCCCGTTCATCTCTGTCATGTTAAAGTGGGTCATCATGTCTAGAACAGATTCACGGACAGACGCCCCCTCCTTCATCCTTGCATTGAAGACGTGTTTGAGGGAATCGTGGTAGACCTGAAAGAATTGTTGTCCAAACATATCTTGTAGTGATTCCATGATCTTGTTAGCGGTGATCTTCACCTCATGCTTGTTTTCCAATACATCAGATAAGCTGGAAAGTATATAGACCTTGGCCTTTTGATTGGTCCTGATCCACTGATCATACGCATCACGACACTTCGCGAAGCGGTCGATCATGGAACATGAGGACATTCCTCAGTCAGCACGATCTTAAGGTCGTCACGGTGTTTTTATTGTTTTCCCACGTTTGAAGGTTGTCGCCTACTAATTTGTAGGAAGCTAAAAGAGAAATAATGCATCAATAAGAAAAACTTTATATTAGTCTCACACAAAACATTGAATAAGACATTTTTATCCCATGATCCCTAGGTCATTAAAAAAGTTGCAATGATACTCCAAAGGTTTAGAATGACCGCCACCGAAGAGTAGATAAAAACACTCCTCCTCTAAGACGGGACTTTCTCAACCAGACCCTAATATTAGAATAACTCTTATTCCATTAGGCATCTAGTTACGATTATTCGGTCTGAATCAATTAACTTTTAATGAATTTTGTGAGTGTCACCCTCTATCTTTAAATTTCCAAGTATCCGCCCAAACAATAGCCACCGAAGGGGGGACTACGAATGAAAACCAACAAGAAAATTGTATTCCTTTCGGGAACGGTGTTTTGACTCCTATCATCATGGCCCTCCGAAGGGATTGTCTTGTCCAGACAAAACTAGCAGGCAGATCATAGGCGTCTCACGATGTGAATTGATAAAAGAGACCATGGGTCCCGTTTTCACAGGTCCCGCTCCTTGTCACTATAAATACTCTCTCCATTCACGTTGATATTGACCAATACAAATACAATCCAAAGGGGGACGCTCCCATTTGCGCCACGAGACCGAGCATAGATCTCACAGTGTGAACTTAACGAAGTTTTGTGGTTGAAAAAATAAATGTATCTCATACAAATTGTTTCCTCCCACTTAGCACTTTAAGTTAATCGAGATTGACCTAGATAAACTAGCTAGTATTTACCTACGTCTACCAATATAACACTTACATTGGATTAGCCTAAGTATATAATCACATTATTAACTTAGGTCTATGTGAGTAATTTAATCAACTTTGAATTAAACGCGAGTCACGAGAATATAACCTATGAATCTCCGGACAAAATTCACTCTCAGCTCCGTTCCAGGTATGTGTGTTCCGCAAATCGTCAACCTAAATACCCCAACTTTAGACAAAACCTTCCTCACACAGAGTTACTAATTAGTAACTATTCATAAGTCATATTTGATTTCCTAATTCTAATCTTAATAGAACTACAAACCATAAGTCTAATTATTCAAGTTGTAAATCATTTAAAACTAATAATTAACTTAGGTTACATGCATTGCTATATTATAATGCTTGATCATTCGTCACGTGAATAATAAATTATATAAAATACAAACATCACATGCATAAATGTATGACAATGCTTTTAATCTAAGAAATATAACACTAATATTAATTATATTAAAAACATGCATTACATTATAACCCTTATAATATAATTCTATCACACATACTATATATTATAACTCTTATAATATAAATATGATACTTGAAATGTTTAACCTAAGGAGAGATTTTAATCTATATGACATACATTATGCACAGAGAATAATAAATTTCATGCATCACATGCATAAAATTAAATAAATATCAATATTGGACCGATTTTGGCACCCTAGGGACTTTATTTCAATTAATTAATACCAATACAACTATTATATGAATATTAATTAATTAAATTAAATGAAAATCTATTTTACGAATTAAAAATAATTAAATATAATTAAAAGATCGGGAAAACCCGTCTAAAAATTAAACTCCCATGATGCCACTAAGCGCAAACCGCTCGCTCGAAGTGCCCACTATGCGACAGTGTTGCAACGTCGTGACCAGCGTAGCAACGATGTGTTGCCCAATACTTTGGCAGCGTGGACAACGTTGCAACGTCGCACATGGTGTCACTATGTTGTGCCTGCAGCGCGCCTGGTACCGAATGGACAACTTTGAGAAGCTGAAGAACAGCGTCTTAACACCATCGACAAAACTACAAACTCCTTTGTTATTTTCGACCGTTTTTTTGCCCGTTTTCGCCCCGATTTCTTCACAACTTCCCCAAAACAGCGGGCCCTTACATTGATCGCATCAACAAAAAATGTAAATCTAAATTAAGTGTCAAAATCAAAAACATTCAATAAGGAAACAAAAATTCATCTCATGAATTAAAACAAACACACCTAATTTTAAGAACAACAAATTGCCCAACGAAGAAGCCAACGATTGGCTCAGGTACCATTTGAAGGGAATGAAACTCCCGCAGCAGGAACGACATTAAACGTCGTGATGTTCGTTGTGAAAATCTTTTCTTAAAATTGAATTAAGCTATTTAATTCTAACCTAAACATGCGATAAATGGAGAAGAAAATAGAAAGTAATAGTAACACTGATTAAAGTGCCCTTCTTCGATATTTTCTTCTCGGATAACCAACTCTTCGTGCCAACGTTTCTTCACGCGATCTCTCAAACCGATCAAATTTGACACCTCAAAACAAAATTCTCGACTATTCTCGGTCGACTGAGGAAGAGTTGTGGGACTCCTTTTGCTTTTTGGCAAAGAGAATTTGGTGTGAGTAAAGAGAATTTGAGAGAGAGCTCTCTTATCATTGAAGAGCAAATCCAAAAAGATGAACTAATTATGTACAAAAGGTTTCACAACAAGGCTTTGTATAATGGTGAGTGATGGAGTAGAAATCTCCACCAAATCACCATTTTACCACGACCTTGTAATATGCAAATCATTTTTGCATATTACAAATAATAAGATATCTCATACCTTATTATAAAAATCTCATTTGTATAATTGTGGAATCTTAAATTGAATCCTATTCAATATAATTTCGCTCAATCCAATTTCTCCAAATTAACACTAATTAATGATTTAGGCTAACCTGTAGTTTATTATGAACCTCATTCACATAAAACTATATGCTATGTCAACTATATCACATATAAATGACGTAAACATCCAAATAATGAATTTGAACACTTCAAATTCACACCAAACTGTAAACCCTCAATCTAACAAGTTTGAGCCAGCCGATGGACCTAATGAACCTACAGATTACGAGCTCAAGTGATACAAGATTAACCGGGTCAAACTTTTTGGCCCGATTATTCAACCTTCATTAGATAAAGTAACACTGAAATGAAGGTCGTAGCAGCACTCCCATCACTTTAGGACAAGTTGTGTCCATCGATATAACCAATGCGCTGAGTGGATGTCACACCCCTTCCCGAACCACCTGCTAACTTAGCCCGGTAAGAGGCATGAAGCCAACAGACATTGCTCACCTCTTAACAATACCTGATGACCCTATTCTACTTGATAAACATACTATACTCGTATATGGTAAACTTTAACATAACACAGCGGAAACTTGATAACTACTAAACATACATAGGGAGAAACATTTCATAAGTCTCTCATTTGAAAACTTAAACAAGCAATAGCATCACAACTCAGAACATGTCAACCCACTGTTTATACAACCTCTTATGTACAAACAACTATAACTACATAACGACTTGCTATACAACACCAGCCACATACAAAATACCAACTTATGAAATTTCTAGCAGACTAAGGCAGGATGTCAGGTACCAAGAGCTCGATCTCTGCCTGAAAAGGTGTAAAAACGTTGAAATAATGAGCTAAAAAGCTCAGTGAGTGTCTATCTTTAAAACATTATAAGCTCACAGGTGAATCATAATAATGGCAGATTATAAGTAGAAAATAGCTTAACATCTGTTTGTAAACATAAAGAAACCATGCTTCCAATTTACAGGTTTAAGTCAACACTTATGCATAGCACACAACTCGACATGTACTATCATATCGAGGGTAGATAGATCAATAATATAGAAGCTCATAACAATAAAACACATGACATGATACCACATCAAACCATAGAGGTGGTAGAGTTACATTTATACCAATAAGGTTCATACCTCTCTCTCTCACGTGCACGTGGAATGCCTTTGGTCGTTTGGTTTTCCCTAATACCTTCTCTATGTCCTTCAGTATTAAGGTAAAACCATTTACTACCCGAATACCTTCACATTGTCCTTCAGTATCGGGATATCATGATTCATCCCCCCCCTCTAAGTACCTTCTCGAATTTCCTTCAGTATTAGGGGTTAACCACAAACAAGGCCATAATTTGTGTACCATGGAAATCATGTCTTTATAACACATACAACAATTTCTTGACATTTTCCCATTATCATCTAAACATGTTCCCCAAATGGATTTACACAAAACATTCTCTAAAGGAAAGCATACTTTGATAATTTAGTTTCAATTCTTGGATTTATAGTTACAACTAATTCAAAGCATGCTTAGGTTCCATCATGAACTTTATGTTAGAAACTCCATGAAGCTGTACATAATTAGTTCAAACAAGATTCAATGATCAACAATTATGTTTTTGAAGAAAAACATAAGTCAAGCATAATTCTAAAATAGAGTCACTCACAGTATTAGAATTGGAACCTTAGCTTGTAAACTTGACCTATTTGCTCTTGGCCTGTCAAACAAATCAACTCAACCATTATAACCTCGAGCTCATGATTTTTAACCTTAAAACTACCAGAAAACACACTTTCCAATTTCAAGCATTTTCAGATTTTCTGCCCTATTTTCAGACAGTCATAATTCTTCATTACTTATCCAAAAATAATGTAATTTATACCAAACTCTTCCTTTTTGAACCCTCGAAAAATCATATGAAGACATGAAATTGAAATGACAAACGGATTTGTTCAGAAATACCTTTGAAACTACTTTCCTCAAAACAGACTTCTGCTGTTTCCAGATTCGAATTTCCTGCTGCACAACAAATTTAACCTGATGTTTAAAACATCTTCTAGACATTTGCTACTCACGATTTCCACATGAAAGTTGTAGGAAATTCAATAAGCTTTCGAACCATACCAATTAGAGATTCTAACTCCAACTCTACAGATCAGGACAACCCAAAAACCAGAGACTTCTCGGATTTAACAACAAACTTCTGTCTTCTGCCTTCCTCTTAACAAAACAGTAACTTAACATAAGAATTTGCTCGAGGTTCCTTCATGAACTTTGCTTAAAAATGCGTTAGCTTTTAGGAAAAGCAAACTTAAACACTTACCTCTTCTTGTAGAGCTCGAGAAGATGAAAACATCTGAACTGGTCTGAGTTGATCACCTTGCTGCAATAATAATTCCGTTGAGTTCTTCTCCTTTCTTCTTCAACTCCAGCTCCAAATTCAGAGCTTTTCTCCTTCTTCTTCTCACTTGAACTTCAACTCACGAAGCTTACAGCTTCCTTTTGGAAAATGAAAAAGAAAATGGAGAAGATAAAGTCATTTAAAAAAACAAACGGTGGAGGAAAAGACAAATTTATCTTTTTCCCCTTTTGCTTTTTCTTTTCTTTTTCCTTTTTTTTTAACTTCTCCTTTATCTCTTTCTTTTTTTTCTTTTCTTTTCTTTTCTTTTCTAAACAAAAAAAAAAACACAATATAATATCCATTTCTTTCATTTCATTTCTTCATCATTTTTAAAGCAAACCAAACCAAAATAGTTTAAGCTTTTCCTTCCTTGTTTTCCTTTTATCGTTCACTTCATTTCATTTCTTTTGTTTTTTTTTTATAAGGAAGTTCGAAAGTAAGATCTTGGGTTTACAACTTAGCTCCCCTTAAGCAATTTCGTCCTCGAAATTGAGTAGTCTTAAGTGAAAATCATCGGACACTTCCTTCTCATTAGGTCCTCTAACTCCCAGGTTGTCTCCTCCATTCCGTGATGTTTCCAACGAACCTTCACGAATGAGATCGTCTTGTTTCTCAAAACTTGTTCTTTCCTGTCGAGGATTTGAACTGCATCCTCTATGTAACTCATGTCTTCTTTTAACTCAACTGGTTGTGCTTGTAACACATGTGTCGGATCTTGAATACACTTCCTCAACATGGACACATGAAAAACATCATGTATTCGAGATAGTTCTGCTGCCAACTCCAGTCTGTAGGCTGCTGGCCCAACTCGTCCTGTTACTTGATAAGGACCAATATATCTAGGGCTTAGTTTACCTTTCTTGC
Source organism: Trichosanthes cucumerina (assembly GCA_036507285.1). NCBI lineage: Eukaryota > Viridiplantae > Streptophyta > Magnoliopsida > Cucurbitales > Cucurbitaceae > Trichosanthes > Trichosanthes cucumerina. Next base: position 9,820,134 of record CM071837.1, on the reverse strand, counting down.
CAAAACGAAGGACACCCCTCCACGGAGATAACTTCAAGAAAACTTGATTTCCGACCTGGAATTCTAAGTCCTTTCATCGCTTATCTTCATAACTCTTCTGACGGTCTTGTACTACCTTCAGATTCTCTCTGATTACCTTAATATTGTCTGTCGTAATTTGTACCAACTTAGGACCGATTAGCTTCCGCTCTCCTACTTCATTCCAACATACGGGCGTTCTACATAGTCTTCCATACAGAGCCTCAAATGGTGCCATGCTAATACTTGACTGATAGTTGTTATTATCAGCGAATTCCAGACGTGATAGGTGTGCATCCGAACTTCCCTTAAATTGAAGAACACTGGCTCTCAACATGTCCTCTTAGATCTGGATGGTCCTCTCTGACTGCCCATCTGTCTGAGGATGGAATGTTGTACTAAAATTCAACTTTGTCCCCATAGCTTTCTGTAAACTAGGTCAAAACTTAGAAGTAAATCTTGGATCCCTATCTGAAACTATGGACACTAGCACTCCGTATTGACTCACAATTCTTTCGACGTATAGCTCCACATGCTGATCAAGTGTAGATGTCGCTTAATCAGTATAAACTGTGTTGTCTTAGTGAGTGTATCCACTATAACCTAAATACTATCATGTCCACATAAAGTACGTGGTAATCCAAATAGAAAATCCATAGTGATATGCTCCCATTTCCATTCCGGCACTGACAATGGATTAAGGAGTCCTCCTGGTCTCTGTCTAACTGGTTTAACCTGTTGGCAGATCAAACATTATCAACATATTCAGCTACCTCCCGCTTCATCCCAGGCCACCAATACGTTCCCTTTCAATGTCTTATGCATCTTGGTGCTTCTTGGATGCATAGCGTAAGCTGAACTGTGTGTTTCTTCTGGAATAGCATCTTTAAGCTCACTAACACTCGGAACACATAGTATTCCTTGCCTCTCTATGGCTCCATCTGATCTCATTTTAAATTATGCTTCTGGGCCTTGTTTGGACTTCCCAAACATTTTCTGCAAGTTACTATCATCTGGTTGTCTTCTTACAACCTCTGCTATGGTGAAGACCTGACTTGGAACTGAGCTAAAAGACTCCCTGAACTCTCTGCATTCACAACTACCTTAGAATCCCATAGAGTACTTAAAAATGTTGCTCGAATACCACACAAGGCGTCCATAGGAAGTCTTGACTTCCTACTCAATGCATCTGCTTCCACATTCGTCTTACCTGGATGGTATTCTATGGTACAATCATAATCTTTAATCAGTTCTAACCATCTTCTTTGTCTCATATTCAACTTCTTCTGATCAAAGATATATTTCAGGATCTTATGATCTGTGTAAATGTGACACCTTTCACCAAACAAGTAATGTGTCCAGATCTTCAGTGATAAAACAACTGCTGCTAGCTCGAGATCATGGGTAGGGTAATTACATTCGTGCTTTTTCAATTGTATTTACGTATAAGCTATTACTTTTCCTTCTTGCATCAGAACACACCCTAAACCTTGTCTCGAGGCATCACAGTAAATCACATACTCTTTTCCCGTTACAGGAAGTGTCAGAATAGGTGTTGTAACTAATGTCTTTTTCAACTCCTGGAAACTCTGTTCACACTTATCTGACCATTCAAACTTAACATTCTTCTTTGTCAAAGCTGCTAAGGGTAATGCTAATCGTGAGAAATCCTCAACAAACCGCCTGTAGTATCCTGCCAAGCCCAGGAAACGACGTACCTCTGTCACATTGGCTGGTCTCTCCCAGTTGACCACAACTTTCACTTTATTTGGATCCACACTAACACCATTTGTTGAAACAACATGCCCCAAAAGTACTACCTGATTCAACAAAAACTCACATGTGGTGAATTTAGCGTACAACTGTTTATCTCGTAGTGTTTGCAGTATAATCCTTAAATGTTCCTCATGAGCTTTTCTATCAATTGAGTAAACTAGTATATCATCAATAAATACTATCACGAACTTATCCAAATACTTGTGGAATATCCTGTTCATGAGGTCCATGAAAACTGCTGGTGCATTCGTCAAACCGGACGACATTACTAAATACTCATAATGCCCATACCTCGTTCTGAATGTTGTTTTAAGAATGTCTGATTCCCTAACCTTTAACGGATGGTATCCTAATCTCAAATCAATCTTAGAAAACATTGATGCTCCTCGTAACTAGTCAAACAAGTCATCTATACGGGGTAAAGGATACTTATTACGTATCGTGACTTGTTTAACTGTCTATAATCAATGCATAATCTAAGGGTACCATCTTTCTTCTTTACAAATAACACTGAAGCTCCCCAAGGCGATACACTAGGTCTGATGTATCCCTTATCAACTAGTTATTGTAACTGCGTCTTCAGCTCTTTGAGCTCGCTTGGAGCCATTCCATACGACGCTTGCGAAATAGGTGTTGTTCCTGGTAGCAACTCTACTTCCTTATCAGGCGGTAACCCTGACAGATCTGCTGGAAAAACATCAACAAACTCGGTCACCACAAGAACATCTTCTGGTTTTAGCTTTTCTTCCTGCACCTCCACTACGTGTGCAAGAAATGCCATGCAACCTTTCCTCAATAACTTCTCAGCTTTTAATGCTGAAATCAAACTTGTAGGAATAATCTTCCTTTCACCCCTGAAAACCACTTCAGCTAATCCTGGTTTCTTGAAAACATATTCCTTTCTGTTTAGCAGCACTGGTGCCCTCTATTGTAGCTACTGGAACTCTTGGCTACTTAACTATCTGGGACCCAACTCCCTGGTCCCTCTGTGTGGCTTCTCTCAGCTGTGGACAATCCCTCTTGAAATGCCCTGGTTGCCCACACTGGTAACACACATTGATACCAACAAGACATTGGCCTCGGTGATTCTTACCACAATTGGTACATGGAGTTCTCCTTGCTGCACTTGCAACAGACTCATGTATTGTCGGTGATCTTACTGTGGATCTGGTAGATTGACTAGGTGCTCTTTGGCTATGCCTCTGATAGGCACCACTAACATGTTTTTGCCTCGATGTCTGGCCGCCAGCTCGACTTTTAAAGTCTTGACGACTCGAAACATTCACTCCAGGTGTGAATCGTCACTGCTCACGACAATGGAAACTGCTCGTCGTTGAAGGCCCTCGAGTAGGCTCCACTACTTGTTGTACCTCTGTTATACTCTGCTCAACACGTAGAGCAGTCTTTACCAGCACAGAAAAGTAAGCCCACTTTGCAATGCATGTGCCTGGGGTTCGTATCTCAGGACGTAACCTTCTTTCAAATCTCCGACACCTGTCACTCTCAGATGACACACTCACATCAGCATACCATGACAACTCGGTATACCTTCTCTCATACTCAGCCACTGAAAGTGGCCCTTGCTTCAGTTCTAAAAATTCATCCCTCTTTGCCTCACGATACGTGCTAGGGTAATATTTATCTTCGAAGATGCTTCTGAAAGTTTGCCAATTTAGAGTATGTGCATCACTGCGCCTAGCTCGTATTGACTTCCACCATCCCTCTACTTCTTTCTCTAGTAGGAATGTGGCTAGCTTGACTTTTCTCCTCAGGGAAACTCATTACATCAAAACATTTTTGTAGCATATTCAGCAAAATCAGCATCAGCTGGATCTATGAAACTCTCAAATACTGTGACTCCTAATTTCTTCAGACGTTCTATTCTATACGTTTTTTTTTTTTGGATAACTTGGCCCTGCTCTCTCTGGCCTACCTTCCTCCTGTGAGGAACTAACATGTTGCTCTTCTATGGCCTCAGTCTGGACTCTCGGGGCACTAGATCCCCTCTCAGATTGGCCTTGGGTAGGATCCTGCATCCCGCCCTGATCCTGCCTGCGTCGTCTACTAGTACGTAGTGGCATGACTCCTATAACATATCAATATATGAGACATACTATGGATATCTAACTCCAATACGCAGTACTAAACTTCTATTCACATTTTAGCCCTGACTGGACTTACTCTTATGCTTAATTGGACCATACTTTACTAGTTCGATCTGAACTAACTCAAAAACTTGTTATGATTTTTTAGTTTCCTCTCAAAGCTAACTTGCCCTGTCTCATTCCCCATGGAGCTAACGCTCTGATACCAAGTTGTCACACCCCTTCCCGAACCACCTGCTAACTTGGCCCGGTAAGAGGCATGAACCCAACAGACATTGCTCACCTCTTAACAATACTTGATGACCCTGTTCTACCTGATAAACATACTATGCTCGTATATGGTAAACTTTAACATAACACAGCGGAAACTTGATAACTACTAAACATACATAGGGAGAAACATTTCTTAAGTCTCTCATTTGAAAACTTAAACGAGCAATAGCATCAAAACTCAGAACATGCCAACCCACTGTTTATACAACCTTTTATGTACAAACAACTATAAGTACATAACGACTTGCTATACAACACCAGCCACGTACAAAATACCAACTTATGAAACTTCCAACAGACTAAGGCAGGATGTCAGGTACTAGGAGCTCGATCTCTACCTGAAAAGGTTTGAAAACATTGAAAGAATGAGCTAAAAAGCTCAGTGAGTGTTTATCTTTAAAACATTATAAGCTCACAGGTGAATTATAATAATGGCAGATTATAAGTAGAAAATAGCTTAACATCTGTTTGTAAACATAAACAAACCATGCTTCCAATTTACAGGTTTAAGTCATCACTTATGCATAGCACACAACTCGAGATGTACTATCATATCGAGGGTAGATAGATCAATAATATAGAAGCTCATAACAATAAAACACATGACATGATACCACATCAAACCATAGAGGTGGTAGAGTTACATTTATACCAATAAGGTTCATACCTCTCTCTCTCACGTGCACGTGGAATACCTTTGGTCGTTTGGTTTTCCCTAATACCTTCTCTATGTCCTTCAGTATTAAGGTAAAACCATTTACTACCCGAATACCTTCTCATTGTCCTTCAGTATTGAGGTAAAACCATTTACTACCCGAATACCTTCTCATTGTCCTTCAGTATCGGAATACCATGATTCATTCCCCTCCCCCCTAAGTACCTTCTCGAATGTCATTCAGTATTAGGGGTTAACCACAAACAAGGCCATAATTTGTGTACCATGGAAATCATGTCTTTATAACACATAGAACAATTTCTTGACATTTTCACATTATCATCTAAACATGTTCCCAAGTGGATTTACACAAAACATTCTCTAAAGGAAAGCATACTTTCTTAATTTAGTTTCCATACTTGGATTTATAGTTACAACTAATTGAAAGCATGCTTAGGTTCCATCATGAACTTTATGTTAGAAACTCCATGAAGCTATACATAATTAGTTCAAACAAGATTCAATGATCAACAATTATGTTTTTGAAGAAAAACATAGGTCAAGCATAATTCTAAAATAGAGTCACTCACAGTATTAGAATTAGAACCTTGGCTTGTAAACTTGACCTATTTTTCTCTTGGCCTGCCAAACAAACCAACTCAACCATTAGAACCTCGAGCTCATGATTTTTAACCTTAAAACTACAAGAAAACACATTTTCCAATTTCAAGCATGTTCAGATTTTCTACCCTGTTTTCAGACAGCCATAACTTCTTCATTACTTATACAAAAATAATGTAATTTATACCAAACTCTTCCTTTTGGAACCCTCTAAACATCATATGAAGACATGAAATTAAAATTCCAAACGGATTTGTTCAGAAATACCTCGGAAGCTACTTTCCTCAAAACAGACTTCTGTTGTTTCCAGATTCAGATTTCCTGCTGCACAACAAATTTAACCTGATATTTAAAACATCTTCTACATATTTTCTACTCACGATTTCTTCATCAAAGTTGTAGGAAATTCAATAAGCTTTCGAACCATACAAATTAGAGATTCTAACGCTAACTCTACAAATCAGGACAACCCAAAAACCAGAGATTTCTTGGATTTGACAGCAAACTTTTGTCTTTTGCCTTCCTCTTAACAAAACAGTAACTTAACATAAGAATTTGCTCGATGTTCCTTCATGAACTTTGCTTAAAAATGAGTTAGCTTTGAGGAAAAGCAAACTTCAACACTTACCTCTTCTTGTAGAGCTCGAGAAGTTCAAAACATCAGAACTGGTCTGAGTTAATCACCTTGCTGCAATAATAATTCCCTTGAGTTCTTCTCTTTTCTTCTGCAACTCCAGCTCCAAAATCATAGCTTTTCTCCTTCTTCTTCTCTCTTGAACTTCAACTCACGAAGCTTACAGCTTCCTTTTGGTAAATGAAGAAGAAAATGGAGAAGATAAAGTCATTTTAAAAAGCAAACGGTGGAGGAAAAGACAATTTTGTCTTTTTTCCCTTTTGCTTTTTCTTTTCTTTTTCCTTTTTTTTAACTTCTCCTTTATCTCTTTCTCTCTTTTCTTTTCTTTTCTTTTCTTTTCTAAACAAAAAAAAAAACACAATATAATATCCATTCCTTTCATTTCATTTTCTTCATTATTTTTAAAGCAAACCAAACCAAAATGGTTTAAGCTTTTCCTTCCTTGTTTTCCTTTTATCGTTCACTTCATTTCTTTTCTTTTGTTTTTTTTTTTATAAGGAAGTTTCAAAGAAAGATCTTGGGTTTACAGTGGACATTTCACAAGTTTTTCGTAGACATTGCTTAGTCAAATAACCGTTTTACCCCTATGTCTACCTATTGCTCTTTATGTCCCACTATTCCTGTAATGAAAAACTACGTTGTATGGTCCAACAATAAACAACATCCCTCTCGGACCATTGAGAGGGTGGTCACCCGTTTTTTCATGCCTTGGAGAAAACACTAAAGGGAACAACCACTCGAGTTTCCCTAATTCTGGAACGAGTGAATTCCATCTCGCATAGTCAAGTTCACAACACCGCACCTGGTCCTGTCTTTGAGATGATAGGATTATTGGATGAGTAACTGTGGCCACCCTCACCCGTACTAGTCAAATGACAGACCTCCGTAGACTGGAGTCTGTAACACACTTAGGATTAAGGTCGAGTCACTAATGGTCATCTAAAAAGTTATTAGTCCTATACTATCAACGGTGTTACACCAGCAAGTATAATAATTCACGGTCCGATCTTGTGAAATATCATTGAACAGGATGCCCCCACTCGCATGTCAACAACATGTACGAGCTAGATCACCTCGTTTGTATTTAGTACAAAGCGTGTCGCATCCACATCGTATCCAGGATTAGGTCTCCTACCCTATCCGTATACAGTAGACGGTTCGGGTCATTAACTCGAACGTGATCTTCCTTATGTTACCACTACACACCGTTCAAGTTCTAGTTCTCTCATAATTCAATGACGGTGGAGCTTTGTTTATTGGATTAAGATTGTAAATATGCGAGACACAAAGTGATGAAAAAATAACTCTTATTTATTTTTATAAGAAATGTTACAAACTTACACGAGATAAGGACATACATCCATGTTTGGCTTTGTGCCCTAAAACTCGTTTTTTGTAATTTTTTTTCTAATTATTATAATCAAGAGTTATTATTTCAATAATGAGTTATTGTTCCTTATTTTCGATATTGCTCTTTACCTTAAACCTAAATCTAATAAGCTAAACATTCGAGGTTGTAAAATGTCACTTGAACTTAATGTAGTGTACATATAAAGTATCTCGGTTCGAGATACAACTTAAATGGTCTATAGTAAGGGGATAAGGTTGGGAACCTTACCCTAGTAACACTATGGATGTGGCACACTTTGTATATGATACAAACACTGTGATCCTAACGTGTTCGTATAGATGATATGTGAGTTGGGATATCCTATGTAATGTGATTACATAAGACTGGACCGCAAAATAGTAACCAATAGATGTAACTTCATTGACTAGCTAGGTTTGTATTTCACTAGGTTGAACTAGGCAACTTCATCTTAATATTGAGCAGGTTACAAACTCATGTTTGTGAGGCATTGTCCTTTGACTAGTATGGGTGAGAGGTGCCAGTTTTGCCGACTCAATATGCCTACCTTTTTGGGGACAAGACCGAGTGAGCAGTTGGAGACTTAGCTTAGTAAGATGAAATTCACTCCTTCCCGACTACTACGGTAACTAGATGAGTGTTCCCTTATGTTGTGTCTCTAGGATTGGAACAAAGGGTCCGACCGTCTTATTGGCTCGAGAGGGACTTCTGTTTTTTGGTAGGACCACAAACAAATTGCTCATTAGAAGAGCACTACTTCATAAGGTACAAGATGTAACCCAAGGGTTGTTGGGATATGTTCCCCTAAATTTATGTAAATTTTATCAAATAAATAAAGAGTTATTTGTTTTGACAAAATTATATTCTCACTTTATAAATCCAATAAACTAAGCTTCAGATTATAATATATGTTGGACATTAGTGTAGTAGACACTTTGGACTGTGTTCAAGAGAATAACATAAATAGTCTATGGTATAAGAATAAGGTTGGAAATCTTATTCTGGTAACAGCATGGATGCGACCCACTTTGTAGTTAGTACAAATGAGGTAATCGAACTCATTCATGTGGATGACATGCGAGTGGGGGCATCCATTAGGGAGAGTTCATACAAGAGCGAACTGCAAATTATTAGTCTAACAAGTATAACGTCGTTAACACGATAAGACTGATAATTTAAAGATGGTCATTAGGGACTCGACCTGAATCTTGAGCAAGTTAAAAACTCATGCTTATACGGGTTTGTCCTTAGACTAGTACGGGTGAGAGTGGCCTGTAGCGGACTCAATTAGCTTACCTTCTCAGGGGCAGGACCTCGTAGGTAGCTGGGGACTTAAATATGCAAGATGGAATTCAGTCATTCCTACTCAATAAGCCAATCTTCTTAGCGGCAGGACCTCGTAGGTTGTTCCCTTATGATCTAAGTCCAGGTCTTGAACAACATCCTTGTTGGGATGTATGTATGTCCTTATCTCGTCTAGTTTGTAATATTCCAAGTTGTAAATAAATAAGAGTTATTTATTTAAACTTTGTGTCATAAATAAGAGTTATTTATATGAACTTTGTGTCATAAATAAAAGTTATTTATTTGAACTTTGTGTCACACATATTTCATAAACTTAATCCAATAAACTAAACTATAGTGTCATTGTAATATGAGAGAACTAGAACTTGAACAGTGTGTAGTGGACACAAAGGGAGGATCACATTCGAGTTAATGACTCAAACGATCTACAGTATACGGATAGGGTTGGAGACCTAATCCTGAATATGTTGTGGATGCGACCCGCTTTGTATTAGATACAAACGGGGTGATCTGACTCGTTCATGTGGTTGACATGCGAGTGTGGGCATCGTGGTGCAATGAGATTGTACAAGACTGGACTGTTAATTATTAGACTTACTAATGTAACACCGTTAATAGTATAGGGTTAATAATTTTGTAGATGATCAGTAGTGACTCAACCTTAATCCTTACCGTGTTAGAAACTCCTGTCTGCGAGGGTATGTCCTTTGACTAGTACGGGTGAGGATGGCCACTGTAGGTCGCCCAATATTTGTATCTTCTCAGGGACATGACCACGTGCTGAGCTAGGAACTTAACTACGCAAAAGGGAATTCACTCGTTCCTGACTTAGGAAAACTAGAGGAGTCGTTCCCTTAAGTGTTGTCTTTAGGGCTTGAACAACGGGGCCCCACACTGTCGTTGGCCTGAGAGGGTTGTTGTTTACAATTGGACCATGCTACGCAGTTTTACATTAGAGTAGCAGTGGGACTTAAGGAGCAAGAGGTAGACATAGGGGTAAAATGGTAATTTAACCAGCCAGTGTCTATGAACAACCTGTGAAGGGTCGACTCATGGCTATTGGAGTGTTAAAATAGCTAGTGAATGTTGAATAATCGGTTCAAAGAGATCGACAGGTTAGTCGGGGATCATTGGTGTCACACCCCCTCCCAAGCTACCAGCTAACTTAGCCCGGCAGACAGCGTGAAGCCAACAAACATCGTTCACCTCATTAACCTTGTTTTACCTGATAAGCATACTATACATGTTAAAAAACACTTTAAACATACCATATTGGAATATTGACAATTACGTAACCTACGTAAGGACTAACCCTACTTAAGACTCTCTTGGAAACTGAACAGGCAAAAGCATCAGAACCACAAACAGGTCAGACCATTAATAACACAATCTCAACATCTAAAGCACATACAACTATAACTACATAGTCCCCTCAAACATTACTACAACACATATGGACTTGCTATACAACACCACCCACGTACAGAATATCAAGCTCGTGGAGCTTCTAGTAGATTATGGTAGGATGTCAGGCAATGGGAGCTCGATCTCTGCCTGAAAAGTGGGAAAACACTGAAAGAATGAGCTATGAAACTCAGTGAGTGACTTGAGTTTAAAAGAAAACTATTAACTCGTAAATCATATCATCTGACCATATATGAGCATATGCATCTGTAATCAAACGTTAAAAGTAATTGTGTAATCATAATAACTTTCCAGAAAAACCAATAAGTATGTCGTTAAAATCTCCTAAGGCATATGAATGATAGAAATCCTTTTAAAACATGTCACAATCTACGTTGTGTAGGGCACGCCTAGTGCAACCAACGTTTACTCTACGATGTAGTGGGGCCCGCCCAACACTCCCATCGTCTTTGCCGTAGTGGGGCCCGCCCAACACTCACGACAACATTGTTGTCACGGAGTACACTCAACGTCAACAACAGAAAATGACCTTTGTGCACATGGTACCATATAGCCTCGGACTCAATGCCTCGGAAAAACACATAAAAACATTTAAACATGTCTGCTTATCTTTTCTTTCGTAAAACTCAAGGTTACTCAGCTTGTTCATTCAAACTGGAAATCTTTGAATCATGCGTGCTAGTACATACTTGCTTGAAATCATTACATTTCCATAAACTTCGACAATGAATAACATATGCTCATATATAATTTTCATCAAGATATTTAGGGTCGCAACGAGCACGAGAAAATATGAATACTCATAAACATGTGTTTCAAGGAAAACAATAAGCATTGAAACCATTTCGTTTTAACAAAACCATGCATTTTCATAAGCATAATACAAGCCTATAAACAATTTTGGAGGACCGTTTTGTCACTCACAGTGTAAGAACTAGAACTTTGGCCCGTACACTCGACCTATCTCCTCATGGCCAGTCAAACAAACAAAATCCATGTATTAGAACCTCAAGCTCATGAATTTTAACCTTAAAATTACAAATACCACACCATCCAATTTTATAGCACTTCACATATTTTATACCCTGTATTCAAACACTCATAACTTATTCATTACTTAGCCAAAAAGGATGTACTTTACACCAAATTCTTCCTATTTGAACCCTCTATTAATCATATGAGGACATGAAATAGAGATTCTCAACAGACTGGTTCAAAAATACCTCGAAAGCATTTTCCCTAAAAACAACTTCCTGTTGTTCCAGATTTCATTCCCTGCTGCAACCCAAATCTTGACCTGATATTTACAACATCTTCCAATCATTTTCTATTCACATTTTCTTCACGAAGGATGTAGGAAATTCAATAAGCTTTCCAACCATACCTATTAGTGGCTCTGATTCAAACTCTACAGATCAGGACATCCAAAACATAAGAGGCTTATCGGATTTGACAGCAAAATCTGTCATCTTCCTTCCTCTTCACAAAACAGTAAGTTAACTTCATAATTTTCTCGAGCTGCCTTTACGAACTTTTTTAAAATATGAATTAGCTTTCGAGAAAACGAAACCTCAATCCTTACCTCTTTTTGTTGAGCTCGAAATTAACAAAATAGCAGAACATGGTGGAATTGATCACAGAATTTCATAGAACTTGAGTAATTCTTCTCTCTTCTTCTTCAATCCCAAAACCAGAGCTTTTTCTCCTTCTTCTTCTCTCTTCAGTTCTCCCTCTCGAAGGTAGGCTTTTGGTTTTTTGGAGAATGAAAGAAATGAGTTTAAAAGGAACTTAAAATTGTTTTAAAAAAAAAAAATCCAAACGCAAGGCAAACCTTGTCTTTTTCCCTTTTTGCTTTTGCTTTTTGCTTTTGCTTTTTCTTTTCTTTAATCTCTCCTTTATCTCTTTCTTTATTTTATTTTCTTTTCTAAACAAAACGAAACATAATATAATAAATATTTCTTTCATTTTTTTTCTTCATTCTTTTTAAAGCAAACCAAACCAAAATGGTTTAAGCTTTTCCGTCCTTGTTTTCCTTTTATCTTTCACTTCATTTCTTTTATTTTTAAAACAAGGAATACCAAGTTTTATACATTCATTTCTTCTTTCCTGTTTAAGAAAAATTCCAAAGAGAGATCTCGGGCTTACAATTTGAGCTCGTCACGTGTAGGTCCGTTAGGTTCCTCGATTTGCTCAAATTGGACAAATTGAGGGTTTACAATTTGGTGTGAATTTGAAGTGTTCAAATTAATTGTTTGGGTATTTATGTCATTAATATGAGATATATATGACATAATATATAGTCTAATAATTCACGGTCCGGTGTTGTGAAATATCATTGAACAGGATGTACCCACTCGCATGTCAACTACATGTACGAGCTGGATCACCTCATTTGTATCTAGTAGAAAGCGTGTCGCATCCACAACATATCTAGGATTAGGTATCCTACCCTATCCATATACACTAGACGGTTCGGGTCATTAACTCGAACGTAATCTTCCTTATGTGACTAATACACACCGTTCAAGTTCTAGTTCTCTCATAATTCAATGACCGTGGAGCTTTGTTTATTCGATTAAGATTGTAAATATGCGAGACACAAAGTGATGAAAAAATAACTCTTATTTATTTTAATAAGAAATGTTACAAACTTAAACGAGATAGGGACATACATCGATGTTTGGTTTTGTGCCCTAAAACACGTTTTTTGTATTTATTTTTTCTAATTATTATAATCAAGAATTATTATTTCAATAATGAGTTATTGTTCGTTATTTACGATATTGCTCTTTATCTTAAACCTAAATACAATAAACTAAACATCCAAGGTTATAAAATGTCACTTGAACTGAAAGTAGTGTACATATAAAGTATCTCGGTTCAAGATACAACCTAAATGGTCTATAGTAAGGGGATAAGGTTGGGAACCTTACCCTAGTAACACTATGGATGTGGCACACTTTGTATATGATACAGACACTGTGATCCTAACGTGTTCGTGCAGATGAGATGTGAGTTGGGATATCATATGTAATGAGATTACATAAGACTGGACCGCGAAATAGTAACCAATAGATGTAACTTCATTGACTAGCTAGGTTTCAATTTCACTAGATTGAACTAGGCAACTTGATCTTAATCTTGAGCAGGTTACAAAGTCATGTCTCCTGACCCAAAAGCCAGAAGGGAGTACCACCTACTCTCCCTCAACCCTGGACAAAAATCGAGAATACCATTTGGAGGTGTCTTGCTATTCGGATCGAGGATGGAGTTCAAGGAGTTGATCGGGTTCTTCGGCAACTAAGTAGCATAACCTTACTGTTTTTCTTATCTTTAATGTATGTTTATCCTAGGATTAATGACATTAATTCAATCTTAAGATATTATTTATCCAACGAACCAACGACATTTCACACCGTCTTCCGCTGTGGGAATTCTAAATCCCTTCAGCCCCACCCTTTAAACTAGCTTAAGAGCGTATGAGTTTATGGTAGGACAATAGATTTGCTGTTCATTAGAGGATTAGTGGTGCTTAAGGAACAAAGAGGTAATCACAGGGGTAAAATCGTAATTTGACGAACTGTGATGACGAACAACCTTCGAAGGGTTGACTCATGAGTAATGATTATATCAATGGACACAATATAATCTATAGTGAGGAGAGTGCATCTACAAGTCTATAATGGATTGACTCGTAGTTAATGAATATTGATTAACTAGATCAAAGAGTTTGATCAGTTTATATCACATCATTGGAGCTCGTGAACTGTAGGTTCATTAGGTCCTTCTGTTGGCTCAACATCGTAATATTGAGGGTATAAAGTTAGGAATGAGATTGAAGTGTTCAATTTCATATATGAGGCGTTATACACATTATATGTAATATAATTGATATAATATATAGTATTAATGTGTATTAGATTCACATATTAATTATATGCTAATGAGAGAATGAAGGAAGGTTAGGATGGAAATTTTCATCCTATTTCCTCCTAAATAGTTGCATAAGATGCAACTTTTAGACTAAGGCCTTTACATAAACCCTAGAATTCTCTTAAATTTTGTTGGGAAAGGGTTCCAAACACAATTTCAAAATAATTGCTCACCTCATCCTAAAGGAACCCACGATCCTCACTCACCTAGGGAACAGTGGATAAGATCTTGTGGTGGCTCATCATAAGGTTTGGGTTTGTTGCTGAGATTGTTATCATTGGAAGAGGAATTTGTGAAGAAATATCTTGTTTTCCTATACGTTGTAAAACATCCTTAAACTTAGATTTGGTTGTTGTATTTAGATCTATGTAACAAAAACATGAATACACTATTCACTATCGCTTCCGTTGCGGGATTTGATCCATTCAATTTGTATCAGAGCTCGATTTTGTTCTTCATTTTGTTCTAGATTTATCAAGAACAAAGGTGGAATTTACTGATTTCATGAGATGTATAATCGGTTTGAAAATTATATGTTTTCATTGTTGGCACCATAGATTTACAATTTTATTTCGTTGAATCGTTCAAGGTATGGGCTTGAAAATTTTAATTGTAAATCGAGTTTGTAAGTTTGGGTCGATTATGGCATAGTTGTTGCTGAGAAGAATGGAGCAACGTTGTTCGTTAGCGTTGCAACGTTGCAAAAACAGCGGAGACTTCTTGTTGTTCTGTGTGCAACGTTGCAATGTTGTTCGTTAGCGTTGCAACGCTGTTGAAGTGTTCTTCAAGCTGCAGGAGGTGAAGCGTTGCAAAGCATCGCAACGCCTGGATGTGAAGACGATAACGTTGCAACACCAACGCAAGCGTCGCAACGCTGAAGTTGTTAAGACGCGCAACATGTAGGAGTCAACGTTGCAACGTGATCCTCAGCGTTGCAACGTTGCTGAAGTAACACTCCAACGGGTAGAAACAGGCAACGTGTATCGTTGCAATGCGATCGCGTTTCAGGAGATTTTTCAACGGGAGAAATATCTTTTTGTAATATATAATTAATATAAAAACATTTTATATTAATTTTTTTAATATTAATAATTTTAACTAATATAATTAGATTATATTGATTAAAATTAATTTTAGGGGTGCCAAAAATGAACTACTTTGCTACTTATTAATTCAAATGTTGCATAATTATTGCAATGCTTGATGTATGCTTTTCTTAAGATATCCCACCTTAGGTTAAGCATTTACATGCATCATTTATAATATAAAGTGTTATATTATATAGTTTGCATGTATAAGTAATATAAAGAGTTATATTAATTTTTGGACAGTATTGACATATATATTTTTCATGAGATGAATGTAGTATGTATGTTTTATTATTCATGTGATGAATGATCAAGCACAATAACATAAAAATGCATTTCACCTAAGGTTAAATTCATTAGTTTTAAAATGTTTAGAACATGAAATTAATAGACCTTAGGTTATCTAGTTCTAATTGATGGAACACGAGATATACGCATCGAAAAAATGATGTAATGACACTCTAATTGAATCTAACTTAATAGAAATTAACATGCAAACATACAAAAAATAGTAAACTAAAAAGAGGAAGAAAGTACAATCTTTGTAGCTAAATTTCTTATTGATCTCCTTGCCAAAGCACAAACTGACCCCAAATCAGACCACCACTAGAGCTTCCCTACTATGCTCATTTTCATAGAACCAGGTTGTAGGAGTGAGGAAAAAAGGAAAATAAATAAGTTTTGGTGAGACTTCTTTTCTATAAACTAAAATTTCAGCAAAAGTAACCCTTTGTTTTGAAAACAAACCTATTTGTAATGGAATTACATGCATCAAATGCATGTCAAAACTCACCAAAATGCAACATCTTACAAAACACTAACTAAAGTGGGTTGTGTCATTCTATAATGTTTACACATAGTCCACTTAAGTTAGTGGATTGTCCAACAAAAATTTTGATAAATCCACTAACGCTAAGTAAGGGTAAAATAATATTTTCCATTTGGTCAAAGTCAAACTTTTACTTTTCACGAACCAAAAAGTCAACCCTTTTACATTTTACGATTGTGGCCCTCTTGACTAATTTTGACCTCCCGAACATGAATTCGCATTCATATTATTGAAATTTAAATCACATTTGAATATATTGTTTCATAAGAAATCGATAATTATATCACATATATTTGTCCGTTTTAAAGTACCTTTATTAATTCGAACAATTCGAATTAATCCATCATACTATCTATGTTTAATCCAAATGAGGCAGCAGGGGACCTAATGGACCTACAGATCATGGACTCCAACAATCAGAGATTAACCGGTCAAACTCTTTAACTTAATTAATCAACTTTTGTTAACTAACGGGTCATTCCATTAAGGTCTCGTAGTTGCACTCCCCTCACTATAGATATATTTTTGTCCACCTAATATAACTGTAACAAGTAAGGGAATCCTTCACAGGTTGTTTGTTGTTTCGGCTCGGTCAAAATTCTAATTTACCCCCGAGAACACTTCTTGTTCCTTAACTCCCACTAAACCACTATAAAACAATTGATTTGTGGTCCAACCAAGAAATCTAGTCCCTCTCAGCGCAGTGAGAGGGTGGGCCCCTTGTTCTTGTTCGAAAGTCAACACTTAAGGGAACAACCTATCTACTATCCCTAGAGTCAGGTAGGAGTGAATTTCGTCTTGCACCCTATGCCCCCAACTATCTATCCGGTCTTGTTCACGAGATTGGAGCCTTATTGAGCTAGCACTGTTGAGTTACTCCCACTGATGAAGATCTAAGGATAATCCTTAATAAACATGAGTTCATAGTTAGCTCAGAATTTAGATCGAGTTACCTACGTCTTCAAAATTGAATTATTAAGTTTTTTACAGTAAACGATGTTATAAAGCAAAAGTGAGTAAGTCGTGGTCCAATCTTATACAAACTCATTGCATAGGATGCTCCCACTCACATATCTCTATATGAACGATCCATAATTACATCGTTTGTACTAACTGTTAGGATGTATGTCCTAATCTCGTCATTATTTGTAATATTACCTATTGAAATAAATAAGAGTTATTTCTTTCATCACATTATGTCTCACATTTTTACGAACATTGTCCAATAAACTAATTTCCAAGGTCATTGAATCGTGAGAGTACTAGAACTTGAACAGTGTGTAGTGGACGCATAGGGAGGATCACGTTTGAGTAAATGACCCAAATGGTGTACAGTATACGAATAAGGTTAAAGACCTAATCCTAGATATGTTGTGGATGCGACTTGCTTTGTAATAGATACAAACGAGGTGATCCAACTCGTTTATGTTGTTGACATGCGAGTGGGGGCATCCGGTGCAATGAGACTGTATATACCGGAGCGTGAATTATTAGACCTACTGATGAAACACCGTTAATGTCACACCCCCTCTCTTACTACATACTAACTTTGTTCGGAAGACAACGTGAAGTCAACAAACATTGTTTACCTCTTAACAATACGTGTTGAACTTGTTTTACCTGATAAACATGCTATACTTGCATATGGAGCACGTTAAACATAACACAACGAAAACTTGACAACTACTAAACATCCGTCAGGAAAAACTCTTCTAAAGTATCTCTTGAAAACTAAAACGGGCAAGAGCATCACAACAAAAAACAGACCAAACCATTGTTTACACAATTACAATTTCTAATCCACACACAACTATAACTACATTGTCCCCTCAAAATTAACAACAACACATATGGACTTGCTATACAACACCATCAACGTACAAAATATCAAACTCGTGGAGCTTTCAGCAGACTATAGCAGGATGCCAGGCACCAGGAGCTCAATCTCTACCTGAAAGTTTAGAACACTAAAAGTATGAGCTATGAAGCTTATTGACTGCCTGAGTTTAAATTCTAATAACTCGTAAATAATATCACCCGACCATCTATGAGCATATGGATCTGTAATCAAGCATTCAATATAAACGTGTAATCATAATAGCTTTAACAAAAACAAACATGTATGCCGTTAAATTCTCGTAAGACATATAAATAATATTAACCCATATAAAAACATATAACAATCCACATTGTGTAGGGCATGCCAAGTACAACCAATGTTTACTCTACGATGTAGTGGGGCCCGCCCAGCACTCCCATCGTCTTTGTCGTAGTGGGGCTTGCCCAGCACTCGCGACAGCATTGTTGTCTCGGAGTATACTCAACGTCGACAACAGAAAATGACCTGTGTGCACATGGTACTATATAGCCTCAGGCTCAATATCTTAGCCATTTTCTCATTAAAGTCTCATAAAAACAAAATAAAATATTTAATCATGCATGCTTATCATTCCTTTCGTAAAACTCAAGCTTACTCATCTTGTTCATAAAACTGAAAATCCTTAAATAATACTTGTTAGTAAATGCTTGCTTGAAATCATAACTGTTGGGATTTCTGTCCTAATCTCGTGTTTGTAAAATATTGTTTTGAAATTAATAAGAGATATTCTTTTCTTCACTTTGTGTCTCGCAAATATTTTAAATCTTTCCAATAAACTAAGCTCCAGGGACATTAAATATATAAGAGAACTAGAACTTGAACGGTGTCTAGTTGACAAACAAGGAGGATCACGTTCGAGTTAATGACCCAAACGGCCTCTGATTATAAGGATGGGGTTGGAGGCGTAATCCTCGGATACTGCGTGGATGCGACACCGCTTTGTATTTGATACAAACGAGGTGATCGACTCGTTCATGTGGATGACATGCGAAGTGGGGCATCTGTACAATGAGATTGTACAAGGCGAGGACCATGAATTATTAGACTTCGCGATATAACACCGTTGTGAGTAAAGACTAATAAATTCGTAGATGACCATTAGTGACTCGACATGAATCACGAGCGTATTACGGACTCTCGTCACGGGATCACATCCTTTGATTAGTACGGGTGAGGGTGGTCCCAGTCACTCGTCGCCCAATATGCCTATCTTTTGAGGGACAGAACCAAGTAGACGTGGGAACCTAATTACGCGAGATGAAATTCGTT
This sequence comes from Trichosanthes cucumerina, assembly GCA_036507285.1. Lineage (NCBI taxonomy): Eukaryota > Viridiplantae > Streptophyta > Magnoliopsida > Cucurbitales > Cucurbitaceae > Trichosanthes > Trichosanthes cucumerina. Next base: position 9,800,955 of record CM071837.1, on the reverse strand, counting down.
CGTTCCGCCTATAGGGAAACTAGAGGGGTTGTTCCCTTAAGTCTTTGTCTCGTGGCTTGGACAACGGCGCCCACCTTCTCACTGGCCCGAGAAGGGTGTTGTGTATGGTTGGACCATCACAATATGTTATTCATTAGAGGAGCAGTGGGGACTTAAGGAACAAGATATAGACACAGGGGTAAACCGGTAATTTGACCCAGCCGTGTCTTTGAACAACCTGTGAAGGGTCGACTCATAAGCATTGGTTATATAAGTGGACACGTAATATTCTACACCGATGGGAGTACACCTACAAGCTTTAGTGGAGTGTTACTGTAGCTAATGAATATTGGTTGACCGGGTCAAAGAGTTTGACTGATTAACCTCAGATCATTGGAGCCCGTCACTGTAGGTCCATTAGGTCCCTTGGTTGGCTCAATCTGGGATAAAAGAAGGGTTAATGTTTTGGTATGAAATTGAAGTGTTCAATTTCAATGTAAGAGTAATCATATCATATGGATGATATAATATATAGTTTAATATGAATGAGATTCATAATAAACTATATGTTAGCCTAATTGTTGAATTAAAGGCTAATTAGAGAAATTGATAGGGAGAAAATAAATTGAATGTGATTCAATTTGATTAAATCCACAATTATTGCAAATGAGATTTGCAACATAAGATATGAGATATCTTATATTATATAATTATGTGAATGAGATTTACATAACATATGGTTGTGGTAAAGTGGTAATTATGTGAAGTTGTGAACTTCATCATTCCACTATTTAAACCCTTTGATAGATGGGTTTAGGTTAACCTAATCTACACTAAGCTTTGGAGGCTAAGTGAGATTCTTTCTTCTCTCTCATTTCTCCTCACTTTTCAAAATTAAACACAAAAGAAGTTCCCACCAACTTCCCTTCTCCAAAAGAGAACAACCAAGAAGATCGTTTTGGTAGTGTTAGGAATGCGTTCGTGGGAAGAGTTCGTGGTGATCGAGGAGCGCGAAGAGTTCGTGATCTACAAGGAGAGGTTGCTGAAGTGATCTACAACAAGTAAGCTATTCTTATTGTTGTAATTTTTCAGCATGTTTAGCCTAGATCTAATAGGTAGATCGGTTTTAGTTAACACATTCCATGATGATACCATGACGATCCAATCGTCTTCCGCTGCGCGGGGATTCTAATTCCCTTCAATAACAGTTTCACTAAATTTTGGAAATAAATAAGCATATGCTCACATATAAATTCCATCGGGGAGATCTAGGCTCACAACGAATACTTGAAACCATTTCTAGGAAAACATGAATACTTATAAACATGTGTTCAAAGGAAAACAATAAGCATTGAAACCATTTCGTTCTAGCAAAACATTGCATTTTCTTAAGCATAATACAAGCCTATAAACGTTTTTCGAGGTTCGTTTTGTCACTCACAGTTTTAGATCTAGAACCTTTGCCCGTCAAAAGAACTAAATCCAAGTATTAGAAACACGAGCTCATGAATTTCACACAATCATAACTTCTTTATTATTGAACCTAAAAGGGAGTACTTTATACCAAACTCTTCCGTTTTTAACCCTCTAAAACTCATCTGAAGAAATGAAATTGAAATTGCTAACCAATTAGTTCAAAAATACCTCGAAAGTTTCTTCCCTAAAACAAACTTCTGATATTTCCAGATTCGTTTCCCTGCTACACCCTAAACTTGATGAAAGTTGTACGAAATTGAATAAGCTTTCCAAACATACCTACTCACGAATCTTACTGATCAGCACGACCCAAAAACCAGAGGTTTCTCATATTTGACAGCAAATGCTCTCCTACGCATTTCTTTCCACAAATCAGTAACTTAGATTAAGAATTTGTTCAAGCTTCCTTCTCAAATTTTGTTAAAAAATTAATTAACTATCAAGAAAATCAAACCTCAACTCTTAACTCTTCTTCTTGAGCTCGAAATGACTTAAATATCAGAAGGGGGCAGAATTGATGATAAAATTTCTATTGATATTGAATCACCTTTCTCCTTTCTTCTTCAACCTCAAAACCCGAAACTTTCTTCCCTTCTTCTTCCTTTAGTGCTCTCCCACGAAGCAGTATGTTCTAACTTGATAAAATTCTAAGGAAATGGAGAAAAATGGTGGGTTAAATAATTAAAAACTTGGCGGTGAAGTTGTTTGTCTTTTACCCTTTAATATTTTCTTTTTTGTTATTCATTTCGTAATCTCTTTCTTCCTTTTTCATTTCTTTTTTATTTTAAACAAAGCAAACCATGTATAATAAGCATTTCTTTTCTTCTTTTCTTTTGTTTTCTTTTTCTAAGAAAATTTCAAAGAGAGATCTCGGGTTTACAACTTACATCCCCCTTAAGAAATTTCGTCCTCGAAATTTAGTTGTCTCTAAGTGAAAATCGTCGGATTGTTTTTCCTCATTTGGTCATCGAACTCCGCAAGTTGCCTCCTCCACTCCGTGATGCCTCCATCGAACCTTCACAGTGTGATCGTCTTATTTCTTAAAACTTGTTCTTTCCTGTCGAGGATTTGAACTGCATCCTATATGTAACTCATGTCTTCTTTTAACATAACTAGTTGTGCTTGCAACACATGAGTTTTATCTTGAATGTACTTTCTGAACATGGACACATGAAAAACATCATGTACTCGAGATAGTTCTGCTGCAAACTTTAGTCTGTAGGTTGCTGGGCCAACACGTTCCACTATCTTATAAGGACCAATATACCTAGGACTCAGCTTACCTTTCTTGCCAAAGCGAAGGGCACCTCTCCACGACGATAACTTGAAGAAAACTTGATATCCGTCCTGGAATTCTATGTCCTTTCGTCGCTTATCGGCGTAACTCTTCTGACGATCTTGTGCTACCTTCAAATTCTCCCTTATTATCTTAATATTGTCCGCAATAACTTGTACCAACTTAGGACCGATTAGCTTCCGCTCTCCTACTTCGTTCCAACATTTGGGCGTTCTACAAGGTCTTCCATACATAGCTTCAAATGGTGCCATGACAATACTCGACTGATAACTGTTATTGTAAGCGAATTCCATAAGTGATAGGTTTATATCCCATCTTCCCTTAAATTGAAGGACACATGCTCTCAACATGTCCTCTAAGGTTTAAATGGTCCTCTCTGACTAACCATCTATCTGAGGATGAATGATGTACTAAAATTTAGCTTTGTCCCCATAGCTCTCTGTAAGCTTAGAAGTTGATCAATTGGCAATGGCCAAAACATTCTTAGATGGCCAAAACTTAGAAGTAAATCTCGGGTCCCTATTTCAAATTATGGACACTCGCACTCCGTATGGACTCACAATTCTGTCGACATATAGCATAACAAGTTAATCAAGTGTAAATGTCGTCTTAATCTGTATAAATCGTGTTGTCTTAGTAAGTCTATCCACTATTACCCAAATACCATCATGTCCACTTGAAGTACGTGGTAATCTAAACAGAAAATCCATAGTGATATCCTCTCATTTCTATTGTAGCACTAACAGTGGGGTAAGGAGTCCTCGTGGTCTCTATCTAATTGGTTTAACCTGTTGGCAGATCAAACATCAATCAATATAGTTAGCTCTCTCATGCTTCATCCCAGGCCACCAATGAGTCCCCTTCAATGTTTTGTACATCTTAGTGCTTCTTGGATGCATAACGTAAGTTGAACTTTGAGCTTCCTCTAAAATAGCATCTTTAAGCTCACTAAAATTTGGAACGCATAGTCTTCCCAGCCTCTCTATGGCTCCGTAAGATCTCATTTTAAATTCTACTTCTGGGCCCTGTTTGGACTTTCCAAACATTTTCCGCAAGTTACTATTCTGTGTGGTTGTCTTATCGCAATCTCTGATACGAGCGAAGACTTGATCTGGAATTGAGGTAAAAGGCGCCCTGAATTATCTACAGTCACAACTGCCTTAGAATTCCTTATAGCACTTGAAAAGGTTGCTCGAATACCACACAAGGTGTCCTTAGGAAGTCTTGACTTCCTGCTTAATGCGTCTACAACAACGTTCACATTACCTGGATGGTATTCTATGGTACAATCATAATCTTTAATCAGTTCTAACCATCTTCTCTGTCTCATATTCAACTCCCTCTGATCAAAGATATATTTCAGACTCTTATGATCTGTGTAAACGTGACAGCTCTCACAAAACAAGTAATGTCCCAATATATTCAATGCTAAAATAGTTGTTGCTAGGTCAAGATCATGGGTAGGGTAATTACACTCGTGATTTTTCAATTGCCTTGACGCATAACCTATTACTTTTCCTTCTTGCATTAGCACACACCCTAATCCTTGCCTAGAAGCATCACAGTAAATCACATACTCTTTTCCCGTTACAGGAAGTGTTAGAATAGGTGTTGTCACCAATCCTGCTTTCAGCTCCTAAAAACTCTTTTCACACTTATCTGACCATTCAAACTTAACATTCTTCCTTGTCAAAGCTTTTAAGGGTAATGCTAATTGTAAGAAATCCTCTACACAACGTTTGTAGTATCCTGCCAAGCCTAGAAAACTACGTACCTCTGTCACGCTAGCTGGTCTCTCCTAGTCGACCACAACTTAAACTTTATGCGGATCCACACTAACTCCATTTGTTGAGACAAAATGCCCAAAAAACACTACCTGATTCAACCGAAACTTACATTTGGTGAATTTAGCGTACAACTGTTATCACGTAGTGTTTGTAGAATAATCCTCCGATGTTCTTCATGGGCTTTCCTGTCAATTGAATAAACTAGTATGAGGCTCTTGAAAAGTTCAAAGAGTATAAGGTCGAAGTAGATAATGCATTAGGGAAACCCATCAAGACAGTTCGATCTGATCGAGGTGAAGAGTATATGTATCTAAGATTTCAGGACTATTTGATAGAACATTGAATCCAATCTCAACTCTCAGTGCCTAAAATACCACAACAGAATGGTGTATTTGAAAGGAGAAATAGAACCTTGTCTGACATGGTTCGTTCTATGATGAGCTATGCTCAATTGAATGCCTCGTTTTGGCGTTACATAGTACAGACTGCGTTCAAATCTTGAACACTATTTAATCAAAGAATTTTTCAGAAACACCTTTTGAGTTGTGGAAGGGGCGTAAACCTAGTTTCTAACACTTCAGGATTTGGGTTTGTTCGACACACCCAAAGAAATGTGACAAACCCAAAGACACTGGAACCTCGTTTAAGATTATGCCAATTTGATGGCTATCCCAAAGAAATGTGAGGTGGTACTTTGTACGACCCAAAAGAAAACAAGGTCATGGTATCAACAAACGCCACTTTCTTGTACAAAGATCACACGAGGAACCATAAACCGCGTAGTAAGTGAGTATTAAATGAAGCTATAGATGAGTCAACAAGAGTTGTTTAACAAGTTGGACCTTCGTCGAGAGTTAATGAAGAAGCCGACACATCGAGTTAGTCTCATCCTTCTAAATCGTTGGGGAATGCGTAGACGCAGTCGGAGGGTTGTTTCCCAAATTGAGTGCTACACTGGTTTAGCTGAAGCACAAGTTGTCATACCTGGTTACGATGTTGCGAATCTATTGTCCTATAAACAAGCAATGAATGGCATGGATGAGGACCAATTGATCAAAGTCATGAACCTTGAAATGGAGTCAATGTACTTCAATTCAGTCTGGAAACTTATAAACTAGCCTTATGGGGTAAGACCCATAGGGTGAAAATGAATCTATAAGAGAGAGATGGAGCCAGAAAGGTACAAACCTTTTAAGCAACACTTGTAGCAAAGGGTTTTACCCAAAGGGAAGGAGTTGACTATGGGAAAACTTTTTCCCATGTTGCTATGCTTAAATCTATAAGGTAACTCTTGTCCATGACTGCATTTTATGTTTATGAGATTTGGAAAATGGACGTCAAGATTGCCTTTTTAAATTGTAACAATGACGATAGCATCTATATGTCTCAGCCCGAAGGGTTCATAATGAAAGTTTGCAAGCTCAATTGGTCCATTTATAGGTTGAAACAAACATCTAGATCTTGGAATATAAGATTTGATACATCGATCAAGTCTTATGGCTTTGACAAAAACATTGGTGAGCCTTGTGTTTACAAGAGGATCATTATGGACAAATTAGCTTTCTTAGTACTACATGTGGATGAAATCATTCTCATTGGGAATGATGTAGGATACCTATGTAATAGCACACAAAACATGTTATCCTTAGGCTTAATTATTGCTAGTTTTATGATGATTTCAGGGCTTTTACTTGTTTAAATCACTCAATTTCAGGATAAGAGCTTAAACAGGACATTTGGAGACATTTTGGATCACTCGGGATCGAAACGAGGGTATTAGGAGCTAAAAAATAACAACAATTGGAAGTAGAAGGATCAATCCAAGCATGATGACCCGAAGTGATGGCGTTGCAACGCGACGCATTGCAACGCCGAGCGTGCTGTTTAAAGGCGTTGAAGACCACTACCGATAGCACGCAACGCTGCCTTGCAGCGTCGCAACGCTATCTCGATAAGGAAGCATCAATAAAGGACCGCACGGAGGGCGTTGTAACGCTGCCTTGCAGCGTCGCAACACCACATCGATAGAAAGGAGCAGGCGTTAGGGTATCGGCGTTGCAACATTGCCCTTAGTGTTGCAACGCCATCGACAGTTTCATATTTGATACGCATATAGGGTACAACGTTGCAACGCTGTCCCTAGCGTTACAACGCTGCACCAAATTCATCTATAAAGGCAACCTTATGATTTCTTGCAAGGGGATTCGAACTTGCTAGATTTTTGCCCTATTTTCGAAATACACTTTGAAAAAAGAGAGAAAAGAGCATTTTTGGGAGCTAAAGCATTCGTGGAGGTTCGAGATCGAAGATGAGACCTCAGAGTCGAAGAACCGACATCGACACATAATTTTAATTTTCTTTTCTTTCAGATTGTAATAGCATTCTAAGACGTTTTCTACATGTTTAGCTCGATTTTCATGTGATTTAGAGTATCTTAATGTTGTAGTTAGGATTTGATTTTCTTGTTTTGACTTTCTTGTTAAGTATTAAAGCATGTTTTATTCTTATTTTTTGCAATTCGTTCTTAACTCTTAATTTGTTGGTTTAAGTGGACTCGAGAGATAAAACTTTAATTAGAGAAAAGTTCTCAAAAACCTTAGAAATCTTGCATGAGAATGACCTAGAAATCTAATGGAAACACGTAAAAAAAGTTCTTAATTTCGTACATGTCGTAGGTTCGTATGGAGACTATAGAGTTTATTGCATTTGTAAGTCTCACTAAGAATCGAGAGATTTTCTTGAGAATTTTACTTGTTTATAAATTCATCTCATTGGTTGATTGCATGTGTGAGTTGAGTCATTAACTTGTAAAATCCTTTACTCAAATCTATCAATTCGTTTCTCCACATGTATCTTTGCTTGTCTTTATTTTCACTCACCTATCCATGTTATGTTTATTTAGTTAAGAATTGACAATTAGTATCTTTGTAATTAACTAATCTACAAACCCATTCCCGAGGACGACACTTAGACTGATAAATCACAATACTAAAACTTCAACCGTACACTGCGGTAGTGCATTACCATAAATTTTGCACGCAAAAAGTTATTGGCGTCATTGCCGGAGAATGACGATTATTTAGATTAATTAATATTAGGAGAAAATTTGTAATTTTAGACTAAAGTTTGTTTGATTGTCTTTCTTACTTGTTTTTGTGTGTTGGTTTGTTTTCTTATTTGTTTTATTTTAGTTTTGTGTGTTTTGTGTCTTTGTCCCCTGTTTTTGGTTGTGGTACTATTGTGTAGAAGTCTTGATCTGAATTAATAATTTTTCAAGCATGACTTTGCATGATTTTGATTCTCCATCTTTCTATTGTCCCTCCCCGGACCCTAGGTATGTGCATCATAATTGTTCTGATTACCATATGTCTAATTTTTACAATTTTGTACCTGAAATTGCTAAAAAATCTTATGATGGCAATTATTTAGACCCTTGGGATCATAATTTGTTGTACCCTGACCAACCCATTGAGAAATCTTCTCTTACGGACCAATTGGCGGAATATAACTTAGAATTGAAATTTAAAAATTTGGTTAATAGTGAATTAGGGAGGTTGGATAAGTTAGAAACTCAGGGGGTAGGACTTTGGGAAATAGTACTGGATAGAGCTGAATATCTTAACCAACTAGTAATTTCTCTCAAGGCTTTACAGGAACAATTTCTTATCCTTACCACTTAGGAGATGCCACCTAGGAGGATTTTTTCATATGTTAGTGAGGATAGTTTGGGGGAGACTCAAGCACACCATGATAAGGTTAGTGAGGAAGATATTTGTGATACAATTAGTCCCATAGAGAATATCCAAGTGATAGAGTCAGAGGCTAAGAAATCTTCTTTTCTTTTATCCCATGCAATTTCCGTTATTTTTTATAACCATTTGTCCTATACTCACAAGTCTTTTTTTTTATTTACTTCATTCATTTCATTAAACAAAAATACCAAAAATAACTCTCTATTTGGTGCCCATGAAAAGCAGGATAGTCTTTTAGACTTAGAAGGCTATATCGATTGGAGCAAGAAGGGCCCGAAGAAATATGAGCGATTTTATGTGCCTTGATAAGTCACTGTCTAGCTAAAGACGTTAAAGAAAGCGCATCTTGGGAGGCAACCCAAGTTTTATGTATTATGTCTTTATTTGTATTTGTCTTCCTTTATGCTTTATTTTATTTTTCAATTGTTTTTTTCCAATTTCTTTCTTTTTGTACACCTAGGTGTATGCCCAAGGGGAAAGCTGCAGACTTGCATCCGTTTGCTCCTTAGATTGAGAGGACCTATAGGAGACTCCTAAGGGAAGGAAAAGCAGAAGCTCATACTATGCTTTATAAGAGCTCATCAATAATCTTAAACCTATAAGGGAGTATTTCCAACCTGTGTTTAATTCTGAGCAGGCTGGAATTGTCCATGCCCCAATAAATGCAAATAATTTCGAACATACGATTGAGTTTAAACAAATGGTTAGAGAATGTGCTTTTAGAAGAATAACCACAGAAGATCATAACTCACACCTTCAAAATTTCGTAGAAATCTATGGTACATTTAAAATGAATGGTATCTCTACTGATAATGTTCGCTTACGTCTCTATCCTTTTTGTTTGCAGGGTAGAGCTAAGGAATGGCTAGGGTCCCTTCCCTCAGTTAGTATCACTTCCTTGGAGGAGTTGGCCCAAGCCTTCATGACAAAATTCTTTCCACCTGTGAAAGCTGCAAAGTTAAAAACTGAGATAGGAACATTCAAGCAGTAGGAGGGAGAGCAGTTATTTGAGGCATGGGAAAGGTACAAAAGCATGCTCATGAGGTGCCAACACATGACTACCCAGATTGGCTCCAGGTACAATTGTTTTACAATGGACTGGAAAGTATGACCAAGACCATTCTAGATGCCACTTCTGGAAGGGCTTTCATGGTGAAGACTGTGTTAGAATCACGTGTCCTCCTAGAGGATGTGTCAACTGCCAACACCAGTGGCCTGCGGACAATGACATACTAAGCTAGTAGTTGGATTGTATCAACTGGATGAGGTAACCTCTCTTAGATCTCATATGGCATCTCTCACTCATGCGCTGAATAATTTTGCAGGATCATCACATACCGGGATGTCCTCTCAATGCTCCCAGCCCAATGGAGAATCCACTATGGAGCAATTGCACTACCTGAACATTAGAAGCAACAACTATGGAGGAAATCAGACTCATAATAACCTTCCAACACATTACAATCAAGGTTTGAGGTATCATGATAATTTCTCTTATGCTAACAATCAAAATGTGTTGAATCCTCCTACAGGGCATGCTTTTACATCAGAGAGGAAACCATCAATGGGAGAGACAATGCACTCCTTCATAGCAAAATCCATAAGTCGGTCCAAAAAGGCAGAGATTGCAGTCACAAGTCTATCTGGTATTGTGACTAGTCATAGAGCTACAATATAGAATATAGAGACCCAAATTGGCCAAATGAACACATCACTCCAGGCACTACAAGCAAGAAAAGAAACACCTTGAGGGAGTATAGTCTAGCTAAATACGTTAAACAAAACGTTTCTTGGGAGGCAACCCAAGCTCTACTTAGTTTTGTTTTTTTGTCTTTAGCTTGCTTTAGTTTGTTGTTAGTTGTTTTTCAATTCTTAGTTTATTTACTAGTTGTTGTTTTGCTTTGTAGGTTGTGTTGATGCCTTTCTTTGTTGAAATCCATGCTCCCATTATGAGAAACTCCAACACACATGCTTTGGCTATCCAAAGAACTCAGAAAGATCTCCATCACCCCGGACAATATTGTTCACTCTTACCCTTATACTTAATTTGTGTTTCTTTCTGCAAACATTAGGGACAATGTTTAGTTTAAGTTTTTGTGTGGGATGTTATTTAATTGTTGTGAGTGTCTTGAGTATGTGTTGATTGTTGACTGATCTTTTACATTAGTATGATCATGATAGCCTATGATGACATTTAATTGGAAATCTTTGTGATTCTGCTGAAACATGAGAGCATGAAATAAAAAATTTCATGAGTTTTTCCTGCACTATTATACACATAGTCTGTGTTCCTGTAGTTTTGAAATGCTTAGAACAAAGTTATTAGGTTTAGAAGTTTGATGTCACCTCGATAGGTCTACGAACTGATTTGAGAGTTTAACTGCAGGATAGGGTGAATAACAATATGAAGTGGATGACTTGTATAGTATGTTATTTATTTGGTGTTTGTTGTTTGTTTGCTAAAGAAAATAAATTCGTGAGGGAAAAAAGAGTTACCTTTATTGTGATCAGTTAGGGCACTCATTGAGCGAGTGCTCTGGGTAAGGGTCCCTACAGTGGATGTGTGAAAGCAAGCGTCCTTGCACAAAAAACAAAATATAAAAATTGATAAAAAAGTAAGTAAGCGCTGAGTAGAGTTATTTAATTCTTGAATGAGGGGAGGCTCAAAGATTAGTAATTGGGACCAGTGTAGGGGGACTTGAATGGAGAGCCTAATAAAGTTTATCCGGGCCTACTAAAAATAAAGGGAACATAGGATAATCACACACACACATAGGAACACTTACGAAAAGTTTTAAATTGCTTGCGATGTTTAAGTTTGAGTATTTCCTGTGGTTACTAGATTTTCCCTTAAATTTTTGAGGCCTGAATCAAATGTATGTTTAAAAAAAATCTCATGTTTAACTTTGTTTTTGCTCGGGACTAGCAAAAGTTTATGTTTGGGGCAGTTTGATAGCACATAAAATGTGTTATCCTTAGGCTTAATTATTGATAGTTTTATGATTATTTTAGGGCCTTTACTTGTTGAAGTCACTCAATTTCAGGAGAAGAGCTTAAAAAGGACATTTAGAGATATTTTGGATCACTCGGGATAAAAATAACATCAACTGGAAGTAGAAGGATCAATCCAAGCATGATGAACCGAAGTGATGGCGTTGCAATGCTGAACGTGCTGTTTAAAGGCGTTGAAGACCACTGCCGATACGGTTGCAATGTTGCATTAAAACGTCGCAACACTATCTCGATAAGGAAGCATATATGATGGACCACATAGAGGGGGTTGCAACGCTGCCTTGCAGCGTCGCAACGCCACATGTATACAAAGGCGTGTGCGTTATGGTAGAGGCGTTGCAACGGTGCCCTCAGCATTGCAACAGTATCGACAGTTTCCATATTTGATACGCGTCTAGGGTACAACGTTGCAACGCTGCAACAAATTCATCTATAAATACAACCTATGATTCCTTGTAAGGGGAGCCGAATTTTGTATAATTTTGCCCTATTTTTGAAATACACTTTGTAAGAAGGGAGAAAAGAGCGTTTTTGTGAGCTAAACCATTCGTGGAGGTTCGATATCGAAGACGGGAGATCAGAGACGAAGGACTGACATCGACACATAAGTTTAATTTCCTTTTCTTTCAGATTGTAATAGCGTTCTAAGACATTTTCTACATGTTTAGCTTGATTTTCATGTGATTGAGAGTAACTAAATGTTGTAGTTGGGATTTGATTTGCTTGTTGAGACTTTCTTCTTAAGTATTAAAGCATGTTTTATTCTTATTTTTCGCCATTCATTCTTAACTCTTAATTTGTTGGTTTAAGTGGACTCGAGAGATACAACTTTAATCAGAGCAAAGTCATTAAAACCCTTAGAAATCTGGCATGAGAATGACCTAGAAATCTCAGGGAAACACGTAAAAAGTTTGCTTAATGTCGTACATGTCTTAGGTTCATATGGAGACTATGGAGTTTATTGCATGTGCGAGTCTAACTATGAATCGGGAGATTTTCTTGAGAATTTTACTTCTTTATAAATTCATCTCATTGGTTTATTGCATGTGTGAGTTGAGTCATTAACTTCTAAAATAACTTTACTCAAATCTATAGTGTTGCAGTAGCCAATTCGAAGAAACCTCGCAGCCACAAGCGAGGTAAGCACATCGAGAAGAAGTATCATCTGATACGAGAGATAGTGCAACGAGGAGATCTGACGATCACGAAGATGGCTTTGTAGCACAACATAGCTGATCCGTTTACAAATACTCTCACGGCTAAAGTGTATGAGGGTTTTCTTGAAAGTCTTTGTCACACCCTCTTCCGAACTACTCATTGCTTAGCCCAAAAAACGTGTGAAGCAAACAAACGTCGTTCACCTCTCTAACGATACCTGTTCACCCTGCTTTACCTGATAAACATACATAAGGAGAAACACTTTTTAAGTCTCTCTTGAAAACTAAACGGGCAAAAGCATCAAAACCACAAACAGACCAAACCATTAATAACACAACCACAACCCCCTAAAGCACATAAAACTATAAGTACATAGACCCCTCAAAACTTTTACTACAACAAATATGAATGATATAAATCCTTTTTAAAATATGTCACAATCCACATTGTGTAGAGCACGCCCAGTACAACCAACGTTTACTATACGATGTAGTTGGGCCCGCCCACCACTCCCATCGCCTTTGTCGTAGTGGGGTCCACCCAACACTCACGAAAACATTGTTGTCATGGAGTACATTCAACTTCGACAACAGAAAATGACCTGTGTGCACACGGTACCACAAAGCCTCAGGCTCAATATCTCAGTCATTTACTCAATCGAGTCTTAGAAAACATGATAAAAATGTTTGAACATGCCTGCTTATCTTTTCTTTCATAAAACTCAAGCTTACTCGGTTTGTTCATAAAACTGAAAATCTTTAAATCATACTTGCTAGTACATACTTGCTCGAAATCATAACATTTTCATAAATTTCGACAATAAAGGACATAGCTCACGTATAAATTTCATCAAGACATTTAGGCTCACAACGAGCACTTGAAATCATTTCTTCGAAAATATGAATACTCATAAACATGTGTTTGAAGGAAAACAGTAAGCATTGAAACTATTTTGTTTTAGCAAAACCTTGCATTTTCATAAACATAATACGAGCATATAGTTCATTTCCGAAGTTTGTTTTGTCACTCACAGTGTTAGAAGTAGAACTTTTGCCCGTACACTCGACCTATCTCCTCTTGGCCTGTAAACAAACCAAATCCATTTATTATAACCTCGAGCTCATGATTTTTAACCTTAAAATTACAAAAACCACACTATCCACTTTTCCAGCATTTCATATATTTTATACCCTGTATTCAATTAGTCATAACTTCATCATTACTTATCCATAAAAGAATGTACTGTATACCAAACTCTTCCTTTTTGAATCCTCTAAAAACCATATGAAGAAATGAAACAGAGATTCCCAACGGATTGGTTCGAAAATACCTCGATAGATTTTTCCCTAAAAACAACCTGTTGCTGTTTCTAGAATCAATTTCCTGCTGCACAAAAAAATCGTCCTGCAATTTAAGACATATTCCAATCATTTTCTACTCATTATTTCTTCACAAACGTTGTTGTAAATGCAATAAGCTTTCGAACCATAACTATTAGAGCTTCTGATTCCAACTCGAAAGATCAGAACAATTAAAACATCAGAGGCTTCTCGGATTTGACAGTAAATTTTTGTCTTTTGTCTTCCTCTTCACAAAACTCTAACTTAAGTTCGGAATTGGCTCAAGCCTCCTTCACGAAATTTGTTAAAAAATGAATTATCTTTAGAGAAAACCAAACCTCACTTCTTAACTCTTATTGTTAAGCTCGAAATGATCAAAACATCAGAAGATGGCAGAATGATTACCTTGTTGCTATACTAATTTGCTTGAGTTCTCTCCCAATTTCTGCAGTTCCAGCTCCAAAATAACCTTCTTCCTCTTCCTTTATGCTTCTCCCACGAAACCCTTAGTTTCCGTTTGGTAAATGAAGAAGAAGATTGATGGAAATGAGTTGTTTAAAAAGAAAACAAAGGTGGGGTCCCTGAAGGGAATGAGAATCCCCGCGCAGCGGAAGACGATCGAATCGTCGTGGTATCATCATACAACATGTGTTTATTAAAATGATCTAACTATTGGATCTAGGCTAAACATGCTAAATTGTACAACAAGAAGAACATACTTACTTGTTGTAGACCAATTCAACAAACTCTCCTTGTTGATCACGAACTCTTCGTGCTTCTCGATCTCTACAAACTCTTCTCACGATCAGATCCCAAACACTACCAAATGATCTTCTTGATTGTTCTCTTTTGGAGAAGGGAAGTTGGTGGGAACTTTTTTGTTTTGATTAGTGAAGAGAATTGAGAGAGAAGAGAGAATTTAACTTTTGGATTCTTTGGGCAAAATCCAAAAATGACAACTTAGCTTACCAAACCCATCTTACAAAGGGTTTAAATAGTGGAATAATGAAGTTCACAACTTCACATTATTACCAGTTTACCACAAACATATGTTATGTAAATCTCAATTACATAATATAAGATATCTCATATCTTATGGTGCATATCTCATTTGCAATAATTGTGGATTTAATTAAATTGAATCACATTCAATTTACTTTTTCTCTATCAATTTCTCCAATTACCCTTTAATTCATCAATTAGGCTAATATATAGTTTATTATGAATCTCATTCATATTAAACTTTATATTATATCATCTATATGATATAAATACCCTTAAAGTGAAATTGAACACTTCAATTTCATGCGAAAACATAAACCATTCTTTTATCCCAGATTGAACCAACCAAGGGACCTAATGGACCTACAGTGACGAGCTCCAATGATTTGAGGTTTACAAGTCAAACTCTTTCACCCGGTCAACCAATGTTCGTTAGCTACAGTAACACTCCACTATAGCCTGTAGTTGTACTCTCATCAGTGTAAAATATTAAGTGTCCACTGATATAACGAATGCCTATGAGTCGACCCTTCAAAGGTTGTTCGTAGACACAGTTGGGTCAAATTATCGTTTTACCCCTGTGTCTACATCATGTTCCTCAAGTCCCCACTGCTCCTCTAATGAACAACATATTGTGATGGTTCTACCATACACAACACCCTTCTCGGGCCAGTGAGAAGGTGGGCGCCCGTTGTCCAAGCCCTAGAGTCATTACTTAGGGGAACAACCCCTCAAGATTCCATATAGGTCGGAACGAGTGAATTCCATCTCGCGTAGTTAGGTTCCCAGCTCTCTACTTGGTTCTGTCCCTGAGAAGATAGGCATATTGGGCAAGTAACTATGACTACCCTCACCCATACTAGTCAAAGGACAGACCACCGCACACATGAGTCTGTAATATGCTCAGGATTCAGGTCGAGTCACTAATGGTCATCTATGAATTTATTAGTCGTTACTGTTAACGGTTTTATATCAATAAGTCTAATAATTCACGGTCCAGTCTTGTACAATCTCATTGTACAGTATGCCCCCACTCGCATGTCAACCACATGAACGAGTCAGATCACCTCATTTGTATCTAATACAAAGTTGGTCGCATCCACACTGTATCCAGGATTAGGTCTCCAACCCTATCATTATACTGTAGACCGTTCGGGTCATTAACTCGAACGTGATCCTCCTTGTGTGTCAACTACACACCGTTCAAGTTCTAGTTCTCTCATACATTCAATGACCTTGGAGCTTAGTTTATTGGAAAGGTTTAAAATATTTGCGAGACACAAAGTGAAGAAATGAATAACTCTTATTAATTTCAAAACAATATTTTACAAATGCGAGATTAGGACAGAAATCCCAACAAACTCCCACTTGGACTAAGCTAGTGGAGAATAAAAATTACAATAAACTAGGGCATTGAATACCCGTTTACACATCTCCCACTTGCCCTAGTCAGGAAGCTCTCGAATACCTAGACTCTCTAGGTGACCCTCAAACAGTTTGACCGCGAGGGGCTTTGTAAATGGATCAGCTACATTGTGCTCCGATGCTATCTGCGTGACTGTCATGTCTCCGAAGTGCACAATTTCCCATATCAGATGATACTTGCGCTCAGTGTGTTTGCCTCTTTTATGGCTTCGAGACTCACGTGAGTTGGCTACTGCACCACTGTTATCACATAACAGCGGGATTGACAAGTTCATATTTGGAAAAACTTCCAAATCCGTCATCAACTTCCTTAGCCAAACAGCTTTCTTTGCAGCTTCACAAGCCGCAACATACTCTGCTTTCATAGTGGAATCAGCAATGCATCCCTACTTGATGCTTTGCCATACTACAGCTCCTCCATTCAAAACAAAGGCTGACCCCGAAGTGGATTTCCTAGAATCCTTATCGGTCTGAAAATAAGAATTCGTGTATTCTATAAGGATCAAATCCCCAGGGCCATACAATAAATTGTAGTTCCTCGTTCTCCTAAGATACTTGAGGATTGTCTTTACGGCTGTCCAGTGATCTAATCCTTGATTGGACTGATATCTACTGACAATTCCTACTGCATAACAGATGTCGGGACTAGTACACAACATTGCATACATCTGGCTCCCCACAGCTGAAGCATATTGAATACGTCTCATATCCTCAACATCTTGAGGATTTTTAGGACCCTGATCCTTAGATAAATAAACCCCATGCCTAAAAGGCAGCAAGCCCTTCTTGGAGTTCTGCATATTATATCTAGACAACATCTTGTCAATATAAGACGCCTGAGACAAGGCTAGCATTTTGTTCTTCCGGTTCTGGACTATCTGGATACCTAGAACATACGGAGCTTCTCCCTAGCCATTTCTTAACGTCAGTAAGAAATTCTACCCCATTCCCAAAGAGAAGAATATCGTCCACATACAACACCAAAAATGCGACAGTTTTGTCAACGACTTTGTTGTAGACGTAAGGCTCGTCGGCATTTTGATCAAAGCCATAAGATTTGATTGCTTCATCAAACCATTTATTCCAAGACCTCGAAGCTTGTTTTAGTCCATAAATGGACCTATGAAACTGGCAAACCTTTTGCTCTTGGCCTTTGGCAATGAACCCTTTGGGTTGGTCCATGTAGATGGTCTCATCAAGTTTGTCATTCAGAAAGGCTGTCTTGACATCCATCTGCCATACCTCGTAGTCATAATACGCGGCAACGGCAAGAATGATCCTCATTGACTTTACCATGGCAACAGGTGAAAAGTTCTCCTCATAGTCAACACCCTCAACCTGGGTAAAACCCTTTGCCACTAGTCGGGCTTTGACGGTTTGCACCTTCCCATCTACGCCACGTTTACGCTTGTAGATCCATTTACAACCAATAGGTTTTACCCCATCCGGTTGATCCACAAGCTCCCAGAAAGAATTGAAGTGCATAGACTCAATTTCTTGGTCGATAGCTTTAATCCACTCGTCTTTATCAACATCTGCCATTGCCTGATCATAGGTCAATGGATCCTCACGATCATCGTCGGGGCGGCGAGGTTTCATTTAAACCCATGTAGCGATCGGCCGTCTTACGATCCTCCCACTACGTCGAGGCATTCCCAACTCTTGAGAACGGATTTGACTAGACGTGCTAGGGTCAACAACGCTTGCTGACGTACTAGCCCCATCAGCAACTCTTGTTGATGTACTGTCCATTTCATTCAATACAATTTTACTTTTTGGTAAATGATCCCTGATGTGGTCTTCCTCTAAGAAAATATCGTTTGTCGCCACAAGCACCCTATTTTCCTTTGGATCGTAAAACAGACCACCCAGTCTCTTTAGGGTAACCTACGAATAGGCACAATTTCGAACGGGGTTCCAACTTTTTCGGGTTTGACACCAACACATGGGTCAGACATCGCCAAATTCTGAAGTGATGTAAATTGCCTTTACGTCCAATCCAGAGCTCAAAGGGTGTTTCACAAACACTCTTTGATGGAACATTGTTCAAAATGTAAATCGCAGTCTCTACTACGTACCCCCAGAAAGAATCAGGGAGACGAGCATAGCTCATCATCGACCGAACCATGTCCAACAAGGTTCTGTTTCTCCTCTCCGATACACCATTCTGCTGCGGCATACCAGGTGCGGAGAGTTGGGACGTAATTCCGTCTTCTATCATATAGTCCTGGAATTCAGTGTCCATGTACTCTCACCCTCGATCCGATCGAAGTGTTTTAAGCGATTTACCTAAAAGGTTCTCAACCTCAGTCTTATACTCCTTGAACTTTTCAAGAGTTTCAGTGAAACATACGGATCATTTTCAAGTGAACTTTTCAAAAGTTTCAGTGACGAGCTCCAATGATTTGAGGTTTACCAGTCAAACTCTTTCACCCGGTCAACCAATGTTCATTAGCTACAGTAACACTCCACTATAGCCTGTAGCTGTACTCCCATCAGTGTAGAATATTACGTGTCCACTGATATAACAAATGCCTATGAGTCGACCCTTCACAGGTTGTTCGTAGACACGGCTGGGTCAAATTACTGTTTTACCCTTTTGTTTACATCTTGTTCTTCAAGTCCCCACTGCTCCTCTAATGAACAACATATTGTGATGGTCCTACCATACAAAACACCTTTCTCGGGCCAGTGAGAAGGTGGGTGCCTGTTGTCTAAGCCCTGGAGTCAGCACTTAAGGGAACAACCCCTCTAGATTCCCTATACGCGGGAACGAGTGAATTCCATCTCTCGTAGTTAGGTTACCAGCTCTCTACTTGGTTCTGTCCCTGGGAAGATAGGCATATTGGGCAAGTAACTAAGACTACCCTCACCCGTACTAGTCAAAGTACAGACCCCCGCAGATAGGAGTTCGTAATACGCTCAGGATTCAGGTCGAGTCACGAATGGTCATCTATGAATTTATTAGTCTTTACTGTCAACGGTGTTATATCAATAAGTCTAATAATTCACGGTCCGGTCTTGTACAATCTCATTGTACAGGATGCCCCCACTCGCATGTCAACCACATGAACGAGTCAGATCACCTCATTTGTATCTAATTCAAAGTGGGTCGCATCCATAGTGTATCCAGGATTAGGTCTCCAACCCTATCCTTATACAGTAGACCGTTCGGGTCATTAACTCGAACGTGATCCTCCTTGTGTGTCAACTACACACCGTTCAAGTTCTAGTTCTCCTATACATTCAATGGCTTTGGAGCTTAGTTTATTGGAAAGGTTTAAAATATTTGTGAGACACAAAGTGAAGAAATGAATAACTCTTATTAATTTTGAAAACAATATTTTACAAACACGAGATTAGGACAGAAATCCCAACAGTCCCAACTTCCACCTTCCCTTTTTCATTCTTTTCCTTTTCCTTTCTTTTCTTTTCTTTTCTTTTCTTTTCAAAACAAATCCAACCACAATACATTAACCTTTTGTTTTTTGTTTTGTTTTGTTTTCTTTTTTTTATTTCTTTCTTGAATTCCAAAGAATGATCTCGAGTTTACAACTTACTTCCCCCTTAAGAAATTTTGTCCTCAAAATTTAGCAGTCTTTAAGTGAAAATCGTCAGGTACTTTCTCCTCAATTGGTCCTCTAACTCCCAGGTTGCCTCCTCCACTTCGTGATGTCTCCAATGAACCTTCACAAGTTGGATCGTCTTGTTTCTTAAAACTTGTTCTTTCCTGTCGAGGATTTGAACTGCACCCTTTACGTAACTCATGTCTTCTTTCAGCTCAATGGGTTGTGCTTGCAGCACATGTGTCGGATCTGGAAGATACTTCCTACAACATAGACACATGAAAAACATCTTGTACTCGAGATATTTCTACTCGTAACTCCAGTCTGTAGGTTGTTGGCCCAACTCGTCCCGTTACTTGATAAGGACCAATATACCTAGGGCTTAACTTACCTTGCTTGCCAAAACGAAGGACACCTCTCCACGGAGATAACTTCAAGAAAACTTGATCTCCGACTTGGAATTCTAAGTTCTTTCGTCGCTTATATGTGTAACTCTTCTGACGGTCTTGAGCTACCTTTAGATTCTCCCTGATTACCTTAATATTATCTGTCGTAACTTGCACCAACTCAGAACCGACAAGTTTCTGCTCTCCTACTTCGTTTCAACATATGGGCGTTCTACAAGGTCTTCCATACAGAGCCTCAAATGGTGTCATGCCAATACTTGACTGATAGTTGTTATTGTAAGCGAATTCCATATGTGATAGATGTGTATCCCAACTCCCTTTAACTTGAATGACACATGCTCTCAGCATGTCCTCTAGGGTTTGGATGGTTCTCTTTGATTGACCATCTGTCTAAGGATGGAACGTTGTACTAAAATTTAACTTTCTTCCCATAGCCTTCTGCAAGGTAGGTCAAAACTTAGAAGTGAATGTTGGATCTCTATCTGAAACTACGGACATTGGCACTCCGTATTGACTCACAATTTTGTCGACGTATAGCTTAGCAAGCTGATCAAGCGTAGACATCGCTTTAATCGGTATAAACCTTGTTGTTTTAGTGAGTCTATCCACTATTACCCAAATACCATCATGTCCACTTGAAGTACGTGGTTATCCAAATAGAAAATCCATAGTGATGTGCTCCCATTTCCATTCCGGCACTGGCAATGGATTAAGGAGTCCTTCTGGCTCTATCTAACTTGTTTAACCTGCTGGCAGATCAAACATCTATCAACATAATCTGCTATATCTCGCTTCATCCCAGGCCACCAATACGTCCCCTTCAAAGTATATACACCTTGGTGTTTCCTTGATGCATAGCGTAAGCTGAGCTGTGAGATTCCTCTAGAATAACATCTTTAAGCTCACTAATACTCGGAACGCATAGTCTTCATTGCCTCTCTATGGCCCTGTCTGATCTCATCTTAATCTCTGCTTCTGGGCCCTGTTTGGACTTTCCAAACATTTTCTGCAGGTTACTATCCTCTGGCTGCCTTCTCACGATCTCTGCTATGATTGAAGACCTGACTTGGAATTGAGCTAAGAGACCCCCTGAACTCTCTGCAGTTACAGCTGCCTTAGAATTCCTTAGAGTACTTAAAAATGTTTCTCGAATACCACACAAGGCATCCCTAGGAAGTCTTGATTTCCTGCTCAAAGCATCTGCTACCACATTCGCCTTACCAGGATGGTATTCTATGGTACAATCATAATCTTTAATCAGTTCTAACCATCTTCTCTGTCTCATATTCAACTCCCTCTTATCAAAGATATACTTTAGACTCTTATGATTTGTAAAAATATGACACCTCTCACCAAACAAGTAATGTCTCTAGATCTTCAATACTAGAACAACTGCTGCTAACTCAAGATCGTGGGTAGGGCAATTACACTCGTGATTTTTCAATTGCCTTGACGCATATGTTATTACTTTTCCCTCTTGCATGAGCACACACCCTAAACCTTGCCTCGAAGCATCACAGTAAATTACACACTCTTTCCCCGTTACAGGAAGTGCAGAATAGGTGTTGTAACTAATCTGTTTTTTCAGCTCCTGAAAACTCTGTTCACACTTATCTGACCATTCAAACTTAGCATTCTTCCTTGTTAAAGCAGTAAAGGGTAATGAAAATCGTGAGAAATCCTCAACAAATCGTCTCTAGTATCCTGTCAAGCATATGAAACTACGTACCTCTGTCGCACTAGTTGGTCTCTCCCAGTTAACTACTGCTTTCACTTTATTCGGATCCACACTAATTCCATTTGATGAAACAAAATGCCCTATAAACACTACCTGATTCAACCAAAACCCATATTTGCTAAATTTAGCATACAACTGTTTATCACGTAGTGTTTGTAGAATAATCCTCAGATTTTCCTCATGGTTTTTCCTGTCAACCTAATAAACTAGTATATCATCAATGATTACTATCACAAACTGATCCAAATACTGATAGGAAATTTTGCTGGTGCATTAGTCAAACCGAATGGCATTACTAAAAACTCATAATGTCCATATCTCGTTCAGAATGTTGTCTTAGGAATATCTGATTCCCTTACCTTTAACTGATTGTATCAAGTCCTTAAATCAATATTAGAAAACATTGATTCTCCTCGTAACTGGTCAAACAAGTCATCTATTCGAGGGAAAGGATACTTGTTACGTATCGTGACCTTGTTTAACTTCCTATAATCAATACATAATATAAGGGTACCATCTTTCTTCTTCACAAATAAAACTGGAGTTACCCAAGGTGATACACTAGGTTTGATGTATCCCTTATCATCCAGTTCTTGTAGCTGCATCTTTAGCTCCTTGAGTTCACTTGGAGCCATTTTATACGGCGCTTGCGAAATAGGTGTTGTTCCTTGTAACACTTCAATAGTGAACTAAACTTCCCTATCAGGTGGCAACCCTGACATGTCTGGTGGGAAAACATCTAGAAATTCGTTCACAATAAGAACATTTTCTGGTTTTAGCTTTTCCTCCTGTACCTCTACTAAATGAGCAAGAAACGTCGTGCCACCTTTCCTCAATAACTTCTTAGCTTTTAATGCTGAAATAAAACTCGTAGGAATAATCTTCCTTTCACCCCTGAAAACCACTTCAACCAATCCTGGTTTCCTGAAAACAACTTCCTTCCTATGGCAAACCATGGAAGCATAATGAGTAAATAAGAAATCCATCCCTATGGTTGCATATAACACCTGCAACTCTAGTGGAAGAAGATCCACCAACATATTGAGACCTTCTTCTAAGACCTCACAATCTTGCAACACTGCCTCGACTAGTAAAGCATCACCAATTGGCGTGTATATAATTAAGCTCTCAAATAAAGCATCACCATGGTGTTCAGAAAAATTATGATACCCAAAACTAGGGTCCTGAGAGGGACAATAGAATGGTGGAAACTAAAAATTGTGCAAAGTCATACTTGAAAAATCAATAATTTCACAACAAGACTTCACACAATATCGACACAACCAAAACAGGAAATAAAAACTCAAAAACACAAAAAACTAAAACTAAAAAAAAAAAAAAAAACACAAATAAGGAAACAAACAATCACACAAAACAATTAAGGAAAGACAAACAAACAAGCTTTAGTCTAAAATTTTAAATTTTCTCCTAATATTAATTAATCTAAATAATCGTCATTCATTCACTTAACAGCGCCAAAAACTTGTTGAGTAAAATTATATTGCAATACCGCAGTGTACGGGTCAAGTTTTAGTATAGTGATTTATGAGTCCAAGTATCGTCCTCGGGAATGGGTTTCTAGATTAATTAAGTACTAAAATACTAATTCATAAATTTAGCTAAAGCAACAAAACATGGATAGATTTTTGACAAAGAAGACAACCAAACAAACAAACATGTGGAGACACGAATTGATAGAATTAAAGGAAGTGATTTTACAAGTTAATAACCTAACTACACATGCATTGACCTCATGAGATGAATTTATAAACAAGAAGTAAATTACTCAAGAAAACCTCTCGGTTCTTAGTGAGCCTCACACATGCAATAAACTCATAGTCTCCATATGAACCTACAACATGCATGACATTAAGCAACTTCTTTATGTGTTTCCCTAAGATTTCTAGGTCACTCTCGTGCCAGACTTCTAAGGGTCTTGACAATTTTGCTCTAATTCAAGGTTTATCTCTCGAGTCCACTTAAATCAACAAGTTAAGAAGTTAAGAACGAATTGCCAAAAATAAATACAAAACATGCTTCAAAACATAGCAAGAAAGTCATAACAAGTATATCAAATCCAACTACAATGTTTAGCTACTCTAAATTACATGAAAAACAAACTAAACAAGTAGAAAACGTCTTAGAACGCTATTACAAATTGAAAGAAAGAGAAATAAACTTAGGTGTCGATGTCGGTCCTTTGTCTCCGAGCTCCCGTCTTCGATCTCGAACCTCCACGAATGCTTTGGCTCCAAAAATTACTCTTTTCTCTCTTCTTACAAGGTGTATTTCGAAATTAGGGCAAAACTCCATCAAATTCAGCTCCCCATTGCAAGAATCATAATGTTGTATTTATAGGCATCAAAGGAGCAGCATTGCGACGCTAGGAACAGCGTTGCAACTCTGTGCCATATACGCGTGGTAAATAAGGAAACAACCGATGGCATTGCAATGCTGAGGGCAGCGTTGCAACGCCGCTACCCTAAACGCGCGTTCCTTATCAAAGTGGCGTTGCGACGCTGCAAGGCCGCGTTGCAAGCCATCTGTGCGGCTTCTCATGTGTGGCTTCTTATCGAGATAGCGTTGCAACGCCATATGGCAGCGTCGCAACGCTATCGCCTGTAGTCTTCAATGCAGTTTCACAGCACGCTCGGCGTTGCAACGCTATGGACAGCGTTGCAACGCCATCACTTCGGGTCAATTAGCTTGGTTTGGTCCTTTCTCTTTCAATGGATGTTATTTTTAGCTCCAAATAGCCTCGTTTTGATCCCGAGTGATCTAATTTGTCTCCAATAATTCCGTTTAAGCTCTAAACCTGAAATTAAATGAATTAAACACGTAAAAGCCCTGAAATTATCATAAAACTAGCAATAACTAAGCCTCAGGATAGCACATTTTGTGTGCTATCAGCCCCTAAGCCAACAAGGGATCATGAAAAGCAACCACTCCCTGTCGGGGACGTACCTCAGGCTCTAGTAACATAACACGCTAACATGGTGCTGTGAAGTACGCAACCAACACGCCCATTGAGGAATAACCCCTAAGCTAGTACGGGATGATAGGAAGCAACAACTCCCGATCCCAGTGGGGACGCACCTTTGTCTCACGGGCCTATCATATATCGTAAACCTAGAGGTTTTAACCCGCTCAAGTGCAACCCATGGTTCGGCAAGTGTCAGTTCACGGGCTCCATTCATAAGGTGACTAGGTGTTCCATCTTGGCATTATTAACGTTCTCGACCCACTCCAAGGGTCCAAACTCCCAACTAGGTTCTGAAATTAACCAGGCTCAACTCGAACCATGCACTCATTAGGAATGCTAGACAAAACTGAAAACTCGACCCCTGCCTCACATAGTTTCTCATACAAAATACACAAACATTGTAAACATGGTAAAACAGGTTCAAAACATGCTTCGCAAACGTGATGTAACATTCATGCAATTGTATCAAGTTTAAAACTCATAGACGTGCTATAAGTTACAAAATCTTTAGCTACCTATCCTATGGTCCGACTGTAAACTCAAGAACACACATCAAGTAGCGCATACACCTTACTACTTCGCTTAGGAGCTCGGCGTTACTCCAACTTACTACTTAGTTCATAAAATGAGTATCGCTGGATAGTTCTAGCACTCGCTAGCAGCTTAGCGCACCTAAAACACCACAAACGATTACATATCGCATGAACGTAGCTTACAAGAATATTCACATTTCTCAAATTCTCACACATGCACCACATTCAAATAGGAACTTAAAAAGAGGCTTAAATCCAAATGACCACTTACATGATGTACGAAAATTGGAGAGCTCAATCCTGTGTCCTAGTCAACTTTCTCGACGCGATCAACGCCCGGCTGTACCGAGACAACAAGTGGGAGTTTATTGTGGTTTGTGCCCTAAAACTCGTATTTTGTAATTTTTGTTATAATTAATGTAATAAAGAGTTATTATTTTCAATAAAGATTTATTATTTTACTAGAATTTTAGTATTTAATCCACTTGAATTGCATTAAATTTAGTGATCCTCATGTTATTTTATCCCTAAATAACGTGTGTTAGCTTTGATTCTTGAATTTAAGCATTAGGTGCAAAAAGAATTAATTTTGATGTTTTTGTGCTTTAATTCAAGAAATTTAAGGAAACAAGCTAACGGTTGATTAATGACCGAAATTTGAGATTTTTCTTAACTCCAAAAATCCTTGCATATTTAGTTTGATTTATAATTGACTTCATTAATTTATTTGGGATTTTTCTGTGTGCAGGAGATGTTTAAAAATTACAAGAGTCCCTAAGAGCATTTTAGACATTTTACCCGAAGGGTAATATGGTCTTTTTACCCTTAAGGGTATTTTTGTAATTTGTGGAGTTAGGGCAACACCATCTTGCATAAGGAGGCTAGGGTTTACAAGTGTGGGAAGAGAGAGGAATTGCGACAAGAGAAAGAGACCGAGAAGAGAAGGAGAACCAAGTGATTGCTACAGCAAAGTGTGCGTTGGAGAGACAAATCATGATGGTGTCTTTGCTGTAGCAATCGTGAGGTTCATCCGTGGCTGAGGCAATTGTTTTGGAGAGACAAATCATGATGGTGTCTTTGCTATAGCAATCGTGAGGTTCATCCGTGGCTGAGGCAATTGTTGGAGGCAGACCGAGAGGGACTTCAATTTTGCTACAGCAAAGTCGAGGGAGCAGATTAGTGAGGGCATTCGGGAGAGCCAACCTACTACCTTGTTCAAGAAGTCGGAGGAAGGCGTTGAGATTTGCTGTAGCAATTGCGAGGGACGACATCGGGAGAGTTGGCCTATCGATTTGCTGAAGCAATCGCGTGAGGTTGCTGGCGTTGGGAGCTGTCGAGGTTTGCTGAAGCAATCGCGTGATTTGTTGAGTCTTGTTTCGTGTTTTTGCTATTATCTTTGTTTCGTGTTTTTATATTTGTTGAGTCTTGGTTACTCTTTCTAGTTGTGTTGGTGCATATTGTGTTTGTTGAGCCTGTTATAATTGATTCATTACTTTATTATGGCTTATGATAACTTTGGGTTGTCTTCTGTGCCCAATGAGCAACCACAATATAGTTTTTTTTCTTATGATCATCCTTTTGCCAACTCAGAGTCTTTTAGTGAGAATAATGGAGCTTATGGCTATCAAATGCCTAATTACTATCATACTGACCCTATGACTTATGGGGATCCCATGTATGATAATAATTAGAGCAATTGGGCCTATGAACCATATCCTAAGGGTTTTGAGCCATATCCTTCCCAAATCCAAGAACCCCATGTAGAAGATGAATCTTCCCTTAAAACGTTGTTATTAGAATATATGAGAACATCATATGAGAGGAATAGGCAAATAGGAGAGTCAATTCAACGCCTAACAGATACACTTGTCTCCCTTAGAGAACAAATGTATTTAGACTCATCTGAGGTTGAACATCCTAGGGAAGAGAGTGAAGGAGGACCCACACCCATAGATAGTTCGGTGAGTCACTTGATCACTGACCCGCTGATAGACCTTTAGGATCCTAGTCCTTCAAATTTTTCTGAGCATGGGCAATTAGAGGATTGTGCTTTAGATGTAACAGAACTAGAACCTTGTAGTACACACCAGGGTGGGAGTCAATGAGAGCGTGGAAGAAGTCGAGCTGTTGAGTTAGGTCAGGAGGTAGAGTTTGAGGCTTTTGAGTCTATGACAGTTCTATCTTATGATTTTTCTCTTATTGGTGAGTGTTTTTCTTTCTATTCTCTCGACTCAGTGTCTTTCTTCGAGTCAGTGCATTTTCCTGTTCTTCCTTCTTTTCTTTTATCAAATAAAAAACTAAAAAATGCTTACTTTGTTGTTTTTCCTTCTTTTATTTTATTAGGGCTCTCACGAGAAGCTAGTATTCTTGCTAGCTCTTATTTGTTTTGTAGATTCAAGAAAGAGAGGCCCGAAGAAGTGGGAGAATTTTTATGTACCTTGACAAGCCCACGTATACTACGTCAGCTAATGACGTTAAACAAGCGCTTCTTGGGAGGCAACCCAAAGTTTATTTCGTTTGTTTCATTTTCATTTTTATTTTTTAATTTTTTTCTTTTCTTTCATTTTTAGTTATTTTTGTTTTTAAATAAATAACCCTTGCCTATCTTGCACGGCTCCCTTACGGTTTGTTGATATGCGCCTGCGATGGAGGTCTCCTCAATTCAGGGTAGTATCGTTCTCCCTTCCATCTATATTTATTGTCTTTAAGCATGCTTAAGTGAGTAGATTATACATTAAGGGCAATGTGTGCTTTAAAAATGAGGGGGAGATGTGTTGTACTGAATCTGATTTTGGGCTTAATTGAAAATTTTTCTATTAATGAGACTGTGCTGCTAGAGTATATAGGGTGTTGCATGCCTTTGTGTTTGTAAAGTTATTTACTTGCTTTAGGACCTCACAATGACCTTTTTTGACTACTGGATTCCATGTCAGTTGTTGGTTTCATGGTCTTTGATATGCATGATGTAGGTAGTTCATTCATTATGTTTAAGCAAGTAAAAATAGAAAAATGGTTGTTGTCCCTTGTTTAAAAATTAAGTTTCTCATGTGTTTTTCTGGTAAAAGTGTGTTGTCTTTTGTAGAAACTTAGTATGCATCTCCTTGAAAATAAAAAGTTAAGGTCAAATCTCAGGGTTAATGAAAATAAGAGTTGTTGCTTGTGTTTAAGGCAAGAGTATGCTATTGTGTTGGGTGTTTCTCAAGGTCAAGCTTGTCATTAGGGTTCTTTAGTGCGCTTATGCTTGGTGTGTCAATCAAAGTAGTTAGGATTCAACTCCTAAGCCAAAAAGTTCGAAAGCTAGAAGCCATGACAAGTTAGGTAACTCATACATTTTTTAGAATGCTCCAAAATGAGTAAACTCCAAATTTGTGATCATTTCAAGTTTGGGGGAGTTACCCGACCTCCCTAACTCAATGAGGACATTGAGTACGCTAAGTTTGGGGGGAAAGGTAAATTCTTCATGTTTTTTTTTTGAAAAAGAAAAAAATATATATATAAAAAAAATGAATGATCATTAAATTGTAGGCATGCGAGTTTTGGAGTCTGACTTATTTTTAACTATGGGTTGCTTGATTTAAATGATTAGGATTCTAGTGGTTGAGCTTGAGGATAGGTGTTGAATCCTGGTTGGTTTGCTCTTGGATATTGATGCATAAGTGTAGTTAGGAAACCCTAGGTGAGCCACTTAGAGATCATTGAATGAATGGTGACTTGTAGCTTAGAGCATAAGTACTCAATCCTTTTTTAATTAACCCAAATGATTTCAGTCTTTAAAGGACTTTAATATCTTTAGGGAATAGAACTCATTGAGGACAATGAGTAGTTCAAGTTTGGGGGTTTGATAACTCACAGTAAGGGAGTTATTTTACTAGAATTTTAGTATTTAATCCACTTGAATTGCATTTAATTTAGTGATCCTCATGTTATTTTATCCCTAAACAACGTGTGTTAGCTTTGAATCTTGAATTTAAGCATTAGGTGCAAAAAGAATTAATTTTGATGTTTTTGTGCTTTAATTCAAGAAATTTAAGGAAAGAAGCTAACGGTTGATTAATGACCGAAATTTGAGATTTTTCTTAACTCCAAAAATCCTTGCATATTTAGTTTGATTTATAATTGACTTCATTAATTTATTTTGGATTTTGTCTTTGTGTGCGAGGAGATGTTTAAAAATTACAAGAGTCCCTAAGGGCATTTTAGACATTTTACCGAAGAAGGGTAATATGGTCTTTTTACCCTTAAGGGTATTTTTGTAATTTGTGGAGTTAGGGCAACACCATCTTGCATAAGGAGGCTAGGGTTTACAAGTGTGGGAAGAGAGAGGAATTGGGACAAGAGAAAGAGACCGAGAAGAGAAGGAGAACCAAGTGATTGCTACAGCAAAGTGTGCGTTGGAGAGACAAATCATGATGGTGTCTTTGCTGTAGCAATCGTGAGGTTCATCCGTGGGTCGAGGCAATTGTTGGAGCGCACGAGAGGGACTTCAATTTTGCTACAGCAAAGTCGAGGGAGCAGATTAGTGAGGGCATTCGGGAGAGCCAACCTACTACATTGTTGAAGAAGTCGGAGGAAGGCGTTGAGATTTGCTGTAGCAATTGCGAGGGACGACATCGGGAGAGTTGGCCTATCGATTTGCTGAAGCAATCGCGTGAGGTTGCTGGCGTTGGGAGCTGTCGAGGTTTGCTGAAGCAATCGCGTGATTTGTTGAGTCTTGTTTCGTGTTTTTGCTATTATCTTTGTTTCGTGTTTTTATATTTGTTGAGTCTTGGTTACTCTTTCTGGTTGTGTTGGTGCATATTGTGTTTGTTGAGCCTGTTATAATTGATTCATTACTTTATTATGGCTTATGATAACTTTGGGTTGTCTTCTGTGCCCAATGATCAACCACAATATAGTTTTTTTTCTTATGATCATCCTTTTGCCAACTCAGAGTCTTTTAGTGAGAATAATGGAGCTTATGGCTATCAAATGCCTAATTACTATCATACTGACCCTATGACTTATGGGGATCCCATGTATGATAATAATTAGAGCAATTGGGCCTATGAACCATATCCTAAGGGTTTTGAGCCATATCCTTCCCAAATCCAAGAACCCCATGTAGAAGATGAATCTTCCCTTAAAACGTTGTTATTAGAATATATGAGAACATCATATGAGAGGAATAGGCAAATAGGAGAGTCAATTCAACGCCTAACAGATACACTTGTCTCCCTTAGAGAACAAATGTATTTAGACTCATCTGAGGTTGAACATCCTAGGGAAGAGAGTGAAGGAGGACCCACACCCATAGATAGTTCGGTGAGTCACTTGATCACTGACCCGCTGATAGACCTTTAGGATCCT
This sequence comes from Trichosanthes cucumerina, assembly GCA_036507285.1. NCBI lineage: Eukaryota > Viridiplantae > Streptophyta > Magnoliopsida > Cucurbitales > Cucurbitaceae > Trichosanthes > Trichosanthes cucumerina. The sequence continues at coordinate 9,770,154 of CM071837.1, read as the reverse complement.
AGTCCTTCAAATTTTTCTGAGTATGGGCAATTAGAGGATTGTGCTTTAGATGTAACAGAACTAGAACCTTGTAGTACACACCAGGATGGAGTCAATGAGAGCGTGGAAGAAGTCGAGCCTGTTGAGTTAGGTCAGGAGGTAGAGTTTGAGGCTTTTGAGTCTATGATGATTCTATCTTATGATTTTTCTCTTATTGGTGAGTGTTTTTCTTTCTATTCTCTCGACTCGAGTGTCTTTCTTCGAGTCAGTGCATTTTCCTGTTCTTCCTTCTTTTCTTTTATCAAATAAAAAACTAAAAAATGCTTACTTTGTTGTTTTTCCTTCTTTTATTTTATTATATAAAAAATCAAAAAACATATCTGACTCGGGCTCTCACGAGAAGCTAGTATTCTTGCTAGCTCTTATTTGTTTTGTAGATTCAAGAAAGAGAGGCCCGAAGAAGTGGGAGAATTTTTATGTACCTTGACAAGCCCACGTATACTACGTCAGCTAATGACGTTAAACAAGCGCTTCTTGGGAGGCAACCCAAAGTTTATTTCGTTTGTTTCATTTTCATTTTTATTTTTTAATTTTTTTCTTTTCTTTCATTTTTAGTTATTTTTGTTTTTAAATAAATAACCCTTGCCTATCTTGCAGCTCCCTTACGGTTTGTTGATATGCGCTGCAGTGGAGGTCTCCTCAATTCAGGGTAGTATCGTTCTCCCTTCCATCTATATTTATTGTCTTTAAGCATGCTTAAGTGAGTAGATTATACATTAAGGGCAATGTGTGCTTTAAAAATGAGGGGGAGATGTGTTGTACTGAATCTGATTTTGGGCTTAATTGAAAATTTTTCTATTAATGAGACTGTGCTGCTAGAGTATATAGGGTGTTGCATGCCTTTGTGTTTGTAAAGTTATTTACTTGCTTTAGGACCTCACAATGACCTTTTTTGACTACTGGATTCCATGTCAGTTGTTGGTTTCATGGTCTTTGATATGCATGATGTAGGTAGTTCATTCATTATGTTTAAGCAAGTAAAAATAGAAAAATGGTTGTTGTCCCTTGTTTAAAAATTAAGTTTCTCATGTGTTTTTCTGGTAAAAGTGTGTTGTCTTTTGTAGAAACTTAGTATGCATCTCCTTGAAAATAAAAAGTTAAGGTCAAATCTCGGGGTTAATGAAAATAAGAGTTGTTGCTTGTGTTTAAGGCAAGAGTATGCTATTGTGTTGGGTGTTTCTCAAGGTCAAGCTTGTCATTAGGGTTCTTTAGTGCGCTTATGCTTGGTGTGTCAATCAAAGTAGTTAGGATTCAACTCCTAAGCCAAAAGTTCGAAAGCTAGAAGCCATGACAAGTTAGGTAACTCATACATTTTTAGAATGCTCCAAAATGAGTAAACTCCAAATTTGTGATCATTTCAAGTTTGGGGAGTTACCCGACCTCCTAACTCAATGAGGACATTGAGTATGCGCTAAGTTTGGGGGAAAGGTAAATTCTTCATGTTTTTTTTTTGGAAAAGAAAAAAAAATATATATAAAAAAAATGAATGATCATTAAATTGTAGGCATGCGAGTTTTGGAGTCTGACTTATTTTTAACTATGGGTTGCTTGATTTAAATGATTAGGATTCTAGTGGTTGAGCTTGAGGATAGGTGTTGAATCCTGGTTGGTTTGCTCTTGGATATTGATGCATAAGTGTAGTTAGGAAACCCTAGGTGAGCCACTTAGAGATCATTGAATGAATGGTGACTTGTAGCTTAGAGCATAAGTACTCAATCCTTTTTTAATTAACCCAAATGATTTCAGTCTTTAAAGGACTTTAATATCTTTAGGGAATAGAACTCATTGAGGACAATGAGTAGTTCAAGTTTGGGGGTTTGATAACTCACAGTAAGGGAGTTATTTTACTAGAATTTTAGTATTTAATCCACTTGAATTGCATTTAATTTAGTGATCCTCATGTTATTTTATCCCTAAACAACGTGTGTTAGCTTTGAATCTTGAATTTAAGCATTAGGTGCAAAAAGAATTAATTTTGATGTTTTTGTGCTTTAATTCAAGAAATTTAAGGAAAGAAGCTAACGGTTGATTAATGACCGAAATTTGAGATTTTTCTTAACTCCAAAAATCCTTGCATATTTAGTTTGATTTATAATTGACTTCATTAATTTATTTTGGATTTTGCTGTGTGCAGGAGATGTTTAAAAATTACAAGAGTCCCTAAGGGCATTTTAGACATTTTACCCGAAGGGTAATATGGTCTTTTTACCCTTAAGGGTATTTTTGTAATTTGTGGAGTTAGGGCAACACCATCTTGCATAAGGAGGCTAGGGTTTACAAGTGTGGGAAGAGAGAGGAATTGGGACAAGAGAAAGAGACCGAGAAGAGAAGGAGAACCAAGTGATTGCTACAGCAAAGTGTGCGTTGGAGAGACAAATCATGATGGTGTCTTTGCTGTAGCAATCGTGAGGTTCATCCGTGGCTGAGGCAATTGTTGGAGGCAGACCGAGAGGGACTTCAATTTTGCTACAGCAAAGTCGAGGGAGCAGATTAGTGAGGGCATTCGGGAGAGCCAACCTACTACATTGTTGAAGAAGTCGGAGGAAGGCGTTGAGATTTGCTGTAGCAATTGCGAGGGACGACATCGGGAGAGTTGGCCTATCGATTTGCTGAAGCAATCGCGTGAGGTTGCTGGCGTTGGGAGCTGTCGAGGTTTGCTGAAGCAATCGCGTGATTTGTTGAGTCTTGTTTCGTGTTTTTGCTATTATCTTTGTTTCGTGTTTTTATATTTGTTGAGTCTTGGTTACTCTTTTCTGGTTGTGTTGGTGCATATTGTGTTTGTTGAGCTCGTTATAATTGATTCATTACTTTATTATGGCTTATGATAACTTTGGGTTGTCTTACGTGCCCAATGATCAACCACAATATAGTTTTTTTCTTATGATCATCCTTTTGCCAACTCGAGTCTTTTAGTGAGAATAATGGAGCTTATGGCTATCAAATGCCTAATTACTATCATCATCGACCCTATGACTTATGGGGATCCCATGTATGATAATAATTAGAGCAATTGGGCCTATGAACCATATCCTAAGGGTTTTGAGCCATATCCTTCCCAAATCCAAGAACCCCATGTAGAAGATGAATCTTCCCTTAAAACGTTGTTATTAGAATATATGAGAACATCATATGAGAGGAATAGGCAAATAGGAGAGTCAATTCAACGCCTAACAGATACACTTGTCTCCCTTAGAGAACAAATGTATTTAGACTCATCTGAGGTTGAACATCCTAGGGAAGAGAGTGAAGGAGGACCCACACCCATAGATAGTTCGGTGAGTCACTTGATCACTGACCCGCTGATAGACCTTTAGGATCCTAGTCCTTCAAATTTTTCTGAGTATGGGCAATTAGAGGATTGTGCTTTAGATGTAACAGAACTAGAACCTTGTAGTACACACCAGGATGGAGTCAATGAGAGCGTGGAAGAAGTCGAGCCTGTTGAGTTAGGTCAGGAGGTAGAGTTTGAGGCTTTTGAGTCTATGACAGTTCTATCTTATGATTTTTCTCTTATTGGTGAGTGTTTTTCTTTCTATTCTCTCGACTCAGTGTCTTTCTTCGAGTCAGTGCATTTTCCTGTTCTTCCTTCTTTTCTTTTATCAAATAAAAAACTAAAAAATGCTTACTTTGTTGTTTTTCCTTCTTTTATTTTATTATATAAAAATCAAAAACATATCTCGACTCGGGCTCTCGAGAAGCTAGTATTCTTGCTAGCTCTTATTTGTTTTGTAGATTCAAGAAAGAGAGGCCCGAAGAAGTGGGAGAATTTTTATGTACCTTGACAAGCCCACGTATACTACGTCAGCTAATGACGTTAAACAAGCGCTTCTTGGGAGGCAACCCAAAGTTTATTTCGTTTGTTTCATTTTCATTTTTATTTTTTAATTTTTTTCTTTTCTTTCATTTTTAGTTATTTTTGTTTTTAAATAAATAACCCTTGCCTATCTTGCAGCTCCCTTACGGTTTGTTGATATGCGCCTCAATTCAGGGTAGTATCGTTCTCCCTTCCATCTATATTTATTGTCTTTAAGCATGCTTAAGTGAGTAGATTATACATTAAGGGCAATGTGTGCTTTAAAAATGAGGGGGAGATGTGTTGTACTGAATCTGATTTTGGGCTTAATTGAAAATTTTTCTATTAATGAGACTGTGCTGCTAGAGTATATAGGGTGTTGCATGCCTTTGTGTTTGTAAAGTTATTTACTTGCTTTAGGACCTCACAATGACCTTTTTTGACTACTGGATTCCATGTCGGTTGTTGGTTTCATGGTCTTTGATATGCATGATGTAGGTAGTTCATTCATTATGTTTAAGCAAGTAAAAATAGAAAAATGGTTGCTGTCCCTTGTTTAAAAATTAAGTTTCTCATGTGTTTTTATGGTAAAAGTGTGTTGTCTTTTGTAGAAACTTAGTATGCATCTCCTTGAAAATAAAAAGTTAAGGTCAAATCTCAGGGTTAATGAAAATAAGAGTTGTTGCTTGTGTTTAAGGCAAGAGTATGCTATTGTGTTGGGTGTTTCTCAAGGTCAAGCTTGTCATTAGGGTTCTTTAGTGCGCTTATGCTTGGTGTGTCAATCAAAGTAGTTAGGATTCAACTCCTAAGCCAAAAAGTTCGAAAGCTAGAAGCCATGACAAGTTAGGTAACTCATACATTTTTTAGAATGCTCCAAAATGAGTAAACTCCAAATTTGTGATCATTTCAAGTTTGGGGGAGTTACCCGACCTCCCTAACTCAATGAGGACATTGAGTACGCTAAGTTTGGGGGGAAAGGTAAATTCTTCATGTTTTTTTTTTGAAAAAGAAAAAAATATATATATAAAAAAAATGAATGATCATTAAATTGTAGGCATGCGAGTTTTGGAGTCTGACTTATTTTTAACTATGGGTTGCTTGATTTAAATGATTAGGATTCTAGTGGTTGAGCTTGAGGATAGGTGTTGAATCTGGTTGGTTTGCTCTTGGATATTGATGCATAAGTGTAGTTAGGAAACCCTAGGTGAGCCACTTAGAGATCATTGAATGAATGGTGACTTGCGACTTAGAGCATAAGTACTCAATCCTTTTTAATTAACCCAAATGATTTCAGTCTTTAAAGGACTTTAATATCTTTAGGGAATAGAACTCATTGAGGACAATGAGTAGTTCAAGTTTGGGGGTTTGATAACTCACAGTAAGGGAGTTATTTTACTAGAATTTTAGTATTTAATCCACTTGAATTGCATTTAATTTAGTGATCCTCATGTTATTTTATCCCTAAACAACGTGTGTTAGCTTTGAATCTTGAATTTAAGCATTAGGTGCAAAAAGAATTAATTTTGATGTTTTTGTGCTTTAATTCAAGAAATTTAAGGAAAGAAGCTAACGGTTGATTAATGACCGAAATTTGAGATTTTTCTTAACTCCAAAAATCCTTGCATATTTAGTTTGATTTATAATTGACTTCATTAATTTATTTGGGATTTTTCTGTGTGCAGGAGATGTTTAAAAATTACAAGAGTCCCTAAGGGCATTTTAGACATTTTACCCGAAGGGTAATATGGTCTTTTTACCCTTAAGGGTATTTTTGTAATTTGTGGAGTTAGGGCAACACCATCTTGCATAAGAAGGCTAGGGTTTACAAGTGTGGGAAGAGAGAGAAATTGCGACAAGAGAAAGAGACCGAGAAGAGAAGGAGAACCAAGTGATTGCTACAGCAAAGTGTGCGTTGGAGAGACAAATCATGATGGTGTCTTTGTTGTAGTCATTGTGAGGTTCATCCGTGGTGAGGCAATTGTTGGAGGCAGACCGAGAGGGGCTTCAATTTTTCTACAGCAAAGTCGAGGGAGAAGATTACTGAGGGCATTCGGGAGAGCCAACCTACTACCTTGCTGAAGCAGTCGGAGGAAGGCGCTGAGATTTGCTGTAGCAATTGCGAGGGACGACATCGGGAGAGTTGGCCTATCGACGGTTTGAAGCAATCGCGTGAGGTTCTTTGGTGTTGGGGGAGTATCGAGGTTTGCCGAAGCAATCGCTTGCAGGTCTTTGTGAAGTAGGCACCGAGAACCCTTTCTTTGAAGCAATTGGTTGATCTCGTGCCGAGGCCATCCAAAGGTTTTTTGAAGCAAAGTGCTCTCATCGCGATCCATCGATGAGGGTCGTTGCTAGGCAATTCTTTGTAGCAAAATAAGGCCACTTGCTGTGTAAATTGTTCCCTTTCTTTTAGTGCTTTTACCTATTATTCTGGCCAATTATCACTGCTTTTGTTGGGTTGTTTATACACTAATTAGAGGTTAATTTTCTCATTGTTTAGACAATTGTGTGATTATTTTCGTGCTGCTATTTATAAATCTCTTGATTAGTGAAAGCCTGTTCAACTTAAAGATGTGCAATTTGACCTAAATCATGAGCTAAAATTCTTCTAGGCACAAGTTAGGTTGTTCTTCAATGTATAAATTGTAATAAATTAATGGTTGATGCCATAGTTGGATTTATGAGATTTTAATGTTTGCAATGATGCATGAGGGTTAAAATTTGGCCACTTTAACTTCTCTTAAAATTCACGAACTTGGAAAAGCTAGTGAATTAGGAAATTAAAATTTCATTCTAGGATCTTGAGTTAATTAGGGATAATTAACTCACCTAGAACCTTAAAATCATGAGCGTAATTTAGGTCTCAATTGGGAAATTGTTGGTTTTAAAATTTAATGATTTTGGAAAAATTCACTTGATCACATGTATAGGTAAATTCAAGGCATCAACCACATATTTTGTTATTCTAATTATACATGAATCTTCAACTTAACCCTAGCCTATCTCTTAATCTAAAAGCCCGAATTTTCTCTCGTTTAGTTTATGTTTAATGTTTTCACATATTTTGATTTATTGCATTAGTCTTAATTATATTTAACTCATTCAAACAACAAAACAATCGAATTCCTATTATTGCATTCATTTATTCCTAACAAAAACTTGCATGCCCATGCAATGCACCAAAAAAATAAGGAGAAAAACTTCTAGGACACTCATTGGTTTAGATTCTACTAGTCCTCGTGGGATCGATACTTTTCTTATCACTTGCTGCACTTGACCGTTTATACTTGCACGTCACATAAGAGTCAGAGTCTCATCCTAATTTGCATTAGTTTAGGGCACTGACATTTTCGCATCAAAACACAACGATCCTAGCCTGTTTGTGTATACGATGTGTGAGTGGGGATATCTTATGTGATGAGATCGCATAAGACCGAACCGCAAAATAGTAACCGCAAGACGTCACTCCTTTGACTAGTTTGATTTCTTTTCCACTAGGATTACTTGGGCAACTTGATTTCAATCCTGAGCAAGTTACGAACTCTTGTCTGCGAGGGATTGTCCTTTGACTAGTATGGGTGAGAGTGGCCAGATTCGCCGACTCGATATTGTTGTGATGTGTTTCCTAATGTCGTTTTGTTTGTAATATTACCATTTGAAATAAATAAGAGTTATTTCTTTCATCAATTTGTGTCTCACAATTACAAACTTTTGCGAAGAAACTAAGCTCTAGAGTCATTGAATTTATGAGAGAACTAGAACTTGAACGGCGTGTAGTGAACACACAGGGACGATCACGTTCGAGTTAATGACCCGAACAACCTATAGTATATGGTTAGGGTTGTAGACCTAATCCTGGATACGTTTTGGATGCGACCCACTTTGTATCTTATACAAACGAGGTGATCTGACTCGTTCATGTGCTTGATATGCATGTGGTGTCATCTTGTGCAGTGAGATTGTATAAGGCTGGACAGTGAATTATTAGACCTACAGATGTAACATCGTTAACAGTATGGGACTAATAACTTCATATCTGACCATTATTGACTCGACCTTAATCTTGAGCGTGTTACGAACTCCTGTCTGCGGGGGTCTGTCTTTTGACTAGTACGGGTGAGGGTGGTCACAGTTACTCGTCTAATATGCCTATCTTTTCAGGGACAGGACCACGTGGGGAGACGGGAACTTAACTACGCGAGATGAAATTCACACGTTTCCGACATTAGGGAAACTAAAGGGGTTGTTCCCTTAAATGTTGTCTCCAGGGCTTAGACCATTACAACGTTGTTGATCATTAGAGAAGTTGTGGGGACTTAAGGAGCAAGAAGTAGACACAGGTGTAAAACGTTAATTTGACCCAACGGTGTCTACGAACAACTTCTCAAGGGTCGACTGAAGGGCATTGGTCATATCAGTGGACACAACTTGTATTAAAATGACGGGAGTGCAGCTACGGGCTTTAGTGGTGTGTTGCCATAGCTAATGAATGTTGATTAATAGGGACAAAGAGTTTGGCAGGCTAATGTCGGATCATTGGAGCTCGTCACATGTAGGCCCATTAGGTCCCTCGGTTGAGTCAAACTGGATTATTAGAGGGTTTATAGTTTTGGTGTGAATTTGAAGTGTTCAAGTTCATTAAAGGGTAATTATGTCATTTATATGAGACATGAATGACATATTAAATAGTTTTATGTCAATGAGATTCATAATAAACTATAGGTTAGCTCAATTGTCTAATTATGGCTAATTTGGGGAAATTGGATTGACAGAAATTAAATTGAATGTGATTCAATTTAAAAATCCACAATTATACAAATGGGATTTGTACAATGAGATACGAGATATCATATTATATATGGTTATGAAAATATGATTTGCATAACCTATGGTTGGGGTAAAATGGTAAATAGGTTGAAACTTCAACTCCACCTATAACTATTGCATGTTTAACCTGGATGCAATTACATAGCTTCAATTTTAAGAAAACATATTTCACAACGATGCCACGACGATTGGATCATCATTCCACTGGGTCGAATTATCATTTCCTTCAAATATGCCTACCTTGTTGGGGACAAAACCGAGTGAGCGGTCGGGGACTTAACTTGCATTGGTCCATGTAGATGGTCTCGTCAAGATTGCCATTGAGAAAGGTTGTCTTGACATTCATCTGTCATACTTTATAGTGATAATATGTTGCAATGGGAAGAAGGATCCTTATAGACTTTACCATTACAAGAGGAGAAAAGGTTTCCTGATTGACAACCCCTTTTCTATGTGTACAACCCTTTTCCACTCGTCTAGATTTGAAAGTCTGTACCTTCCCATCTACGCCACGTTTACACTTGTGGATCCACTTAGAACCAATAGGTTTCACCCCGTCTGTTTGGTCAATAAGCTTTGAGACGGAATTAAAGTACATATACTCCATTTCTTGGTCCATGGCATTAATCCATTTGTCTTTGTCAATATCATTCATTGCCTGATCATAGGTCAATGGATCCTTGCAGTCATCATAAGGCATGGAAACTTGGGTTTGAAGCATAACCCATGTAACGTTCAGGCTGTTTGACAACCCTCCAATTACGTCGAGGCATTCTCAACACTTAAGAATGGACTTCACAAGACGAACTAGGACAAACAACACTCGTTGACGTACTAGCTTCATGAACTTTGTTTTACGATGAATTACCCATCTCGTTCAACACACTCTTACTATTTGGTTTATAGTCCCTAATGTGATCATCCTCAGAAAACATGGCATTTGTCGATACAACCACCCTGTTCTCCTTAGGATCATAAAAGAAACCACTCGTTGTTTCTTTGGGTAACCTACGAATAGACATAATTTTGAATGGGGTTCCAATCTCTTAAGGTTTGACACCAATACATAGGTCGGGCATCCCAAAATCCTAAAGTCCCGTAAACTTATTTTACGACTCAACCATGGTTCAAATGGTGTTTCGGAAACACTCTTCGACGGAACAGTGTTCAAAATCTATTCAACAGTGTCCACTACATAACCCCAAAACGAATCAAGGAGAAGTGCATCGACCGAACCATGTCCAACATTGTTCTGTTTCTTATTTCTGACACACCATTCTATTGTTGCATACCAGGTGTTGAGAGCTGGGACGTAATTCCATGCTTTATCATATAGTCTTGGAATTTAGGGTCCATGTACTCTCCACCTCGATCCGATTAAGCGTTTTAATATTTTTACCCAATTGGTTCTCAACCTTGGTGTTATACTCCTTGGTCTTTTCAAGAGTTTAAGAGTTTGGATGCATTAGGTAAATGTACCCATATCTCGAATAGTCATCTATAAAAGATACAAATTATTCGCAATCTCCACGTGTTTTAACATTCATCAGACCATAGAGGTCAGAATGTACAAGCTGAAGAGGCTTCTTTGCTCTATAACCTTTCCCACTAAAAGATCTTTTGGTCATTTTGCCTTTAAGGCATCACTCATAGACGGGTAATGAGTTTTCTTCTAACTCGTTTAGAAGTCCACTCGTCACAAGTGTCTCAATCCTATTGAGATTTATGTGGCCCAATGTCAGATGCCAAAGATGGGTGTTTTCTTTTGGAGAAACTTTTAATTTCTTAGTTTGTATTTCGACGGTCTTAAACAGTTTAATATTCAAAACACTTTTGACTGAGTTTGGTTTTAATTTATGATTCGAGGAATAAACACTTTATTGCTCATAAAATAAACAAAAATTGATTATTCTGACAGACAGAAAATTGAAACAAGGTTTCTAGTAAACCTAGGTACTACGTACATGTTATCTAATAAAATGTACTTCCCGTCGAAGTAAAGCTTCACTGTGCCTACAGCTGTAGCCGAGACAACCTCTCTAATTCCAACTCTTAGCGTTATCTCACCTTTTCTGCAATCGCCGTATGGATCTAATTCCCTGAATAGAAGAACAAACATGGTTTGTGGTGCCTAAATCAAGTATCTAGGCAGAGTCACTACTCTTCACTAAACAAGTTTCTACAACAAGTGAATCATATTTACCAACAATATTGTTCACGGCAAGGTACTTGGGACAATTTCTCTTCAAGTGATAATCTCCATTGCAGTGGAAACACTTTCCTTTTTCCGCAACAACCTCGGCCTTTTGGGCTTTGAGGGCGACAATGCTATCAGTTTTACCCACCTTTTTCTTCTTTTTCCCTTTCAGTCAAGAACAAGCTGCAGATTTTGTCCCAGAGGTCGAACCCCTTTAATGTGAATTGGATTCATATACAAACTATATACTAAAGAGAGAAAAAAGGAGGGGTAGGATGGACATTTCCATCCTATTCCTTTATATATATCGTTGCATTAGATACAAGTAGGTCAAGTCATTCTAAGTGATTCATAGCATTTGTTGTTGTTGGAAAGGTTCCAAGGCAAAAAACATCTCTCTCACAAAGCACCTCACCTTTCCTAAAGGGAACTCACCTTCCTCCCACACCTAGAGAACTACGGAAAAGATCTGTTGGTAGTGTCGGTGTTCGTACGAGTTTGTGTTGCTGAGATCTTGATCGTGAGGGAGGAGGAGCACTTGAAGAAAGGTTCTTCAAAGGTAATTTTCTTGTTGTCCATTATGTTCATAAGCTTAATCTAGTTATATATGTTCTTGAGTTATATCGTTGTAACTAAATGAAGAGCGCGCGATTCACAATCGCTTCTGCTGCGGGACTACGATTCCCTTCATAAACATGCTTTATAGGAAAGAAAATCGTAAGTTCAAGATACTTACTTGTTAAAGACCTTGTTCAAGGATTCCTTTCCAACGAATCACAAACTGTTCGTTTGCTTCTGGATCTTTACGAACCCGAACAATTCTCATGATCAAGAACACCACCAAAGGCTTCTTGGTTGTTCTTCTTTTTGGAAAAAGGAAGTTTTTGGAACTTGGTGTTTTTGAGAAGAGAGGAGAAATGTTGAGAGAATTAAGAGAGAATTGTTCTCTTCCTTATTGTAAGAAGGGTTCAAATAATGGAGATAGGTGGAGTTGAAATCTCCACCTATTTACCATTTTGCCACAACTATAGGTTATGCAAATCATCTTTGCATAACCATATATTATAAGATATCCCATATCTCATACTACAAATCACGTTTGCAATATTGTGGACTTATTAAACTGAATCACATCCAATTTAATACCTCTTAACCTAATGTCTCCAATTAGCCCTAATTCAACAATTAGACTAACCTATAATTTATTAAGAATCTCATTCACATTAAACTATATATTATATTTTCATATTTCAAATAAATGACATAAATGCCCTTTAAGTTAAATTTAATACTTCAAATCACACCAAAACATTAGCCCGTCTTTTAACCCAAATTGAGCATACCGAGGGACCTAAATGACCTGCAGTGACGAGCTCCAATGATTCTAGATTAACCTATCAAACTCTTTGCCTCGGTTAATCAACATTCATTAGCTACGGTAACACTTCACTAAAGCCCGTAGCTGCACTCCTTTTAGTGCACAATATTACGTGTCCACTGATATAACCAATGCTCATGAGTCGACCCTTCACAGGTTGTTCGTAAACACTACTGGGTCAAATTAGCGTTTTACCCCTGTGTCTACTTCTCGATCCTTAAGTCCCTACTGCTTATCTAATGAACAATAACGTTGTAATGGTCCAACAATTCACAACAACTCTCTCATGCCAATGAGAGAGTCGACGCCCGTTGTCCAAGCCCTGGAGACAACACTTAAGGGAACAACCCCTCTAGTTTCCCTATAGACGGGAACGAGTGAATTCAATCTCGCGTAGTTAAGTTCCCAACTCCGCACTTGGTCCTGTCCCTAAGAAGAGAGGCATATTGGGCGAGTTACCGTGACCACCCTCACCCGTAGTAATCAAAGGACATACCCTACTCTCATGTCTACGAAGTTATTAGTCCTTATTGTCAACGATGTTACATCAGTAGGTCTAATAATTTCCGGTCCGGTCTTGTACAATCTAATTGTACATGATGCCCCCACTCGCAAGTCAACCACATGAACGAGTCAGATCACAACGTTTGTATTTTAATACAAAGCGGGCCACATCCATAGCGTATCAAGGATTAGGTCTCCAACCCTATCCATATACTGTAGACCGTTTGGGCCATTTACTAGAACGTGATCCTCCTTGTGTGTCCACTACACACCGTTCAAGTTCTATTTCTCTCATATATTCAATGACCATGGAGTTTCGTTTATTTGTCCAAGTTGTATAAAATGCGAGACACAAAATAATAAAATGAATAACTTTTTATTAATTTCAAATAGTAATTTACAAACACGAGATTACGACAAAACATCCCAACACACTCCCACTTGGACTAAGCTAATGGAGCAAATACATTTCTGAAATGTACATAAATTACAATGAAGTAATACAATAAACAAGGGCATTGAATACCTGTTTACATATCTCCCATTTGCCCTAGTTAGGAAGAACTCGAAGACCTATTCTCTCTACGTGACCCTCAAACACCTTAGCCGTGACGAACTTTGTAAATGGGTCAGCTACGCTGTGTTCCGATGCTATCTTCGTCGTGGATCACACGCCGCCACACTGTTCACAATCTCCCGCATCAGGTGATACTTCCGCTCAATGTGTTTGGCTCTATTATGGCTCCGAGGCTCCCTCGAATTGGCTATTGCACCAGTGTTGTCAGAGAACAGTGTGATCGACAAGTTCATATTTGGAACAACTAAGCCAATCATATTCTTTTGCAGCTTCACAAGCCGCAACGTACTCCGCTTCCATATTTGAATAAACGATGCATCCCTTCTTGATCTTCGCCATACTACAGATCCTCCATTCAAAATAAAGTCTGACCCAAAAGTAGATTTCCTAGAATCCTTATCGGTCTTAAACTCAGAAATGCGGTCTTGAAATCCATCTGGGTTAGTCCATGAAGATGGTTTCGTCATGGTCTCCATTAGGAAATGTGGTATTGACATCCATCTGCCATAACTCGTAATCATAATGCGCGACAATAGCTGGAAGGATCCTGATCGACTTTACCATGGCAACAGGTGAAAAGGTTTCCTTATTGTCAACCCCATCAACCTGGGTAAAATCGTTTGCCACTAGTCGTGCTTTGAAGGTTTGCACCATCCCATCTACGCCACGTTTACGCTTGTAGATCCATTTGCAACCTATTGGTTTTACCCTATCCGGTTAATCCACAAGCTCTCATAAAGAATTGAAGTACATCGACTACATTTTCTTGTCCATAGCTTTAATCCATTCGCCCTTGTCGACAACTACCATAGTCTGATCATAAGTCAATGGATCCTTGCAGTTATCATCAGGATTGACGACTTAAGTTTCAGCTAAACCCATGTAACGTTCAGACTATCTCACCACCCTCCCACTACGTCGAGGCATTCCAAACTCTTGGGAACGAACTTGACTTTACGTGCTAGGAACAGCTACACTTGTTGACGTACTAGCCCCATCAGCAACTCTTGCAGATTTACTAACCATTTCATTTAACACGATTTTTCTTTTAGGCAAATGATCCTTGTTTTGGGATTTGTGCCCTAAAACTCATCGTTTGTAATTATCTTCTATTTAATTTAATAAAGTGTTATTATTTCAATAAAGTGTTATTGTTCGTAATCTACAAGTTTGCCTTTATTTAAACCCTAAATCCAATAAACTAAACATCCAAGGTTGTTAAATGAATCTTTAACTGAATGTAATGTACATAAAAAGGATATCGGTTCGAGATACAACCGAGTGAGCGGCTGATACAAACACTATGATCTGAACGTGTTCGTGTAGATGACATGTGAGTGGGGATATCGTATGTAATGAGATTACATAAGATCGGACCACGAAATAGTAACCTCTAGCTGTAACTCCGTTGACTAGTTAGTTTTCTATTTCACTAGGATTACCTAGGCAACTTGATCTCAATCTTGAGCAGGTTACGAACTCCGGTCCGCGAGGGATTGTCCTTTGACTAGTATGAGTGAGAGTTGCCAGATTTGCTGACTTAATATGTCTACATGCTTGGGGACAAGACCGAGTGAGCGGCTGGGAACTTAACTTAGCAAGATGGAATTCACTCTTTCCCGCGGGTAAGTAGAGGAATGTTCCCTTAAGTGGTGTCTCTGGGACTTGAACAAAGGGCCCGACTCTCTCATTGGCCCGAGAGGGACTCTGTTTGTTGCTAGGACCACAGACAAATTGTTCATTAGAGGAGCACTGGTACTTAAGGCACAAGATGTAGCCCAGGGGTAAAATGGTAATTTGACCCAGCTGGTGTTACGAACATTCATGAAGGATTGACTTGCTGTTATTGATCAATATCCATGGACACAGAAATATATCTGCAGTGAGAAGAGTGCAGCTATGGGGCTTTAGTGGAGTGTTCCCGCAGTTAACGAATGTTGATTGGGAGATCCATTAGGTCCACCTTCTAGCTCGTAAAGGGTTCTCAGTTCATTTGAATTTGAAATGTTCAAATTCATTAGGGAATAAACTTAATGTATATTGATACGATATAATATCTTGTTTTGGAACTATACATTATAAATTTAATGTGAATATTGTTCATATTAAATTATGTGAGAGAATTAAATATTTGAAAGAGTTCAAATATTAAATTTAAATGTGAATGTGATTCATATTTGAAAAACTGTAGGTGAAAACTTAATGTGCATGAGATGTACATTAAACTATAGTATAAAGGGTAAAATTATTAAATATGATTTAATCATTAAATTAATACCATATTTGAATTAAATATAATTTAATTTGATGAAATTAATTAATTAATTAACTAATTTATATATATTATTAATTGGGAACGTGTCAGGAGGACACGTTTCCAGCACTCCCCAACTCCCTCTCGATAGGCAGTGGGGAGTTGCCCACTGAAGGTTCTTCTTCACCTAGTGAGAAGAAGAGATTGATGGATCGATCATTTTTTGATTACACAGAATGAATTCTCACTCACACTCTCATATTCCCAATTTTCCAATTGTTGGATCCTTCCCACCAAGGAAGTTCTAAGAACTCAGAGATATAGAAGGTGCTCACTGTTGGTGGCATTCGAGTGTTGCTGATTTCTTTTAGAGGAAGGAGTTGTTGTGCTGGAGAATTAGAAACTACAAAGGTAATTTCTTCTTCCCTTTAGTTTAATTGTTAAGCTTTAATCATGTTTGCATACAATTAAACCATGTTTGTATTTGTGGTCAATGTATTGGTTTTTGTTTTAAGCAAAACAATCAATCACATTAACGATCCCAAATACGTTTCTGCTGCTCAAGGAAATGAACTCTCCATCAATTGGTATCAAGGCAATGCTTGATTTGTTTTGTTTTTAAACAAAATTGCATTGATTTGGTGGGAAATGCATTTGGTTTGCTGTAAAACTTGTTTAGGAATGTTTTGGCCTACGTTTACTTTGATTTTGATCAAATTGTACGTAAAGGCCCCTGCGTTTTTTGGCAAAAAGTGAATAATTGTGTTTTTAATTCAGTTACGAGTCGTTCGGACCAGTTTTATTCAATTTGGTTGAGAATCGAAGGTGATATGAAAGAACGAAGTTGCTGTGTTCGTGAGTTTCACCGTTGTCGGCAAACAACGTTGTAACGCCGTTCATCGCCTTTGTAACAAGAAGAACGGCGTCGCAATGCCAACACTCCCTATCAACGTGGGCGCTCAAGGGGTCAGTGGCGTTGCAACGCTGCCCCTCACCGTTGCAACGCCATCCGGATAGTAGGCGCGCATACGACAAACCGGGCGTCGCAACGCTCATGCCAGTGTTGCAACGCCGTGGGGCATTCCAACAGCTTTAGACCGGTTTGACTTGTTCTTTGGTTTTGGTCCGGTTCGAGCGGTTCAAGGTCTGTCAGGGTTTTTATTGGACCGGTTTCATGAAATAAATTGATGTAATTTTTTTTTTTTTTGCACTTTAGGGGCCAAATTATTCACATTTTACAGTTTTATGTCATTATGAATGTTATTTAAATTATTCCCACCTTAGGATAAGCATGTTCATGCATTTTATGTATATAAATTTTATATGAATATGATTAAATGCATGATTAATTTATTTTTCATGAGTAATTAATTATAATTGTTATGATTAGATTATATGTCAAATAAATTGCATGTAGCATGAAATTATTTAGTTTAAAATAAATGTTATTTGGTTTAAGAAATTTTATAATTACAATAGTTGAATTCCTTTTATAATTCTAATTTGAATAATGATTGTTGGATTTATAATATAGTTTCTTTATCATATGTTAATTGTTAAAATTTATAAAAGTTATAAATTCAAGCGGTTTTTAGAAACCATAACATATAATAAGGAAATGCATGCAAACATAGGAACTTGGGTTAAAATTTAAATTAGTTGTAAATTCTTTAAAATTAATTAAGACCTAAGTTTTAATTTCTAATGGGATTAGAAAATGGTCTTACGTAGTATTTAAAATAGTTTAAAATCTGGTAGGACTTTAGAACTTGGTGAAGTTTCGTCTAAGGTTGAAAGTACTTTTAAGTCGATTTAGTTAACTAACACCTCCTAATCGAGAACCGACCTTAATCGTTGAATTAACCTTAGTTCTATTTTTATCTCTAGGTAATTAAAATGTTTATTCACCTAGACATACGGTTTTATGACCTAGTTATAATAGTTATAATAGGCATAGACTTAGATAGATTCTTTTCGCCGGAATCGGACTAAGTTAAACCTATCACCTAATTTTAGGAACTTCAATGGGAGAAAACGAGATGTTCTCATCGAGTTTACTCTCGCGTCCTCAAGAGTTCACACCTTGAGTTCCATGCTCGGCTACGTGGCGTCAATAGGGTGCCCCCTTATGGTATGTGTTTACGTGGTTCAATACCAAGGTCACGAGGGAAGTATCCATAGTAAATGGGTACGGGACGCGTGTCAACGTATCCTACGGTATCCTTCATTAGGTTGCACCGTCAGATTTCTATAGTCCACCTACTAGGTTGACCTGAAACAGCCAAACCCTACGGAGGGCCTGACTATTGGGATCGGAACACGGCGAACTCTAGAAATGGATAGTGCCTCTTAGGTTGTTTGCCAACAGTTGTCTTTCTTAATAGTAGCCTGTTGGGTCCGACCTATTGGATCTGAAAATGGCAGGGTCACATTTACAGGATGAGTTAAGTTAGATAACAAATCCTTGACCAAACAAACGGTACATAAGGACCATTGGGACATGAGATGCTCTAGTAGTGCCAGAGAAAGTCTCAATTCAATGGAGGAATCACTGACAGCCCGACGGAGGCTTTTGTTCTAAACCCTTGAAGTATCGTTGCAAGATTACAACTTTAATTTAAACGTGTCAGGAGGATACGTTCCTACCACTTTCCAACTCCCCCTCAATAAGGAGTGAGGAGTTGCCCACTGAAGGTTCTTCTTCTCCTAGTGACAAGAAGAAATTGGTGGATTGATCGTTTTTTTATTACACAGAAAGAATTCTCTCTCACACTCTCATATTCCAAATTTTCCAATTGTTGGATCCTTCCCACCAAGGATGTACTAAGAACTTAGAGATATAGAAGGTGCTCACTGTTGGTGGTGTTCTGTTGGAGAAAAACAGAGAACTTTCGAAGTTCCTGTGTTGCTGATTTCTTTTGGAGCAAGGAGTTGTTGTGCTGGAGAATTAGAAACTACAAAGGTAATTTCTTTTTCCCTTTAGTTAAATTATTAAGCTTTAATCATGTTTTCATGGAATTAATCCATGTCTAATAGGATTAGAATTTCATGCTTGTTTTGTATTTTTCGTCAATGTACTGGTTTTTGTTTGAAGCCAAACAATCAAACACATTAACGATTCCAAACACGTTTCCGCTGCTCAAGGAGATCAGATCTCCATCACCTTCATGTGATCTTGCTCAAAGAAAGTGGCGTTTGACGAAACAAGCACCTATTATCCTTAGGATCGTAAAATAGACCACCTGGGTCTCTTTTGGGTAACCTACGAATAGGCATAATTTTGAACGGGGTTCCAACTTATTCGGATTTGACACCAACACGTGGGTTGGACATCCGCAAATTCTGAAATGGTGTAAACTACGTTTACTGCCTGTCCATAGTTCAAAAGGTGATTCAAAAGTACTCTTCGACGAAACATTGTTCAAAATGTAAACCGCAGTCTCCACTGCGTAACCCCAAAAAGAATTAGGGAGACGAGCATAACTCATCATCGATCGAACCATGTCCAATAGGGTTCTGTTTCTCCTCTCTGATACACCATTATGTTGTGGCATACCAGGTGCTGGGAGTTGGAACATAATTTCGTGTCCTATCATATAGTCCTAGAATTAAGTTTCAATATACTCTCCAAGTCGATCCGATAAAAGATTATTTATAGTTTTACCTAACAAGTCTCAACCTCAGTCTTATACTCCTTCAACATTCCAAGAGTTCCAGACTTCCTATGCATTACGTAAATATACCCATACCTCGAATAGTCATCAATGAAAGAAACGAAGTATTCATAACCACATCGTGGTTTAACACTCATCGAACCACAAAGGTCAGAATGTATAAGCTGAATAGGCTCCTTGGCTCTGTATCCTTTTCAACTAATAGGACGTTTAATCATTTTTCCTTCGAGGCAAGACTCAAACACCGATTGAGATTAGTGTGGCCTAACCTTAGATGTCAATGATGGGCATTTTCTTTCGGAGAAACTTTAACTCTCTTAGTTCGTGTTTTTGTAGTTTTAAATTATTTAGTATTCAAAACACTTTTGACCGAATTAAGCTTTAAAACATACAAGTTAGACTTAAGTAAAGAAGAACAAATAACATTTCCATTTATGGAAATAAACGCTTTATTATTATTAAATGAAACGAAGATACATTGTTCTAATAAACAGGAAATAGAAACAAGGTTTATAGTAAACCCTGACACTATGTACATATCGTCTAATTAAATGTAACTTTTACCAAAATAGAGCTTCACTTTGTCGATTGCTGCAGCAGAGACTATTTCCCCGGATCCAACATGTAGAGTCACCTCACCCTCTAGCAACGGCTGGCAGGAATCAATTCCCAAAAAAAAGTAAATCACGTTTACCTTGATTCTTCCTCTCGAAAAGGAACTTGGGATATTTTCTCTTCCAGTGGTCGTCTCCAAACACTTTCCTTTCTCTGCAACTTCCTCGACCTTCTTGCCCATTAGGGCGGCTGTTCGGTCAGGTTTACCCCTCTTCATCTTCTTCTTCCTTTTCGAGCGAGAATGGGCAATAGGTTTAGTCCCAGAGGTCGAACCACATTGATAAGACCTATAGTCAGAGTGTCTTGATCCTTATCAAGGACTGAAATTCTATAGCTCATTGAGGTGGGTAGTCAGAGTGTAGCTAATTTTGCTCATAACATCATTGCTACGAAACTGAAGGAAACTATTCGGAAGAGTCACCAAAATAAAGTTGGCCTAGCTCGACTCGTCGATCGAAGCCCCGTTCATCTCAGCCAGATTAAAGTGGGTAATCATGTATAGATCGTGTTCACGGAAAGACGATCCTTCTTTCATCCGTGAATTGAACACGTGTTTGAGTGAATGGTGCCTTACCTAAAAGGTCTGTTGTCCAAACATGTCTTGGAACGAATCCATGATCTCCTTAGCGCTGACCATCAACTCATGCTTCTTTGCCAAAACTTTAGGCAAGCTGGCAATGATATAGACCTAGGCCTTTTCATTGGCCCTAATCCATTGATCGTAAGCATCACGAACACTTCGTGATGCAGTCCAGCTCGGCAACTGAGGACACTCCTCAGTAAGCACGAACTTCTGGTCGTCTGTTACTAGAATCAGGTTTATATTATTCTTCCAAGTTTGGAAGTTATCTCCCACTAGTTTGTCGGAAGCTAGTAAAGTGATTATTGATCTAGACATATTTCGAGTTGAAAAAACCAAATAAATTTTGTGTCAGTCTTGCATAATTTTTTGAAAACCAATTATGTTTTAGCAAAATTTAATCCTATGATCCGTAGATCATTTAAAAAATGCAATGACATCCTAAAGGTTTAGAATGACCGTCACCGAAGGATGAACAAAAATGCTCCACCACTAGGACGAGACTTTCCCGACCAAACCCTAATCCCAAAACAACTTTTATTCCATTAGGCGTACAGTTACCATTATTTGGTCGAATTCGTTAAAACTTAATGAATTTTGTGAGTGTCACCCTCAATCATTAAGTTTCCAAGTATTCGTCCAAACAATAGCCACCGAAGGGTGAACAACGAACGAAAACCAACGAGGAAACTGTATCCCTTTCGAGAATTCACGGTGTTCTGACTCCCATGATCAAGGCCCGCCGAAGGGATTGTCTTGTCTAGGCAAAACTAGCAGACGAATCATAGGGGTCTCACGATGTGGATCGAAAGAAGAGACCGTGGGTCCCGTTTTCATAGGTCCCACTCTCACTCAGTATAAGTACTCTCTCCATCCATGTTGATATTGACCAACAGAAATACAATCCGAAGAGGGACGCTCTCATTTGCGCCACAAGGGCGAGTATGGATCTCACGGTGCGGACATAACAGAGATTTGTGGTCATAAAATTAAATGTATCTCACCACTCAGCACTTTATAATTTTAAGAGTTGACCTAGATAAACCGGCTAAAATTTACCTATGACTACAAATATAACTCTTATATGGTATTTAGCCTAAGTTTATAATAACATTATTCCTTAGGTCTATGAGAGTATGTTACCTATCTTTTAATTAACGACACTCCTGATAAATATAATCTAAGAATATTCGGACCGAATTCACTCCCAGGTAAGTTTCCCAGTAGGGGTGTTCTGCAAGCGTCAACTTAAATACCCAAGCCTTAGACAAAACATTCCTTAGACAAAGTTACTAATCAGTCAACATTCAAAGATTACATTTTGATTTCTTAATTCTAACGTTATTAGAACTTGAAAACCTAAGTCTAATTATTCAAGTTTTAAACACTTTAAAACTAATAATTAACTTAGGTTGCATGCATTCCTATGTTATAGTGCTTGATCATTCATCACATGAATAACTATATACTATAACAAAATAAAATATTTCATCTCAGGAAATTAAAATGCATGAGCATACTTTAATCTAAAAACATAACACTTTATCAAATTAAAACATGCATTAAATTACATTATAACTCTTATAATACAACCTATCATTCAAACTATATATTATAACTCTTATAATATAAATGACGGATGAAATGTTTAACCTAAGGTGGGATTTTAAATCTATATGACAAATATTATGCACATAGAAATTAATTACATCATACATCACATGCATAAAATAATTAAATAACAAAAATGGACCGGTATTGGAAGCTTGGTGAATTTATTTAATTAAATAACATTAATATAAAAATTATATTAATATTGTTTAATAAAATAAATACAAGAAATTACAATTTTGAAAAAACAAAAAAATCACGTTCCAAACTACCCCACGAAGCATCAAGCCCACGTTGCACGTGAAACTGCCGCAAACTGCTCCTCTACGTTGACAGTGTTGCAAGGTCGTGGGCAACATTGCAACACTGCACCATCCGGCGTTGCAACGTTACGCCTAGCGTCGCAGCGTTGAGACACCGATGAACAGCGTCACAACGTTGTCGACAAAACAACAAGCTCCTCTTTCTGTTCCTTGTCAATTCTCACCTGTTTCAGCTCCGATATGTTCACAACAACTCTTGCCATGAACGACTCGGGCTTACTAACTCAATTTTACAACAAAATGCCCAAAATAACGAGCCCTTACATTGATCAAATCAACATAAAGTATACATCTAAAGTAGTGCCAAAATCAATAAACATCCATTATGAAAACCAAACACTTGTAACATAAATTAAGGTTATACCACCTAATTTCAACGAAAAACAGTGCACAACATCGAACCAATGTATGGCGCTGATACAAATTAAAGGGAATTAAACTCCAACACAGCGGAAGACGATTGAATCGTCATGGTGAAGTTGTGCAATTGACTTTCATTAAAATGATTTAACTCTTAAATCTAGGAAAAACATGCTTATTAGGAAAGAAAAAGAGAAAGTTAAAGTTACTTACTTGTTGAAGACCTTTTTCATGGATTCCTTTCCAACGAATAACGAACTCTTTGTTTGCTTCTCAATGTCTACGAACCCGAAAACTTTTCACGAACAAGAACACCACCAAAGGCTTCTCGGTTGTTCTTGTTTTTAGAAGAAGGAAGTTTTTGGGAACTTGGTGTTTTGGAGATGATAGGAGAAATGTTGAGGTAATTGAGAGAGAATTGTTATCTTCTTTTTGGTAAGAATTCCAAAAAATGAGAGAATGCCTTACCTTCTTTCATGCAAGAAGGGTTTAAATAATGAAGATGAGTTGAGTTGAAATCACATTTGCAATATTGTGGATTTATTAAATTGAATCACATCCAATTTAATATCTCTCAAACTAATTTCTCCAATTAGCCCTAATTCAACAATTAGGCTAACCAATAGTTTATTATGAATCTGATTCACATTAAACTATATATATCATTAATATTTCATATAAATGAAATAAATGCCCTTTAAGTTAAATTGAACACTTCAATTCACACCAAAACATTAACCCTTCTTTTAACCTAGATTAAGCCAACCGAGTGACCTAATGGACCTACAATGACGAGCTCCAATGATCCGAGATTAACCTATCAAATTCTTTGATTCGGTTAATGAATATTCATTACCTACGGTAACACCCACTTAAGCCTGTAGTTGCACTACTGTCAGTGCAGAATATTACGTGTCCACTAATATAACCAATGCCCATGAGTTAACGCTTCACAGGTTGTTTGTAGACACTACTGGGTCAAATTACCGTTTTACCCCTGTGTCTACTTCTTGTTCCACAAGTCCCCACTGTTCCTCTAATGAACAACAACGTTGTAATAGTCCAACCATACACAACAACTCTCGCGTGCCAGTAAGAGAGTGGGTGCCCGTTGTCCAAGCCCTGGAGACAACTCTTAAGGGAACAACCCCTATAGTTTTCCTTAAGACGGGAACGAGTGAATTCCATCTCGCGTAGTTATGTTCCCAACTCCCTACTTGGTCCTGCCCCTAAGAAGGTAGGCATATTGGGTGAGTAACCGTGACCAACCTCACCCGTACTAGTCAAATGATAGATCTCCGCAAATACGAGTCTGTAACTCGCTCAAGATTCTAATCGAGCTAGTAATGGTAATCTACGAAGTTATTAGTCCGTATTGTCAACGGTGTTACATCAGTAGGTCTAAAAATTCACGGTCTAGTCTTGTACAATCTCATTGTACAGGATGCCCCCACTTGCATGTCAACAACATGAATGAGTCAAATCGCCTGGTTTGTATCTTAATACAAAGTGGGTCGCATCCAAAGCGTATCAAAGATTAGGTTTCCAACCCTATTGATATAAAGTAGTATGTTTCGTTCATTTACTCGAATGTGATTCTTCTTGTGTGTCCACTACACACCCTTTAAGTTTTATTTCTCTCATATATTCAATGACCCTGAAGCTTAGTTTATTGGCTAAAAGTGTATAAAATGTGAGACACAAAATAATGAAATGAATAACTTTTTATGAATTTCAAATAGTAATTTACAAACACGAGATTAGGACAAAACATCCAAACAAAGATCTCAGTGTTTGTATCGTATACAAAGTGGGCCACATCCATAGTATTACAAGGGTAAGGTACCTAAACCTTATCCCCTTACTATGGACCCTTTAGGTTGTATCTCGAAGCGAGATCCTTTTTTATAACAAGTGCAATATCGTAAATAATGAACAATAACTCTTTATTCAAATAATAACTTTATTAAAATAATTAGAACAAAGTTACAAACTACGAGTTCTAGGGCACACACCACAACAAACTCCCACTTTAACTAAAACTCTACTGGGGTACATTACAATATAAAACAATAGCTAGAGATACAAATACGATCAACTAGTGCATCCATATACCAATTACATATCTCCCACTTGCCCTACATTGGCCTATGTATATATCTCGTAGACCTAGACTTTCCAGATGACCCTCGAACACTTTCGCCATGAGAGTCTTTGTAAACGGATTAGCAATGTTGTGCTCCAAAGTGATCTTCGTGACTCTCGACACTCCTCGTTGCACTATTTCTTGTATCAGTTGATACTTCCTCTTGATGTGCTTGCCTCGCTTATGGTTGTGAGGTTCCTTCGAATTGGCTATCGCACCACTGTTGTCATAGTATAAGGTGATGGAAAAATTCATATTTGGAATAACATCCAAATCAGTAAGAAATTTCCTTGGCCAAACAACCTCTTTAGCTTCTTCACAAGCAGCGACATACTCAACCTTCATCGTGGAGTAAATGATGCATTCCTGTTTGATGCTTCACCATACTATAACTCCCCCATTAAGGGTGAAAACTGATCCCGATATGGATTTCCTAGAATCTTTATCGATCTGAAAATCAGAATTAGGGTATCAAGTAAGGATCAAATCCTTAGTCCCATACACAAGCGTATAATCCCTCGTTCTTTTAAGCTACTTGAGGATATTTTTAACGACGGTCCAGTGGTCTAACCCTTGATTGGATTGGTACCTACTGATTATTCTGAAGGGATTTGAAATCCCCGCAGTTGAAGACGTTGTGAACTGTCGTTAATTCGTTGTGTAATTCCATCTTAAAATTCAACTAAACAACTTTAATTCCAGGCGAAACATGCAAAACAAGTGGAAAAATAGTAAGGTAATCATTACTTGTTGAAAAAAACTTCTTCAATTGTTTCCTCCTCCGATCACGATCTCTCTCGAACGGACGAACTCCTTGATCTCGTTCCTCGAATCGAATAGTGAGACACCACCACAGGGTATTCTCGATTGTTCTCGGGAGGTTGAGGGAGAGTATGTGGGACTCCGTTTGGATTTTGGGTGAGGAGTTATTTAGAGAGAATGGAGAGAGATTGAGATCCAAAAAATAGCAATTGCTTCACTAAAAGCTTCTTGCAAAGGCTTTATATACTATTGTGTGATGGAGTTAAAATCCCTACCAAATTACAATATTACAAAAACTATATGATATACAAATCATAACATAATAAAAGGTATCTCATACCTTATTTTATAAATCTCATTTGCATAAATGTGAAATATTTCAATTGAATCACATTCAATTTAATTTCTCTTAATTCAAATTCTCCAATTAACACTAATTAATCAATTATCCTATACTATAGTTTATTATAAATCTCATTCACATTAAAAATATATTATGTCATCTATATCCCATATAAATGACATAAATACCCAAGTAATGAATTTGAACACCTCAAGTTCACACCAAACGGTAAACCCTCAATTTTCCCAATTTGACCCAACCGAGGGGACCTAATGGACCTACACGTGAGGAGCTCCAATGATCTGAGACTAACCTGCCAAACTCTTTAACTCGGTTATTCATCATTCATTAGCTACTGTAACACTCTACTAAAGCCCGTAGCTGCACTCTCATCACTGTAAAACAAGTTGTAGCCATCACTGGTTGTTCATAGACAATATTGGGTCAAATTACCGTTTTACCCTTGTGTCTACCTCTTGCTTCTTAAGTCACACTGTTCCTTTAATGAACAACTACGTTATATGGTCCAACCATAAACAATAACCCTCTCAGCCCAATGAGAGAGTGGGGCCCCATTGGTCAAGGCTTGGAGACAACACTTAGGGGAACAACCCCTTTAGTTTCTCTAAGTCGAGAGCTAGTGAATTATGTCTCGCGTTGTCAAGTTTCCAACTCCCCACGTGGTTCGGTCACTTAGAAGATAGGCATATTGGGGGAGCAACAGTGGCCACCCTGATTCGTACTAGTAAAAGGACAGGCCCCCACAAGCAAGAGTCCGTAACACGCTTTGGATTAAGGTTGAGCCACGAATGGTCATCTACGAAATTATTAGCCCTATATTGTTAACGGTGTTACATTAATAAGTCTGATAATTCACGGCCCAGTCTTGTACAATCTTATTGCACACGATGCCCCCACTCACATGCCAGCCACATGAACGAGTCAGATCACCTCGTTTGTATCTTAATACAAAGCGGGTCGCTTCCACAGCAGAGGATGCACCAGACGTGATTATTGGTACGATCTCTATTTGTAATGTTCCTGCATGTGTTTTAAAAGATCCAGGTGCTACGCATTCCTTTGTTTCTAGTATGTTCCTATCTAAGCTGAATAGAAAGCTAGAGCCTTTATTTGAGGGGTTAGTTATATACACTCCAGTTGGTGATGCTTTATTAGTCAATTCAGTGTTGCGGAATTGTGAGGTATTAGTAGAAGGTCTCAATATGTTAGTGGATCTTCTTCCACTAGAGTTGCAAGTGTTAGATGCAATCTTAGGGATGGATTTCTTATTCACTCATTATGATTCCTTGGATTGCCATAGAAAGGAAGTTGTTTTTAGGAAACCAGGGTTGGCTGAAGTGGTTTTCAGGGGTGAAAAGAAGATTATTCCTACGAGTTTGATTTCAGCATTCAAAGCTCAGAAGTTGTTGAGAAAAGGTTGCACGGCGTTTCTTGCATACGTAGTGAAGGTGCAGGAAGAAAGGCTAAAACCAGAAGATGTTCTTGTTGTGAACGAGTTTCTTGATGTTTTTCCAGCAGATCTGTCAGGGTTGCCACCTGATAGGGAAGTAGAGTTCACTATTGATTTGCTACCAGGAACAACACCTATTTCGCAAGCGCCGTAAAGAATGGCTCCAAGTGAGCTCAAAGAGCTGAAGATGCAATTACAAGAACTAGTTGATAAGGGATACATCAGACCTAGTGTATCCCCTCGGGGAGCTCCAGTGTTATTTGTAAAGAAGAAATATGGTACCCTTAGATTATGGATTGATTATAGACAGTTAAGCAAGGTCACGATACGTAACAAGT
This sequence comes from Trichosanthes cucumerina, assembly GCA_036507285.1. Taxonomy (NCBI): domain Eukaryota; kingdom Viridiplantae; phylum Streptophyta; class Magnoliopsida; order Cucurbitales; family Cucurbitaceae; genus Trichosanthes; species Trichosanthes cucumerina. Next base: position 9,742,365 of record CM071837.1, on the reverse strand, counting down.
ATCCTTTACCCCGTATAGATGACTTGTTTGACCAGTTACGAGGAGCATCAGTGTTTTCTAAGATTTATTTGAGATCAGGATACCATCAGTTAAAGGTAAGGGAATCCGATGTTCCTAAGACAGCATTCAGAACGAGGTACGGGCATTATGAGTTCTTGGTAATGTCATTCGGTTTGATGAATGCACCAGCAGTTTTAATGGATCTCATGAACAAGATTTTCCATCAGTATTTGGATCAGTTTGTAATAGTATTCATTGATGATATACTAGTTTACTCAATTGATAGAAAAGCTCATGCGGAACATTTGAGGATTATTCTACAAACAGTACGAGATAAACAGTTGTACGCTAAATTCACCAAATGTGAGTTTTGGTTGAATCAGGTAGTGTTTTTGGGGCATGTTGTCTCAGCAAGTGGTGTTAGTGTGGATCCAAATAAAGTTAAAGTTGTAGTCAACTGGGAGAGACCAGTTAGTGCGACAGAGGTACGTAGTTTCCTAGGCTTGGCAGGATACTACAGACGGTTTGTTGAGGATTTCTTACGATTAGCATTACCCTTAACAGCTTTGACAAGGAAGAATGCTAAGTTTGAATGGTCAGATAAGTGTGAACAGAGTTTTCAGGAGCTGAAAAAGAGATTAGTTACAACACCTATTCTAACACTCCCAATAACGGGAAAAAAGTATGTGATTTACTTTGATGCCTGGAGACAAGGTTTAGGGTGTGTTCTGATGCAAGAAGGAAAAGTAATACCTTATGCATCAAGACAATTGAAAAAGCATGAATGTAATTACCCTACCCATGATCTCGAGCTAGCCGCAGTTGTTTTAGCACTGAAGATCTGGAGACATTACTTGTTTGGTGAAAGGTGTTACATTTACACAATCATAAGAGTTTGAAGTATATCTTTGATCAGAGGGAGTTGAATATGAGACAGAGAAATTGTGCAATTAATTATTGTCATGCATAATATATGCTCTTAATTTAGATATCCCACCTTAGGTTAAGCATTTCCATGCATCATTTACAATATAAATAGTTATATTATATAGTTTGCATTATTAATTAATATAAGGTGTTATATTAATTTATGGACAACATTTACATGCGTTATATTCCATGAGATGATTATTCTATTTATGTCTTATTATTCATGAGATGAATGATCAAGCACTATAACATAGTATGCATGTCATGTAAGGTTAATTATTAGTTTTAAAACGTTTAGAACTTGGAAATAATATACCTTAGGTTATCTACTTCTAATTAGATTAGATTTAGGAACCAAGTGATTTATAAACAATGATTAAAAGAGAAACTTTGTATGAGGAAAGTTCTTTCTACGTTGGGGTATTTAAGCTGACGGAAACAGAACACCCCTACCTGGGATCTTACCTGAGAGTGAAATTTAATCCAACAGTTTATAAATCATAGTAGCGTCAGCTGGTTTATTAAGGGGTTAATAAAATAGAAATCCTATGCTTAATATAAAAAGTTATATTAGCAAAACTTAGGATAAAATCCATATTAGAGTTATATTGATTATCAATATAAGAGTTATATTGATGACTTCAGGTAAAACCATTAGCAAGGTTTAGCCTATGTAAGATTCCTATAGATTTAAAATATCCAGCAGGAGGAAAAGCATCCAATGGGAGGAAACGTACATATGATACATATTTTTTCACCTACGTATCTTCGGGAAGTTGCCACATTGAGATTCATACTTGTCCTCGTGGCGCAAACGGGAGCGTCCCCCATCGGATGGTGTTTGTATGAGTCAATATCAAGGTGAATTGACAGGTTACTTGTAGTGAGTGGGAGCTGGTTTAATGAAAACAAAACCTATGGTCTCATTAGTCGATTTATAGTCAACCTGCTAGTTTTCCCTTGATGAGACAATTCATTCGGAGGGCTTGTTCATAGGTGATCAAACACAGTAGACACCCAAAAAGGATAAAGATTTCCTTAGTCTATTTTTTAAACTTGTCCTCCCTGCGCCAAATTTTATTTGAAGGGGACTCTAGGGTCTAAAGACAGGGGGTTACACTCACAAGGTACATAAGTTGTGTATGTATCCTGACCGAATAATGGTAACTAAAGCCTATAGGAATAGAAGTTATTCTGGCATTATGTTTTGGTCAAGAATATCATGATCAAGTGGATGAGTGTTTTTTATTACCTTTCGGTGTCATACATTCTAAACGTTTGGAGTAGCATTGCAAATTATGAATGTCCTATAAATCATTTGATAATTAGTTAAAACATGATTGGATTATAATTATAACAAGAAACTCATGCAAGTTTTGTTTGTAAATTTTGAGCAAAATATCTAGGTCAATTATTTCCTTACTAGGTGTTGGAAAATTAACTGGAGAAAATATAATGACTTGGAGGAATAAACTCAACATAATATTTGTTGCACGTGATCTTTAGTTCGTTCTCAATGAGGAGTGTCCTCAATTCCCTACTCAAAACACATCTCCATCTATTGAGGATGTGTATGACAGTTGGATCAATGCCAATGAAAAGGCAAAAGCCTATATCCTTGCTAGCATACCTGATGTTTTAGCCAGGAGGTTTGTGGGCAAGGTCTCAGCTCGTGAGATCATGGATTTTGTGCTAAATTTGTCTAGACAATCGTCCAACAAATTTGACATGAAGCACTAAAGTTCGTTTATAACGCGCACATGGAGGAGGGAACGTCAGTGAGAGTACATTATCTCAACCTTATTGCTCACTTCAACATAGCGAAATTAAACGGAGCGGTTAAAGATGAGAAAAGTCAGATTTCGTTCATCCTATAATCTCTTATGAATACTTTTCTGCAATTTCGCAGCAATGCAACGATGAACAACATAGAGTATGATCTGACTTCTCAACTAAATGAGCTGCATAATTAGTTGTTTCTTATGGATGATAAGAGACAACAAAATGGAGAAGCAAATCTAGTTGCCCATTCCAAAAGTTCTAAAAAGGGTTCACCCTCTAGACCTAAGAACTTCAGTCATACTTCTGAACTTAAGAAAATACAGAAGAAAAAGAAAATGAGTAAATAAAGAGCAATAATCTGGTAAGAAAGACAGTTATTTGATAACATGTATGTAGTTACATGGTTTATTGGAAACATCATTTCTATTTCTTGCCTTAGCGAACATTGTACTTCAATTTCTGTTCAATTGAACAAAGTATTTATTTCTTTGGAAAATAATTGAACTACATGTGTTGCTCTTCTTGAGAATTATGCAAGGTGTTAATTCAGTTAAAATAGTTTTAATCACTGAATTATAGCAAATACACGAACTAATTTCTGCTAAAGAAAATGCTCAATTTTGGCATCTTAGATTGGGTAACATTAACCTCACTATGATTCAAAGATTGGTAAACAATACACTTCTAAATGAGTTAGAAGAAAATACTTTACCTGTATGTGAATCATGCTTGGAAGGCAAAATGACAAAAAGGCCTTTTAGTGGAAAAGGTTAAAGAGCCAAAGAAACTCTTGAGCTTATTCATTAAGACCTTTGTGGTCCGATGAGTGTTAAAGCCATAGGAGGTTATGAATATTTCATCTCCTTTGTAGATGATTATTCTAGATTTGGGCATATTTACCTAATACAACATAAGTTTGAAACACTTGAAAAGTTCAAGAAATTCAAAACTAAAGTTGAAAATCAAATGGGTAAAACAATTAAAACACTTCGATCAGATCGAGGTGGAGACTACATGGATTTACAATTCTATAACTATAAGAAAGAACATGGAATTACATCCCAACTCTCGGCTCACGGTATGCCACAACAAAATGGTGTATCGGAAAGGAGAAATAGAACCTTGTTGGACAGGGTTCGATCAATGATGAGTTATGCTCAACTCCCTAGTTCCTTTAGGTGTTATGCAGTATAGACTTGGGTATACACTTTGAACAATGTACCCTCAAAAATTGTTTCTGAAACACATTTTGAACTCTTGAAAGAACGTTATGGTAGTTTATCTCATTTCAGAATTTTGGGTTGTCCAGCAGATAAGATTTTTGTGTCGACAAATGCAACTTTGTTAGAGGAGGACCACATAAGGGACAACAAACCAAGATATAAAATTGTGTTGAGTGAATTGGACGAAACAATAGCAAAGGTTGCTAATAAAACTAGTACGTCAACAAAAGTTGTTGATACTAGCTTGTGTAGTCACGATAGTCCATCTCAAGAGTTGAGTATGCCTCGACGGTGGAGGGTTACAACGTAACCTGACCATTACATAGGTTTATCTGAAACTGAAGTTGTTATATCAGATGGCAACTATGAGGATCCATCGACTTATAATGACGCGATGGTTGACAAAGATTTAGACAAATGGGTCATAGCCATGGACCAAGAAATGGAGTCTATGAACTTCAATTCTGTTTGGGATCTTGTAGATATACCTGATGGGGTAAGACCTATAAGTTATGAGTGGATATACAAGAGAATGCGTGGTGTAGATGGGAAGGTGCAAACCTTTAAACCTAGACTAATAGCAAAGGGTTATACCCAGGTTGAAGGGGATGACTATGAGGAAACCTTTTCACCTGTTGCTATGTTAAAGTCTATCCGTATCCTACTTGACATTGCCGCATATTATCACTATGAGGTATGGAAAGTGGATGCCAAGACAACATTTTTAAATGGCAATCTTGAGGAAAATATATACATGGACCAACTCAAAGGGTTCATTGAACCAGGACAAGAGCAAAAGGTTTGCAGGCTTAAAAGGTCAATTTATGGACTGAAACAAGCCTCTAGGTCCTGGAATATAAGATTATATGAGTCAATTAAATCTTATGGTTTTGACCAGAATGATGATGAATCTTGTGTCTACAAGAAAATCATCAATAGTTTTGTCGCATTCCAAGTTCTATATGTGGATGATATCATACTCATCAGAATGTCAGAGGATGTTTTATCGACAATAAGAATTGGCTACATACGCAATTTAAAATGAAAGATTTAGGTGAAACGCAGATTTGTTCTTGGTATCCGCATTGTCCGAATCGCAATAATAAAACACTAGCTTTGTCTAAAAAATCTTACATAGACAAAGTGTTGTCGAGGTTTAAGTTATAAGACTCCAAAAAGGGTTTATTGCCTTTTAGACATGGAGTCCATTTTTCTACGGAACAGTGTCCCAAGACACCTCAAGTAGTTGAGGAAATGAGACGGATTACTTATGCATCAGCTGTTGGGAGCCTTATGTACGTCATGTTGTGTACTAGGCCCGACATCTGTTTTGTAGTTGGAATGGTCAGTAGGTATCAATCTGATCCAAGACTTGAACAGTTGACAGAGCTTAAAACAATCCTTAAGTATCTATGGAGAACAAGGAACTACATGCTTGTGTATGGGGCTAAGCAATTCATCCTTACATGATACACAGATTCTTACATTCAGACTGATAAACATTCTCGGAAATCTACATCAGGGTCAGTATTTACTCTTAACGGATGAGTTATAGTATGGCGAAGCATCAAGCAAGGATGCCTCGCTGATTCCACAATGGAGCTCGAATATGTAGCAGCCTGTGAAGCAGCTAAATAGGTCGTTTCGTTAAGGAAATTGATGCTAAATTTGGATGATTGTCCAAATATAACTTTGCCCATCACGCTGTGTTGAGATAACAGTGGTGCAGTGGCTAATTTGAGATAACCCCGAAGTCACAAGAGGGGAAAGCACGTTGCTGATCCTTTTACAAAAGCTCTCGCGGCTAAAGTATTTGAGAGTCACCTAGAAGGTCTAGGTTTACAAGTCTTCCCTAACTAGAGCAAGTTGGAGAATTTTGTACAAATAGTTTAAATGCCCTAGTTTATTGTATTTACATTACTGTAATGTTTTAGTACTCCACAAGCTTCAGGTCAAGTGGGTGATTGTTGGGATTTTTGCCTTAATCTTGTGTAATTTTGATCCAATAAATAAAAAGTTACGTGTTTTAATAAAATTATATTCTTGCTTTATAAATCCAATAAACTAAGCTCCAAGGTTATAATGTATCTTGAACATCAGTGTGGTAGACACTATTTGGATTATGTTCAAAAGTATAACCTAAATGGTTTATGGTATAATAATAACGTTGGAAACCTTATTCTGGTAACACCATGGATGCGACCCGCTTTGTAATTAGTACAAACGAGATAATCCAACTCATTCATCTGGTTGACATGTGAGTGAGGGCATCCTATATGAAGAGTTCATACAAGACCAGACTGAAAATTATTAGTCTAAGCAGTATAACGTCGTTAACAGGGGTAAGACTGATAATTTTATTGATGGTCATTAGTGACTATACCTAAATCCTTAGCAAGTTAAGAACTTCTGCTTATAGGGGTTTGTCCTTAGACTAGTATGGATGAGAGTGGCCTGTAGCCGACTTAATAAGCCTACCTTTTATGGGACAGAAACTCGTAGGTAACTGGGAACTTAACCGTGCAAGATTGAATTCACTAAGGAATTAGATAGGTTGTTCCCTTAAGAACTGACTCCAGGTCTTGAACAATAGGGCCCCACCCTCTATGAGGGTATGAGTCTATGGTAGGACCATAGGCTTGTTGTTCATTGGAGGATCAGTGGTGCGTAAGGAACAAATAGGTAACCACATGGGTAAAACGGTAATTTGACCCAACCGTGATTACAAACAACCTGTGAAGGGTCGACTCATGGATAATGATTATATCAGTGGACACAATATAATCTATAGTGAGGAGAGTACATCTACAAGTCTTTAGTGGAATGACTTGTAGTTTATGAATATTGATTAACTAAATCAAAGAGTTTAATCAGTTAATCTCACATCATTGGAGCTCATGAACTGTAGGTCAATTAGGTCCCTCCATTGGCTCAATATGCTTATATTAAGGGTATAAAGTTAGGAATGAAATTGAAGTGTTCAATTTCATATATGAGATGTCATATAAGTTATATGTGATATAATTGATACAATATATAGTTTTAAGGTGAATTAGATTCACATATTAACTACATACTAAAGAGAGAAAGAAAGAGGGATAGGATGGTAATTTCCACCTTATTTCCCTATATATATAGTTGCATGAGATGTAACTTTGACCTAAGAATTGGAAAACCCTAGTGTGCCATTTTGTTGTGTTGTTGGAAAGGTTCCAAAACACAATCTCTCTCACAAACATCTCATCTCACCTGAAGGGAATCCACCTTCCTCCCTCGCCTAGAGAACAACGGAGAAGATCCGGTGGTAGTGTCCGTGATCTATTGGATTTGTGTTGCTGAGATCCAGATCGTGGGAAAAGGATCATTCGAAGAAAAGTTCTTCAAAGGTATTATTCTTGCTATCCATCTTTAATCTAGATAGATTAGTTCTTGAATGTAATCCATGTAATGAAATTAAAATCGCGCGATTCAAAATCGCTTCTGATGAGGGATTCGATTAATTTCATATAATATATAGTATACATGATAGGTTATATTATAAGTGTTGTAATATAAATTATGCATGTTTTAATTTATTTAAATATAAGAGATATATTTTTAAATAAAAAGCATGCTCGTGCATTTAATTTATGTTATGAATGTATGTTATAGTTTAATATTATTCATGTGATGAATGATCAAGCACTATAACATAGAATTCGGTTCGTGCATGCTCGTGCATTTAATTATTAGTTTTAAAATGTTTAGAACTTGAATAATTAGACTTGGGTTTTCTAGTTATAATAAGATTAGAATTAGGAAATCAAATATGACCTTGAATGGAGACTGATTAATAGCTATATCATGGAAGTTTCGCATCTAAGGGTGGGGTATTTAAGTCGACGTTTCATGGAACACCCTTACTTGGTAACCGACCTGTGAGTGAATTCGGTTCAGAGATTCTAAGGTTATATTATCGTGAGTGGCGTTAATTAGAAGTTGATTAATTTACTCACATAGACCTAAGTTAATAATGTAATTATAAACTTAGGTTAATTTAATATAAGAGTTATATTGATAGACTTAGGTAAATATTAGCTGATTTATCTAGGTCAATCCCAAATAATATAAAGTGTTGTGCGAGAGAAAATAAAGTGTATAAGATACATTTAAGTTTTCGACCACAAATCTCCGTAAAAGTATGCACCGTGAGATCCATACTCGACCTCGTGGCGCAAATGGGAGCGTTGCCCTTCGGACGGTATTTGTATGTATCAATATCATACTGGATCGAAAGAGTACTTATAGTGAGTGTGAGCGAAACCTGTAAAAATGGGACTCACGGTCTCTTCTTTCCATTCGCACCGTGAGACGCCTATGATCCGCCTGCTAGTTTGGCCTTGACCAGACAATCCGTTCGGAGGGCCTTGATCATGTGAGTCGGATCACCGTGAATTCCCGAAGGGATACAGTTTACTTGGTTGTTTTGTTTCTTGGCTCACACTTCGGTGACTATTGTTTGTACGGATACTTAAGAACATAAAGATTGAGGGTGATACTCACAAGATTTGTTAAAAGTTAATGGATTCATTTTGAAAAATTGTAACTTCACGCCTAATGGAATAAGAGTTATTCTAGTATCAGGGTTTGGTCGAGATAGTATCGTCCTAGACGATGAGTGCTTCAGTTCACCCTTCGGTGGCGGTCATTCTAAACATTTGCGATATCCTTGCAAATTATTAATGACCTAGGGATCATAGGATACAATTTTGCTAAAACTTGATTGGTTTTTTTTAGATTTTTGCGAGACTCGCACAATGTGTTACTTGTTTTTCAGCAAAATGTCTAGTTCAATAATAGCTTTACTCGGTTACGACAAACTAGTGGGAGATAACTACAAAACTTTGGAAAACAATAGAAGCACGATTCTAGTAACTTACGACCTTAAGTTCGTACTCACTCAGGAGTGTTCTAAGTTGCCGAGCTCGACCGCGTCACGAATTGTTTGTGACTCGTACGATCAATGGATCAGAGCCAATGAAAAGCCCAAGGTCTACATCATAGCCAGCTTATCTGAACTTTTGGCGAAGAAGCATGAGTTGATGGTCACCGCCAAGCAGATCATGGAGTAGTTGTAGGACATGTTTGGACAACAGTCCTTTCAAGTCTGCCATGACTCGGTCAAACACGTCTTCAACACCCGGATGAAAGAAAGGGCGTTTGTCCGAGAACACGTTCTAGACATGATGATCCACTTTAATCTGGTAGAGATGAATGGGGCTTCTATCGATGAGTCCAGCAAGGTCAGCTTTATTATAGAGACTATTTCGAAGAGTTTCCTTTAGTTTCGTAGCAATGGTGTTATGAAAAAAATTAGCTACACTTTGACCACCCTTCTAAATTAGTTACAGAACTTCAAGACGTTGATGAGGATTAGGACACAGGAAGTTGAGGCAAATGTTGCCTTAAGATCCTATCAGAGGGGTTCGACATCTGGGACAAAATCTGTGACTCCTTATCGACGAGAAGGAAATTATAAGAATATGAAGAAGGGTAAAGCTGACTGCGTTGCCGCCCAAAATGGGCAAAAAGGTCAAGGAAGTTGTAAAGAAAGGAAAGTGTTTCCACTGCAATGGGCATGACCACTGGAAGCGTAACTGTCTCAAGTTCCCTACAGATGGGAAGAATAAAGGTAAATGTGATTTACTAGTAACTGAAACCTGTTTAGTGGAGAGTAATGACTCTTCCTAGATATTGGATTCGGGCGCTACTAACCATGTTTGTTCTTATTTTCAAGGAAGTAGTTCCTGGCAGCAGCTGCGAGAGGGTGGGTTGACTCTACGGGTCTGATCTGGTGAGATTGTCATTGGAGCCCGTCACTGTAGGTCCATTAGGTCTCTTGGTTGGCTCCATCTGGGTTAAAAGAAGGGTTAGAGTTTTGGCATGAAATTCAAATGTTCAATTTCACTTAGAGGCATTTATGTCATGTATATGAGATATGAATGATATAATATATAGTTTAACATGAATGAGATTTATAATAAACTGTAGGTTAGCCTAATTGTTGAATTAGGGCTACTTGGAGAAATTAATTGAGAGAAATTAAATTGGATGTGATTCAATTTGATTAATCCACAATTATTGCAAATGTGATTTGGAATATGAGATATGAGATATATTATATTATATGGCTATGCAAATATGATTTGCATAACCTATGGTTGTTGTAAAATGGTAATAATGAGGAGACTTTAACTCCATGATTATTCCACTATTTAAACCCATCTTGCGAGAAGGTGGTAAGCCAATCTCTCAATTTTTGGATTTCACCAAAGAGAAGAGATTCATTCTCTCAACATTTTCTCTGAACTTTTCTTCCTCTTCAAAACCAAGATCCCACCATCTTCCTTCTTTCAAACAGAAAAACAAACGAGTTTCCAAGTTGTTGTCACCAGATCTCGTTCATTAGTTCGAGTTTTCATTGAGATCGAGAAGCACGAAGTGTTCGTGACCAAGATAGAAACATTGAATAGAATTTTCAACAAGTAAGTAGATTCTTCTTATTGTTTTTCTTCTTTAATTATGTATGTTTAACTTATATCTAAGTGTTAGATCGTTTTAACAAACTTCAAGTAGCGTAACGATACCTTGACGATTTGATCGCCTTCCGCTGCGCGGGGATTTTCATTCCGTTCAACTTGCAGTTAATATACTTACCCCTCTTATGACCTCGAGATTCTCTCCAGTTGGCTACTGATCCACTGTTGTCACAAAACAATGTCACTGGCAAGTTCATATTTGGAACAACTTCCTAATCTAGCATGAACCTCATAAGCCATACATATTCCTTATACGCTTAACAAGCTACAACATACCCGACTTCCATTGTGGAATAAGTGGTGCATCCCTTGTTAATGCTTCACCACACTACCACTCCTCTATTGAGAGTGAAAATTGACTCCGATGTGGATTTCCTAGAATCCTTATCGGTTTGAAAGTTATAGTATTCATATCTTGTAAGGATCAAATTCCCACGTTCATATACAAGAATGTAGGCTCCCGTTCTCATTAGATACTTGAGTGTTGCCACTACGATTGTCTAGTAATCTAATCCTGGATTGAATTGAAACCTACTAACAATCCCAACTGCATTACAGATGTGGGGCCTAATACGCAACATGGCGTACATCAAGCTCCCAACAACTTAAGAAAAATAGACCCATCTTATATCATCAACCTCTTGAGGTTTCTCAGGACACTATTCCTCAGACAAGTGAACCCCATGCCTAAAAGGTAGCAAGTCGTTCTTGAAGTTTGACATGTTATCGTGACAAAATCTTGTCAATATAAAATGATTGAGACATGGCTAGCGTCTTGCTCTTCAAGTTCCAGACTATATGGATACCTACAACAGAGTGTGCTTCTCCCAAATCTTTCATTTTGAATTGCGAAGCCAACCATTCCTTGACGTTAGTAAGGAAACCTACATCGTTCCTAATGAGTATGATATCATCCACATAAATATAAGAAATTTGATAGCCTCATCAAACCGTAAATGCCAAGACCTCGAGGCTTGTTGCAGTCCATAAATAGACCTTTGAAGTCTGCAAACCTTATGTTATTTGCCTTGAGTAATGAACTCCTTTGCTTGGTCCATGTAGATGGTCTCGTAAAGTTTGCTATTCCAAAAGGCTGCCCAAACATCCATCTGACATACCTCATAGTCATAATATGCGGGGATGACCAGAAGGATCCAAATAAACTCTACTACGGAAACAGGAGAAAAGGTTTCCTCGTATTCAACCCCTTCTCTCTGGGTAAAACCCTTTTCCACTAGTATGGCTTTAAAGGTTTGCACCTTCCCATCTACACCACGTTTACGCTTGTATAGATCCACTCCAACCAATAGGTTTCACCCCATCGGGTTGGTCCACAAGTTCCGAGACGAAATTGAAGTACATCGACTCCATTCCATGGTTCATGGTTCATTGATCAGAAGTCAATGGATCCTCACACTAATCATTAGTATGACGACTTGGGTTTAAGCTAAATCCATGAAATGTTCAAGCTGTCTCACAACCCTCCCACTATGTTTTGGCATTCCTCTTGAGAAGGACGTATTTGACTAGACGAGGTAGGATCAACAACACTTGTTGACGTACTAGCACCATTGGCAACTCTTGCTGATGAACTGTCATTTCGTTTAACACAACCTTGTTTCTTGGTTTATGATCCGTAATGTTGTTCTCTTAAAGGAATGAGGCGCTATTCGACACAAGTACCATATTTTCATTAGGATCAAAAAATAGACCACCACTTGTCTTGTTTGGGTAACGTACAAGGAGACACAACTTCGAACGAGGTTCAAACTACTTCGGGTTTGACACCAAAACATGGGTCAGACATCTCCAAATTTTGAAATGACGTAAACTAGCTTTTCGACTATTCCATAGATCGAAATGTGGTTCAGAAAAACATTTCGATGGAACACTGTTCAAAAGGTATACAATATTCTCCACTATTTAACCCCAGAATGAGTAAAGAAGATGAGCATAACTCATTATCGACCAAACCAATTCCAATCAGATTTTGTTTCTCCTCTTTGATACACTATTTGTTGTGCAAAACCAGGTGCTAAGAGTTCACACGTAATTCCATGTTAAATCATATAGGCTTGGAATTTAATGTCCATATACTATCCACTTGGATCCAATTGAAGCGTTTTAATCGTCCTATCTAACTCGTTCTCAACCTCAATATTGTACTCCTTTACCTTTTCAAAAGCTTCAGTGTCACACACTCTCCCAAACTACCCGATAACTTAGCCTGGAAGATGGCGTGAAGCCAATTGACATCGTTTAGCTTTCTAATGATACATGTTGACCCCGTTATACCTGATAAACATGCTATATATGCATATGAAATACTTTAAACACAAAACAACGTAACCTTGAAAATTACTATACATACGTAAGGATCATCTCTACTTAAAACTCATTTAAGAACTAAAACGAGTAGAGAGCATTACAACCAAAAACACACCGAACCATGATTTTTACAACTACAACCTCTTGTGGAAACGCGAACATAACTATACAGTCCTTTCAAAATATCTACAACATATACGGACTTGCTATACAACCCCACCCACGTACAAAATATCGAACTCGTACAGCTTTCGATAAACTATGGCAGGATTTTCGTCACAGGGAGCTCAATCTCTACCTCAAAAAGTTCGAGAAAATTTAAAGAATAAGCTATGAAGCTCAGTGAGTGACTAAGGTTAAAACAATTAACTAGCAAATCATATCACATTATAATCTATGAGCATAAAGACCTTTAATTAGGAGTTAAATATAAACGTGTAATCACAATAGCTTTTTTCAGAAATCCATCAAGTATGTTATTAGAATCTCACAATACCTAACAAGAATATTAGCCATTTAAAAACATATGACAAACTACGTTGTGATGAGCACACCCAGTACAACCAACATTTACTCTACGATGTAGTCGAACTTGCTCAACACTCACGACAACATTGTTGTCACGGAGTACACTCAACATCGACAACACAAAATGACTTATCTGCACACGGTACTATACAATCTCGGGCTCAATATCTCAGTCATTTATCCATTCGAGACTAAAAAAAACCACATGAAAATGCTTGAACACGCCTGCTTATCTTTTTTTTCTTTGTGCAACTCAAGCTTACTCATCTTACTCGTGAAAACTGTAAATCTTTAAACAATACTTGCTAGTAAAAGGTTGCTAGAAATTATATTATTTGCACTAAATTTCATGAAATCAATAAACATATGCTCACAACGAGCATTTGACATCATTTAAAGGGAACTTGTTCTAGGGAAATTTTGTATTTCCACAAGGACAAATCCAAGCATAAAATCGTTTGCGAAATTCGTTTGTCACTTATAGCGTTAAAAGTAGATCATCGACCTGTATACTTGACCTATTTCATCTTATATATCAAACAACCAAAACCAAGCATTAGAACTTCAATCTCATGGATTGAAGACTTAGGATTACAAATATCGTTCCATCTATTTTACAGCTTTCAACAAATTTCCAATCTTGACTTCACATTCTCATAACTTTTTCACTATTTGGCCAAAAATTATGTTCTTTGAACCAAACTCTTCCTTTTTGAACCCCTTAACACGTATCTGATGAATGGAATTGAAATTGTAAATGAATGTGTCGTAAATACCTTGAGAGTTACTTCCATAAAATTAAGCTTCTGCTATTTCCATAATTGTTTTTCTGTTGCACCCCACACTTGACGTGAATTGTAAAGCAACAATCAATCATGTTTTACTCAAGAAATCTTCTTGAAAGTTATAGGAAATTAGATAAGCTCTCCAACCATACCTAACGGAGCTTCTAATTCAAACTCTAGAGATCAACTTGTCTTAAAAACCAATGGTTTGTAAGATTTGACAACAAATTCCCTCATATGACTTCCTCTTGACAAATCTATAACTTAAAGCTCGATTTTGCTCGAGTTTCCAATACGACATTTGTTCAAAAATGGCTTAAATTTCATTAAAATCAAACCTCACCTCTTACATCTTCTTGTGGAGCTGAAAATGATTTAAACATCAATAGTGGGTAAAATTGATAACAAAACTGCCATGGAGGATTATGTTGAGTTTCCCGCTTTCTTCTTCAACCCTAAACTCTACCAAACTCTCTCTTTTTCTTCCTTCAACCCTTTCCAACGAAATTCTCTAGTTTCCTTTAGTAAATGGAGGCAAATAAGAGAAAATGGATTACCTAGTGGAGCTTTGGCGGTGAGTATGTGCTTCATATTCCCTTAACTTTTATTTAAAAAAAAAATCCCATAAAAACATTTATTTTCCCTTTATTTTTCTTTTTTTTTAATAAAACATACCAAAACATTTCTTTTTTCTTTTCTTTTTCATTTCCACATTTCTTTTGTTTTTTTTTCATTTTATAATACAACAATTCCCAAAAATTGTTTTAGACATTTGTGTTTCTTTTTTTTTGTAAATTAATTTGAAGGAGAGATCTCGGGTTTACAACTTACCCCCTCTTAAGAACTTTCATCCTCAAAATTTAGTAGACCTTATGTGAAAAGCATCAAGTAACTCTTCCTTACCTAGACCTCTAACTCCTAGGTTGCCTCATCCACTTCGTGATGTTTCGAAAAAACCTTTACGAGTTGTATCGTCTTGTTTCTCAAAACATGTTCTTTCCTGTCGAGGATTTGAACTGCATGCTCTATGTAATTCAAATCTTCTTTCAGCTCAACCGGTTGCGCTTGCAACACACGTGTCGGATCATGAATATTCTTCCTCAACATGGACACATGAAAAACATAAACCACTCGAGATAGTTCTACTGGCAACTGAAGTCTCTAGGACTCAACTTACCTTTGATGTCATAGCGAAGGACACCTCTCCACGGAGATATCTTCAAGAAAACTTGATCTCCGACCTAGAATTTTAAATATCTTGTCGCTTATATACGTACCTCTTCTTACGATTTTGGGCTACTTCAGATTCACTCTAATCACTTTAATATTGTTAGTCGTAACTTGTACAAACTCAGGACCGATTAGCTTTCGTTACCCCACTTAATTCAAACCCACGGGAGTTCTACATGGTCTTCCATATAGAGCCTAAATGGTGCCATGTTAATACTATATTGATAGCTGTTATTATAAGCGAACTCCATAAGTGATAAGTGAGTATCCCAACAACCCTTAAACTGGAGGACACATGTTCTCAACACGTCCTCTAAGGTCTTGATGGTTCTCTCTTACTGGCCATCCGTCCGAGGATGAAGAGTTGTACTGCAATTCATCTTGTTCCCATAGATTTCTTTAAATTAAGCCAAACCATAGATGAAATATTGGATCCCTATCTAAAAGTATGGACCCTGGCACACCGTATTGACTCAGAATCTTATCGACGTATAGCTTATCAAGGTAATGAAGTGTAGACGTCGCTTTAATCGATATAAACCGTGTTGTTTTCGTATGTTTATCCATTAATACCCAAATACCATCATGCCCACAAAAAAGTATGTGCTAATCAAAATAAAAAATCCCTAGTGAAATGCTCCCATTTCCACTCTGGCACTAACAATGAATTAAGGAGTCCTCCGGCTCTTTGTCTAACTGGTTTAACCTGTTGCCAGATAAAACATCTATTAACATATTCGTCATCTCCCTTTTCATACAACGCCACTAGTACGTCTTCTTCAAAGATTTGTACATCTTGGTGCTTTCCAGATGCATAATGTAAGCTGAACTGCGAGTTTTCACTAGTATAGCTTCTTTATCTTAACTAATACTCGGACTACATAGTCTTCCATGCTTAACTATGGCTCCATCTGCTCTAACCTAAAATTCTCACTCTGGGCCCTGTTTGTACTTTCCAAACATCTTATTCAAGTTACTATCCTCTAGTTGTCTTCACTTAATATTTGTTACGAGCGAAAACCATATCTAAAATTGAGCTAAGAGACTCACTGAATTCTCTGAAGTCAAAACCGTCTTAGAATCCCTTAACGCACTTAAAAAGGTTGCTCGACACACAAAACATCCCTAGGAAGTCTCGACTTCCTACTTAATGCATCTGTTACTACGTTCGCCTTACCTGGATGGTATTATATGATACAATCATTATCTTTAATAAAATCTAGCCATCATCTTTGTCTCATATTCAAATACTTTTTATCAAAGATATAATTTAAGACTCTCATGATCTGTGAAAATGTGGAAACTCTCACCGAATAAATCATACCTCCACATCTTTAATGCTAAAACAACTGCTGCTGGCTCAAGATCAGGGGTAGGGTAAGTAAACTCGGGTTTTCTCAATTTCCTTGATGCATAAGCTATTACCATTCCTTCTTGCATGAGCACATACCCTAATCCTTGCCTCAAAGTGTCAAAGTAAATGACATAGTCTTTCCCCCTTACAGAAAGTGTACGAATAGATGTTGTCACTAATCTGTTCTTCAACTCCTGAAAACTTTGTTCACACTCATCTGATCTCTTAAGCTTAACATTGTTCCTTGTCAAAGCAGTTAAGGGTAATGCTAACTATGAGAAATCTTCAACAAACCGTCTGTAGTATCCTGCCAAGCCTTGACCACAACTTTCACTTTCTAGAAATCCACACCAACTCCATTTGCTGAAACAACATCCCCTATAAACACTACCTAAATCAATAAAAACTCACATTATATATGGTATCTCATACCTTATCATACAAGTCACATTTGCGTAATTGTTGAATTTTAAATTGAATCATATTCAATTTAATTTCACTAAATTCAACTTCTTCAAATTACCCCTAATTAATCAATTAGGCTTCTATAGTTTATCATGAATCTTATTGACAATAAACTATATTTTAAGTCCATTATATCACATATAAATGACATAAATACCCTTTTAATGAATTTGAACACTTCAAATCCACTCAAAACTGTAAACACTCATTTTGTCCAACCTGAGCCAACCGAGTGACCTAATGGACCTACAATAGACTAGTTATAATGACATGAGATTAACGGATCAAACTCTTTGTTCTAGTTAATCAATATCTATTAACTACGGTAACACTCCACTAAAACCCGTAGCCGCACTCTCCTAACCATAGGATGTTGTGTCTAATGATATAACCAATGCCCGTGAGTTATCCTTTCACATGTTGTTCGTATTCAAACCTTGGTCAAATTACAGTGTCTCCTGTGTCTACTTCTTGTTCCTTAAGTTCCACTACTCCTCTAATGAACAACTTTAGTGCATGGCCCAACCATAAACAACATCCCTCTCGCGACAATGAGAGGGTTGGCACTTGTTGTTCAAGCCCTGGAGACAAAGCTTAAGGGAACAACCTCTTTAGTTTTCCTAACTCGGGAATGAGTGAATTCCCTCTTGCATAGTTAAGTTCTCAGCAACCCACGTGGTCCCGCCCCCAAGAAGATAGGCTTATTCAATGTACTCTAACCACCCTCACCCGTACTAGTCAAAGGACAAACCCTCGCAGACAGGAGTCTGTAACACACTCAGGATTAAGGACAAGTAACAAATGGTTTGTAGGTCTAACAATTCACGGTCTGGTTTTGTACAATCAATAGTCGTATACTGTTACTTGTGTTACATCAGTATGTTTATTAATTCACGGTCCGGTCTTGTAAAATCTCATTGAAAATGAAGCCCCCCCTCGCATGTCAGCTAGATGAACGAGGTCGATCACCTCATTTGTATCCAGTACAAATGGGTTGCATCCATATACTGTAGACTGATCGGGACATTAAACTCGAACGTGATCCTTCCCGTGTGTCAACTACACACCGTTCAAGTTCTCATTCTCTCTATTAATATCACCCTAAAGCATAGTTTATTGGATTAAGTTTATAAAATGCGAGATAAAAAGTTTGATGAACAAACAACCTTTATTTATTAAAATCATAAGTATTACAAACTTCACATGATTAGGGCATACATCCCAACAAAGACTGCCTTTTTGAATGGTAATCTTGATGAGTTTATATATATGTGACAACCCAGAGGGTTCATAGGCCAACGTCAGGAGCAAAAAGTTTTCAAGGTCGATTGATCTATTTATGAGTTCAAACAAGCTTCCAGATCTCGAAACCTAAGATTTCATACTGCGATCAAATAAGGTTTTGACCAGAATGTTGATGAGTCTGATGTTTACAAGAGGATCGTCAACGATAAGATAACTTTTTTAGTATTTTTTGTGGGTGATATCCTGCTCATAAGAAATGATGTAGGACACTGATGGAGATCTGATCTCCTTGAGCAACGGAAACGTGTTTTGGATCTTAATTTGCTTGATTGTTTTAATTGAAACAATAAACCACTACATTGATAAAAATACAGAACAAGCATGAATTCTAATCCTATTAGACATGAATTAATTGCATACATACAAACATATATCAAGTTTAACTATTAAACTAAAGGGAAGAAGAATTAATACCTTTGTAGACTTTCTCCAACAGCAACTCCTTGCTCCAAGCAGTACAGAAACAAATGAACTCTCTGTTTTTACAAAACAACAACACCACCACTTGGATCACCTCCTATGTCTCTGAATACTTAGATCCTCCTTGGTGGGAAGGATTCCAACTTTTGGAATGAGAAGGGAATTTGAGATTGAGAGAGAATTTTTCTTCTGTCAGCACACCAAAAAATGATCGATCAAGCTATCTTCCAACCCTCCTAAGGAGAATAAGAAGCTTCAAATGGGCATCTTCCACTTCCTATCGAATAGGAAGTTGGGAGAGAGAGGGGGAACGTGTCCTCCTTACACGTTCCTTATTTATATAATTTATCACATTAATTAAATAATCAAAATTAAATATCTTATATTTAATTTATATAAATCACATTTAATGAAATATCCCTCTATCCTATAGTTTTAATGTACATTTAATGCACATTAAATTTTTAACCTATAATTTTTAAATATGAATCACATTCACATTTAAATTTAATATTTGAACTCTTTCGGATATTTAATTCTATCAAACAATTTAATATGAATCATATTCACATTAAATTTACAACATATAGTTCCAAAACTATATATTATATCGTAACCATAAATAAAAAATATATTCCCTAATGAATTTGAACATTTCAAATTTAAATTATCTAAGAACCCTTTACGAGGTAAAAGGTTGACCTAATGGACCTACAGATCAGAAGCTCCAAGGATACGAGATTGCTTGGTTAATTTCATTAACCTCCCAATCAACATTCGTTAACTGCAGGAACACTCCACTAAAGTCCCCTAGTTGCACTCTTCTCACTGCAGATATATTTCCGTGTCCACGAATATCGACTAATAACAGCAAGTCAATCTTTCACGAATGTTCGTAACACAAGCTGGGTCAAATTACCGTTTTACCCCTTGATTACATCTTGTGCCATAAGTACCAGTGCTCCTCTAATGAACAATTTGTTTGTGGTCCTACCAACAAACAGTGTCCCTCTCGGGCCAATGAGAGGGTCGGGCCCTTTGTTCAAGTCCTGGAGACACCACTTAAGGGAACATTCCTCTACTTACCCTAATAGGCGGGAAGGAGTGAATTCCATCTTGCGAAGTTAAGTTCCCAGCCGCTCACTCGGTCTTGTCCCCAAGAAGGTAGGCATATTGAGTCGGCGAAACTGGCCACTCTCACCCATTCTAGTCAAAGAACAATCCCTCACGAACAGGAGTTCTTTACCTGCTCAGGATTAAGATCAAGTTGCCTAGGTCATCCTAGTGAAATAGAAACCTAACTAGTCAACGGAGTTACAGCTACAGGTTACTATTTCATGGTCCGGTCTTATGTAATCTCATCTTATAGGCCCACTCACATGTCATCTACACGAAAACGTTAGGATCACAGTGTTTGTATCAAATACAAAGTGGGCCACATCTATAGTTTAACCAGGGTAAGGTACCCAAACCTTATCCCCTAACTATAAACCCTTTAGGCTGTATCTCGAACCGAGATCCTTTTTATGGCCATTACATTCAGTTAAAGATTCATTTAACAACCTTGGATGTTTAGTTTATTGGATTTAGGGTTTAAATGATGGGATTTTGAATTCCAGCAATGGAAGACGTTGTGAAACGTCGTTGATCCGTGGTGTAAAACGTGTCTTAAAATCGAACCTATCTCATAGATCCTTGGCTAAACATGCAAATAAGAGAAGAAAACAGTAAGGAATTATAAGATACTTACTTGTTGAAGATCTCTTCTTCAACGCTTTTCTCCTCCGGTCACGATCTCTCTCGATCTAACGATCTCCTCGAACCCGAACCTCGATCCGAACAGGGAGACACCTCCAAAGGGTCTTCTCGGTTGTTCTTCGGAGGTTGAAGGAGAGTGAATGGGACTCCCTTTGATTTTGGGTGAGGAGAGAATTTTGGAGAATTGAGAGAGGATTTGAGAGAGAATCTCTTGCTCTCTTTGGATTGAAATCCAAAAAATTGCAAGCTTGTATCATGAGATGCCTTTGAATGGATCCTTTTATAATGGTGTGTGGTGGAGTTAAAAACTCCACCAATTCACCATTTTACCACAACTATATAATATACAAATCATATTTGCCTATTATATAATATAAGGTATCTCATACCTTATTATACAAATCTCATTTGCATAAATGTGGAAATATAAATTGAATCACATTCAATTTAATTTCTCTCAATTCAATTTCTCCAAATAGCACTAATTAATCAATTAGGCTATGCAATAGTTTATTATTAATCTCATTCACATAAAACTATATATTATGTCATCTATATCTCATATAAACGACATAAATACCCAAATAATAAATTTGAACACTTCAATTTCACACCAAACTGTAAACCCACAATTTGTCCAATTTGAGCCAACCGAGGGACCTAATGGACCTACACGTGACGAGGTCCAATGATTCGAGACTAACCTGTCAAACTCTTTGACCCGGTTATTCAACATTCATTAGCTACGGTAACACTCCACTAAAGCCCGTAGCTGCACTCTCATCACTGTATGACAAGTTTTGTCCATCGATATAAACAATACTCATTAGTTGACCCTTCACGTTCTTCGTAGTCACAGCTGGGTCAAATTACCATTTTACCGCTGTGTCTACCTCTTTCTCCTTAAGTTCCACTGCTCCTATAATGAACAACTACGTTGCATGGTCCAACAATAAACAACAACCCTGTCATGCCAATGAAAGAGTGGGGCCGCGTTGTTTAAGCCTTGGAGATAGTACTTAAGGGAACAACCCCTCTAGTTTCCCTAAGTCGGAAACGAGTGAATTCCTTCTTGCGTAGTCCAGTTCCCAGCTCCCCACGTGGTCCTGCCTCTGAGAAGGTAGGCATATTGGGCGAGCAACAGTGGCCACCCTCACCCGTACTAATCAAAGGACAAACCCCCGCAGACAGGAGTCCGTAACACGCTCATGATTAAGGTCGAGTCACTAATGGTAATCTACGAATTTATTAGCACTATACTGTTAACGGTGTTACATCAGTAAGTCTAATAATTCACAGTCCGGTCATGTACAATCTCATTGCACAGGATGCCCCCACTCGCATGTCAACCACATGAAGGAGTCAGATCACCTCGTTTGTATCTAATACAAAGGGGGCCGCAACCACAGTGTATCCAGGATTACGTCTCCAACCCTATCCATATACTTTAGACCGATTGGATCATTAACTCGAACGCGACTTTCTCTGTGTGTCCACTACACACCGTTCAAGTTCTTAGTTTTCTCATAATATAATGACCCTGGAGCTTAGTTTATTGGATTATGTTTATGAAAAATGTGAGACACAAATTTTAAATAAATAACTCTTATTTATTACACAATGTTGAAATAAATAACTCTTATTCATTTACAACTTGGAATATTACAAACTACACAAGATAAGGACATACATCCCAACAAACACCCACTTGGACTAAGCTAGTGGAGTACATGATACATTTCTCACTTTAACCCATTTTATTCTCATTTCCTTCTCATTATTGAAAGAATACAAGAGATCTTCGTGGTAGAGGGTTGGGCGAAGAAGAAGAGGGGGAAACTCAACACAAGCTTTGATTGCATCAAGGTGATCAATTCTACCTACTACGGACGTATAAGTCGTTTTGTGCTCCACAAGAAGCTGTAAGAGGTGAGGTTTAATTTATATGCATATTAACCAATTTTTTAACAAATTTCGTGAAGGAAGCTCGAGCAAATCTGACTTTAAGTTATTTGTTTCCAAAAGGGGAAGTTAGAGGAGAGAAATTGTTGTCAAATCTGGAAAACCTCTAGATATAGAGTTTGAATAAGAAGCTCTGTTATGTATGGTTCAAAAGCTTATTTAAATTCCTAAAACGCTCATGAAGAGGTCCTGAGTAAAAAATTATTGGAAGTAGCTTTAAAATGAAGGTCAAATGTGGTGTGGAGCAGAAAAACGATTCAGGAAATAACATAAGAATAATTTTAGGAAGTAGATTTCGAGGTATTTACGGATACATCCTTTCAGATTTCAATTCCATGTCTACACATATGTTTTAGAGGGTTCAAAAGGGAAGAGTTTTATATAAAGTACACTTTTTTTGGCTAGGTAATGATGAAGTTATGTGTATGTGAAGTTAAGGTATGGAATTTGTACAATGATAGAAAATGAATGGAATGATATTTGTAATCTTAAGTTTGAAATTCATGATATTAAAGTTCTAATGTTTGGTCTTGGTTTGTTTGAAAGGCCAAGAGGAAATAGGTCAAGTATACGGGTCGGGGATCTAGTTTTTACGTCATGGGTGACAAACGATTTTCGAAAACGATTTTTATGCTTGAATTGATGCGTATGGAAATTCAAGACTTCCCTAGAATGAATTAGTTAAAATGTTTTATGTTTGAACGCATACTGATAACTCACCATAAGGGAGTTATTTTATGAGAATTTTAGTGTTTAATCCACTTGAATTGCATTTAATTTAGTGGTCCTCATGTTATTTTATCCTTAAATTATGTGTCTTAGCTTTAAAATATTGAATTTAAACATTTGGTTAAAAATAATTAATTTTGATGTTTTTCGGCTTTAATTCAAGAAATTTAGGAAAATAAGCAAACGGTTAATTAAAGAAAAAAATTTGAGATTTTTCTTAACTCCAAGAATCCTTGGGTATTTAGTTTGATTTATAATTGGCTTCATAAATTTATTTGGCATTTTTCTGTGTGCAGGAGATGTTTAAAAATTACAAGAGTCCCTAAGGGCTTTATAGACATTTTACTCGAAGGGTAATATGTTCTTTTTACCCTTAAGGGTATTTGTGTAATTTGTGGAGTTAGGGAACACCATCTTGTATAAGGAGACTAAAGTTTACAAGTTTGAAGGTAGAGGAGGGAATTGGCGACAAGAGAAAGAGACCGAGGAGAAAGGAGAACCGATCTATTGCTACTGAAAATGTGTGCATTGGAGAGACAAATCATGAAGATGTATTTACTGTAGCAATCGTGTGGTCAATCCATTGTTGAAGGAATTTTGGTCGGCGTGGTGAGAATTGTTACAGAAAACCCAAGAGAGGATTCGTGAAGGGCTTCGATTTGCTGAACCATTTGAAGGACAGAGGTGCTAAAGCATTTGGAGGACGAGGCACTTCGATTTGTTGTAGCAATTTCGAGGTGCGGCATCGGGAGAGCTGACCAATCAATTTGCTGAAGCAATTGCGAAGGAAGGTCAAAGGAGAGATTTGCTACAACAATAAGCGTGAGGTTGCTGATTGCCAAGAGTTGTTGAAGCAATCGTTGGAAGAAAAAAG
The DNA here is from genome assembly GCA_036507285.1 of Trichosanthes cucumerina. Taxonomy (NCBI): domain Eukaryota; kingdom Viridiplantae; phylum Streptophyta; class Magnoliopsida; order Cucurbitales; family Cucurbitaceae; genus Trichosanthes; species Trichosanthes cucumerina. Next base: position 9,718,114 of record CM071837.1, on the reverse strand, counting down.
GATTTGCCGAGAGGATTGCTGAAGCAATTGCTTGGTTGCTGTTTGCTGAAGCAAAATTGGGGGGTTGTCCTAGCTTCTATCGAGAGCTACCATTTTTGTAACAAAACCAGGAACACCGGTGTGCCATTGTTGTAGCAAAACCGAGACATCAAGGTGCCATTGCTGTAGCAAAACCCCAAAGCATCAGTGCAGTTTAGTTTTTCACAGACGACGCTCACAAAAGTTGTGTTATTCGGAGATTCCACCGTTGGATTTAGCTGAAATTTTGTCACCTTGTTCGGGGTTCCCCAGGCTTCATTTTGAACGGTTGGATTTTCGATAGAAGATTTGGGTCATCAGATATTGCTATCGAACTGAACTGAATTTTTGGGGTTTTTACGTACTGATTTAGACTACTTTTGCTCACTATTTTAGACATAACTCGTGATTGTTTTAGGCAAGAATTGTTGTTAATTTAGGCGAATTTTGTAAACATTGATGGTTGTTTTGCATGAACTCCTTGATCAATAAAAGCATGCTTAAACTACAGATAAGTGACTGAATTTCCATCATAAACTAATTTGTCTTAGGCAAGGGTTAGGTTGTTTTAATGTAATTTTGGATTAAATTTATGGTTGAATTTATGAAAATTTATTAAATTTAACGTTGCATGAGAATTAAAAGTGGCCTTTTTAACTTCTCCATAATTCATAAACTTTGGAAAGCTAATGAATTAGAAAACTAAAATTTCATTTTAGGATTATTGAGTTGATTACGGATAATTAACCCACCTAGAACCTAAAATCATGGGCATAATTTAGATCACAATTGGAAAATTGTAGGTTTTAAAACTTAGTGATTTAGGAAAGAATCATTTGAATGCATGTGTAGGTAAATTCAAGGCATCACTCAAAATTTATTCCAATTGAACATTAGAACTCTAACCTAACCCGAGCCTATTTTTCATTACAAATCTCATCTCTTGCATCTGCCCTCTTGTTTGCATTCTCCTCTCCCCTCATTTAAATTTAGTTATTTTCTTGAGTATAGTCTTGTCTTTCCTCACGTTTCACATCAATTTATTTATTTACAACAATAATTTTCACACCGATGTATTGTACTAAAATAAGGAAAATTTGATAGGACACTCATTCATTTAGGTTTAGCTAGTCCTCGTGGGATCGATACTTTGACTTATCACTTGCTGCTTTCGACCGTGTATTCTTGCATGTCGTAGAAGTGTCAGAGCCTTATTCTAATTTACATTAGTTTAGGGCACACGATATTTTCGCATCACATACTTATGAGCAGACATGGTTTCCTTGGAATGGTTTCAGGTGCTTGTTGTGAGATTAGATTTTTCCAATGAAATTTACATGTGAGCATATGTTTATTGATTTTCTAAAATTTAGTGGAAATGTTATAATTCCAAGCAAGCATGTACTAGTGGGTATTGTTTAAAGATTTCCAGTTTTCATAAATAAGCTGAGTAAGCTTCAGTATTACGAAAAAAAAAGAGTTAAGCAGGCGTATTCAAGTATTTTTCATGTGCTTATTCTAAGACTCGCATGAATAAATGACTGGGATATTAAGCCCGAGGTTGTATAGTATCATGTACAAACAGGTCATTTTCTATTGTCGATGTAGAGTGTACTCTGTGACAATAATGTTGTCGTGAGTGTTGGGTGGGCCCCACTACGACAAAGATGATGGGAGTGTTGGGCGGGCCCCACTACATCAGATAGTTAATGTTGGTTGCATTGGGTCTGCTCTACACAACACACATTTTCATATGTTTTAAATCGTTAGTGTTCTTGATATGGCTTGCGATATTGTAATAACATACTTGTTGGATTTCTAGAAAAAGTTATTATGATTACACGTTTATATTTAACGCCTAATTACAAATGCTTATGCTGATAGATTATCAAGTGATATGACTTGTGAGTTCATGGTTTTATACTTTGTCACTCACTGAGCTTCATAGGTTACTCTTTCAATGGTCACCAACTTTTCAGGTACAGATCGAGCTCCCAATACCTAAAATCTTGCCATAGTTTGCAAAAACCTGTCAGAGTTTGATACTTTTTACATTGGTGAGGTTGTATAGCAAGTTTGTATATGTTGTATATATTTTGAAAGGAATGTATAGTTATGTTTGTGTATGTACTAGGGGTTGTAGTTGTATAAATCATTGTTTGATATGTTTTTGGCTTTAGCGCACCCTATATGTTTAAATTTCGAGTGAGGTTTAAATAGAACAGCTCCTTACGTATGAATGGTAATCTTCAAGTGTCCGTTGTGTTGTGTTTAAAGTAGTTTATATACAAGTAAAACATGTTTATCAAGTATAACAGGGTCAATAGATATCATTAGAGAGGTAAGTGATGTCATCCGACTTCATGGCATCTTCCGGCCTAGGTTCGCGGGTAGTTCGGGAGGGGGTGCGACAACTTGGTATCAGAGTGTTGGGATGTATGTCCTAATCTCGTAAATGTTTGTAATATTTATCTCCTGAAATAAATAATAGTTATTTTTTCATAACTTTGTGTCTGGCATGTTTACAAACTTTGTCCAATAAACTAAGCTTCAGGGTCATTGAGATATGAGAGAACTAGAATTTGAACGGTGTGTAGTAGACAGATAGGTAGGATCACGTTCGAGTTAATGACAATAACGGTGTACTATGGATAGGGTTGGACACCTAATCCTTGATACACTGTGGATGCGACCCGCTTTGTACTATATACAAACGAGGTAATCCAACTCGTTCATGTTGTTGACATGTGAGTGGGGGCATCTTGTGCAATGAGATTGTATAACACCGGACCGTGAATTACTAGATTTATTGATGTAACACCGTTGACAGTATACGACTAATAACTTCATAGATGACCATTAGTGACTCGACCTTAATCCTGAGCATGTTACAAACTCTTGTCTGCGGGAGTTTGTCCTTTGACTAGTACGGGTGAAGGTGGTCACCATTACTCGCCCTAAAGGGAATGAAAATCCCACGCAACGGAAGGGTAATTGAATCGGCGTGGTTTCGTTGTGAAAAATATTTTCTCAAAATTGAATCGATCCTATTGAAACTAGGTTAAACCTGATTTTAAAAGGGAACAACAGTAAGGAATTACTTAGTTGTTGAAGAATCGTTCTTCATGAAATCCTTCTCCGGTCACGAACTCTTCGTGTTCACGATCTCAACAAACTAGATCTCCTAGAACAAATGAAGTACCCGGACACTTCCGAAAAGGAATTCTCGATTGTTCTCTTTAGGTAGTAGGAGGGTAGGTGAGACTTCTTTTGGTGAAAGGGAAGAGAGATGTGATTGAAGGTTAAGAGAGAAATCCAAAAAATGAAACTCAAACCATCAAAATCCTTCTAACAAGTGTTTATATAATGGTGATGTGTGGAGTTGAAATCTCAAATGTAAATCATATTTGCATAACCACATATAATAAGTTATCTCATATGTCATTATACAAATAACATTTGTATAATTGTGGATTTTCATTCAATTTAATTTCTCTCGATCCAATTTCTCCAAATTATCACATTAAACAATTAGGCTAACCTATAGTTTATTATGAATCTCGTTCACATTAAACTATATAATATATCAATCATATCTCATATAAATGACATAATTACCCTTATAATAAATTTGAACACTTCAATTCCACATCAAACTGTAAACCGTCTATTTATCAAGGTTGAGCCAACCGACAGACCTCATGAACCTTCAGGTGACGAGCTCCCATGATCTAAGACTAATCTGTCAACCTCTTTGACCCGGTTAATCAACACTCATTTGCTACTGTAACCCTCCACTAAATCTCGTAGTTGCACTCCCGTCAGTGTAAGACAAGTTGTGCCAATTTATATAACAATTGCCCGAGTCAACCCTTGACAGGTTGTTCGTAGACACTGTTGGGTCAAATTACAACTTTAGCCCTGTGTCTACCACTTTCTTCTTATGTCCCCACTGTTTCTATAATGCACAACAAAGTTGCAATGGTCCAACCATATACAACACCCCTCTCGGGCAAGTGCGAGGGTTGTCGCCCGTTGTCCAAGTCTTGTTAAGGGAACAACCCCTCTAGTTTCCCTAAAGGTGGGAACGAGTGAATTTCATCTCGCGTAGTTAAGTTTCCAGCTCCCAACGTGGTCCTGTCCTTATGAAGGCATAATGGGCGAATAACTATGACCACCGTCACTCGTACTTGTCAAAGCACAGACACCAGCAGATAGGAGTCCATACCACGCTTAGGATTAAGGTCGAGTAACTGATGGTCATCTACGAAGTCATTAGTCTTATGCTGTCAACGACGTTACATTAGTAGGTATAATAATTCACGGTCTGGTCTTGTACAATCTCATTGCACAGGATGCCCCCACTCGCATGTCAACCACATGGACGAGGCATATCACCTCGTTTGTATCTAATACAAAGCGGGTCGCATCCATTGTGTATCAAGGATTAGGCCTCCTTTATCTGTATACCATAAACCGTTGTGGTCATTAACTCGAACGTGATCCTACCTCTATGTCCACTACACACTTTTCAAGTTCTAGTTCTCTCATATATTCAATGACCCGTTTATTGAAAAAAGTTTCAAAAATTTGCGAGACACAAAGAAATGAAATGAATAACACTTATTAATTTAAAATATCAAATTACAAACTAAACCAGATTAGGACATACATCCCAACAGATTAGGTAACTAGAGGGGTTTTTCCCTAAATGACTGTCTCTAAGGCTTGGACAACGGGCGCCCACTCTTTCACTGCCCTGGGAGGGTTGTTGTTTATGGTTTGACCATTACAACATTGTTGTTCTTTAAAGAAGCAATGAGGACTTAAGAAGCAAGAAGTAGACACAGAGGTAAAACAGTAATTTGAACTAGCAGTGTCTACGAATAACATGTGAAGGGTCGACTCACAAGCATTGGTTATATCAACGGACATAACTAGTCTTACAATGACGGGAGTGCAGCAACGGGCTTTAGTGGAGTGTCACGTAGCTAATGAATGTTGTTTAGCCTGGTCAAAGAGTATGATAGGTTAGTCTCACATCATTGGAGCTCGTCACCTGTAGGTCCATTTGGTCCCTCGGTGGGCTCAAACTGGATTAATAAAGGGATTGCAGTTTTGTTGTCGTTTTCAAGTGTTCAAATTCATTAAAGTGTAATTATGTAATTTTATGACATTTGACTGACATATTATATAGTTTAATTTGAATGAGATTCATAATAAACTATTGATTAGCCTAATTGTCTAATTATGGCTAATTTGGTCAAATTGGATTGAGAGAATTTTAATTGAATGTGATTCAATTTAAAAATCAACAATTATACAAATTGATTTGTAAAATGAGATATGAGATATCTTATTATATGTGGTTATGCAAATATGATTTGCATAACCTATGGTTGTGGTTAAATGTTAAATAGGTGAAGATTTCAACTTCACCTATGACCATTATGTAAACCCTTTGCAAGAAGGATTTGTATGGTTGATTCTTCATTTTTTGGATTATCAACAAAACAACAATGAAAATTCTCTCAACTCTCCTCTCTCAATCTCTCCTCTCTTTCACAAAAAGGGTTACTCACTCACTCTCCTTCTACGAAAGGAAGAACAAGAGTGAACTTTTTTGAGGTGTCCGGTCCGTTGGTTCATTGGAGGATATCGAGATCGTTGAGAACGTGAACACGAAGGGTTCGTGACCTGAAGAGGAATACGTGAAGAATGGTTCATCAAAAAGGAAGTGTTCTTACTTGATTTTCTCTTTTATTGCATGTTTAGTCTAGATACTATGTGATAGTCTCAATTTTAATAATGCATTTTTCGCAACGATACCATGGCGATTCGATTGCCCTTCCGCTGCGTGTGATTTTTATTCCCTTCAAAATCTATCCGAGCCAATCATTGGCTTTAAGTTGTGCATATGTTTTTCTTAAAATTAGGTAGGTATTACTTCAATTCATTAGATGTAATTGTGGTTTGCATAATTTGATGTTTTCGATTTTGGCACTAGTTTTAGGTTTATTTTCTGCTAATGAGATCAAATGTAAGAGCCCGTGTTTGTTGAAAAATTAGAAAATAAATTGAATCTGTAAGTCCGTTTCTTTGGTGACAAGAGTTGTTATGAAGAAATCGGAGTGGAAACGGGGAAAATCGAAGAAAAACAACAAAGGTGTTTGGTGTCTAATAGATGGCGTTGAGACGCTGCTCTTCGGCGTCTCAACGATGTCCGCGCGGGTGGAGGCTTATCTTCAAGGCAGCGATGCAACGTTGGACGCTAGAGCGTTGCAATGCTGCCGACGGCGTTGCAACGCTGCGTGCGTTGAGAAGCAGTTCAAGCAGCAGTTTTGCGAGTACGTGGGTTGATGCTAATTCATCAATCGCGGGGTAGTAATTTTCATTATTTTATTTATTTTTGGGATTTGTAAGTTGTATTTATATTTTATTTAAATTAAATTAATTAATTAATATTAATATAAACTGTTATATTAATGTCATTTAATTCTTCTAATGTCCACTAAGTGCCAAAATCAGTCCAATTTTTTCTATTTATTTATTTTATGTATGAGTTATATGAAATATTTAATTATATGTGCATGATGTATGTCATATAGATTTAAAATCTCATTCAGGTTAATCATTTCATGCATCATAATTATATTATAAGTGTTATAATGTTGGGATTTATGCCCTAAACTTGTGTAATTTTTATCAAATAAATAAAGATTTATTTTTTTGATCAAATTATATTCTTGCATTATAAATCCAATAAACTAACTCCAAGTTTATAATGTACCTTGTACATTAGTGTAGTAGACATTATTTTGATTATGTTCAAGAGTATAACCTAAATGTTATATGGTATAAGAATAAGGTTAGAAACCTTATTCTTGTAACACAATGCATGTGGCCCACTTTGTAATTAATACAAATGAGGTAATCCAACTCATTCATGTAGTTGACATGCGAGTGGGGGCATCCTGTATGAATAGTTCATACAAGACCGAACTGCAAATTATTAGTCGACTAACGAGTATAACGCCGTTAATAGGGTAAGACTGATTATTTATAGATGGTCATTAGTGACTCGACCTGAATCTTAAGCAAGTTAAGAACTCCTACTTATAGGGGTTTGTCCTTAGAGTTGTATGGGCAATAGTGGCCTGTAACCGACTCGATAAGCCTACCTTCTAACGGACAAAACCTCGTAGGTAGCTGGGAACTTAACTGTGCAGGATGGAATTTACTAAGGAATTAGATAGGTTGTTCCTTTAAGGCGACTCGTGTCTTGAAGCGAGGCCCCGCGCTCTATGAGTGTATGAGCCTATGGTGGGACCATAAGCTTGTTTTTCATTAGAGGATCAGGGGTGCTTAAGGAATAAATATGTAATCACATGGGTAAAATGGTAATTCGACACAACCGTCATTATAAACAACCTGTGAAGGGTCGACTCATGGGAGGAGAGTGCAACTACAAGTCTATAGTGGAGTGACTTGTAGTTAATGAATATTGATTAACTGGATCATCGAGTTTGATCAATTAATCTCACGTCATTGGAGCTCATGAATTGTAGGTCCATTAGGTCACTCCGCTGGCTCAACATGGTTATATTGAGGTTATAAAGTTAGGAATTAAATTGATGTGTTAAATTTCATATATTAGAAGTCATATCAGTTATGTGTGATATAATTGATATAATATATAGTTTTAATGTGAATTAGATTCACATATTAACCATATACTAAAGAGAGAATGAAAGAGGTATAGGATGGTAATTTCTACATTATTTTCCTATATATATAGTTGCATGAGATGCAACTTTGACCTAAGAATTGGAAAACAGTTTTGTTGTTTGAAAGGTTCAAAAACACAATGTCTCTCAAAAACACCTCATCTCACCTAAAGGGAACCCACCTTCCTCCCTCACCTAAAAAACAACGGAGAAAATCTGGTGGTAGTGTTTGAAATCTCTTGGGTTCGTGTTGCTGAGATCCTAATCGTGAGAGAAGGAGCATTCGAAGAAAAGTTCTTCAAAGGTATTATTCTTTTTGTACATTTGGTTTGTATAAACTTAATCAAGATAGATTAGTTCTTGAATGTAATCCATGTAATGAAATTAAGAACGCGTGATTCACAATCGCTTCTGCTGAGGGATTTGATTCCCTTCAATTGGTATCAGAGTCCAATTGCGTTCTAAATTTACGTTCTTGAATTTTCAAGAACGAGGTGGGATTTACTATTTGGCATGTGATGTATGAACGGTTTGAAATTTAAACGTTTTCAATTTTGGCACTTAGATTTACAATTTTTCAATGAATCGTTCAATGTAAGGCCTCGGTGTTTTGGTCAATTTTTATTGTAAATCGAGTTTGTAAGTCTGTGTCCATCGAGGCAAGGTGGTTGCTAAGAACAACGGAGCAAAAATAAGCCAAAGCGTGGAGTCTGTTGTTGTTCTGTGAATGGCGTTGCAACACTGTTCTATAGCGTTGCAACGCCACTACAGTAGGTGCGCGACTGGCAAGACTACAGCGTTGCAACACTGAGGCGTTATGCATCGCTGCTGCTGAGGCGCGCTTCAATTGGCAGAAGAGGACAGAGAGCAGCGTTGCAACGCTGGTATGAGCGTTGCAACACCACAAACGTTTCACAGAAGGCTTCAACGGGCAGAAACGTATTTTTAATTATATTAAATATAAAAATAACTTATATTTAATTTATTTTAATTTTAAATAATATAGTTAGATTAAATTAATTAAAATTGAATTTAGGGTGCCAAAATTGGCCTAATTTTGTTATTTAAATTGTGCAATTCTTGTGTAATTATTGTCATGCATAATATATGCTCTTAATTTAGATATCTCACCTTAGGTTAAGCATTTCCATGCATGATTTACAATATAAATAGTTATATTATATAGTTTGCATGATTAATTAATATAAGGTGTTATATTAATTTATGGACAACATTGACAAGCGTTATATTTCATGAGATGATTATTCTATTTATGTCTTATTATTCATGAGATGAATGATCAAGCACTATAACATAGTATGCATGTCATGTAAGGTTAATTATTAGTTTTAAAACGTTTAGAACTTGGAAATAATATACCTTAGGTTATCTACTTCTAATTAGATTAGATTTAGGAACCAAGTGATTTATAAACAATGATTAAAAGAGAAACTTTGTCTGAGGAAAGTTCTTTCTACGTTGGGGTATTTAAGCTAACGGAAATAGAACACCCCTACCTGGGAACTTACCTGAGAGTGAAATTTAATCCAACAGTTTATAAATCATAGTAACGTCAGCTAGTTTATTAAGGGGTTAATAAAATAGAAATCCTACGCTTAATATAAAAAGTTATATTAGCAAAACTTAGGATAAAATCAATATTAGAGTTATATTGATTATCAATATAAGAGTTATATTGATGACTTCAGGTAAAACCATTAGCAGGGTTTAGCCTATGTAAGATTCCTATAGATTTAAAATATCCAGCGGGAGGAAAAGTATCCAATGGGAGGAAACGTACATATGATACATATTTTTTCACCTACGTATCTTCGGGAAGTTGCCACATTGAGATTCATACTTGTCCTCGTGGCGCAAACGGGAGCGTCCCCCTTCGGATGGTGTTTGTATGAGTCAATATCAAGGTGAATGGACAAGGTACTTGTAGTGACTGGGAGCTGGTTTAGTGAAAACAAAACCTATGGTCTCTTTAGTCGGTTTATAGTCAACCTGCTAGTTTTCCCTTGACGAGACAATCCATTCGGAGGGCTTGTTCATAGGTGATCAAACACAGTAGACACCCAAAAAGGATAAAGATTTTCTTAGTCTATTTTTTAATCTTGTCCTCCCTGCGCCAAATTTTATTTGAAGGGGACTCTAGGGTCTAAAGACAGGGGGTTACACTCACAAGGTACATAAGTTGTGTATGTATCCTGACCGAATAATGGTAACTAAAGCCTATAGGAATAGAATTTATTCTGGCATTATATTTTGGTCAAGAATATCATGATCAAGTGGATGAGTGTTTTTTTATTACCTTTCAGTGTCATACATTCTAAACGTTTGGAGTAGCATTGCAAATTATGAATGTCCTATAAATCATTTGATAATTAGTTAAAACATGATTGGATTATAATTATAACAAGAAACGCTTGCAAGTTTTGTTTGTAAATTTTGAGCAAAATATCTAGGTCAATTATTTCCTTACTGGGTATTGGAAAATTAACTGGAGAAAATATAATGACTTGGAGGAATAAACTCAACATAATATTTGTTGCACGTGATCTTAAGTTCGTTCTCAATGAGGAGTGTCCTCAATTCCCTACTCAAAACACATCTCCATCTATTGAGGATGTGTATGACCGTTGGATCAATGCTAATGAAAAGGCAAAAGCCTATATCCTGGCTAGCATACCTGATGTTTTAGCCAGGAGGTTTGTGGGCAAGGTCTCAGCTCGTGAGATCATGGATTTTGTGCTAAATTTGTCTAGACAATCGTCCAACAAATTTGACATGAAGCACTAAAGTTCGTTTATAACGCGCACATGGAGGAGGGAACTGAAAGTGTCTAGATTAAGAAAGCGGAAGCAATTTTGGATCTTGAACACTCTAAGTTGATCAATTTTGTAAAATAAAATGCATGCTCAAAGTTGGAAAAATAGAGGGATAGAAAACTCAACTTTGAAGATCAAATTCTCTTCACCCGATGGATGGTTTTCAACACAAACACTTCGTGGACAACCATTAGAGTCTTCCCTACTATTCTCAGGCCTTGGGACGGATTGTGGGATCCTAGGTTGAGAGAATTTGTAAGAAAAGACCTCAAAGGTCACTAATTTGGGAATTTAGAATTTTCTGCAAAATTCTCTCAAAACACCTCAAATCACCATTAAATAAAGCTTCATTAAGCTTCATTTGAGTGACAACTCAAGTGTGATGAGGATGGTTTGAGATGGAGGTGGCCAATTTTGGTGAATTTGATGATGAGAGGGATTTGGGCAAGTTGTAAATTGGATTTTATGAAAATCCAAGAAAATTCTCTAATTTTCATTTAATTTTAATTCAAAAAATCAATATTAAATTGATTTTTAATTAAAATTAATTTAATTAATTAATTTAATCATTAAATAATTAATTTAATTAATTAATATTTTTAATTTAATTTAATATCAAATATTAAATTAAATAAATTGCCCGATCCCGATCGATTTTCCAAACATGAATCCTTATTCATGCTATAAACCGATCCGATATTTAAATCATATTTAAATATATCCACCTCTTATTAATCATAGTTTAATTAATAATAAGCTATGATTCGTTAAATATATCACATATAATTAACGCTTTCTTCCAAACTCGAATTTGAACAATTCAAATTCTTTTCTCTCAAAATGTTACAAGGCTTAGTCCGAGCTAGTAAGGAGGACCTAATGGACCTACAGATCATGAGCTTCAACGATACGAGAATAACCGGCTAAACTCTTTAGCCTAACTAATCAACATTCGTTAACCACCTGGACACTCCACTAAAGCCCAGTGGCTGCACTCCCCTCACTGTAGATATATTTCTGTCCACTCGATATAACCGTGATTAGTAAGTCGATCCTTCACAGGTCATTCGTAATTACAGCTGGGTCAAAATTACCGTTTTACCCCTGTAATTACCTCTTGTTCCTTAAGTTCCACTGATCCTCTAATGAACAATTGGTTTGTGGTCCAACCAGCAAACCAAATACCTCTCGGGTCAATGAGAGGGATGGACCCATTGTTCAAGACCCGGAGTCAGTACTTAAGGGAACAACCTTTCTACTAATCCCTAAAGCGGGTAGGAATGAATTCCATCTTGCCGAACTATATTCCCAGCTATCTACCCGGTTTTATCCCTGAAATGGGAGGCTTATTGAGTCGGCAGTCTCGAGCCACTCTCACCCATGCAAATCTAAGGATAATCCGAATAAACAGGGGTCCATAGAACGCTCCTGATTAAGATCGAGTTACCTAGGTCATCGTATGAATATAGTCAGTTAAGACAGTAAACGGAGTTATAAAGTTTAAGTGACTATTGCGCGGTCCAGTCTTATGCAAACTCATTGCATAGGGCGCCCCCACTCACATGTCTCCACATGAACGATTTAGGATCACATCGTTTGTTCTCTACAAAGTGGGTCGCGTCCATAGTGTCCCCAGGATAAGGTCCCCAACCCTATCCTTATACTATAGACTGTTCTGGCTATAACTTGAACTTGATCCACTTTTATGCCACACATAAAGTTCAAGTATTCATCCTATAGTCAAGGGTTCATTATTGGATTAAGGTTACACAATACACAATAGTCAATAACACCTTTACTGAATAAATTTCAATAACAACTTTATTGTGATATAGAATATACATCAAGTTTACAAAACCACAAGTTTTAGGATATAAAACTCAACAATCTCCCACTTGGACTAAAACTTCTGTGGGGTAAAACATGCTGAGCAAAGAAAAACTGCACTATTGTACAACCCGTAATCCTAGACTCTCTAAGTGTCCCTCAAACACTTTAGCCGTGAGGGGCTTTGTAAACGGATCAGCAATGTTGTGCTCCGAAGCGATTTGCGTGACGATCACGTCTCCTCGTTGCACAATCTCCCTGATGAGATGGTATTTGCGCTCTATGTGCTTTCCGCGCTTATGCCTTCTAGGTTCTTTAGAATTTTCCACTGCACCACTATTATCACAATAGAGGGTGATAGGCAAATTCATATTTGGAACAACTTCCAAATCAGTCAAGAACTTTCTAAGACATACAGCCTCCTTCGCTGCTTCGCAAGCTGCGACGTACTCAACCTCCATGGTGGAGTCAGCAATACAACCTTGCTTTATACTCCTCCATACAATAGCTCCTCTGTTAAGAGTAAACACTGATCCTGATGTGGATTTTCTCGAATCCACATCAGTCTGAAAATCAGAGTCAGTGTATCCTGCAAGGATCAAATCCTTTGCACCATACACAAGCATATAGTCCCTCGTTCTCCTAAGATATTTGAGGATGTTCTTAACGGCAGTCCAGTGATCATATCCTGGATTAGACAGATATCTGCTGACTATTCCCACTGCATAGCATATGTCGGGTCGAGTACAAAGCATGGCATACATCAGACTACCGACAGCAGATGCATAGGGAATGCGTCTCATATCCTCTACTTCTTGAGGTGTCTTAGGACACCGTTCCCTATACAAATGAATTCCATGCCTGATAGGTAATGAACCCTTCTTGGAATTCTGCATCTTATATCTAACCAACATCTTGTCAATATAAGATGCCTGAGACAGTGCTAGCGTTTTGTTCTTGCGATTCCGAACAATTTGGATTCCAAGGAAAAATTGAGCCTCTCCCAAATCTTTCATTTGGAATTGGGTTGCTAGCCATTGTTTAACGCCAGTCAGGAACCTTGCATCATTCCCAATGAGCAAGATATCATCTACGTATAGAACTAAGAAAGCTACAGTGGTGTTGACTATCTTTTTGTAAATACAAGGCTCGTCAATATTCTGTTCAAAGCCATAAGATTTGATCGTAGTATCAAATCTTATATTCCAGGATCTAGAAGCTTGTTTCAATCCATAGATGGATCGTTTAAGCTTGCAAACCTTTTGTTCTTGACCCTGACCTATGAACCCTTCTGGTTGATCCATATAGATACCCTCTTCAATCTTGCCATTTAGAAAGACTGTCTTGACATCCATTTGCCAAATTTCATAGTCATAAAACGTGGCAATGGACAAGAGTATTCTAATGGACTTAAGCATGGAAACAGGGGAGAAGGTTTCTTCATAGTCCACCCCTTCCCTTTGGGTATAACCCTTTGCCACAAGTCGAGCCTTAAAGGTTTGCACCTTACCGGCTTGATCTCGTTTCCTCTTGTGGATCCACTTGCAACCGATAGGTCTTTCATGTAAGCCCAATCTCTTTGGAACTTCCTTGTTAACAAACAACAAAAAGAAAGAAGAAATGAATGTTTAAAACTTGGTTTTCCATGTTTTAAAAAGAAAAGAAAGGAAGTGAAGGATAAAAGGAAAACAAGGAAGGAAAAGCTCAAACCATTTTGGTTTGGTTTGCTTTAAAAATAATGAAGAAAATGAAATGAAATGAATGGATATAATATTGTGTTTTGTTTTGTTTAGGAAATAAAAGGAAAGAAAAGAAAAGAAAGAAAGGGATAAAGAAAAGGAAAAGAAAAGGAAAAAGAAAAGAAAAAGCAAAAGGGAAAAAGACAAAGTTTGCCTCCTTGGTTTATAAAATGGCTTTATCTTCTCAATTTTCTTCTTCATTTATCATAACCAAAGTTGAAGCTTCGTGGGAGAAGGAGAAAGGAAGAAAATAGAAGCCATTTTCGTGAGTTTGGAGCTGGAATTGCAGAAGAAAGGAGGAGAACTCAAAGCTTAATTGTATAGCAGCAAGGTGATCAACTCAGACCAGTTCTGATGTTTTGGTATTTTCGAGCTCAACAAGAAGAGGTAAGAGTTGAGTTTTTGATACATGAAAGTTAACTCAATTTGGAACAAACTTTGTGAGGGAAGCTCTAGCTAATACTGAAGTTAACTTACTGTTTTGTTAAGAGGAAGACAGACGACAGAATTTGCTGTCAAATCTGGGAAGTCTCTGATGTTTTAGTTGTTCTGATTTGAATACTTGGAGTTAGAAGCTCTAATTTGCATGGTTCGAAAGCTTATTGCATTTTCTACAACTTTCGTGAAGAAATCGTGAGTAGAAAATGTCTAGAAGATGTTCTAAATATCAGGTTACATTTGTTGTGCAGCAGGAAATCCGAATCTGGAAACAGCAGAAGTCTGTTTTGAAGAAAGTAGCTTTCGAGGTATTTTTGAACAAATCCGTTTGGAATTTCAATTTCATGTCTTCATATGCGTTTTAGAGGGTTCGAAAAGGAAGAGTTTGGTATAAATTACATTATTTTTGGATAAGTAATGAAGAAGTTATGGTTGTCTGAATACAGGGCAGAAAAATCGAAAATGCTGGAAATTTGAATGTGTGTTTTCTTGCAAGTTTTAAGGTCAAAAATCATGAGCTCGAGGTTCTAATGATTGATTTGGCTTGTTTGACAGGCCAAGAGCAAATAGGTCAAGTTTACAAGCCAAGGTTCCAATTCTAATACTGTGAGTGACTCTATCTTAGAACTATGTTTGACCTATGTTTTCTTCATGAACATAAGTGTTGATAATTACACCTTGTTTGAACTAGTTGTGAATGGCTTCATAGAGTTTTCTAACATTAAGTCATGATGGAACCTAAGCATGCTTTGAATTAGTTGTAACTATAAATCCAAGTATGGAAACTAAATTATGAAAGTATGCTTTCCTTTAGAGAATGTTTTGTCTAAATCCACTTGGGAACATGTTTAGATGATAATGTGAAAATGTCAAGAAATTATTGTATGAGTTATAAAGATATGATTTCCATGGTACACAAATTATGCCCTTGTTTGGGGTGAACCCAATAATCTTGAAGGACATTCGAGAAGGTACTAGGGGGAATGAGTCATGATATCCCGATCATGAAGGACAATGAGAAGGTATCCAGGAAGTAAATGGTTTTACCTAAATCTTTGAAGGACAATGAGAAGGTATTCGGGTAGTAAATGGTTTTACCTTAATACTGAAGGACATAGAGAAGGTATTAGGGAAAACCAAACGACCAAAGGTATTCCACGTGCACGTGAGAGAGAGAGAGAGAGAGGTATGAACCTTATTGGAATAAATGTAACTCTACCACCTCTATGGTTTGATGTGGAGTCATGTCATGTGCTTTATTGTTATGAGCTTTTATATTATTGATCTATCTACCCTAAAAAAGTTAGTACATTTCGAGTTGTGTGGTATGCACAAGTGGTGACTTAAAAATTGGAAGCATGGTTTGTTAATGTTTACAAACAGATGTTAAGCTATTTTGTACTTATAATCTGCCATTATTATGATTCACCTGTGAGCTTATAGTGTTTTAAAGATAGACACTCACTGAGCTTTTTAGCTCATTCTTTCAATGTTTTCAAACATTTTAAGGTAGAGATCGAGCTCCTTGTACACGACATCCCCGCCATAGTCCTTTGGAAGTTTCATAAGTTGTTAGTTTTTGTACGTATTTGGTGTTGTATAGCAAGTCGTTATGTAGTTATAGAAGTTTTGTACATTAGTGGTTGTATAAACATTGAGTTGTCTTGTGTTGTTTTGATGCACTTGACTTTTAGTTTCCAAGAGAGACTTATGAAGGGTTCTCCTTGTGTATGGTTAATAGTTGTCCAGTTTTCACTTTGTGTTATGTTAAAATGTTCCATATGCGAACATAATATGTTTTATCAGAGAGTACAGTCAGTGAGTATTGTTAAGAGGTAAACAATGTCCGTTGGTTTCACATTTGCCTTTCGAGCTAAGTAGCGGGTAGTTCGGGAAGGGTGTGACAACAGTATCGAGCAATTAGCTCCATGGGAATGAGACAGGGGCAAGTTAGCTCACGAGAACAAAGTAAAAGTCATAACAAGTTATTGAGTTAGTTGGATCGAACTAGTAAGGTATGGTCCAAGTAAGAATAAGAGTAAGTCCAGTTAGGGCTAAAATGTGAATGGAAGTTTAGTGATCGTGTATGGGAGTTAGATATCCATAGTATGTCTAGTATATTGATATGTTATTGGAGTCATGCCACCACGCACTAGCGAGCATTTATTTGGCAGGATCGGGGTGGGATGCAGGATCCTACCCAAGGCCAATCGAGAGGGGATCTAGTGCCCCAGAGTCCAAAGCGAGGTTACTGAGATGAGCAACATGTTAGTTTCTCACAGGGGGTGGGGCGAGAGAGAGCGAGGGGCCAAGTGATCCAAACAAAAAAAAAGGCGTGTATAGAATAGAACGTCAGAAGAAATTAGGAGCCACAGTGTGTTTGATGGTTCCATAGATCCGGTGATGCAGAAGTTTGGGTGAATATGCTACAAAATGTTTTGATGTAATGAGTTGCTCACGAGGAGCAAAATCAAGCTAGCCACATTCCTATTAGAGGAAGAAGTAGAGGATGGTGGAAATCGATTTTAGCCATATGGAGTGATGCACGACTGGATTGGCAAACATTCGAGAGGCATATTCGAAGATAAATATTACCCTAGCACGTATATCGTGAGACAAAGAGGGATGAATTTTTAGAAGCTGAAGGAAGGGCCACTTTCAAAGTAAGTTGAGTATGAGAGAAGATATACCGAGATGCCACGGTATGTCGATGTGATTATGGCATCCGAGAGTAGCAGTGTCGGAGATTTGAAAGAGAGTTACGCCCCGAGATACGAACCGATCCACGAGCATTGCAAAGTGGGTGACTTTTTCCTGCTTGTAGAGAGTGCTCTACGTGTTGAGCGAGTATAACAGAGGCACAAAGCGGTGGTGGAGCCTACTCAAGGGCCTTCACCGACGAGCGGTTTCCATGGTTGTGAGGCGACGATTCACACACAGAGTGAATGTTTTGAGTCGTCGGGACTTTAAAAAAGAGTGGCGGCGGACATCGAGGTAAACGAATGTTAGTGGTGCCTATCGGAGGCAAAGTCAAAGAGCACCTAGTCAATCTGCGGATCCACGGTAAGACCAGCGACAATACGAGAGTCTGTTGCAAGTGCAACAAGGAGAACTCCATGTATAAATTGTGGTAGGAATCACCGAGGCCAATGTCCGGTTGATGTCAATGTGTGTTACCAATGTGGGCAACAAAGACATTTCAAGAGGATTGTCCACGACTTAGAGTAGCTACACGAGGGACCGAGGAGTTGGGTCCCCGATACAGTTGAAGCGACCAAGAGTCCGAAGAGGCTGCAGAGAGAGAGGCACCAGTGGTGCTAAATAGAAAGGAAGTTGTTTTCAAGAAACCAGGATTAGTTTTGGAATGGTTTTTAGGGGTGAAAGGAAGATTATTCCTACGAGAGCTTGATTTCAGCATTAAAAAGTGAAAAGTTGTTGAGGAAAGGTTGCATGGCATTTCTTGCACACGTAGTGGAGTGCAGGAAGAAAAACTAAAACCGTAAGATGTTCTTGTTGTGAACGAATTTCTTGATGTTTTTCCAAGAGATCCGTCTGTGGTTGCCACCGATAGGGAAGTTGAGTTCACTATTGAATTGCTACCAGAGCAGCACCTATTTCTTAAGCGTTGTATATAATGGCTCTAAGTGAGCTCAAGGAGTTGAAGATGCAGTTACAAGAACTAGTTGATAAACGATACACCAGACCTAGTGTATCACCCCGGGAGCTCAAGTGTTATTTGTAAAGAAAAGAGATGGTACCCTTAGATTATGCATTGATTATAAAGCGATTAAACAAGTCACGATACACGTAACAAGTATCCTTTACCCCATATAGATGACTTGTTTGACCAGTTAAGAGGAACATCAGTGTTTTCTAAGATTGATTTGAGATCAGGATACCATCAGTTAAAGGTAAGGGAAACAGATATTCCTAAGACAACATTCAGAACCAAATATGGGCATTATGAGCATTTAGTAATGTCATTCGGTTTAACGAATCCACCAAATAGATTTTCATGGACCTCATGAATAGGATATTCCACTAGTATTTGGATCAGTTCGTGATAGTATTTATTGATGATATACTAGTTTACTCAATTGATAAGAAAGCTCATGAGGAACATTTGAGGATTATTCTACAAACACTACGAGATAAGCAGTTGTATGCTAAATTCACCAAATGTGAGTTTTGGTTGAATCAGGTAGTGTTTCTGGGGCATGATGTTTCAACAAATGGTGTTAGTATGGATCCAAATTAAGTGAAAGTTGTGGACAACTTGGAGAGACTAGTTAGTGCGACAGAGGTACGTAGTTTCCTAGGCTTGGCAGGATACTACAGACGGTTTGTTGAGGATTTCTCACGATTAGCATTACCATTAACAATTTTGACAAGGAAGAATGCTAAGTTTGAATGGTTAGATGAGTGTGAACAGGGTTTTTAAGAGCTGAAAAAGAGGTTAGTTACAGTACCTATTTTGACACTTCCTGTAACGGGAATAGAGTATGTAATTTATTGTGACGCCTCGAGGCAAGGTTTAGGGTTTGTGCTTGTGCAAGAAGGAAAAATAATAGCTTATGCGTCAAGACAATTGAAAAAAAGCACGAATGTAATTACCTACCCATGATCTCGAGCTAGTAGCGATTGTTTTAGCAATCAAGATCAGGAGACATTACTTGTTGGGTGAAAGGTGTCACATTTACACAGATCATAAGAGTCTGAAATATATCTTTGATCAGAAGGAGTTCAAATCCTCGACAGGAAAGAACAAGTTTTGAAAAACAAATCAATCTCACTCGTGAAGGTTCGTTGGAGACATCACGGGGTGGAGGAGGCAACCTGGGAATTAGTGGACCAAATAAGGAGGAAGTACCCGATGATTTTCAGTTAAAGACTACTCAATTCCGAGGACGAAATTTCTTAAGGGGAGGTAAGTTGTAAGCCCAATCTCTTTGGAACTTCCTTGTTTACAAACAACAAAAAGAAAGAAGAAATGAATGTTTAAAACTTGGTTTTCCATCTTTTAAAAAGAAAAGAAAGGAAGTGAAGGATAAAAGGAAAACAAGGAAGGAAAAGCTCAAACCATTTTGGTTTGGTTTGCTTTAAAAATAATGAAGAAAATGAAATGAAATGAATGGATATAATATTGTGTTTTGTTTTGTTTAGGAAATAAAAGGAAAGAAAAGAAAAGAAAGAAAGGGATAAAGGAAAGGAAAAGAAAAGGAAAAAGAAAAGAAAAAGCAAAAGGGAAAAAGACAAAGTTTGCCTCCTTGGTTTATAAAATGGCTTTATCTCCTCAATTTTCTTCTTCATTTATCAAAACCAAAGTTGAAGCTTCGTGGGAGAAGGAGAAAGGAAGAAAATGGAAGCCATTTTCGTGAGTTTGGAGCTGGAATTGCAGAAGAAAGGAGGAGAACTCAAAGCTTAATTGTATAACAGCAAGGTGATCAACTCAGACCAGTTCTGATGTTTTGGTCTTTTCGAGCTCAACAAGAAGAGGTAAGAGTTTAGTTTTTGATACATGAAAGTTAACTCAATTTGGAACAAAATTTGTGAAGGAAGCTCTAGCTAATACTGAAGTTAACTTACTGTTTTGTTAAGAGGAAGACAGACGACAGAATTTGCTGTCAAATCTGGGAAGTCTCTGATGTTTTGGTTGTTCTGATTTGAATACTTGGAGTTAGAAGCTCTAATTTGTATGGTTCGAAAGCTTATTACATTTTCTACAACGTTCGTGAAGAAATCGTGAGTAGAAAATGTCTAGAAGATGTTCTAAATATCAGGTTACATTTGTTGTGCAGCAGGAAATCCGAATCTGGAAACAGCAGAAGTCTGTTTTGAGGAAAGTAGCTTTCGAGGTATTTCTGAACGAATCCGTTTGGAATTTCAATCTCATGTCTTCATATGCTTTTTAGAGGGTTCAAAAAGGAAGAGTTTGGTATACATTACATTATTTTTGGATAAGTAATGAAGAAGTTATGGCTGTCTGAATACAGGGCAGAAAAATCGAAAATGCTGGAAATTTGAATCTGTGTTTTCTTGCAAGTTTTAAGGTCAAAAATCATGAGCTCGAGGTTCTAATGATTGATTTGGCTTGTTTGACAGGCCAAGAGCAAATAGGTCAAGTTTACAAGCCAAGGTTCCAATTCTAATACTGTGAGTGACTCTATCTTAGAACTATGTTTGACCTATGTTTTTCTTCATGAACATAAGTGTTGATAATTACACCTTGTTTGAACTAGTTGTGAATGGCTTCATAGAGTTTTCTAACATTAAGTCATGATGGAACCTAAGCATGCTTTGAAGTAGTTGTAACTATAAATCCAAGTATGGAAACTAAATTATGAAAGTATGCTTTCCTTTAGAGAATGTTTTGTGTAAATCCACTTGGGAACATGTTTAGATGATAATGTGAAAATGTCAAGAAATTGTTGTATGAGTTATAAAGATATGATTTCCATGGTACACAAATTATGCCCTTGTTTGGGGTTAACCCCTAATCATGAAGGACATTCGAGAAGGTACTTAGGGGAATGAGTCATGATATCCCGACATCTTTGAAGGACAATGAGAAGGTATCAGGGAAGTAAATGGTTTTACCTAAATACTTGAAGGACAATGAGAAGGTATTCGGGTAGTAAATGGTTTTACCTTAATCTTGAAGGACATAGAGAAGGTATTAGGGAAAACCAAACGACTAAGGTATTCCACGTGCACGTGAGAGAGAGAGAGAGAGAGAGGTATGAACCTTATTGGAATAAATGTAACTCTACTACCTCTATGGTTTGATGTGGAGTCATGTCATGTGCTTTATTGTTATGAGCTTTTATATTATTGATCTATCTACCCTAAAAAAAGTTAGTACATTTCGAGTTGTGTGCTATGCACAAGTGGTGACTTAAAACACTGTAAATTGGAAGCATGGTTTGTTAATGTTTACAAACAGATGTTAAGCTATTTTGTACTTATAATCGCCATTATTATGATTCACTGTGAGCTTATAATGTTTTAAAGATAGACACTCACCGAGCTTTTTAGCTCATTCTTTCAATGTTTTCAAACATTTTCGGGTAGAGATCGAGCTCCTTGTACCGACATCTTGCCATAGTCTAGTCTGGAAGTTTCATAAGTTGTTAGTTTGTACGTGGGTGGTGTTGTATAGCAAGTCGTTATGTAGTTATAGAAGTTTTGTACATTAGTGGTTGTATAAACATTGAGTTGTCTTGTGTTGTTTTGATGCACTTGACTTTTAGTTTCCAAGAGAGACTTATGAAGGGTTTCTCCTTGTGTATGGTTAATAGTTGTCCAGTTTCTGCTGTGTTATGTTATAATTTTCCATATGCGAACATAATATGTTTATCAGGAGTACAGGGTCAGCAGGTATTGTTAAGAGGTAAACAATGTCTGTTGGTTTCACGCCGCCTTTCGAGCTAAGTAGCATGTAGTTCGGGAAGGGGTGTGACATTTCACCATCTGGTTGATCTACAAGTTTCCAGACTGAATTGAAGTACATTGACTCCATTTCAAGGTTCATGGCTTTAATCCACTCGTCTCTATCTATATCATTCATTGCCTGTTTATAGGTCAATGGATCCTCAACGCCATCATCAGGTATGACGACTTGGGTTTCAGTCAAACCCATGTAACTGATCAAAGTTGTCTAACATCCCTCCCACTACGTCGAGGCATTCTCAACTCTTGAGAAGGACCACTTTATCAACAACTCTTGTTGATTTATCCGTAGCTTCCTGGAAATTTCACTTAAGACAATCCTCGCCACGAGGTCGATGATCTCTCATGTGGTCTTCCTCTAAGAACGTGGTGTTTGTCGACACAAGCATCTTGTCCTCTTGAGGATCATAAAACAGACCACCTTTCGTTTCTTTGGAGTACCCTATGAATAAGCATAATTTTGAACGATGTTCCAGTTTCTTTGGATTGGACACTAGCACATGTGCCGGACATCCCCAAATCTCGAAGTGACGTAAACTACCTTTACGCCCTTTCCATAACTCATAGGGTGTTTTCAAACACTCTTAGAGGGAACCATGTTCAAAATATATGCAGCAGCCTTCTCACGCATATCCCCAAACGTATTAGGCGGTGGCGTAGCTCATCATGGATCGAACCATGTCTAACAGGGTTCTATTCCTCCTCTCAGATACACAATTCTTTTGAGGTGTACCGGGTGCTGAGAGTTGGGATACGATTACATGTTCTATCATATAGTCTTGAAATCTCAAAAATCCATATACTCTCCACCTCGATCTGATCAAAGTGTTTTAATCGTTTTACCTAATGTATTCTCAACTTCTGCCTTATATTCCTTGAACTTTTCAAGGGTTTCAGACTTATGATGCATTAGGTAAAGACAACCATACCTAGAATAGTCATCAATAAAACTGATGAAGTATTCATACCCTCCTCGTGCCTTGACATTCATGGGACCACAAAGGTCTGAATGCACGAGTTCCAAGGGCTCTTTGGCTCTATAACCTTTTTCAGAAAAAGGTCTTTTAGTCATTTTTCCTTCGAGACAGGACTCACATGGAGGTAAAGAGTTGTCCTCTAACTGACTTAGGAGATCACTCTTGACCAATCTCCCAATCTTATTGAGATTAATGTGACCTAGTCTCAAGTGCCAAAGATAGGTACTAGGAGAAAGTTTCTGCCTTTTATTTTGAGTATCAGTTGTTTTAAACATCTCGGTGTTCAAAATAGCTTTTACTTCTGTTGGTCTTAACACATATAAGTTGTTTTCAAGTTTAGCAGAACATATTCGTACACCTCTTTTGCAAATGAACGCTTCATTATGATCAAAAGATACTTTATACATATGTTCAAGCAAACAAGAGATAGATACAAGATTTCTTTTGATTCCAGGAACCAAAAATACATTTTCTAATAAAACGAATCTATCTCTAAACAACAGCTTCACTGCTCCCACTGCTTTGGCTGAGACAACCTCTCCCGTTCCAACCCTGAGAGATATCTCCCCATCAGCAAGCTGCTGCCAGGAACTAGTTTCCTGAAAAGAAGAACAAACATGGTTAGTTGCTCCTGAATCTAATATCCAGGCGGAATCATCATGTTCCACTAAACATGTTTCAATAACGAGTAAATCATATTTACCTTGTTTTTCTTTTCCAGCTTTCTTTTCTGCAAGGTATTTCGGGCAGTTCCTCTTCCAGTGCCTGTCTACACCACAGTGGAAACATTTTTTTGTGGCTTTGGCCTTGCGTGCGGGAGCCTGTCCCTTCCCTTTGTTCTTCTTCTTCTTTTTCTGAATACCCTTATTCTTAGAAAAGGAAGGACCAGACTTGGTCCCAGAGGACGATCCTCTTAGGAACTTCTTCGAAGTGACAACATTTGCCTCCTTCTCTTTTCCTTTTGATTTCATCAGGGATTCAAAAGTCTGAAGCTCATTGAGGAGAGTAGTCAGGTTATACTCTATCTTATTCATCACCGCATTTGTGCGGAATGGCAGGAAACGCTTCGGAAGAGATTCCATAATAAAGGTTACCTGACTTCTCTCATCTATGACTACCCCATTTACTTCAGCCACGTTGAAGTGGGTCATCATGTCAAGGACATGTTCCCTAACAGAGGCTCCCTCCTTCATACGGGAGTTGTAAACGTATTTGACAGCATCATAATGGACCGATGAGGACGGTTGTCCAAACATCCCCTGTAATGATCCCATGATCTCCTTTGCGGTGACCATGGTCTCATGTTTCTTAGACAACACATCAGATATGCTGGCTAAGATATAGACTCTGGCCTTCTCATTAGACCTAATCCATCTGTCATAAGCGTCCCGAACAATTCGGTTTGCAGTCAAGCTAGGAGGGGGCGGACATTCTTCCGTTACGACGAACCTCAGGTCATCAAGAAGAAGAATCGTATTCAAGTTTGATTTCCAGGTTCCATAATTATCGCCGCTAAGTTTATTGAAGGCGAGTAACTGGATAAAAGAGTTCAACATGCTGAAAAAGAATGAATTCTATTAGTGAATTGTTTGTAACCTATCCACTTTAAGAATTTAGCAAAAGTAATAATGTACCCATAAACTCATTATTTTTTTTGCAACGATACTTCAGTGAGTCAGAGCAACCGCTACCGAGGAGCAGTCAATCACTCCTTCACTAAACCAAGACATTCTTGACTAAATGTTAATACCAGAATAACTCTTATTCCTATAACATTCTAGTTATCGCTACTTTGGTCAAGAACTTACTAACACTTAGCAATTCTTGTAAGTGTGACCCACCATTTTCAGACCTCAGAGGTCGGCCCCAACAATGTTACCGAACTGGAGAGACAAACCTGGGAATGGACCTAAGAGACCCTATCCATTTTTGGAGTTTGAGTTGTTCCGAATCCCATGTTACATCCCCCCGAATGAATAATGCTACTACGGGCAACCTGCAGGCGCAACATGGGAATCTCACGGTCCAACCTAATGGAGGAGACCGTAGGATGTGTTGACACACTTCCTTCACTCACTTCCTATAAATACTTTCTCCATTCACCTTGCTCTTGATTTATGCAAACACCATCCGAATGGGGATGCCCTATTGACATCACGAGGCCGAGCATAAATCTCACGGTGTGAACTTCGTGGAGAGCGTAAGAGGAAATTGATATATCATATATACCTTTTCACTCCGACTAAGTATTTTAAACAGTTTGGGTATACTTTTACTTTGGCATATTCCGGCTAAAATAATATGACCTAAGTCTACCAATATAACAATTATACTGGAATTACCTAAGTCTATTAACCATTTAATAAACCTAAGTCTATGAGTTCAATTTATTAACATTTAATAAACGCCACTCACGAAAGATAATTTATAAACCTATGGATTAAATTCACTCCTGTGTCGGTTCGTGTAGGGGTGTTAGCCTCCACAAAGTCGAAGTAAGTACCCCAACCTAGCCAGAACCTTCCTTAGTCAGAGTCCCTCTTTAATCAAATTTTATAAATTATCTAATTCTAATCTTATTAGAACTAGATAACCTAAGGTCTAATTAATTTCCAATTCTAAAATCATTTTAAAACTAATTAATTAACCTTAGGTTACATGCATTTCTATGTTATAAATTATTTCATCATTCATCATATGAATAAACATACATTTATAATAAATTCATCACGTGAATAAATGCATAGCAATTATATGTTTAATTTTTAATTAATATAACCCTTATATTAATTATAATTAAAACATATAATATTTGTTTCATAAATTAATATAACTCTTATATTAATTCTTAGGAAACACAATTAACATGCATACAATATATCATAACACTTATAACATACTTTTAATGCATGGAGCATGCTACCTATGGTTGGATTTTAAAATCTATATGGCATACTTTATGCAGATATAAACAGGGATTTTAATTAAAACATACATTCACAATGCATAATTAATTAAACACACGAAAGTGGACTGGTTTTGGCATCTAATGCAAGCAAACTACTAAATTATTACAATAATAATCTAGAATTAACATCGAGCCACTTCGAATTCTTCGAATTTGGGTCGAACCAGCTTGCAAATGTGTGAATCGGACCTTCAAAAGGTTGAACCGAGCTGTAAAAGGCTGAATCGGGCCTCCAAATGATGAAACGGACCCCCAAAATGGAAAAATCCGGCCTCGAATTAGTCAGAACCGGTCTAAAACCATCCGAACCAGACCAAAAACGAGCCGAACCGGTCCAAAATTGATTGAACCGGTCCAAGTCAACCAAAAACTGGTCAAAGTCAACATAAATAGAAATGATGACGTCACATCATCTTCTCCAAAAGTATTTTGCGCGCCTGAAGGAAAAAAAAATCGTGAGTGGGAAAAAATTTCAAAGATCTGCTTTTTTTTATTTTTTGGACCTCTCTAGCTTCTTTCTTCAAATTGAAGGCCTTTCCGAACTCCAATCGACTTGAAATTTTTACAGCTTATTCTACACACATCAATGCTCAAACACACTTGAGCAATTTGAAAATAAAGCACAAATTGATGCTCAATTTAAATGCCAATACCAGAAGAATACTTTAGACGCCCAGAAAAATTGTATTTCAAAGAACACCCACCACAGAACAAAATAGATCAAATTTAGTGCTCAAAATTGCTCTGATACCAATTAAAAGTGCCTAGATTAAGAAAGCGGAAGCAATTTTTGATCTTGAACACTCTAAATTGATCAATTTTGTAAAATAAAATGCATGCTCAAAGCTGGAAAAACAGAGGGATAGAAAACTCAAATTTGAAGATCAAATTCTCTTCACCCGGTGGATGGTTTTCAACACGAACACTTCGTGGACAGCCGTTAGAGTCTTCCCTACTATTCTCAGGCCTTGGAACGGATTGTGGGATCCTAGGTTGAGAGAATTTGGAAGAAAAGACCTCAAAGGTCACTAATTTGGAAATTTAGAATTTTCTGCAAAATTCTCTCAAAACACCTCCAATCACCATTAAATAAAGCTTGATTAAGCTTCATTTGAGTGACAACTCAAGTGTGATGAGGATGGTTTGAGATGGAGGTGGCCAATTTTGGTGAATTTGATGATGAGAGGGATTTGGGCAAGTTGTAAATTGGATTTTATGAAATTCCAAGAAAATTCTCTAATTTTCATTTAATTTTAATTCAAAAAATCAATATTAAATTGATTTTTAATAATAATTAATTTAATTAATTAATTAAATTATTAAATAATTAATTTAATTAATTAATTTTTTTAATTTAATTTAATATCAAATATTAAATTAAATAAATTGCCCGATCCCAATCGATTTTCCGAACATGAATCCTTATTCATGCTATAAACCGATCCGATATTTAAATCATATTTAAATATATCCACCTCTTATTAATCATAGTTTAATTCATAATTAAGCTATGATTCGTTAAATATATCACATATAATTAACGCTTTCTTCCAAACTCGAATTTGAACAATTCAAATTCTTTTCTCTCAAAATGTTACAAGGCTAAGTCCGAGCTAGTAAGGAGGACCTAATGGACCTACAGATCATGAGCTTCAACGATATGAGAATAACCGGCTAAACTCTTTAGCCTAGCTAATCAACATTCGTTAACCACCTGGACACTCCACTAAAGCCCAGTGGCTGCACTCCCCTCACTGTAGATATATTTCTGTCCACTCGATATAACCGTGATTAGTAAGTCGATCCTTCACAGGTCATTCGTAATTACAGCTGGGTCAAAATTACCGTTTTACCCCTGTAATTACCTCTTGTCCCTAAAGTTCCACTGATCCTCTAATGAACAATTGGTTTGTGGTCCAACCAGCAAACCAAATCCCTCTCGGGCCAATGAGAGGGATGGGCCCATTGTTCAAGACCCGGAGTTTGTACTTAAGGGAACAACCCTTCTACTAATCCCTAAAGCGGGTAGGAATGAATTCCATCTTGTCGAACTATGTTCCCAGCTATCTACCCATTTTAATCCCTGAAATGGGAGGCTTATTGAGTCGGCAGTCTCGAGCCACTCTCACCCATGCAAATCTAAGGATAATCCGAATAAACAGTGGTCCATAGAACGCTCAGGATTAAGATCGAGTTACCTAGGTCATCGTATGAATATAGTCAGTTAAGACAGTAAACGGAGTTATAAAGTCTAAGTGACTATTGCGCGGTCCAGTCTTATGCAAACTCATTGCATAGGGCGCCCCCACTCACATGTCTCCACATGAACGATTTAGGATCACATCGTTTATTCTCTACAAAGTGGGTCGCGTCCATAGTGTCCCCAGGATAAGGTCCCCAACCCTATCCTTATACTATAGACTGTTCTGGCTATAACTTGAACTTCATCCACTTTTATGTCACACATAAAGTTCAAGTATTCATCCTATAGCCAAGGGTTCTTTATTGGATTAAGGTTACACAATACACTATAGTCAATAACACCTTTACTGAATAAATTTCAATAACAACTTTTTTGTGATATAGAATATACATTCAATTTACAAAACCACGAGTTTTAGGACATAAAACTCAACAGGAACGTCTGTGAGAGTACATTATCTCAACCTTATTGCTCACTTCAACATAGCGGAATTAAACGGAGCGGTTAAGGATGAGAAAAGTCAGATTTCGTTCATCCTATAATCTCTTATGAATACTTTTCTGCAATTTCGCAGCAATGCAACGATGAACAACATAGAGTATGATCTGACTTCTCAACTAAATGAGCCGCATAATTAGTGGTTTCTTATGGATGATAATAGACAACAAAATGGAGAAGCAAATCTAGTTGCTCATTCCAAAAGTTCTAAAAAGGGTTCACCCTCTAGACCTAAGAACTTCAGTCATACTTCTGAACTTAAGAAAATACAGAAGAAAAAGAAAATGAGTAAATAAAGAGCAATAATCTGGCAAGAAAGACAGTTATTTGATAACATGTATGTAGTTACATGGTTTATTGGAAACATTATTTCTATTTCTTGCCTTAGCGAACATTGTACTTCAATTTCTGTTCAATTGAACAAAGTATTTATTTGTTTTGAAAATAATTGAACTACATGTGTTGCTCTTCTTGAGAATTATGCAAGGTGTTAATTAAGTTTAAATAGTTTTAAGCACTTAATTATAGCAAATACACGAACTAATTTCTGCTAAAGAAAATGCTCAATTTTGGAATCTTAGATTGGGTAACATTAACCTCACTATGATTCAAAGATTGGTAAACAATAGACTTCTAAATGAGTTAGAAGAAAATACTTTACCTGTATGTGAATCATGCTTAGAAGGCAAAATGACTAAAAGGCCTTTTAGTGGAAAAGGTTAAAGAGCCAAAGAAACTCTTGAGCTTATTCATTAAGACCTTTGTGGTCTGATGAGTGTTAAAGCCATAGGAGGTTATGAATATTTCATCTCCTTTGTAGATGATTATTCTAGATTTGGGCATATTTACCTAATACAACATAAGTTTGAAACACTTGAAAAGTTCAAGAAATTCAAGACTAAAGTTGAAAATCAATTGGGTAAAACAATTAAAACACTTCGATCAGATCGAGGTGGAGACTACATGGATTTACAATTCTAGAACTATAAGACAGAACATGGAATTACATCCCAACTCTCGGCTCTCGGTATGCCACAACAAAACGGTGTATCGGAAAGGAGAAATAGAACCTTGTTCGACATGGTTCGATTAATGATGAGTTATGCTCAACTCCCTAGTTCCTTTTGGTGTTATGCAGTAGAGACTTGGGTATACACTTTGAACAATGTACCCTAAAAAATTGTTTCTGAAACACATTTTGAACTCTTGAAAGAACGTTATGGTAGTTTATCTCATTTCAGAATTTTGGGTTGTCCAGCACATGTGCTTGTGGCAAATCCAAACAAGTTGGATTCATGTTCAAAATTGTGTCTACTAATTGGATACCCAAAAGAAACAAGAGTTGGTTTATTCTATGATCCTAAAGCAGATAAGATTTTTGTGTCGACAAATGCAACATTGTTAGAGGAGGACCACATAAGGTACAACAAACCAAGATATAAAATTGTGATGAGTGAATTGGACGAAACAATAGCAAAGGTTTCTAATAAAACTAGTACGTCAACAAAAGTTGTTGATACTAGCTTGTGTAGTCACGATAGTCCATCTCAAGAGTTGAGTATGCCTCGACGTAGTGGAGGGTTACAACGTAACCTGACCATTACATAGGTTTATCTGAAATTGAAGTTGTTATATCAGATGACAACTGTGAGGATCCGTCGACTTATAATGACGCGATGGTTGACAAAGATTTAGACAAGTGGGTCATAGCCATGGACCAAGAAATGAAGTCTATGCACTTCAATTCTGTTTGGGATCTTGTAGATATACCTGATGGGGTAAGACCTATAGGTTATGAGTGGATATACAAGAGAAAGCGTGGTGTAGATGGGAAGGTGCAAACCTTTAAACCTAGACTAATAGCAAAGGGTTATACCCAGGTTGAAGGGGATGACTATGAGGAAACCTTTTCACCTGTTGCTATGTTAAAGTCTATCTGTATCCTACTTGACATTGCCGCATATTATCACTATGAGATATGGAAAGTGGATGCTAAGACAACATTTTTAAATGGCAATCTTGAGGAAAATATATACATGGACCAACTCAAAGGGTTCATTGAACCAGGAAAAGAGCAAAAGGTTTGCATGCTTAAAAGGTCAATTTATGGACTGAAACAAGCCTCGAGGTCCTGTAATATAAGATTATATGAGTCAATTAAATCTTATGGTTTTTACCAGAATGATAATTAATCTTGTGTCTACAAGAAAATCATCAATAGTTTTGTCGCATTCCAAGTTCTATATGTGGATGATATCATACTCATCAGGAATGGTGTAGGATGTTTTACTGACAATAAGAATTGGCTACATACGCAATTTAAAATGAAAGATTTAGGTGAAACGCAGTTTGTTCTTGGTATCCAGATTGTCCGGAACCGCAATAATAAAACACTAGCTTTGTCTAAAACATCTTACATAGACAAAGTGTTGTCGAGGTTTAAGTTATAAGACTCCAAAAAGGGTTTACTGCCTTTTAGACATGGATCCATTTTTCTACGGAACAGTGTCCCAAGACACCTCAAGGAGTTGAGGAAATGAGCCGGATTACTTATGCATCAGCTATTGGGAGCCTTATGTACGTCATGTTGTGTACTAGGCCAGACATCTGTTTTGTAGTCGGAATGGTCAGTAGGTATCAATCTGATCCAAGACTTGAACAGTTGACAGAGCTTAAAACAATCCTTAAGTATCTATGGAGAACAAGGAACTACATGCTTGTGTATGGGGCTAAGCAATTCATCCTTACATGATACACAGATTCTTACATTCAGACTGATAAACATTCTCGGAAATCTACATCAGGGTCAGTATTTACTCTTAACGGATGAGTTATAGTATGGCGAAGCATCAAACAAGGATGTATCGCTAATTCCACAATGGAGCTCGAATATGTAGCAACCTGTGAAACAGCTAAATAAGTCGTTTGGTTAAGGAAATTCATGCTAAATTTGAAAGATTTTCCAAATATGACTTTGCCCATCACGCTGTGTTGAGATAACAGTGGTGCAGTGGCTAATTTGAGACAACCCCGAAGTCACAAGAGGGGAAAGCATGTTGCTGATCCTTTTACAAAAGCTCTCGCGGCTAAAGTATTTGAGAGTCACCTATAAGGTTTAGGTTTACAAGTCTTCCCTAACTAGAGCAAGTTGGAGAATTTTGTACAAATAGTTTAAATGCTCTAGTTTATTGTATTTACATTACTGTAATGTTTTAGTACTCCACAAGCTTCAGGTCAAGTGGGTGATTGTTGGGATTTTTGCCTTAATCTTATGTAATTTTGATCAAATAAATAAAAAGTTCCGTGTTTTGATAAAATTATATTCTTGCTTTATAAATCCAATAAACTAAGCTCCATGGTTATAATGTATCTTGAACATCAGTGTGGTAGACACTATTTGGATTATGTTCAAAAGTATAACCTAAATGGTTTATGGTATAATAATAACGTTGGAAACCTTATTCTGGTAACACCATGGATGCGACCCGCTTTGTAATTAGTACAAACGAGATAATCCAACTCATTCATCTGGTTGACATGTGAGTGAGGGCATCCTATATGAAGAGTTCATACAAGACCAGACTGAAAATTATTAGTCTAAGCAGTATAACGTCGTTAACAAGGGTAAGACTGATAATTATTGATGGTCATTGGTGACTATACCTAAATCCTTAGCAAGTTAAGAACTCCTGCTTATAGGGGTTTGTCCCTAGACTAGTATGGATGAGAGTGGCCTGTAGCCGACTTAATAAGCCTACCTTTTATGGGACAGAAACTCGTAGGTAACTGGGAACTTAACCGTGCAAGATTGAATTCACTAAGCAATTAGATAGGTTGTTCCCTTAAGAACTGACTCCAGGTCTTGAACAACAGGGCCTCACCCTCTATGAGGGTATGAGTCTATGGTAGGACCATAGGCTTGTTGTTCATTGGAGGATCAGTGGTGCTTGAGGAACAAATAGGTAAGCACATGGGTAAAACGGTAATTTGACCCAACCGTGATTACAAACAACCTGTGAAGGATCGACTCATGGGTAATGATTATATCAGTGGACACAATATAATCTATAGTGAGGAGAGTACATCTACAAGTCTTTAGTGGAATGACTTGTAGTTTATGAATATTGATTAACTAAATCAAAGAGTTTAATCAGTTAGGAATGAAATTGAAGTGTTCAATTTCATATATGAGATGTCATATAAGTTATATGTGATATAATTGATATGATATATAGTTTTAAGGTGAATTAGATTCACATATTAGCTACATACTAAAGAGAGAAAGAAAGAGGGATAGGATGGTAATTTCCACCTTATTTCCCTATATATATAGTTGCATGAGATGTAACTTTGACCTAAGAATTGGAAAACCCTAGTGTGCCATTTTGTTTTGTTGTTGGAAAGGTTCCAAAACACAATCTCTCTCACAAACATCTCATCTCACCTGAAGGGAATCCACCTTCCTCCCTCGCATAGAGAACAACGGAGAAGATCCGGTGGTAGTGTCCGTGATCTCTTGGATTTGTGTTGCTGAGATCCAGATCGTGGGAAAAGGATCATTCGAAGAAAAGTTCTTCAAAGGTATTATTCTTGGTATCCATCTTTAATCTAGATAGATTAGTTCTTGAATGTAATCCATGTAATGAAATTAAAATCGCGCGATTCACAATCGTTTCTGATGAGGGATTCGATTCATTTCATATAATATATAATATACATGATAGGTTATATTAATAACTGTTGTAATATAAATTATGCATGTTTTAATTTATTTAAATATAAGAATTATATTTTTAAATTAAAAGCATGCTCGTGCATTTAATTTATGTTATGAATGTATGTTATAGTTTAATATTATTCATGTGATGACTGATCAAGCACTATAACATAGAATTCGGTTCGTGCATGCTCGTGTATTTAATTATTAGTTTTAAAATGTTTAGAACTTGAATAATTAGACTTGGGTTTTCTAGTTATAATAAGATTAGAATTAGGAAATCAAATATGACCTTGAATGGAGACTGATTAATAGCTATGTCTGCGGAAGTTTCTGTCTAAGGGTGGGGTATTTAAGCTGACGTTTCATGGAACACCCTTACTTGGTAACCGACCTGTGAGTGAATTCGGTTCAGAGATTCTAAGGTTATATTATCGTGAGTGGCGTTAATTAGAAGTTGATTAATTTACTCACATAGACCTAAGTTAATAATGTAATTATAAACTTAGGTTAATTTAATATAAGAGTTATATTGATAGACTTAGGTAAATATTAGCTGATTTATCTAGGTCAATCCCAAATAATATAAAGTGTTGTGCGAGAGAAAATAAAGTGTATAAGATACATTTAAGTTTTCGACCACAAATCTCCGTTAAAGTATGCACCGTGAGATCCATACTCGACCTCGTGGCGCAAATGGGAGCGTCGCCCTTCGGACGGTATTTGTATGTATCAATATCATACTGGATCGAAAGAGTACTTATAGTGAGTGTGAGCGGGACCTGTGAAAATGGGACTCACGGTCTCTTCTTTCCATTCGCACCGTGAGACGCCTATGATCCGCCTGCTAGTTTGGCCTTGACCAGACAATCCTTTCAGAGGGCTTTGATCATGTGAGTCGGATCACCGTGAATTCCCGAAGGGATACAGTTTACTTGTTGGTTTTGTTTCTTGGCTCACACTTCGGTGACTATTGTTTGTACGGATACTTAAGAACATAAAGATTGAGGGTGATACTCACAAGATTCGTTAAAAGTTAATGGATTCAGACCGAAAAATTGTAACTTGACGCCTAATGGAATAAGAGTTATTCTAGTATTAGGGTTTGGTCGAGATAGTATCGTCCTAGACGATGAGTGCTTCAGTTCACCCTTCGGTGGCGGTCATTCTAAACATTTGCGATATCCTTGCAAATTATTAATGACCTAGGGATCATAGGATACAATTTTGCTAAAACTTGATTGGTTTTTATTAGATTTTTGCGAGACTCGCACAATGTTTTACTTGTTTTTCAGCAAAATGTCTAGTTCAATAATAGCTTTACCCGGTTCCGACAAACTAGTGGGAGATAACTACAAATCTTTGGAAAACAATAGAAGCACGATTCTAGTAACTGACGACCTTAAGTTCGTACTCACTGAGGAGTGTTCTAAGTTGCCGAGCTAGACCGCGTCACGAATTGTTTGTGATGCGTACGACCAATGGATCAGGGCCAATGAAAAGCCCAAGGTCTACATCATAGCCAGCTTATCTGAACTCTTGGCGAAGAAGCATGAGTTAATGGTCACCGCCAAGCAGATCATGGAGTAGTTGCAGGACATGTTTGGACAACAGTCCTTTCAAGTCTGCCATGACTCGGTCAAACACGTCTTCAACACCCGGATGAAAGAAAGGGCGTTTGTCCGAGAACACGTTCTAGACATGATGATCCACTTTAATCTGGTAGAGATGAATGGGGCTTCTATCGATGAGTCCAGCCAGGTCAGCTTTATTATAGAGACTCTTTCGAAGAGTTTCCTTTAGTTTCGTAGCAATGGTGTTATGAAAAAAATTAGCTACACTTTGACCACCCTTCTAAATTAGTTACAGAACTTCAAGACGTTGATGAGGATTAGGACACAGGAAGTTGAGGCAAATGTTGCCTTAAGATCCTATCAGAGGGGTTCGACATCTGGGACAAAATCTGTGACTCCTTATCGACGAGAAGGAAATTATAAGAATATGAAGAAGGGTAAAGTCGATTGCGTTGCTGTCGCCAAAAAAAGGGCAAAAAGGTCAAGGAAGTTGTAAAGAAAGGAAAGTGTTTCCCTTTGCAATGGGCATGACCACCTGGAAGCGTAATCGTCCCAAGTTCCCTACAGATGGGAAGAATAAAGGTAAATGTGATTTACTAGTAATCAAACTGTTAGTGGAGAGAGTAATGACTCTTCCTAGATATTGGATTCGGGCGCCACTAATCATGTTTGTTCTTATTTTCAAGGAAGTAGTTCCTGGCAGCAGCTGCGAGAGGGTGGGTTGACTCTACGGGTCTGATCTGGTGAGATTGTCATTGGAGCCCGTCACTGTAGGTCCATTAGGTCTCTTGGTTGGCTCCATCTGGGTTAAAAGAAGGGTTAGAGTTTTGGCATGAAATTGAAATGTTCAATTTCACTTAGAGGCATTTATGTCATGTATATGAGATATGAATGATATAATATATAGTTTAACATGAATGAGATTTATAATAAACTGTAGGTTAGCCTAATTGTTGAATTAGGGCTACTTGGAGAAATTAATTGAGAGAAATTAAATTGGATGTGATTCAATTTGATTAATCCACAATTATTGCAAATGTGATTTGGAATATGAGATATGAGATATATTTTATTATATGGCTATGCAAATATGATTTGCATAACCTATGGTTGTTGTAAAATGGTAATAATGTGGAGACTTTAACTCCATGATTATTCCACTATTTAAACCCATCTTGCGAGAAGGTGGTAAGCCAATCTCTCAATTTTTGGATTTCACCAAAGAGAAGAGATTCATTCTCTCAACATTTTCTCTGAACTTTTCTTCCTCTCCAAAACCAAGATCCCACCATCTTCCTTATTTCAAACAGAAAAACAAACGAGTTTCCAAGTTGTTGTGACCAGATCTTGTTCGTTAGTTCGAGTTTTCATTGAGATCGAGAAGCACCAAGTGTTCGTGACCAAGATAGAAACTTTGAATAGAGTTTTCAACAAGTAAGTACATTCTTCTTATTGTTTTTCTTCCTTAATTATGTATGTTTAACTTATATCTAAGTGTTAGATCGTTTTAACAAACTTCAAGTAGCGTAACGATACCTTGACGATTTGATCGCCTTCCGCTGCGCGGGGATTTTCATTCCGTTCAACTTGCAGTTAATATGCTTACCCCTCTTATGACCTCGAGATTCTCTCCAGTTGGCTACTACTCCACTGTTGTCACAAAACAATGTCACTGGCAAGTTCATATTTGGAACAACTTCCTAATCTAGCATGAACCTCATAAGCCATACATCTTCCTTATACGCTTCACAAGCTGCAACATACCCGACTTCCATTGTGGAATAAGTGGTGCATCCCTTGTTAATGCTTCACCACACTACCACTCCTCCATTGAGAGTGAAAATTGACTCCGATGTGGATTTCCTAGAATCCTTATCGGTTTGAAAGTTATAGTATTCATATCTTGTAAGGATCAAATTCCCACGTTCATATACAAGAATGTAGGCTCCCG
The DNA here is from genome assembly GCA_036507285.1 of Trichosanthes cucumerina. Taxonomy (NCBI): domain Eukaryota; kingdom Viridiplantae; phylum Streptophyta; class Magnoliopsida; order Cucurbitales; family Cucurbitaceae; genus Trichosanthes; species Trichosanthes cucumerina. The sequence goes on along the minus strand of CM071837.1, from coordinate 9,681,194 downwards.
TTCTCATTAGATACTTGAGTATTGCCACTATGATTGTCTAGTAATCTAATCCTGGATTGAATTGAAACCTACTAACAATCCCAACTGCATTACAGATGTGGGGCCTAATACGCAACATGGCGTACATCAAGCTCCCAACAACTTAAGCAAAATAGATCCATCTTATATCATCAACCTCTTGAGGTTTCTTAGGACACTATTCCTTAGACAAGTGAACCCCATGCCTAAAAGGTAGCAAGTCGTTCTTGAAGTTTGACATGTTATCGTGACCAAATCTTGTCAATATAAAATGATTGAGACATGGCTAGCGTCTTGCTCTTCCAGTTCCAGACTATATGGATACCTACAACAGAGTGTGCTTCTCCCAAATCTTTCATTTTTAATTGTGAAGCCAACAATTCCTTGACGTTAGTAAGGAAACCTACATCGTTCCTAATGAGTATGATATCATCCACATAAATATAAGAAATTTGATAGCCTCATCAAACCGTAAAAGCCAAGACCTCGAGGCTTGTTACAGTCCATAAATAGACCTTTGAAGTCTGCAAACCTTATGTTATTTGCCTTGAGTAATGAACCCCTTTGCTTGGTCCATGTAGATGGTCTCGTAAAGTTTGCTATTAAAAAAGGCTGCCCAAACATCCATCTACCATACATCATAGTCATAATATGCGGGGATGACCAGAAGGATCCAAATAAACTCTACTACGGAAACAGGAGAAAAGGTTTCCTCGCATTCAACCACTTCTCTCTGGGTAAAACCCTTTTCCACTAGTATGGCTTTAAAGGTTTGCACCTTCCCATCACACCACGTTTACGCTTGTATAGATCCACTCCAACCAATAGGTTTCACCCCATCGGGTTGGTCCACAAGTTCCGAGACGAAATTGAAGTACATCGACTCCAATCCATGGTTCATGGTTCATTGATCAGAAGTCAATGGATCCTCACACTAATCATTAGTATGACGACTTGGGTTTAAGCTAAACCCATGAAATGTTCAAGCTGTCTCACAACCCTCCCACTATGTTTTTGCATTCCTCTTGAGAAGGACGTATTTGACTAGACGAGGTAGGATCAACAACACTTGTTGACGTACTAGCACCATTGGCAACTCTTGCTGATGAACTGTCATTTCGTTTAACACAACCTTGTGTTCTTGGATTATGATCCGTAATGTTATTCTCTTAAAGGAATGAGGCGCTATTCGACACAAGCACCATATTTTCATTAGGATCAAAAAATAGACCACCACTCGTCTTGTTTGGGTAACGTACAAGGAGACACAACTTCGAACGAGGTTCAAACTTCTTCGGGTTTGACACCAAAACATGGGTCAGACATCTCCAAATTTTGAAATGACGTAAACTAGCTTTACGACTATTCCATAGATCGAAATGTGGTTCAGAAAAACTTTTCGATGGAACACTGTTCAAAATGTATACAATATTCTCCACTATTTAACCCCAGAATGAGTCAAGAAGATGAGCATAACTCATTATCGACCAAATCAATTCCAATCAGATTTTGTTTCTCCTCTTTGATACACTATTTGTTGTGCAAAACCAGGTGCTAAGAGTTCACACGTAATTCCATGTTCTATCATATAGGCTTGGAATTCAATGTCCATATACTATCCACTTAGATCCAATTGAAGCGTTTTAATCGTCCTATCTAACTCGTTCTCAACCTCAGTATTGTATTCCTTTACCTTTTCAAAAGCTTCAGTGTCACACACTCTCCCAAACTACCCGATAACTTAGACTGGAAGATGGCGTGAAGCCAATTGACATCGTTTAGCTTTCTAATGACACATGTTGACCCCGTTATACCTGATAAACATGCTATATATGCATATGAAATACTTTAAACACAAAACAACGTAACCTTGAAAATTACTATACATACGTAAGGATCATCTCTACTTAAAGCTCATTTAAGAACTAAAACGAGTAGAGAGCATTACAACCAAAAACACACCGAACCATGATTTTTACAACTACAACCTCTTGTGGAAACGCGAACATAACTATACAGTCCTTTCAAAATATCTACAACATATACGGACTTGCTATACAACCCCACCCACGTACAAAATATCGAACTCGTAGAGCTTTCGGTAAACTATGGCAGGATTTTCGTCACAAGGAGCTCAATCTCTACCTCAAAAAGTTCGAAAAAATTTAAAGAATAAGCTATGAAGCTCAGTGAGTGACTAAGGTTAAAACATTTAACTAGCAAATCATATCACATTATAATCTATGAGCTTAAAGACCTTTAATTAGGAGTTAAATATAAACGTGTAATCACAATAGCTTTTTTCAGAAATCCATCGAGTATGTTATTAGAATCTCACAATGCCTAACAAGAATATTAGCCATTTAAAAACATATGACAAACTACGTTCAGATGAGCACACCCAGTACAACCAACATTTACTCTACGATGTAGTCGTACTTGCTCAACACTCACGACAACATTGTTGTCACGGAGTACACTCAACATCGACAACAAAAAATGACTTATCTGCACACGGTACTATACAATCTCGGGCTCAATATCTCAGTCATTTATCCATTCGAGACTGAAAAAAACCACATGAAAATGCTTGAACACGCCTGCTTATCTTCTTTTTCTTTGTACAACTCAAGCTTACTCATCTTCCTCGTGAAAACTGTAAATCTTTAAACAATACTTGCTAGTAAAAGGTTGCTAGAAATTATATTTTTTGCACTAAATTTCATAAAATCAATAAACATATGCTCACAACGAGCATTTGACATCATTTAAAGGGAGCTTGTTCTAGGGAAATTTTGTATTTCCACAAGGACAAATCCAAGCATAGAATCGTTTGTGAAATTCGTTTGTCACTCATAGCGTTAAATGTAGATCATCGACCTGTATACTTGACCTATTTCATCTTGTTATATCAAACAACCAAAACCAAGCATTAGAACTTCAATCTCATGGATTGAAGACTTAGGATTACAAATATCGTTCCATCTATTTTACAGCTTTCAACAAATTTCCAATCTTGACTTCACATTCTCATAACTTTTTCACTATTTGGCCAAAAATTATGTTCTTTGAACCATACTCTTCCTTTTTTAACCCCTTAACACGTATCTGATGAATGGAATTGAAATTGTAAATGAATGTGTCGTAAATACCTCGAAAGCTACTTCCATAAAATTAAGCTTATGCTATTTCCATAATTGTTTTTCTGTTTCACCCCACACTTGACGTGAATTGTAAAGCAACAATCAATCATGTTTTACTCAAGAAATCTTCTTGAAAGTTATAGGAAAATAAATAAGCTCTCCAACCATACCTAATGGAGCTTCTAATTCAAACTCTAGAGATCAACATGTCTTAAAAACCAATGGTTTGTAAGATTTGACAACAAATTCTCTCATATGACTTCCTCTTGACAAATTTATAACTTAAAGCTCGATTTTGCTCGAGTTTCCAATACGACATTTGTTCAAAAATGGCTTAAATTTCATTAAAATCAAACCTCGCCTCTTACATCTTTCTGTGGAGCTGAAAACGATTTAAACATCAATAGTGGGTAAAATTGATAACAAAACTGCCATGGAGGATTATGTTGAGTTTCCCGCTTTCTTCTTCAACCCTAAACTCTAGCAAACTCTCTCTTTTTCTTCCTTCAACCCTTTCCAACGAAATTCTCTAGTTTCCTTTAGTAAATGGAGGCAAATAAGAGAAAATGGATTACCTAGTGGAGCTTTGGCGGTGAGTATGTGCTTCATATTCCCTTAACTTTTATTTAAAAAAAAAAATCCTATAAAAACATTTATTTTCCCTTTATTTTTCTTTTTTTTTTTTAATAAAACATACCAAAACATTTCTTTTTTCTTTTCTTTTTTCATTTCCACATTTCTTTTGTTTTTTTTTCATATTATAATACAACAATTCCCAAAAATTATTTTAGACATTTGTGTTTCTTTTTTTTTTTTTGTAAATGAATTTGAAGGAGAGATCTCGGGTTTACAACTTACCCCCTCTTAAGAACATTCATCCTCAAAATTTAGTAGACCTTATGTGAAAAACATCAAGTAACTCTTCCTTACCTGGACCTCTAACTCCTAGGTTGCCTCATCCACTTCGTGATGTTTCGAAAAAACCTTTATGAGTTGTATCGTCTTGTTTCTCAAAACATGTTCTTTCCTGTCGAGGATTTGTATTGCATCCTCTATGTAATTCAAATCTTCTTTCAGCTCAACCGGTTGCGCTTGCAACACACGTGTCGGATCATGAATATTCTTCCTCAACATGGACACATGAAAAACATAAACCACTCGAGATAGTTCTACTGGCAACTGAAGTCTCTAGGACTCAACTTACCTTTGATGTCGTAGCGAAGGACACCTATCCACGGAGATATCTTCAAGAAAACTTAATCTCCGACCTAGAATTTTAAATATCTTCGTCGCTTATATACGTACCTCTTCTTACGATTTTGGGCTACTTCAGATTCACTCTAATCACTTTAATATTGTTAGTCGTAACTTATATAAACTCAGGACCGATTAGCTTTCGTTACCCCACTTAATTCAAACCCACGGGAGTTTTACATGGTCTTCCATATAGAGCCTAAATGGTGCCATGTCAATACTATATTGATAGCTGTTATTATAAGTGAACTCCATAAGTGATAATTGAGTATCCCAACAACCCTTAAACTGGAGGACACATATTCTAAACATGTCCTCTAAGGTCTTGATGGTTCTCTCTTACTGGCCATCTGTCCGAGGATGGAGAGTTGTACTGCAATTCATCTTGTTCCCATAGATTTCTTTAAATTAGGCCAAAACATAGATGAAATATTGGATCCCTATCTGAAAATATGGACCCTGGCACTCCGTATTGACTCAGAATCTTGTCGACGTATAGCTTATCAAGGTAATGAAGTGTAGACGCCGCTTTAATCGATATAAACCGTGTTATTTTAGTATGTTTATCAATTAATACCCAAATACCATCATGTCCACAAAAAAGTATGTGCTAATCAAAATAAAAAATCCATAGTGAAATGCTCCCATTTCAACTCTGGCACTGACAATGAATTAAGGAGTCCTCCCGCTCTTTGTCTAACTGGTTTAACCTGTTGCTGGATAAAACATCTATTAACATATTCGTCATCTCCCTTTTCATACAACGCCACTAGTACGTCTTCTTCAAAGATTTGTACATCTTGGTGCTTTCCAGATGCATAATGTAAGCGGAACTGCGAGTTTTCACTAGTATAGCTTCTTTATCTTAACTAATACTCGGACTACATAGTCTTCCATGCTTAACTATGGCTCCATCTGCTCTAACCTAAAATTTTCACTCTGGCCCTGTTTGTACTTTCCAAACATCTTCTTCAAGTTACTATCCTCTAGTTGTCTTCACTTAATATTTGTTACTAGCGAAAACCAGATCTAAAATTGAGCTAAGAGACTCACTGAATTCTCTGAAGTCAAAACCATCTTAGAATCCCTTAACGCACTTAAAAAGATTGCTCGACACAAAAAACATCCCTAGGAAGTCTCGACTTCCTACTTAATGCATCTGCTACTACGTTCGCCTGACCTGGATGGTATTATATGACACAATCATTGTCTTTAATAAAATCTAGCCATCATCTTTGTCTCATATTCAAATATTTTTTATCAAAGATATAATTTAAGACTCTCATGATGTGTGAAAATGTGGAAACTCTCACCGAATAAATCATACCTCCACATCTTTAATGCTAAAACAACTGTTGCTAGCTCAAGATCAGGGGTAGGGTAAGTAAACTCGGGTTTTCTCAATTGCCTTGATGCATAAGCTATTACCATTCCTTCTTGCATGAGCACATACCCTAATCCTTGCCTCAAAGTGTCAAAGTAAATGACATAGTCTTTCCCCCTTACCGAAAGTGTACGAATAGGTGTTGTCACTAATCTGTTCTTCAACTCCTGAAAACTTTGTTCACACTCATCTGATCTCTTAAGCTTAACTTTGTTCCTTGTCAAAGCAGTTAAGGGTAATGCTAACTGTGAGAAATCCTCAACAAACCGTCTGTAGTATCCTGCCAAGCCTTGACCACAACTTTAACTTTCTAGAAATCCACACCAACTCCATTTGCTGAAACAACATGCCCTATAAACACTACCTAAATCAATAAAAACTCACATTATATATGGTATCTCATACCTTATCATACAAGTCACATTTGCGTAATTGTTGAATTTTAAATTGAATCATATTCAATTTAATTTCACTAAATTCAACTTCTTCAAATTACCCCTAATTAATTAATTAGGCAAAACTATAGTTTATCACGAATCTCATTGACAATAAACTATATTTTATGTCCATTATATCACATATAAATGACATAAATACCCTTTTAATGAATTTGTACACTTCAAATCCACTCAAAACTGTAAACACTCATTTTGTCCAACCTGAGCCAACCGAGGGACCTAATGGACCTACAATAGGCTAGTTATAATGACATGAGATTAACCGATCAAACTCTTTGTTCTGGTTAATCAACATCCATTAACTACGGTAACACTCCACTAAAGCCCGTAGCCGCACTCTCCTAACCATAGGACATGTTGTGTCTAATGATATAACAAATGGCCGTGAGTTATCCTTTCACATGTTGTTCGTATTCAAACCTGGGTCAAATTACAGTATCTCCTGTGTCTACTTCTTGTTCCTTAAGTTCCACTACTCCTCTAATGAACAACTTTAGTGCATGGCCCAACCATAAACAACATCCCTCACGCGACAATGAGAGGGTTGGCACCCATTGTTCAAGCCCTTGAGACAAAGCTTAAGGGAACAACCTCTTTAGTTTCCCTAACTCGGGAATGAGTGAATTCCCTCTTGCATAGTTAAGTTCTCAGCAACCTACGTGGTCCCGCCCCCAAGAAGATAGGCTTATTCAATGTACTCTAACCACCCTCACCCGTACTAGTCAAAGGACAAACCCTCGCAGACAGGAGTCCGTAACACACTCAGGATTAAGGACAGGTAACAAATGGTTTGTAGGTCTAACAATTCACGGTCTGGTCTTGTACAATCAATAGTCGTATACTGTTACTTGTGTTACATCAGTATATCTATTAATTCACGGTCCGGTCTTGTAAAATCTCATTGAAAATGAAGCCCCCCTCGCATGTCAGCTACATGAACGAGGTCGATCACCTCATTTGTATCCAGTACAAATGGGTTGCATCCATATACTATAGACTGATCGGGACATTAAACTCGAACGTGATCCTTCCCGTGTGTCAACTACACACGGTTCAAGTTCTCATTCTCTCTATTAATATCACCCTAAAGCTTAGTTTATTGGATTAAGTTTATAAAATGCGAGATAAAAAAATTGATGAACAAACAACCTTTATTTATTAAAATCATAAGTATTACAAACTTCACATGATTAGGGCATTCTCCCACATAGTGATGGAAAGAGTTCCAAGTAGTGTTTCAAAAAACACCTCATCTCACCTAAAGGGAACCAACCTTCCTCCCTCACCTAGAGAACGTTAAGGTTTGTGTTGGATAGATTGTAATCGTGGGAGAAGGAGCGCTCGAAGAAAGGTTCTTCAAAGGTAATATCTCGTTGTCCATATTGTTATTATATGCTTAATCTATATAGAATTTTTCTTGAATGTAATTTTTGTAACAAAATTAAGAACGTGTGTTTCACAATCACTTCCGCTGCATGATTCGATTCCCTTCAATTCACTAGAATGTTGTCCTCGTTGTGTGTCAACTACACACCGTTAAAGTTATAGTTCTCTCATATATTCAATGACCCTAAGCTTAGTTTATTGGTCAAAGTCTGTAATAAATGCGAGACACAAAATGATGAAATGAATAACTCTTAATTAATATTGAACGTATATTTACAAACAGAACGAGATTAAGACAAACATCCCAACAAACTCCCACTTGGACTAAGCTAGTGGAGCAAATGCATTTTTTAAATGTACATAAATTACAATGAAGTAATACAATAAACTACGACATTGAATACCCATTTACATATCTCCCACTTGCCCTAGTCGGGAAGTACTCGAAGACCTAGACTCTCTAGGTGACCCTAAAAAACCCTAGCCTTGAGGGGCTTTGTAAATGGATCAACTACGTTGTGCCCCAATCCTACCTGCGTTACGGTCACGTCGTCGCGGTGCAGAATCTCCCGTATCAGGTGATACTTCTGGTCAATGTGTTTGCCTCTCTTATGACTCTGAGGCTCACTGGAGTTTGCTACTGCACCACTATTGTCACAAAACAGTGTGATCGACAAGTTCATATTTGGAACAACATCCAAATCGGTCATGAACTTCCTAAGCCAAAAAACTTCCTTTGCAGCTTCACAAGCCGCAACATACTCCGCTTCCATAGTGGAATTAGCGATGCATACCTGCTTGATGCTTCCCCATACTACTCCTCCATTATGAATGAAGGTTGAGCCCGAAGTTGATTTCCTAGAATCCTTATTGGTCTGAAAGTCAGAATCAGTGTATCCTGTGAGGATCAAATCTCCACCGCCATACACTAAGACGTAGTTCCTCGTTGTCCTAAGATACTTGAGGGTTGCCTTTACGACTGTCCAATGATCTAATCCTGGATTGGATTGATACCTACTGACAATCCCTATTGCATAAAAGATGTCGAGCCTAGTACACAACATGGCATACATCAGTCTCCCTATAGCTGAAGCATAGGGGATCTGTCTCATATCCTCAAACTCTTGAGGAGTCTTAGGACACTGATCCTTTGACAAGTGAACCCCCTGCCTCAAAGGAAACAAGCCCTTCTTCGAGTTATGCATCTTATATCTAGACAACATATTTTCAATATAAGACGCTTGAGACATGGCTAGCATTAAGTTTTATTGTTACGAGCTTCTACATTATGAGTTTTTATGTTATGCATAAGTGGTGACTTAAAACTGTAAATTGATATCATTGCTTGATTATGCTTACAATCCAGTGTTAAATTATTTTCTACTTATAGACTATGCAATATTATGCTTCACCTGTGAGCTTATAATGTTTTATTAGACACTCACTGGGCTTCCCAACTCACGTTTTCATCACGTTTACTCTTCCCAGGTAGAAGACGAGTTCCCGCTGCTTAACCTTTACGAGACTTGTTTGACACCACGCCGTTTTAGCTCCTTGTATATACACATTCTTGTGTATATGGTTTGTAGTTAAAACATATTAGTTGGGTTGCAATAAACTTGAAAGCTCTATGACTAGCAAAAGAACATAGTGCTGAAAGTGAATGTGCCATGCTTATATGTGTATTTCATTGTTCAATCTTGCTTCGTCAAACGTGTTGTGTTGCGTTTAATTTTAGGTCAAGTCTTGGATTAGTCAGGGAAAGCAAGTAAGAGGGTTGGTTATCTCTGTCCTTGCATCTCTTCCTAGGTTAAACAAGTAAGCTGAGAGGGGGTGTGATAAAATATGTTCAGCTTCGTTACAAAATGGGTTGTATGTTTTAAGGCCTAATCAGTAAAAAATATTTTGAACACTTAATTATTTAAACTTCAAACACACAAACTAAGTAACGTAAAATTTCTCCTAAAGAAAATGCTTATCTTTGACATCTTAGATTGAGTCACATTAACCTCAATTGGATTGAGGGATTGGTAAAGAATGAACTTTAAATTGAGTTAGAAGAAAATTCTTTACCTGTATGTGAATCCTGCATAGAAGGCCAAATAACTAAAAGACATTTAAGTGGAAAAGGTTATAGAGCCAAAGAACCTCTTGAGATACATTCATACCTTTGTGGTCTGATGAATGTTAAAGCCACAGGAGGTTATGAATATTTCATCTCTTTCATTGATGATTATTCTACATTTGGACATTTACCTAATGCATCATAAGTGTGAAGCACTTGAAAAGTTTAAGGAATTCTAGACTGAAGTTGAAAATCAATTAGGTAAAACAATAATAATACTTCGATCAGATTGAGATGGAGAGTACATGGACTTAAAATTCCATAACTATATGATATAACATAGAATAGTTGGGATTTGTGCCCTAAAACTCGTTCTTTGTAATTATGTCTAATTAATGTAATAAAGTGTTATTAATTCGATAAAGTGTTATTGTTCGCTATCTACGAGTTTGCCTTTATTTAAACCCTAAATCCGATAAACTAAACATCCAAGGCTGTTAAATGAATCTTGAACTGAATGTAATGTACATAAAAACGATCTCGGTTCGAGATACAGCCTAAAGGGTCTATACTTAGGGGATAAGATTTGGGTACCTTACACTGGTTAAACTATTGATGTGGCCCACTCTGTATTTGATACAAACACTGTGATCCTAACGTGTTCGTGGAGATGACATGTGAGTGGGGATATCCTATGTAATGAGATTACATAAGACCGGACCACGAAATAGTAACCTCTAGTTGTAACTCCGTTGACTAGCTAGGTTTCTATTTCATTAGGATGACCTAGGCAACTTGATCTCAAACCTGAGCAGGTTACGAACTCCTGTTCGCGAGGGATTGTCCTTTGACTAGTATGGGTGAGAGTGGCAAGATACGCCGACTCAATATGCCTACCTTCTTGGGGACAAGACTGAGCGGTTGGGAACATAAATTAGCAAGATGGAATTCACTCCTTCCCACCTACTAGGGTAAGTAGACGAATGTTCCCTTAAGTGGTGCCTTCGGGACTTGAACAAAGGGCCCGACCCTCTCATTGGCCCGAGAAGGACTCTATTTGTTAGTAGGACCACAAACAAATTTTTCATTAGAGGAGCACTAGCACTTAAGGTACAAGATGTAACCCAGGGGTAAAACGGTAATTTGACCCAGCTGGAGTTATGAACGTTCGTGAAGGATTGACTTGCTGTTATTTGTTTATATCCGTGGACACGGAAATATATCTGCAGTGAGAAGAGTGTAACGGTGAGACTATAGTGGAGTGTTCCCGCAGTTAACGAATGTTGATTGGAATGTTAATGAGATTAACTGAGCAATCTCGTATCCTTGGACCTTGTGATCTGTTGGTCCATTAGGTCCACCTTCTAGCTCATAAAAGGTTCTTAGATCATTTGAATTTGAAATGTTCAAATTCACTAGGGAATATATTTTATGTATATGCTTACTATATAATATATAGTTTTGGAACTATATATTATAAATTGAATGTGAATATGATTCATATTAAATTATGTGAGAGAATTAAATATTCGAAAGAGTTCAAATATTAAATTTAAATGTGAATGCGATTCATATTTAAAAACTATAGGTTAAAAATTTAATGTGCATTAGATGTACATTAAAACTATAGGTTAGAGGGAAGGATATGATTAAATATGATTTAATCTTAATTAAATATAAGATATTTAATTTGATTAATTAAATGTGATTTAAGTAATGTTTAATTTAATTTATTATTAAATTAATGGGAACGTGTCAGAAGGACACGTTCCCCACCTCCCTCCCCATCGATAGGGAGTGGGGAGATGATCCCTCTTTTTATTCCTCTCCAATGGAGGAGAGGAGGTTGATCGATAATTTGGACAAGCAATTGGAGAATTGCTCTCTCTCTTTGACTCTCACATTCTCATTCCCAAAAGTTCTCCCAACTGTTGGAATCCTTCCAACAAAGGAAAGATCTAAGCTCTCAGAGGATAGAATGTTTATTCTTTTGGTTGTGTCCTGCTTGGAAATACAGAGGAGTACCTGTGTTGCTACTTTGTTGATTTCTGTAGGTGCAAAGAGTTGTTGTGCTGAGGAAAACTACAAAGGTATTATTCTTCCCTTTAGTTTAATTGTTAAACTTAATGTATGTTTGCATGTATGCAATTAATCCATGTCTAATAGGATTAGAATTCATGCTTGTTCTGTATTTTTTTTCAATGCACTAGTTTTTGTTTTAATTGAAACAATCAAGCACATTAAGATCCAGAACACGTTTCCGCTGCTCAAGCACATTGAAAGTTGAAGCTGCTATGTTCATGGAAGAAGGTTGCTGCCGAAGTAGCAGAGTTGCAACGATGAAGAACAGCATCGCAACGCCAGCGCTCCCAATCGATGCGGGCGCTCAAGGGGTTAGTGACTTTGCAACGCTGCATCCCGATAGCAGGCGCCCGCGAGGATGAAGCAGGCGTTGCAACGCCGTGAGGCGGTTCAAGCAGTAGCAACCCGGCTTCAGCTGGTTCGTTGGTTTTGGTCCGATTCGAGCAGTTGAAGGTCGGTTCAAGGTTTTTTTGGACCGGTTTCATGAAATAAATTAATGTAATTTATTTTATTTTTTTGCACTTTAGGGGCCAAATTATTTCGGTTTTACAACTCTTTATTTATATGAATGTCATTTAGATTATTCCCAACTAAGGATAAGCATGTTCATGCATTTTATTTATATAAATGTAATATGAATATGATTAAATGCATGACTACTTTATTTTTATTCATGAGTAATTAATTAAAAGTGTTATAATTAGATTATATGGAAAATAAATTTCCTGCAGTATATTGATTGTTGGATTTATAATATAGTTTCTTTATCATAGGTTAATTATTAAAATTTATAAAAGTTATAAATTAAAGGGGTTTTCGAAACCATAACCTATATTGATTGTTGGGTTAATTTTAATTAGTTTTAAATCGTTTAAAATTAATTTAGACCTAAGTTTCAATTTCTAATAGGATTAGAAATAAGTCTTACGTAGTATTTTAAATAGTTTAAAATATAGTAGGTCTTTATGACTTTGGTTATAAGGGAACTCTCTGGGGTGAAGTTCTGCCTAACTGGGGTACTTAAGTCGATGGTTAACTAACACCTCCCACGGAAGCAGACATCTTAACCAGGAGTTGAATTAACCTCAGTTCTGTATTATCTCTAGGTAATTAAAATGTTTATTCACCTAGACATAAGGTTTTCAAATCCAGTTATAATAGTTTTAATAGGCATAGACTTAGATAGATTGTTTTAACCATAATCTGACTAAGTTAAATCCATACCCTAATTTTAGGAACTCAGTGGGAGAAAATGAGATGTTCGCATCGACTTTACTCTCACGTCCTCAAATGTTTACACTGTGAGTTCCATGCTCGGCTACATGGCATCAATAAGGCGTCCCCCTACGGTATGTGTTTGCATGGTTCAATACCAAGGTGAATGAGGGAAGTATCCATAGTAAATGGGAGCAGGACGCGTGTCAGCGTATCCTACGGTCTCCTCCATCAGGTTGCACCGTGAGATTTCTATAGTTCGCCTGCTAGGTTTTCCTGAAACAACAAAACCCTACGGAGGGCTTGACTATAGGGATCGGAACACCGCGAACTCTAGAAATGGATAGGGTCTCTTAGGTTGTTTTCCAGCAGTTGTCTTTCTTAATAGTAGCATGTTGGCTCGGGCCTATTGGATCTGAAAAATGTAGGGTCACATTTATGGGATGAGTTAAGTTAATTAACAAACCCTTGACCAAACAAACGGTAGCTAAGGACCATTGGGTCATGAGATGTTCCGGTAGTGGGAATTTGCTGAGAAAGACTCAATTCAAGGGAGGAATGACTGACCGCCCGACGGAGGCTTTTGTTCTAAACCCTTGAAGTATCGTTGCAAAATTAAAGGTTTAACTTAAACAATGAGTTTTAGTTTAAACACTAGGGTTCTTTTGAAAATTTTGCGCAATTAGATTGGTTTTTACAATGGGTTTAAAGGCATAACTAATTAGAACTATTTTGTATTTTCAGCATGTCGTCCTCAATAATAGCCTTACTTAAAAGCGACCATTTAAATGGTGAGAATTTTACTACGTGGAAGTCCAACTTGAATACGATTCTCGTTGTTGACGACCTTCGATTCGTACTAACTGAGGAATGTCCTAAGATCGCTGCTCGTAACGCTCCCCAATCTGTTAAGGAGACGCACGACCGCTAGATCAAGACCAATGATAAGGTCAATGTCTACATTTTGGCTAGTGTTTCTGAAGTTCTGGCCAAAAAGCACGAGGGCATGGTCTCAGCTCGTGAGATCATGAGTTCACTACAGCAAATGTTTGGACAACCGTCTGGACAGATTCGGCACGAATCCCTCAAATACGTTTAAAACTCTCGTATGAATGAGGGGTCGTCGGTGAGAGAACACGTTCTTGATCTGATTGTCCATTTCAACGTGGCTGAGATTAACGGAGCGGTCATTGACGAGCAAAGTCAGGTATCGTTCATCCTGGAATCTCTTCCGACGAGTTTCCTTCAATTTCGCAGCAATGCGGTGATGAACAAGATAGAGTATAACTTGACTACTCTCCTTAATGAACTACAGACTTTCCAGTCTCTTATGAAGAATAAGGGACAGACTGATGGAGAGGCTAATCTGTTTGCCCATTCCATAAGGTTCCAGAAGGGTTCATCCTCTTCGACTAAGTCCTGTAATTCTTCTTCTGGGCTTAAGAAGACCCAAAAGAAGAAAATAGGAGGGAAGAAAGGCACCTGCTGCTGACAAAGGCAAGGGAATAACCAATCTTGAAGATAAAGGAAAGTGTTTCCACTGCAAGATGGATGGGCACTGGAAGAGAAACTTCCCAAAATACCTTTCTGAGCTCAAAAAGAATAAAGGTAAATCAGATTTACTTGTTCTTGAAACCTGTTTAGTGGAAATGATGATTTAACTTGGATACTTGATTCAGGAGCAACTAATCACGTTTGCTCTTCATTTCAGGAAACTAGTTCCTTCAAGGAGCTCGAAGAGAGTGAGATGACGCTCAGGGTCAGAACGGGAGACGTCGTCTTAGCTTATGCATTAGGTAAATATACACATACCGTAAACCACCGAAGGGTGAACCACGAAGGTGTTGGGATTCTTGTCCTAATCTCATGATTGTAATAGATTGTTTGAAATTAATAAGAGTTATTCATTTCTTTACTTTGTGTCTCGCAATATTTATAAACCTTTCCAATAAACTAAGCTCTAGGGTCATTGAATTTATGAGAGAACTAGAACTTCAACAGTGTGTAGTTGACACACAAGCAGGATCACGTTCGAGTTAATGACCCAAACGGTCTACAGTATATGGATAGGGTTGGTGACCTAATCCTTGATACACTGTGGATGCGACCCGCTTTGTATTAGATACAAACGAGTTGATCTGACTCGTTCATGTGGTTGACATGCGAGTTGGGGCATCCTGTACAATGAGATTGTACAAGACCGAACCGTGAATTATTAGACTTACTGATAGAACACCGTTGACAGTAAAGACTAATAAATTCGTAGATGACCATTAGTGACTCTACCTGAATCCTGAGTGTATTACGGACTCCTGTCTGCGGGGGTCTGTCCTTTGACTAGTACGCGTGAGAGTGGTCTTAGTTACTCGCCCAACATGCCTATCTTCTTAGGGACACAATCAAGTAGAGAGCTGGAATTCACTCGTTCCCGCCTTTAGGGAATCTAGAGGGGTTGTTCCCTTAAGTGCTGTCTCTAGGGCTTGGACAACGGGCACCCACCTTCTCACTGGGCCGAGAAGGGTGTTGTGTATGGTTGGACCATCATAATATGTCGTTTATTAGAGGAGCAGTGGGGACTTAAAGAACAAGAAGTAGACAAGGGATAAAACGGTAATTTGACCCAGCCGTGTCTACGAACAAACTGTGAAGGGTCGACTCATGGGCATTGGTGATATTAGTGGACACGTAATATTCTTGATGGGAGTACAGCTACAGGCTATAGTGGATTAATATTGTAGCTAATGAATATTGGTTAACCGGGTCAAAGAGTTTGACTGGTTAATCTCAGATCATTGGAGCTCGTCACTGTAGGTCTATTAGGTCCCTTGGTTAGCTCAATCTGGGATAAAAGAATGGTTAATGTTTTGGTATGAAATTGAAGTGTTCAATTTCACTTTAAGAGTATTTAAATCATTTATATGAGATATGGATCATATAATATAGTTTAATATGATTGAGATTCGTAATAAACTATATGTTAGCCTAATTGTTGAATGAAAGGGCTAATTGGAGAAATTAATTGAGAGAAATTAAATTGGATGTGATTCAATTTAATAAATACGCAATTATTGCAAATAAGATTTGCAATATGAGATATGAGATGTCTTATACTATGTGATTATGTAAATGAGATTTACATAACGTATAGTTGTGGTAAAGTGGTAATAATGTGAAGTTTTGAACTCCATCATTCCACTATTTAAACCCCTTTGCAAAAGGGTTTTTGCAAGCCAAGTTCTCATTTTTGGATTTTGACCCAAGAATCCAAAAGTGAATTCTCTCTATTCTCTCATTTCTCCTCTCTTTCCAAAAAACAAAGAAGTTCCCACCAACTTCCTTTCTCCAAAAGATAACAACCAAGAAGATCATTTTGTAGTGTTTGGGATCCGATCGTGGGAAGAGTTCGTAGAGATCGAGAAGCACGAAGAGTTCGTGATCTAAGGGAGAGATTGTTGAATTTGTCTACAACAAGTAAGTATTTTTTTCTTGCTGTAAAATTTCAGCATGTTTAGTCTAGATCTAATAGTTAGATCAATTTTGATAAAAACATGTTGCATGATAATACCACGACGATTCGATCGTCTTCCGGTGCGCGGAGATTCTCATTCCATTCAATTGGTATCAGAGCCATCTCGATGGTTCTTCATCTATGCACTATTTTATTAAGATTAAGGTGGGTATTTTACCATATTTTCATGAGATGAATGTTTGGTTTGCAAAATAGATGTTTTCGGTTTTTGGCACTAGATTAGATTTACAATTATGTTGATGAGATCAATGTAAGGGCCCGTTGTTTTTGGGCAATTTTGTTGTAAATCGAGTGTGTAAGTCTGGGTCGTTCGTGGCAAGAGTTGTTGTGAAGAAATTGGAGCGGAAATAGGCGAAAAACGGGGGAGAAACAACAAGGAGCATGTTGTTCTGTCGATGGCGTTGAGACGCTACCCATCGGCGTCAACACGCCGTGCTTGCGGACGGAGGCCCTGCAACACGATACCGTTGCAACGCCGCTGGCGTTGAGAACGTGCCTCAACGCCATGGGCAACAGCGTTGCAACGCTGTATGCGTTAAGAAGTTAATGCGCGCGACGTAGGCGTTTTCTGACCGTTGATGTTTATTTAATTTCAGTTTTAAAAAAAAATGTTTTTTATTTATTTATTTAATTATTTTATTCAATATTATTAATATAAATATTAAATTAATTTTAATTAATTAAATAATTACCCCTAGGTGCCAAAACCGGTCGAATTTTGCTATTTAATTATTTTATGCATGAGATGTATATTTTAATTAATTTTTATGTGCATAATGTATGTCATATAGATTTAAAATCCCACCTTAGGTTAAAGATATTCATGCATCATGTATATTATAAGAGTTATAATATAGTTTGCATGATAGGTTATATTATAAGAGTTATAATGTAATTAACTACATATTTAATTTAATTGATATAAGTGTTATATTTTTAGATTAAAGTATGCTCATGCATTTCAATTCATGTGATGAATGGTAATTATGTTATAGTATATAGTTATTCATGTGATGAATGATCAAGCACGATAACATAGAAATGCATACAACCTAAGTTAATTATTAGTTTTAAAGTGTTTAGAACTTGAATAATTAGACTTAGGTTTTCTAATTTTCTAATAAGATTAGAAATTTAGGAAATCAAATATAATCTTTGAATGGAGACTGATTAGTTACTCTGTCTAAGGAAGGTTTTGTCTAAGGCTAGGGTATTTAAGTTGATGCTTGCGGAACACCCCTACCTTAAAACCGACTTGGGAGTGAATTCAGTCCGGAGATTCTTAGTTTATATTTTCGTGAGTGTCGTTAATTAAGTGTTAAATAATTTTTTTCTCACGTAGACCTAATTTAATAATGTGATTGTAGACTTAGGCTAAATACCATATATTAGTTATATTGGTAGACTTAGGTCATTTTTAGCCAATTATCTAGGTCAATCCCTATTAAAATTCAAGTACTGAGTGGGAGGAAATATAGTGTATGAGATACTTTTGAATTTCAAACCACAAATCTCCGTTTAGTCCACACCGTGAGATCTATACACGGCCTCGTGGCGCAAATGAGAGCGTTCCCCTTCGGGTGGCATTTGTATAGGTCAATATCATCGTCGATGGAGAGAGTACTTATAGTGAGTGGGAGCGAGACTTGTGAAAACGAGACCCACGGTCTCTTCTTTCGATTCACACCGTGAGACGCCTATGGTCTGCCTGCTAGTTTGGCCTGGACCAGACAATCCCTTCGGAGGGCTTGGTCATGGGAGTCAGAACACGATGAATTCCCGAAAGTGATACAGTTTCCTGGTTGGTTTTCCTTCTTAGTTCACCCTTCTGTGGATATTGTTTGGACGGGTACTTGGAAACTTAAAGATTGAGGGTGACACTCACATAATTCGTTAATTTTAATGAATTCGACCGAACAATGATAATTGGATGCCTAATAGAATAAGAGTTATTTTGTGATTTGGGTCTGATCGAGAAAGTCTCGTCCTAGAGGAGGAGTGTTCTGTTCACCCTTCGTTGGCGGTCATTCTAAACCTTTAGGCTATCATTTCAAAACTTTGAATGACCTAGGAATCATGAAACATTTTTTTTTCTAAAACTATATTGGTTTTCAAAAGGTTTGTGCGAGAGTAATACAAAGTTTTTCTTAATTCTTTCAGCTAAAAATGTCTAGAGCTATAATAACTTTACTTGCTTCGGAGAAGTTAGTGGGAGATAATTACCAGAGTTGGAAAATCAACATCAATACAATATTTGTAATTGACGACATAAAGTTCGTGCTGTCTGAGGAGTGTCCTCAGATGCCGGGTTGACCGCGTCGCGAAGTGTTCGCGATACGTACGATCGGTGGATCAGGGCCAATTAAAAGGCCAAGGTCTACATAATTGCCAGCATGTCTCATGTCTTTGCAAAGAAGCATGAGCTGATGGTTTCCGCTAAGGAGATCATGGAGTCCTTGCAGGAAATGTTTGGACAACAGTCCTTTCAGGTCCAACATGACTCGCTCAAATACATTTTCAACGCTCGGATGAAAGAGGGGTCGTCTGTCCGTGATCATGTTCTGGACATGATGACCCACTTTAATCTGACTGAGATGAATGAGGCTTCGATCGACGAGTCGAGCCAGGTCAGTTTTATTATGGAGACTCTTCCAACGATTTCCTTCAGTTTCGTAGCAATGCTGTTATGAACAAAATTAGCTACAATCTGACTACTCTCCTCAATGAGCTACAAAATTTTCAGTCCCTGAACAGGGTCAAAGAATATAAGGCAAATGTTGCCTACAGGTGTTATCACAGGGGTTCGACCTCTGGGACAAAACCTGTTGCTCCTTTCAGCCCGAAAGGGAAGAAGAGATTGAAGAGAGGTAAAACTGACTGTGCTGCCGCCCAGAAGGGCAAGAAGGTCAAGGAGGTTGCAGAGAAATTCAAATGTTTCCACTGCAATGGGGGCGGACACTGGAAGAGAAACTGTCCGAAATTCCTTGTCGAGAGGAAGAACCAAGGTAAATGTGATTTACTTGTGATAGAAACTTGTTCAGTGGAGAGTAATGACTCTGCCTTGATATTGGATTCAGGCGCAACTAACAACGTTTGTTCTTCTTTCAGGGGATTGATTCCTTGCAGCCGCTGCAAGAGGGTGACGTGACTCTACGGGTTGGATCCGGGGAGCTTGTCTCGGCTGCAACAATCGACACTGTGAAGTTGCATTTTGGAGGGAAGTACTTATTGTAGACAATTTGTACATAGTTCCAGGGTTTACTGAAAACCTTGTTTCTATTTCCTACTTAATTGAACATTGTATTTCAGTTTCTTTTGAATTAAATAAAGCGTTTATTTCTTTCAAAGGGAATGTTATTTGTTCAGCTTCACTTGAAAATAATCTGTATGTTTTGAAACCCAATTCGGTCAAAAGTGTTTTGAATACTGAATTGTTTAAAACTGCAGAAACACGAAGTAAGAGAGCAAAAGTTTCTCCAAAAGAAAATTCCCATCTTTGGTATCTACGGATAGGCCACATTAATCTCAATAGGATTGAGAAACTCGTAAAGAGTGGACTTCTAAACGAGTTGGAAGAAAACTCTTTGCCAGTGTGTGAGTCATGCCTTGAAGGCAAGATGACCACACGTCCTTTTAGTGGAAAACGAAATAGAGCCAAAGAGCCCATTTAGTTAGTACATTCTGACCTCTGTGGTCCGATGAATGTTAAAGCTCGGGGAGGTTATGAGTACTTCGTGTCTTTCATAGACGATTACTCCATATATGGGTATATTTACCTAATGCACAAGAAGTCTGAAACCCTTGAAAAGTTCAAGGAGTACAAGACTGAGGTTGAGAACCTCTTAGGTAAAACCCCTAAAACACTTCGATCGGATCGAGGTGGAGAGTACATGGACATTGAATTCCAGGACTATATGTTAGAACACGAAATTACGTCCCAACTCTCAGCACCTGGTATGCGACAACAGAATGGTGTATCGGAGAGGAGAAACAGAACCTTGTTATACATGGTTTTGTCGATGATGAGCTATTCTGGTCTCTCCGATTCTTTTTGGCGGTACGCAGTGGAAACTGCGGTTTACATTTTGAACAATGTTCCATCGAAAAGTGTTTGTGAAACACTTTTTGACCTCTTGAGTGGACGTAAAAGTAGTTTACATCACTTCCGAATTTGGGGATGCCCGACCCATGTGTTGGTGCCAAACCCGAAAAAGTTGGAACCCCGTTCGAAATTGTGCCTATTTGTAGGTTACCCTCAATAGACTAGGGGTGGTCTGTTTTTCGATCCTAAGGAAAATAGGGTGCTTGTGTCGACAAACGCCATTTTCCTAGAGGAAGACCACATCAGGGAACATTTACGAAGAAGTAAAATTGTATTGAATGAAATGGACAGTTCATCAGCAAGAGGCTAGTACGTCACCAAGAGTTGTTGACCCTAGCACGCCTAGTCAAAACCGGTCCCAAGAGTTGGGAATGCCTCGACGTAGTGGGAGGACTGTGAGACAGCCTGATCGCTACATGGGTTTAGCTGAAACCTCAGTTCTCGCTCCTGACGATAACTGTGAGGATCCATTGACCTATAATCAGGCAATGGTTGATGTTGATAAAGATGAGTGGATTAAAGATATGGACAAGGAAATGGAGTCTATGTACTTCAATTCTGTCTGGGGGCTTGTGGATCAACCGGATGGGGTAAAACCTATTGGTTGTAAATGGATCTACAAGCGTAAACGTGGCGTAGATGGGAAGGTGCAAACCTTCAAAGGCCGACTAGTGGCAAAGGGTTTTCCCAAGGCTGAAGGGGTTGACTATGAGGAAACCTTTTCACCTGTTGTCATGGTAAAGTCAATCAGGATCCTTCTTGCCATCGCCGCGTATTATGACTACGAGGTATGGCAGATGGATGTCAAGACAGCCTTTCTAAATGGCAAACTTGATGAGACCATCTACATGGACCAGGCCAAAGGGTTCATTGGCTTAGGCCAAGAGCAAAAGATTTACCGGCTTCATAGGTCCATTTATGGACGGAAACAAGCTTCGAGGTCTTGAAATATAAGATTTGATTAGCCAATCAAATCTTATGGCTTTGACCAAAATGTCGACGAGCTTTGGGTCTACAAGAAAATCGTTGACAAAACTGTCTCATTTTTTTTGTTGTATGTGGACGATATTCTTCTCATTGGAAATGAGGTAGAATTTCTTACTGATGTTAAAAAGTGGCTAGCTTCACAATTCCAAATGAAAGATTTGGGAGAAGCTGAATATGTTCTAGGTATCCAGACAGTCCGAAACAGGAAGAACATAATGCTAGCCTTGTCTCAGGCGTCTTATATTGACGAGATGTTGTCTAGATATAAGATGCAGAACTCCAAGAAGGGCTTGATACCGTTCCGGCATGGGGTTCACTTGTCTAAGGATCAGTGTCCTAAGACTCCTCAAGATGTTGAGGATATGAGACGCATTCGATATGCTTCAGCAATGGGGAGCCTGATGTATGCAATGTTGTGTACTAGGCCCGACATATGTTATGCAGTAGGAATTGTCAGTAGAGATCAGGCCAATCCAGGATCAGATCACTGGACAGCCGTAAATGCAATCCTCAAGTATCTTAGGAGAACGAGGAACTACAGCTTAGTGTATAGCGGTGGGGATTTGATCCTTACAGGATACACAGATTTTGATTTTCAGACCGATAAGGATTCTAGGAAATCTACTTCGGGGTCAGCCTTCATTTTTAATGGAGGAGCTATAGTATGGCGAAGCATTAAGTAGGGATGCATCGCTGATTCCACTATGGAAGGAGAGTATGTTGCGGCTCGTGAAGCTGCAAAGGAAGGTGTTTGGCTTAGGAAGTTCATGACGGATTTGGAAGTTGCTCCAAATATGAACTTGGTGATCACGCTGTTCTATGATAACAGTGGTGCAGTAGCCAACTCGCGTGAGCCTCGGAGCCATAAGAGAGGCAAACATATTGAGCGCAAGTATCATATGATACGGGAAATTGTGCAACGAGGAGACGTGTCAGTCACGCAGATAGCGTCGGAGCACAATGTAGTTGAACCATTTACAAAGCCCCTCACGGCTAAAGTGTTTGAGGGTCACCTAGAGAGTCTAGGTAATCGAGAGCTTCCTGACTAGGGCAAGTGGGAGATGTGTAAAATGGGTATTCAATGCCCTAGTTTATTGTATTACTTCATTGTATTTTCTCCACTAGTTTAGTCCAAGTGGGAGTTTGTTGGGATTTTTGTCATAATCTCGTGTTTGTAATAGATTGTTTGAAATTAATAAGAGTTATTCATTTACTTACTTTGTGTCTCACGATATTTATAAACCTTTCCAATAAACTAAGCTCAAGGGTAATTGAATTTATGAGAGAACTAGAACTTGAACGGTGTGTAGTTGACACACAAGCAGGATCACGTTCGAGATAATGACCCGAACGATCTACAGTATAAGGATGGGGCTGGAGACTTAATCTTGGATACACTATGGATGCGACCCGCTTTGTATTAGATACAAACGAGGTGATCTGACTCGTTCATGTGGTTAAAATGCGAGTGGGGGCATCCTGTACAATGAGATTGTACAAGGCCGAACCGTGAATTATTAGACTTACTGATAAAACACCGTTGACAGTAAAGACTAATAAATTCATAGATGACCATTAGTGACTCGACCTGAATCCCGAGTGTATCACGGACTCCTGTCTACGGGGGTCTGTCCCTTGAGTAGTACGGGTGAGAGTGGTCTTAGTTACTCGCCCAACATGCCTATCTTCTCACGGACAGAATCAAGTAGAGAGCTGGGACGTAATTTCGTGTTCTAAAAAATTCCATAACCGAAACAATCAAAATGCAAAACCGAAACTCATCTCATGAAATTAAGGCATAACCCACCTAATTTTAAGAAAATCAGATTGCACAACGAAAATCCAACGATTAACTCCGATACCAATTGAAGGTAATGAAACTCCCGTAGAGGAAAACGACTTTGAATAGTCGTGGTGTTCGTTGTGAAAAACATTTTCTTAAAACTGAATTTATCACATAAGTCCTAGGAGATAACATGCATTAATAGAAGGAAAAAACAGTAAGGAACGATTACTTACTTGTTGAATAACACTTCTTCGAGATTTCCTTCTCTGATGATGAATTCTTCGTGCCCTTGATCTGTATGATCACGATCTCTCGAACAAAATTGGATTGGACACCTCCAATTTGTCTTCTCGGTTGTTCTCGGTCGGTAGAGGGAGAGTATTGGGAATCCCATTTGTTTAGGGGTAGAGAGGATTTGAGATAAGAGAGATTGCTCTTTTTAGTGAGATTTAAAAAAATGGCAATTGTGTTTCCAAAGCCTTCTCACAAAGGCCTTATATAATGGTGATATTTGGAGTTGAAATCTCTACCTATTTACAATTTTACCACAACATTACGTTATGCAAATCATATTTGCATAAAACATATAATAAGATATCTCATGCGTTATTATATAAATCACATTTGTATAATTTTGGATTTTAAATTAAATCACATTCAATTTAATTTCTGTCAATCCAATTTCTCTAAATAAGCACTAATTATTCAATTAGGCTAACATATAGTTTATTATGAATCTCATTCACATTAAACTATATAATATGTAAATCATATCTCATATAAATGACATAAATACCCTTTGAATGACGAGGTCGAATGATCCGATACTTGTTTGAGCCAACCAACGGACCTAATAAACCTACAAATGACGAGGTCGAGTGATCCGAGACTGACTTGTAAAACTCTTTTACCCGGTTATTCAACATTCATTAGCTATGGTCACACTCTACTAAAGCCCGTAGTTGCAGTCCCATCACTATAGGAGAAGTTATGCCCATTTATATAACCAATGCCCATGAGTTGACCCTTCACGGGTTGTTCGTAGACACTGTTGGTTCAAATTACCATTTTACCACTGTGTCTACCTCTTGTCCCTTAAGTCCGCACTGCTCCTCTAATTAACAACAACGTTGTATGGTCCAACCATAAAAAACACCCCTCTCGGGCCAGTGAGAGGGTGGTCACCCGTTGTCCTAGCCCTGGAGATAGCACTTAAGGGAATAACCCCTCTAGTTTCTCTGAATCGGGAACGAGTGAATTCCATCTAATTCATGCTTCAAAAGCTAAAATGTTGTTCACAAGAGGTTGCACAGTGTTTCTTGCACACATTGTGGAGGTGTAGGAAGATAAGCTAAAACCAGAAGATGTTCTTGTCCTGAACGAATTTCTTGATGTTTTCCAGCTGATCTGTCAACTATGCCACCTGATAGAGATGTTGAGTTCACTATTGATCTATAACAACACCTATTTCCCAAGCGTCATATAGAATGGCTCCAAGCGAGCTTAGGGAACGAAAGATGTAGTTCCAAGAACTAGTTGGCAAGGGTTACATCATACCCAGTGTATCGCCTTGGGGAGCACCAGTGTTATTCGTAAAGAAGAGAGATGGTACTCTGAAAGTATGCATTGACTATTGAGAGTTAAACAAGGTCACGATACGTAACAAGTATCATCTGCCATGCATAGATGACTTGTTTGACCAATTGAGGGGGTCATCGGTGTTATCTAATATTGATTTAAGATCAAGATACTATCAGTTAAAGGTTAGGGAATCAGATATTCCTAAGACAACATACAAAACGAGGTAAGATCATTATGAGCTTTTAGTAATGCCATTCGAATGGACCTCATGAACATGATTTTCCATCAGTATTTTGATCAGTTTGTGATAGTGTTCATTGATTACATACTACTTTACTCGATTCAGAGGAAAGCCAATGAGAAACATCTGAGGATTATTCTACAAACACTACGTGATAAATAATTGTATGCGAAATTCAGCAAATGTGAGTTTTGGTTGAAAAAGGTAGGGTTTTTAGGACATGTTGTTTCAGCAGATACAGTTAGTGTGGACCCGTAGAAGGTGGAAGTTGTGGTCAACTTGGAGAGACAAGCTAGTGCAACAGAGGCACGTAGTTTCATATGCTTCGCAGGATACTACAGACGACTTGTTGAGGATTTCTCACTTCCTTTAACAGCTTGGACAAGTAACAACACGTATTCTAGCACTTCCTGTAACGGAGAAAGACTATGTGATTTACTGTGACACTTCGAGGCAAAGATTGTGGTGTGTGCTCATGCAAGAAGAAAAGGTAATAGCTTATGCATAAAGGTAATTTAAAAAGCACGAGAGTACATACACTATCCATGATCTTAAGCTAGTAGCAGTTGTTTTCACATTGAAGATTTGGAGGCATTAGTTGTTCGTTCAAAAGTGCCACATTTTCACAGATCATAAGAGTCCAAAATATATCATTGAAAAAAAAGAGTTGAATATGAGACAAAGAAGATGGTTATAATTGATTAAAAATTATGATTGTATCATAGAATACAATCCGGGTAAGAAGAACGTAGTACCAGATGTACTGAGTACGATGTCGAGACTTCCTAGGGAGGCCTTGTGTGGTACTAGAGCAACCCTTTTACTACCGTAAGGTATTCTAAGCCGGTTGTGATTGTAGAGAATTTAACGAGCCTTTTTCGTCAACTTTAGGCCAGGTCTTCGCTCGTAACAAAGATTGTGAGAAGACAACAAGAGGATAGTAACTTGCAGAAGATGTTTGGAAAATCCAAACAAGGTCAAGAGTTTGAATTTAAGGTGGGAGATGAGGGAGCCATAGTTGAGCAAAGAAGACTATGAGTTCTGAGTATTTGTGAACTTAATAATGCTATACTAGAGGAAGCTCACAATTCATATTACGCTATTCATCCAGGAAACACCAAGGCGTACAAAACTTTGGAGAGGACGTATTGGTGGTCTGGTATGAAGTAGGAGTTAGTTGAATATGTTGATAGAAGTTTAATCTGCCAAAAGGTTAAACCTGTTAGACAGAGGCCAGGAGGACTCCTTCATCCACTGCCGGTTCTAGAGTGGAAATGCGAGCATATGACTATCGATTTTCTGTTTGGATTACCGCGTACTTCCAGTGGACATGATGGTATTTGTGTAGTAATGGACAAACACAGTCAGATAACACGATTTATACCAATTAAAGCGACGTTTACACTTTATCAGCTTGCTAACCTATATGTCGATATGATTGTGAGTGAATATCGAACCCTAGTGTCCATAGTTTCAGATAGGGATCCTAGATTTACATCTAAGTTTTGGCCTAATTTACAAAAAGCTATGGGGACAAAGCTGAATTTCAGTACAACGTTTCATTATCAGATAGATGGTCAGTAAGAGAGGACCATCAAGACCTTATAGGACATGTTGAGAGCATGTGTCCTCGTGTTTAATGGTTGTTGGGATACCCACTTATCACTTATGGAGTTCGCTTATAATGACAGCTATCAAACTAGTATCGACATGGCACCCTTTGAGGCTCTTTATGGAAGACCATGCAGAACTCCCATGCATTGCAATGAAGTAGGAGAGTGGAAGCTAATCGGTCTTGAGTTGGTACAAGTTACGACGGACAACATTAAGGTGATTAGAGAGAATCTGAAAGTAGCTCAAAACCGTCAAAAGAGCGACGCAAACAACCGACCAAGATACTTAGAATTCCAGGTCGGAGATCAAGTTTTCTTGAAGTTAGTTCCGTTGAGAGGTGTCCTTCACTTTGGCATGAATGGTAAGTTGAGTTCTAGATATATTAGTCCTTGCCAGGTAGAAAAACGAGTTGGGCCAACAACCTACAGACTTGAGTTGCCAACAGAACTGTTTTTCATGTGTCCATGTTTAGGAAATATATTCCAGCTCTGACACATGTATTGCAAGCGCAATTAGTTGAGGTGAAAGAAGACTTGAGTAACATAGTGTATGCAATTCAAATCCTCGATGGGAAAGAACAAGTTTTGAGAAACAAGAGGATCCCACTCGTAAAGGTTCATTCGAGACATCATGGAGTGGAGGAGGCAACCTGGGACTTAGAGGACCAAGTGAGGAAGTGTTACCTGACGCTTTTCACCTAAGGACTATTAAATTTTGAGGACGAAATATCTTAAGAGGGAGGTATTGGGACGTATGTGATAATCTCGTGTAAGATTGTAATATTCCAATTTGAAATAAATAAGAGTTATTTTTTCAATACTTTGTGTCTTGCATATTTTATAAACTTAGTTCAATAATCTACCTCCCACGTCAATGTATTATGATACAACTAGAACTTGAACGGTGTGTAGTGGACACGCAGGGAGGATCACGTTCGAGTTAATGACTTGAACATTCTACAGTATACGGATTGGGTTGGAGACCTTATCCTGGATACGCTGTGAATGCGACCCACTTTATATTAGATAAAAACAAGGAGATCCAACTCTTTCATGTGATTGACATGCGAGTGGAGCCATTCTGTGCAGTGAGATTGTATATGATCGGACCGTGAATTATTAGACCTACTGATGTAACATCGCTGACAGTATAGAACTAATAAATTCGTAGATGACCATTAATGACTCGACCTTAATCGTTAGTGTGTTACGATCTCCTGTCTGTGGGGGTCTATCCTTTGACTAGTACGGGTAAGGGTGGCAACTGTTGCTCGCCCAATATTCCTATCTTCTCTGGGATAGGACCATGTGGGGAGTTTGGAACTGGACTATGCGAGATGGACTTCACTTGTTTCCGAAATAGGGAAACTAGAGGGGTTCTTCCGTTAAGTGTTGTCTCCAGGGCTTGAACAACGAGGCCTCACCCTCTCACTGGTCCGAGAGGGTTGTTGTTTATTGTTGGACCATGCAACGTAGTTATTTCACAAAATGGAAATTTGTTATGTTCTGCTTCACTTCAGAGTAATTTGTATGTTTTAAAGCCTAATTCGGTCAAAAGTGTTTTCAATATCAAATTGTTTAAAACAACAAAACCACGAACTAAGATATTACAAGTTTCTCCAAAAGAAAATGCTCATCTTTGGCATCTATGGTTAGACCACATAAATCTCAATAGGATTGAGGGACTAGTGAAGAACAAACTTCTAAGCGAGTTGGAAGAAAACTCTTCACCGGCTTGTGAGTCATGCCATGAAGGCAACGTCCTTTTGGTGGAAAAGGATATAGAGCCAAAGAGCCTCTTGAGCTTATACATTATGATCATTGTGGTCCGATGAGTGTTAAAGCACGAGGAGGTTACGAATACTTTTTATCTTTTATAGGTGACTATTCGAGAAATGGGTACATTTACCTAATGCATAAGGAGTATGAAACTCTTGAAAAGTTCAAGGAGTACAAGATTGAGGTTGAGAACTTGTTAGGTAAAACAATTAAAACACTTTGATCAGATCGAGATGGTGAGTATATGGACACTAGATTCATGGAGTATATGATAGAACGTGGAATTACGTCCCAACACTTAGCACCTTGTATGACACCGCCGAATTGTTGGGATTTTTGTCCTAATCTAGTGTTTGTAAATTACTGTTTGAAATTAATAAGACTTATTTATTTCATCAGTTTGTGTCTCACAATATTTATAAACTTTTCCAATAAACTAAGCTCCAGGGTCATTGAATTTATGAGAGAACTAGAACTTGAACGGTGTGTAGTGGACACACTTGGAGGATCACGTTCGAGTTAATGACCCGAACGGTCTAAAGTATATGGATAGGGTTGGAGACCTAATCCTGGATACACTGTGGATGCGACCCATTTTGTATTTTATTCAAACGAGGTGATCTGACTCGTTCATGTGGTTGACTTGCGAGTGAGGGCATCCTGTGCAATGAGATGGTACAAGACCGGACCGTTAATTATTAGATCTACTAATGTAACACCGTTTATAGTAAGGACTAATAATATCCTAGATGACCATTAGTGACTCGATCTGAATCCTGAGCGTGTTACGACATCCTGTCTCCGGGGGTCTGTCCTTTGACTAGTACGGGTGAGGGTGGTCACAGTTACTCGCCCAATATGCCTATCATCTAAGGGGAGGACCAAGTATGGAGCTCAAAACTTAACTACGTGAGATGGAATTCACTCGTTCCCGCTTTTAGGGAAACTAGAGGGGTTTTTCGCTCAAGTGCTGTCTCCAGGGCTTGCACAACGGGCACCAACCTTCTGACTGGCCCGAGAAGGGTGTTGTGTATGGTTGGACCATCAAAATATGTTGTTCATTAGAGGAGTAGTGGGGACTTAAGGAACAAGAGGTAGACACAGGGGTAAAACGGTAATTTGACCCAACCCTGTCTACGAACAACCTGTGAACTGTCGACTCATGGAAATTGGTTATATCAGTGGACACGTAATATTCTGCACTTACGGGAGTGTAGCTACGGGCTATAGTGCAGTGTTACCGTAACTAATGAATGTTGGTTAGCCGGGTCAAAGAGTTTGACAAGTTAATCTCGAATCATTGGAGCCCGTCATTATAGGTCCATTAGGTCCCTCGGCCATTGAATCTAGGTTAAAAGAAGGGTTAATGTTTTGGTATGAAATTGAAGTGTTCAATTTCACTTCAAAGAACATTTGTGTCATTTATATGAGATATAAATGATATACTATATAGTTTAATGTGAATGAGATTGATAATAAACTATAGGTTAGCCTAATTGTTGAATTAGGGCTAATTGGAGAAATTAATTGAGAGAAATTAAATTGGATCTGATTCAATTTAATGAATCCACAATTATTGCAAATGAGATTTGCAATATGAGATATGAGATATCTTATATTATGTGATTATGCAAATAAGATTTGCATAACTTATGGTTGTGGTAAAGTGGTAATAATGTGGAGATTTTAACTCCATGATTATTCCACTATATAGTCTTCTTGCAAGAAGGAATGGACTTCACTCTCTCATTTTTTGATTTTCATCAAACAGAAGAAGAGAATTCTCTCTCAATTTCTCTCAATTCTCCTCCCTCTCCAAAACCACAAGTTCCCACCAACTTCCTTCTTTCCAAAGGAAGAACAACCGAGACTCCAAGTGGTAGTGTTCGGGTCCATTCGTGGAGAGCATTTGTTGAGATCGAGAAGCACGAAGTGTTCATGAACGAGGAAGAAATTCTTGAAGTTTGTCTACAACAAGTAAGTAAACTTATTCTCGCTGTAAATTTCTTCCTTTCTAGCATGTTTAACTAAGATCTAAGTGTTATATCATTTTAACAAAATCAAGTAGCGTAATGATACCATGACGATTCGATTGTCTTCCGCTGCGCGGGGATTCTCATTCCCTTCAATTGGTATCAGAGCCATTTCGATGGTTCTTCATTATGCACTGTTTGTGTTAAAATAGGTGGGTAAATCCCCTTAAATTTCATGAGAGGAATGATGGTTTGCATAAATGGATGTTTCGTTTTTTAGCATTTTTAAATTTATTTTCTGCTTAATGAGATCAAATGTAAAGAGCCCGTGTTTTTTGGCATTTTAGAAAATAAATCGAGTCTGTAATTCCAGGTCATTCGTGGCAAGAGTTCCTGGTGTTGAGAATGCTGGGTCGACGGTGGAGGTGACAGCGTTGCAACGTTGCCCACGGCGTTGCAACGTTGCACGCGTTGAGGAGCAGTTCACGGCAGTTTTGCATACGTGGGCATTCATGCTTCATAGTGGGCAGTTTATTTTACTACATTATTTTATTTTATTAATTTATTTATTTGTAAAATGTATTTGTTTTATTCATTTAATTATTTTATTAAATAATGTTAATATAAGTGTTATATTAATGTTATTTAATTAAATATTTGCCCCTGTTGGACATGGTTCAATCCATGATGAGCTATGTTCGTCTCCCTGATTCGCTTTGGGGTTACGCATTGGAGACTACGGTATACATTTTCAATACAGTTCCGTCGAAGAGTGTTTGTAAAACATCTTTAGAACTCTGATATGGTCGTAAAACAAATTTACGTCATTAAAGAATTAGGGGATGTCCGACCAATGTGATGGTGTCAAACCCGAAGAAGTTGGAACGTCGTTCAAAGTTGTGCCTCTTTGTACGTTACCCAAAAGAGTCTAGGGGTGGTCTATTTTACGATCCCAAGGATAATAGGGTTCTTGTGTCGACAAACGCCACTTTCCTTAAGGAAAGCCCCATCAGGGATCACTTACCAAGGAGTAAGATTGTGTTAAATGAAATGGACAATTCATCAGCAAGACTTACTGATGGTGCTAGTACGTCAACAAGTGTTGTTTATCCTAGCCCGTCTAGTCATGTCCGATCTCAAGAGTTGAGAATGCCTCAACGTAGTGGGAGGACTGTCAGACAACCTGAAATTTACATGGGTTTAGCTGAAACCTAAGTCGTCACCCCTAATGATGACTGTGATGATCCATTGACCTATGATCAAGCAATGGCAAACGTTGACAAAGACAAATGGATTAAAGCAATGGACATAAAAAATCGAGTCGATGTACTTCAATTATGTTTGGGAGCTTGTGGACAAACCAGATTGGGTTAAACCTATTGGTTGCAAGTTGTTCTACGAGCGTAAATGTTGCGTAGATGGGATGGTGCAAACCTTCAAAGCAAGACTAGTGGCAAAGGGTTTACTCAGGTTGAAGGGGTTGACTATGAGGAAACTTTTTCTCCTGCTGCCATAGTAAAGTCAATAAGAATCCCTCTGGCCATTGTCGCATAGTATGACTATGGCGTATGACAGATGGATGTCAAGACCGCCTTTCTGATTAGCAACCTTGATGAGACCATCCACATGGAGCAGTCCAAGGTGTTCATTCCCGAAGGCCAAGAGCAAAAGGTTTGTCGGCTTTAAAGGTCTATTTATGGACTGAAACAACCCTCGAGGTCTTGGAATATAAGGTTTGATGAGGCAATCAAATCTTATGGCTTTGATCAAAATGTTGATGAGCATTGTGTCTACAAAAAAATCTTCATCGCATTTCTGATATTGTATGTGGATGATATCCTACTCATTCTGAATGAGGTATGGTTTCTTACTGACATTAAGGAATGTGTCACAACCCCTCCCAGCTTACTTGCTTAACCTAGGAAGAGATGCAAAGAAAGAGATAGCCAACTCTCTTCTGGCTCTCCCTGACTAACCAAAAACTAACCTAAAATTAAACGCAACACAACACGTTTGAACAAGCAAGATTGAACATTGAATACACATATAAGCACGACACATTCACTTCAAACACTATGTTCTTTAGCTAGTTATAAAGCCTTGAAGTTTATTACAACCCAACTAATATATTTTCACTACAAACCATATTCATAAGAAAGTGTATATACAAGGAGCTAAAACGGCGTGGTGGCAAACAGGTCTTTTCAAGGCCAAACACCGGGAACTCGTCTGCTACATGGGAAGAGCAAATATATGAATACATGAGCTTGGAAGCACAGCGAGTGTCTATTTTCAAAGCTTTATAAGCTTGAAGGTGAAGCATAATAATGGACAGACTATAAGTAGAAAATAACTTAACATTTGTTTGTAAACATAATGAAGCCATGGTTTCAATTTACAGGTTTAAGTCGCCACTTATGTATACCATAAATCTCATAATGCAGTACTATATTGAGGGTAGATAGATCAATACAATAAAACTCATGGCATGATACCGCATTCGAATCTTAGCGGCGGTATAGTTATATTTATACCAATAACGTTCATACCTCTCTCATGTGCACATGGAATGCCATTGGCACTTTGGTTTCCCCTAATACCTTATCTATGTCCTTCAGTATTAAGGTAAGACCATTTACTACACGAATACCTTCTCATTGTCCTTCAGTATCGGGAAATCGTGATTCCTTCCCCCCCCTCCCCCCTAAGTACCTTCTCTAATGTCCTTCAATATTAGGGGTTAACAACAAACATGGGCATAATTTGTATAACATGGAAATCATGTTTTATTAATACATATAACAATTTCTCAACATTTGCATATTATTTTCTAAACATGTTCCCAAATGGATTTACACAAGGCATTCTCTAGAGGAAATCTTACTTCCATAATTTAGTTTTCATACTTGGACTTATAGTACGAACTAATTCAAAACATGCTTAAGTTCCATCAAGAACATTATGTTAAAAACTCCATGAAACTATACATAATTAATTCCAACAAGATTCAATGATCAACATTTATATTTTGAAGAAAAACAAAGGTCAAGTATAGTTCTAAAATAGAGTCACTCACAATTACCAAAAGAGTTCCAAGGATTATAAGCTATTCCTATCTTCGTTTTCCATGAAAATTAAATCAGTAACAATAATTCCTCTCCTTATGAACCTTAAAAACAGATCTAATTCAATCCCATAACTTTATTCATAATAACCATACACACTTGGTTGTAAGGTACCTAGAAATGGAAGCACATCTCCTTCAATCTCTTGTTAGCAGTTTTTTCTTTGCACCTAAGGTTTCAGGTTCACCTTTTAGTTTGGGTTTCTCAGAATTTATCAAAACAACCACCAAATATTTTTTGATAGACCTCAACCACCAAAAGCTTAAGCTTTTAACTTACTTCAATTCAACTTTTAATATGCTTATTTTAATGGCTTACCTATCTCCTCATGAAGCTTTTAACACACTGTAGCTCCCAATTAAATAGATTCCAAAATCCGATCACGACATCCTTTAGTGCAACCTATATCATTTTGCATATTTCAACACATCTAGTACGAGTGCAAAATGATAAAAGAAAATAGTGTTTAGGGCTTACAATTTACTACCCTCTTAAGAGGAATTTCGCCCTCGAAATTCAACACGAGAAAAGTTGTGGGTACTTTTCTTTCATTTGGTCTTCGCTTTCCCATGTTGCTTCCTCGACGTCGTGATTTATCCACAACACCTTTACCAATGGTATTGACTTGTTCCTAAGCACTTGTTCTTTCCAATCTAGTACTTGTAGAGGTTCTTCCACATATGATAGATTTGTTGGGATTTATGCCCTAAACTTGTGTAATTTTGATCAATTAAATAAAGTGTTATTTGTTTTGATAATATTACAGTCTTGCTTTTATAAATCCAATAAACCAAGCTCCAAGGTTATAACGTTTATCTTGAAATCAGTGTAGTGAACACTATTTGGGTTGAGTTCAAGATTATGACCTAAATAGTCTATGGTATAAGAATAAGGTTGGAAACCTCATTCTGGTAACACCATGGATGCGGCCCACTTTGTAATTAGTACAAATGAGGTAATCCAACTCATTCATGTAGTTGACATGCGAGTGGGGGCATCCTGTATGAAAGTTCATACAAGACTGGATGGCAAATTATTAGTCTAACCAGTGTAACACCGTTAACAGGATAAGACTAGTAATTTATAGATGGTCATTAGTGACTCGACCTGAATCTTGGGCACGTTAAGATCTCCTGCTTATAGGGATTTGTCCTTAGACTAGCATAGGCGAGAGTGGTCTGTAGCCGACTAAATAACCCTACATTCTTAGGGACAGGACTTCGTTGGTAGCTGGGAACTTAACTTTGCAAGATGGAATTCACTCATTCCTCTACTGATGAATCTGATAGGTTTTTCCCTTAAGAACTGACTCCAGGTCTTGAACAACGGGGTCTCGCCCTCTATGAGGGTATGAGTCTAAGGTAGGACCTTAGACTTATTGTTCATTAGAGGATCAGTGGTGCTTAAGGATCAAAGAGGTAATCACATGGGTAAAACGGTAATTTGACCCAGTAGTGATTACGCATAACCTGTGAAGGGTCGACTCATGGGTAATGACTATATCAGTGGACACAATAATATCTACAGTGACGAGAGTGCAGCTACAAGTCTATAGTGGAGTGACTTGTAGTTAATGAATATTGATTAACTGGATCAAAGAGTTTGATGAGTTAATCTCACATCATTGGAGCTCATGATCTGTAGGTCCATTAGATCACTCCGTTGGCTCAACATGGTAATATTGAGGGAATAAAGTTAGGAGTGAAATTGAAGTGTTCAATTTCATACCTGATGAGTTATATCAAATATATATGATGTAATATATTGATATAATATATAGTTTTATTATGAATTAGATCATATATAAACTATATACTCAAGAGAGATTAAAGGATGGGTATGATGGTCATTTCCATCCCATTCCCCTATATATATAGTTGCATAAGATGCAACTACGTCAAGACTTTGAGAATGTTTTTACCAGCCTCCTTGTTGTGTTGTTGGAAGTGTTCCAAGAACAAAAATCTCTCTCACAAAATACCTGACCACTCCTAAAGAGAACCCACCTTCCTCCTTCACCTAGAGAACAATGGAGAAGATCCGGTGGTGGTGTCAATGATCGTACGAGTTCTTGTTGCTGAGATCGTGACCGTGGAGAGAGGAGCACTTGAAGAAAGGTTCTTCAAAGGTAACTTCTTGTTGTCCATTTCACGTTTATGTTTTATGTATTGTTTTACGTTCTTGTATTTTCCATTGTAACTAAATCAAGAGCGCGCGATTCGCAATCGCTTACGCTGCGGGGACATCGATTCCCTTCAATTGGTATCAGAGCCCAATTGCGTTCTTGATTTATGTTATGGAATTTTCATGAACAAGTTGGGATCTACTGTTTTGTGCATGAGATGTATGAACGATTTTTTACAAAATTAGATGTTTCAATTTTGGCACTTAAATTTACAATTTTCATTGAAATGTTCAATGTAAGGGCCCGGTTGTTTTGGGCAAATTTAATTGTAAATCGAATCTGTAAGTCCATGTCGATCGAGGCAAAGCGGTTGCTGAGAAGATCGGAGCGAAAACGAGCCAAAAACAATGGAGATTGTTGTTGTCTGTGTGCAGCCTTGCAACGCTGTTCATCGGCTTTGCATCGCCGCGCTTGAAGGAGATGGCGCGTGCAGGAGGTAGCGTTGCAACGCTGTGGCCTTGCGTAACGCTCAGCAGAAAACGACAAAGGCAACGTTGCAACGCCAGATACGTTTCACGCGAGGAGCAACGGGCATAAACATTTTTTTTTATTATTTATATTAATTATAAAAACATTTTATTTTAATATAGTTAATAATTTTAATTTTAATTAATACAATTACATTATATTAATTAAAATTATTTCTAGGGTGCCAAAATTGGTCTAAATTTTGTTATTTTAATTATGCAATTGTTGTGTAATTATTGCCATGCATAGCGTATGCTTGTATTTTCGAAATCCCACCTTAGGTTAAGCATTTTCATGCATCATTTATAATATAAGGAGTTATATTATATAGTTTGCATGATTAATTAATATAAGTTTGTTATATTCATTTTTGGACAGCATTGACATGCATTATTTTTAATGAGATGAATATGCTATGAATGTTTTATTATTCAATGATCAAGCACTATAACATAGTATGCATGTCACCTAAGGTTAATTATTAGTTTTAAAGTGTTTAGAACTTGAAAATAATAGACCTTCGGTTATCTAGTTCTAATTAGATTTGAATTAGGAACCAAGTAATTTATAAGCTATGATTAAAAGAGGAACTCTGTCTAAGGAAAGTTCTGTCTAGGCTAGGGTATTTAAGCTGACAGAAATGGAACACCCCTACTGTAAACCCGAGATCTTTCTTTGGAACTTTCTTATTATCAAACAACAAAAAGAAAGAAGAAATGAATGTTTAAAACTTGGTTTCCCATGTTTAAAAAGAAAAGTAATGAAGTGAAAGACAAAAGGAAAGCAAGGAAGAAAAAGTTTAAACCATTTTGGTTTGGTTTGCTTTAAAGACAAAAGAAGAAAAGGAAATGAAACAAATGTTTTATATTAAGTTATTTTGGTTTTGTAAAGAAAGAAGATAAAGAAAGAAAGAAGATAAAGGAAAGAAAAGAAAAGGAAAAGAAATGAAAAAAAAAAAGTGCAAAAAGACAAACTCTTCCACCGTTTGACTTTTATTAAAAAGAGTTTCTCTCCATTTTCTTCTCTTTCATCACAAACCAAGCTGAACTCTCGTGGTTGAAGGAGAAAGGAAGAAGAAGGAGGCCATTTTTGGTGATTTTGGGCTGGAGTTGCAGAAGGAAAGAGGAAAACTCAAGGGAATTCATTTTTGCAGCAGGGAAATCAACTCAGGCAAGCTCTGATTTTCTGTTCATCTCGAGCTCCACAAGAAGAGGTAAGAGTTTAGCTTTTGTTTCATGAAAGTTAACTCATATTGGAACAAAATTCGTGAAGGAAGCTCGAGCCAATTCTGATGTTAAGTTGTTGTTTTGTTAAGAGGAAGGCAGAAGACAGAAATTTGCTGTCAAATCCGAGAGGTCTCTGATGTTTTGGTTGTTCTGATCTCTATACTTGGAGTTAGAAGCTCTAATTGGTATGGTTCGAAAGCTTATTCAATTTTCTACAAGGTTTGTGAAGGAATCGTGAGAAGAAAATGATTGGAAGATGTTGTAATCTTCAGGTTAAGATTCGGGTTGCAGCAGGAAGTGAAATCTGGAACAGCAGCAG
Source organism: Trichosanthes cucumerina (assembly GCA_036507285.1). Classification (NCBI taxonomy): domain Eukaryota; kingdom Viridiplantae; phylum Streptophyta; class Magnoliopsida; order Cucurbitales; family Cucurbitaceae; genus Trichosanthes; species Trichosanthes cucumerina. Next base: position 9,643,275 of record CM071837.1, on the reverse strand, counting down.
AATCAATTTAGGGGTTAAGCGTCTGAGGTAATTTCTAACCAATACGTTAGGAATCTCATTTTCATGTCTTCATAAGAGTTTTAGAGGGTTCAAAAAGGAAGGGTTTGGTATAAAGTACATTCTTTTTGGATAAGTAATGAAGAAGTTATGGCTGTCTGAAAACAGGGCAGAAAATCTGAAAATGCTGGAATTTTTGAATGTGTGTTTTCTTGTAGTTTTGGGGTTAAAAACCATGAGCTCGAGGTTCTAATACATGAATTTGGTTTGTTTGACAGGCCAAGAGCAAATAGGTCGAGTGTACGGGCTAAGATTCTAGTTCAAGCACTGTGAGTGATAAAACGAACTTCAAAAGTGTATATATGTTTGAATTATGTTCAAAAAATGCAAGTTTTGCTAGAATAAAGTTTCAATGCATTTATGCTTTCTTTTGAACACATGTTTATGAGTATTCATGTTTTTCTAGAAATGTTTCAAGTGTTCATTGTGACCCTAAAAGTCTTTATAAAGTTTATACATGAGCATATGTTCAATGGTTGCCAAAATTTATGGAAATGTTATGATTTCAAGCAAGCATGTACTAGCAAGTATGTTTTAAAGTTTCCCAATTTTATGAATGTTTGAGTAAGCTTGAGTTTATGAAAGAAAAGATAGCGGGCATGTTCAAATGTTTTCATGTGAAATTACGAGATATTGAGCCCGAGGCTTTATGGTACCGTGTGCACACAGGTCTTATTCTCGTTGTCGACGTTGAGTGTACTCGTGACAACGGTATAGCATGTCGTGAGTCTTTGGCGGGCCCCACTACGACAAAGACGATGGGAGTCTTTGGGCGGGCCCCACTACATCGTAGAGTAAGCGTTGGTTTTATCTTTGGCGTGCCCTACACAACGTGGATTGTGAAATGTTTTTAAAAGAGTTTATTTCATTTACATGCCTTACGAGATTTGATGATATACTTGTTGGTTTTCTGAAAGTCTATTATGATTCCACGTTTACTTTCAATGCTTGAATACAAATGCATATGCTCATAGTTTTCAGGTCACATGTTTTACAAGTTACAGATATTTAACACAGTCACTCACTGAGCTTCATAGCTCATTCCTTCTATGTTTTCAAACCTTTCAGGTAGAGATCGAGCTCTCGGCTTTTTGAGATTCTTTGCCATAGTCTCTTTGAAGCTTCATAAGTTAAATACTTTGTACGTGGCTGGTTTTGTCTAGCAAGTCTCTATGTTTGTAATTATTTGTGAGGACTTGGGTGTTATAGTTGTTTGTACATTAGAGGTTGTATAAACACTGGTTGTCTTGTGTTGTTTCTGATGCACTAGACCTTTAGTTTCCTAGAGAGACTTGTGAATGGTTTCTCCTTGTATATGTTTAATAGTTGTCCAGCTTCCGCTATGTCATGTTTAAGTGTTCCATTTTCGAACATAGTATGTTTATCAGGTGAATCAGGGTCAACAGGTATTGTTAAGAGCTAAACAATGTCTGTTGGCTTCACGCCGCCTTTCGTGCTGAGTTAGCAGGTAGTTCGGGAGGGGGTGTGACAACTTGGTATCAGAGCAGTTAGCTCCATGGGAATGAGACAGGGCAAGTTAGCTCTGAGAATTAAGTGAAAGTCATAGTAAGTTATTGAGTTAGTTCAAATCGAACTAGTAGAGTATGGTTCAAGTAAGGATAAGAGCAAGTCCAGTTAGGGCTATAATATGAATAGGAGTATAGTATTGTGTATTTGAGTTAAGTATCCATAGCATGTCTAATATTTTGATATGTTATAGGAGTCATGCCACCACGCACTAGCAGGCAGCGACGCAGCGGGGATCGAGGCGGTGACACAGGATCCTACCCAAGGCCAATCTCGAGAGGGGATCTAGTGCCCCGAGAGTCCAAAGCGAGGCCAGAGATCGCGAAGCATGCCATTTCCTCACAGGAGGTAGGCGAGCCGAGAGAAAGCGAGGCCAAGTGATCCGAGAAAAGGCGTATGGAATAGAACGTCTCAAGAAATTGGGAGCCCACAGTGTTTGAGGGTTCCACAGATCGGTAGACGCCGAGGTGTGGTTGAATAAACTTGAGAAATGTTTTGACGTGATGAGCGCCTCAAGAGCGTAAAGTCAAGCTAGCCACATTCCTGCTAGAGAAAGAAGCGAGAGGATGGTGGAAGTCAATTTTAGCCAGCGGAGTGATGCACGCACTATAGATCGGCAAACTTTCAGAGGAATATTTGAAGATAAATATTACCACGGCACTTACCATGGTTAAGAGAGATGAATTTTAGAATTGAAGCAAGGATCACTTTACGTGGTGAATACGAGAGGAAGTATCTTTGAGTTATCACGGTATCTTTGAAGTAATTGTGGCATCCGAGAGTGACAGTGTCGAAGATTTGAAAGAGGGTTACGACACGAGATACGTACTCGATCCACGACCATTGCTAAGTGGGTGACTTCTCACGGTGGTAGAGACCGCGCCTACGTGTTGAGCAGAGTATAGCAGAGGCGATCGATGAGAGTGGAGCCTACTCGTGGGCTGCAACGACGAGTAGTTTTCGGGTCGCGAACAGCGAAGATTCACACAGGGTGAATGTTTCAAGTCGTCGAGGACTTTAAGAATCGAAGTGGGCGCCGATATCGAGGCGGATGAATGTTAGTGGCGCCTATCGAGGGCGAGTCAAAGAGCACCTAGTCAATGCGGATCCACAAAGAAGGCGGCGAGACAATGCAGGAGTCTGTTGCCGGTCGGCAGCAAGGAGAACTCCATGTTCAAATTGTGGCAAGAATCATCGAGGCCAATGTCTTGTTGGTGTCGTGTGTGTGTTACCGATGTGGGGCGGCGGGGCATTTCAAGAGGGTCCCACGGCTTAGAGCGCGCGCCTGAGAGGGACCGAGGAGTTGGGTCCTGAGCGGTTGAGCGTACCGAGAGTTCCGGTAGAGCTGCAGGAGAGGGCACCAGTGGTGCAAAAAGAGAAGGGAGTTGTAGGGAGACCCAGCAATGCAGGAAAGGTCTACGCTATGACTCAACAGGAAGCAGAGGATGCACGAGATGTGATTATCGGTACGATTTCTATTTGTAATGTACGCATGTGTTTTGATAGATCCAGTGCTACGCATTCCTTTGTTTCAGTTTATTCCTAACTAAGCTTAGTAGGAAGCTAGAGCCTTTATTTGAGGAGTTAGTTATATACACTCCAGTTGGTGATGCTTTACTAGTCAATTCGGTGTTGCGAGACCGTGAGGTCTTAGTAGAAGGTCTCAATATGTTAGTGGATCTTCTTCCACTAGAGTTGTGAGATGTTAGATGCAATCTTAGGGATGGATTTCTTATTCACTCATTATTCTTCCATGGATTGCCATAGAAAGGAAGTTGTTTTTAGAAAACCGGGGTTGGCTGAAGTGGTTTTCAGGGGTGAAAAGAAGATTATTTCTACGAGTTTGATTTCAGCATTCAAAGCTCGAAGTTGTTGAGAAAAGGATGCACGCAGCGTTTCTTGCTCACGTAATGGAGGTGCAGGAAGAAAAGTTAAAACCGTAAGATGTTCTTGTTGTGAACGAATTTCTAGATGTTTTTCCAGCAGATCTGTCAGGGTTGCCACTTGATAGGGGGAGAGTTCACTATTGAATTGCTACCAGGAACAACACCTATTTCACAGGGGCGCCGTATAGAATGGCTCCAAGTGAGCTCAAAGAGCTGAAGATGCAATTACAAGAACTAGTTGATAAGGGATACATCAGACCTAGTGTATCGCCCTGGGGAGCTCCAGTGTTATTTGTAAAGAAGAAAGATGGTACCCTGAGATTATGCATTGATTACAGACAGTTAAACAAAGTCACGATACGTAACAAGTATCCTTTACCCCGTATTGATGACTTGTTTGACCAGTTACGAGGAGCATCAGTATTTTCTAAGATTGATTTAAGATCGGGATACCATCAGTTAAAGGTAAGGGAATCAGATATTCCTAAGACAAAGATTCGAACTGTGTGCGGGCATTATGAGTTTCTAGTAATGCCATTCGGTTTGACGAATGCACCAGCAGTTTTCATGGACCTCATGAACAGGATATTCCACCAGTATTTGGATCAGTTCGTGATAGTATTTATTGATGATATACTAGTTTACTCAATTGACAGGAAAGCTCATGAGGAACATCTAAGGATTATTCTGCAAACACTACGAGATAAAACAGTTGTACGCTAAATTCACCAAATGTGAGTTTTAATTTGAATCGAGTAGTGTTTTTGGGGCATGTTGTCTCGGCAAATGGAGTTTGTGTGGATCCAAATAAAGTTAAAAGTTGTAGTCAAGCTGGGAAAGACCGATCGGTCATGCAGAGGCACGTAGTTTCCTAGGCTTGGCGGGATACTACAAAGTGGTTTGTTGAGGACTTCTCACGATTAGCATTACCCTTAACATGGCTTTGACAAGAAAGAATGCTAAGTTTGAGTGGTGGATAAGTGTGAACGAGTTTTCTGAGGAGTGAAAAAGAGATTAGTTACAAACACCTATTCGACACTTCCGTGAAACGGGAAAAGAGTATGTGATTTCTTTGTGATGCCTCGAGACAAGGTTTAGGGGTGTGTTACGATGCAAGAAGGAAAAGTAATAGCTTATGCATCAAGGCAATTGAAAAAGCATGAATGTAATTACCCTACCCACGATCTTGAGTTAGCAGCAGTTGTTCTAGCACTGAAGATCTGGAGACATTACTTGTTTGGTGAAAGGTGTCACATCTACACAGATCATAAGAGTCTCAAGTATATCTTTGATCGAGAGGAGTTGAATATGAGACAGAGAAGATGGTTAGAGAATCGATTAAAGATTATGATTGTACTATAGAATACCATCCTGGTAAGGCGAATGTGGTAGCAGATGCATTGAGCAGGAAGTCAAGACTTCCTAGGGATGCCTTGTGTGGTATTCGAGCAACATTTTTAAGAACTCTAAGGGATTTTAAGGCAGTTGTGAATGCAGAGAGTTCAGGGAGTCTTTTAGCTCAGTTCCAGGTCAGGTCTTCACTCGTAACAGAGGTTGTGAGAAGACAAGCAGAGGATAGTAACTTGCAGAAAATGTTTGGAAAGTCCAAACAAGGCCCAGAAGCAGAGTTTAAGATGAGATCAGACATGGCCATAGAAAGGCAAGGAAGACTATGTGTTCCGAATTTTAGTGAGCTTAAAGATGCTATTCTAGAGGAAGCTCACAGTTCAGCTTACGCTATGCATCCAGGAAGCACCAAGATGTACAAAACTTTGAAAGGAACGTATTGGTGGCCTGGGATGAAACGAGAGATAGCTGATTATGTTGATAGATGTTTGATCTGCCAACAGGTTAAACCAGTTAGACAGAGGCCAGGAGGACTCCTTAACCCACTGCCAGTGCCAGAGTGGAAATGGGAGCATATCACTATGGATTTTCTGTTTGGATTACCACACGCACTTCAAGTGGGCATGATGGTATATGGGTAATAGTGGATAGACTCACTAAAATAGCACGGTTTTTGTACCGATTAAAGCGACGCTCACGCTTGATCACCTTGCTAAGCTACACGTCGATTGAATTGTGAGTCAAGATGCGTAGTACCGGTGTCTATCGTTTCGATAGAGATCCAAGATTTACTTCTAAGTTTTGGCCTAGTTTACGTAAAGCTTTGGGAACAAAGTCAAGTTTAACAAAGATTCCATCCTCGCATGGATGGGCGATGAGAGAGGACCATCCGCACCTTAGAAGACATGTTGAGAGCATGTGTCCTTCTGGGTTTAAAGGGAGTTGGGATACTCACCTATCGCTTATGGAATTTGCTTACAATAACAGCTACCAGTCGAGTATTGGTATGGCACCATTTGAGGCTCTGTATGGAAGACCATGTAGAACGCCCGTATGTTGGAATGAAGTTGGAGAGCGGAAGCTTATCGGTCCTGAATTGGTACAAGTTACAACAGATAATGTTAAGTTAATCAGGGAGAATCTAAAGGTAGCTCAAGACCGTCGGAAGAGTTACGCAGATAAGATAAGCGCGAAAGGACTTAGAATTCCAAGTTGGAGATCAAGTTTTCTTGAAGTTATCTCCGTGGAGAGGTGTCCTTCGTTTTTTGGTAAGAAGGGTAAACTAAGCCCTAGATATATTGGTCCTTATCCGATGAACTTGGGACGAGTTGGGCAGCCTGACCTCTGATCTGAAGTTGCAGTGAGAACTATCTCGAGTACATGATGTATTTCATGTGTCCATGTTGAGGAAGTATATCCCAGATCCGACACATGTGTTGCAAGCACAAACCGATTGAGTGAAAGAAGACATGAGTTACGTTGAGGATGCAGTTCAAATCCTCGACGGGGAAAGAACAAGTTTTGAGGAACAAGACAATCCCACTCGTGAAGGTTCGTTGGAGACATCACGGAGTGGAGGAGGCAACACGGGAGTTAGAGGATCTAATGAGGAGGAAGTACCCAATGATTTTCACTTAAAGACTACTCAATTTAGAGGACGAAATTTCTTAAGGGGAGGTAAGTTGTAAACCCGAGATCTTTCTTTGGAACTTTCTTATTATCAAAAACAACAAAAAGAAAGAAGAAATGAATGTTTAAAACTTGGTTTCCCATGTTTAAAAAGAAAAGTAATGAAGTGAAAGACAAAAGGAAAGCAAGGAAGAAAAAGTTTAAACCATTTTGGTTTGGTTTGCTTTAAAGACAAAAGAAGAAAAGGAAATGAAACAAATGTTTTATATTAAGTTATTTTGGTTTTGTAAAGAAAGAAGATAAAGAAAGAAAAAAAAGATAAAGGAAAGAAAAGAAAAGAAAAGAAAAGAAATGAAAAAGCAAAAAAGTGCAAAAAGACAAACTCTTCCACCGTTTGACTTTTATTAAAAAGAGTTTCTCTCCATTTTCTTCTCTTTCATCACAAACCAAGCTGAACTCTCGTGGTTGAAGGAGAAAGGAAGAAGAAGGAGGCCATTTTTGGTGATTTTGGGCTGGAGTTGCAGAAGGAAAGAGGAAAACTCAAGGGAATTCATTTTTACAGCAGGGAAATCAACTCAGGCAAGCTCTGATTTTCTGTTCATCTCGAGCTCCACAAGAAGAGGTAAGAGTTGAGCTTTTGTTTCATGAAAGTTAACTCATATTGGAACAAAATTCGTGAAGGAAGCTCGAGCCAATTCTGATGTTAAGTTGTTGTTTTGTTAAGAGGAAGGCAGAAGACAGAAATTTGCTGTCAAATCCGAGAGGTCTCTGATGTTTTGGTTGTTCGGATCTCTATACTTGGCGTTAGAAGCTATAATTGGTATGGTTCGAAAGCTTATTCAATTTCCTACAAGGTTTGTGAAGGAATCGTGAGAAGAAAATGATTGGAAGATGTTGTAATCTTCAGGTTAAGATTCGGGTTGCAGCAGGAAGTGAAATCTGGAACAGCAGCAGAATCAATTTAGGGGTTAAGCTTCTGAGGTAATTTCTAACCAATACGTTAGGAATCTCATTTTTATGTCTTCATAAGAGTTTTAGAGGGTTCAAAAAGGAAGAGTTTGGTATAAAGTACATTCTTTTTGGATAAGTAATGAAGAAGTTATGGCTGTCTGAAAACAGGGCAGAAAATCTGAAAATGCTGGAATTTTTGAATGTGTGTTTTCTTGTAGTTTTGGGGTTAAAACCATGAGCTCGAGGTTCTAATACATGAATTTGGTTTGTTTGACAGGCCAAGAGCAAATAGGTCGAGTGTACGGGCTAAGATTCTAGTTCAAGCAATCGTGAGTGATAAACGAACTTCAAAAGTGTATATATGTTTGAATTATGTTCAAAAAATGCAAGTTTTGCTAGAATAAAGTTTCAATGCATTTATGCTTTCTTTTGAACACATGTTTATGAGTATTCATGTTTTTCTAGAAATGTTTCAAGTGTTCATTGTGACCCTAAAAGTCTTTATAAAGTTTATACATGAGCATATGTTCAATGGTTGCCAAAATTTATGGAAATGTTATGATTTCAAGCAAGCATGTACTAGCAAGTATGTTTTAAAGTTTCCCAATTTTATGAACAAATTTGAGTAAGCTTGAGTTTATGAAAGAAAAGATAGGCAGGCATGTTCAAATGTTTTCATGTGAAATTCTGAGATATTGAGCCCGAGGCTTTATGGTACCGTGTGCACACAGGTCTTATTCTGTTGTCGACGTTGAGTGTACTCGTGTGACAGCGCTGCCATCGTGAGTCTTTGGCGGGCCCCACTACGACAAAGACGATGGGAGGCTTTGGCGGGCCCCACTACATCGTGAGAGTAAACGTTGGTTGTATTGGCGTGCCCTACACAACGTGGATTGTGAAATGTTTTTAAAAGAGTTTATTTCATTTACATGCCTTACGAGATTTGATGATATACTTGTTGGTTTTTTCAAAGTCTATTATGATTCCACGTTTACTTTCAATGCTTGAATACAAATGCATATGCTCATAGTTTTGAGTCACATGTTTTACAATTCTGAGATATTTAACATAGTCACTCACCGAGCTTCATAGCTCATTCCTTCTATGTTTTCAAACCTTTCAGTAGAGATCGAGCTCCCGGCTTTGAAAGTTACTTCCATAGTTTCTTTGAAGCTTCATAAGTTAAATACTTTGTACGTGGTTTGGTTTTGTCTAGCAAGTCTCTATGTTTGTAATTATTTGTGAGGACTTGGGTGTTATAGTTGTTTGTACATTAGAGGTTGTATAAACTTTGGTTGTCTTGTGTTGTTTCGATGCACTAGACCTTTAGTTTCCTAGAGAGACTTGTGAATGGTTTCTCCTTGTATATGTTTAATAGTTGTCCACTTCCGCTATGTCATGTTTAAGTGTTCCATTTTCGAACATAGTATGTTTATCAGGTGAATCGTGGTCAATGTGTATTGTTAAGAGCTAAACAATGTCTGTTGGCTTCACGCACGCCTTTCTTCGTCTTTGAGTTAGCAGTAGTTCGGGAGGGTGTGACACCTACCTAAACCGACTGTGAGTGAAATTTAATCGAGAGAGCCTTATAAATTATCAGAAAGCGTCAATGAGTTTATTAAGGGGTTAATAAACTAGAAATCCTAGGTTTAATATAAGGAGTTATATTAACAAACTTAGGATAAAATCAATATAAGAGTTATATTGATTATCAATATAAGAGTTATGTTGATAGATATAGGTAAAACCATTAGTCGGGTTTTAGCCTAAAAAAGATTCCTATAGACTTAAAGTATTTAGTGGGAGGAAAAAGTGTATGAGATACATATTTCTCCACCTACGGTATCTCCGGGAAGTTCACACCGTGAGACTCATACTTGGCCTCGTGGTGCAAACGGGAGTGTCCCCCTTCTGATGGTGTTTGTATGAGTCAATACCAAGGTGAATGGAGAGGGTACTTATAGTGAGTGGGAGCAGGTTTAGTGAAAACAAAACCTACAGTCTCTTTTGTCGGTTTACATCGTTAGACCACTATGGTAAGCCTGCTAGTTTGGCCTGGACCAGACAATCCCTTCGGAGGGCTTGATCATAGGGGATCTAAGTAGACACCCGAAAGGGATAAAGATTTCTTTAGACTATTTTCCAGACTAGTCCTTCGTTCGGCGAATTTTATTGGATCGAGGCTCTGGGATCTAAAGACAAAGGGTTACACTCACAGGATACATAAGTTGTGTATGTATTCAGACCGAAAAATGGTAACTAAAACCTATGGGAATAAGAGTTATTCTGGTGTTAGGTTTTGGTCAAGAGTGTCTTGATCCAGAGGAGGGGTGTTTTTTATTACCCTTAGGTGTCATAGATTCTAAACATTTGGAGTATCATTGAAAATTATCAATGCCTAGGAATCATTTGATAATTAGCTAAAACATGATTGGATTAGAGTTATAGCAAGAAACTCATACTAGTTTGTTTGTAAATTTTTCAGCAAAAATGTCTAGCTCTATGATTTCCTTATTTGGTGTGAAAAAAGTTAACCGGAGAGAACATAGTGAAATCGAGGGATGGACTCAACATAATTTTGGCTACACATGATCTTAATTTCGTTATCAATGAGGAGTGACCTCAATTTCCTACTCAAAATGCATCTCAAGCTGTTGAGGATGCGTATGACCGCTTGATTAATGCGAACAAAAAGGCGAAAGCCTATATCCTTGCTAGCATACCTGATGATTTAGCTAGGAGGCTGGAGGGCAAGGTCTCAGCTCGAGAGATCATGGATTTTGTGCTAAATTTGTCTAGACAGCCGTCCAAACAAATTCGACCTGAAGCCCTAAAATTCGTTTATAACGCACGTCTGAAGGAAGGTACATCGGTGAGAGAACATGTTCTCAATCTGATTGCCCACGTCAATATAGCGGAATTAAACGGATCGGTCATAGATGAGAAACGTCAGATTTTGTTCATCCTAGAATCTTTTTCGAAGAGTTTTCAGCGATTCCGTAGCAATGCAGCGATGAACAACATAGAATATGATCTGACTTCTCTGCTATATGAGCTGCAGAACTATCAGTTTCTTATGGATGATAAAAGACAACAAAATGGAGAAGCAAATTTGTTTGCTCATTCCAAAAGTCCTCAAGAGGATTCATCCTCTGGGACAAAGAACTGCAACCATACGTCTGGACTTAAGATGATACAGGAGAAAAGGAAAATCAGCAAATAAAGAGCAATCGTCTGGCAAAGAAAAGTTGTTACTTGATAACATGTAGCTTAAGGGTTTATTAGAAACCTCATTTCTTGCCTTAACGAACATTGTACTTCTCTGTCTTTTCAATTGAATAAAAAGTTGATTTCATTAGAAAAGTATTGTACTATGTGTTGCTCTTCTTGAGAATTATTTGCAAATGGTTTAATTCAATTAAAATAGTTTTAACAAGTGAATTTTTTAATTGCAAGTACATGAACTAATTTATCCTAAAGAAAATGCTCATCTTTGGCATCTAAGATTGGGTAACATTAATCTCAATAGCATTGAGAGATTGGTAAAGAATGGACTTCTAAACGAGTTAGAAGAAAATTCTTTGCCACTATGTGAATCCTGCCATTCAGGTATTCGAAGTGGATTTAGACGCCCTCATAGTTTCTGTCGTTCAGGTTCCACCTGCTGAAAAATTAAACATTTAGAGACATACTCTGCTATCTCTTGTTTCATTCCATGGCACCCATAATGGTTCTTTATGGTCCGATACATTTTTGTACCTCCTGGATGCATCACATAGGTTGAACTATGTGCTTCCTCTAGTATTGCATTTCTCAAAGTTTCAGCTTTAGGTACATGAAATCTACCACACTTCATCAACGCTCAATCACGCCTTACTTCATAATCTTCTCTCTCATTTAACTTCACCTCTTCAATCAGTTTTTTCAAGGCACGGTCTTTGGCTTGACTTGAGATAGCATCATTAATTAAGTCTTACCTGAAAATGAGCTAAAAAATTCCCTTTGTCACCAACATACACTTTTGCATTAGAACTCTTTAGTTCCTCAAATATAGCCACTCTAACAGCAGTAAGTGAACTACTATGTCGCTTTGACTTCCTACTTAGTGCATCAACTACAACCCTAGCCTTTCATGGGTGGTATTCAATCGCGCAATCATAATCTTTTATCAACTCAAGCCCCCGTCGTTGTCTCAAATTCAACTCTTTCTGTTCGAAGATATATTTTAAGCTTTTATGATCGGTGTAAATACAACACTTCTCACCAAACAGATAATGCCTCCAAATCCTTAAAGCTAACACCACAGCTGCGAGCTCCAGATCATGAGTAGGATAATTACATTCATGCTTTTTCAACTGCCTTGACGCATAAGCGATCACTTTTCCATCATGCATAAGCACACATCAAAGGCCCGGATGTGAGGCATCACAGTAAACCTCAAACTCTTTTCCCGTGGTGGGTAGAGTTAGTACCGGTGTTGTGACATGTCTGTTCTTTAACTTTTGAAAACTTTTTCCACACCCTTCACTCCACTCAAACTTCGTATTCTTCTGTGTCAAACTGGTTAATGGAAGAGTTATCTTCGAAAACCCCTCGACAAAACGTCGATAATATCCTGCATGTCCTAAAAACTACGGACTTCCGTTATTGAAGTGGGTTGTTCCCACTTAACTATAGGTTCTGTTTTCTGAGGATCCACATGAACTCCAGCTGCTGACACTACGTGTCCCAAAAACACAACCTGTTCTAGCCAAAACTCACAATTACTAAATTTGTCATACAACTTCCGATTTCGTAATGTCTGTAGTACTATTTTGAGATGTTCTGCATGCTTCTCTTTACTTTGTGAATACACCATGATGTCATCAATAAATACTATCCCAAACTGATCAAGGTAAGGATGGAATACCCGATTCATGAAATCCATGAATGTTGTTTGGACATTTATTAACCCGAATGGCATTACCAAGAATTCGTAATGCCCATACCTTGTCCTGGAAGCTGTTTTCGGTACATCATAATCATTGATCTTCAATTGATGGTAACCTGATCGTAAATCAATGTTTGAAAACACTTAGGCACCCTTTACTTGATCGAACAAGTCATCTATGCGGGGCAAATGATATATGTTACGTATTGTTACCTTATTTAGTTGTGGGTAATCAATACATAATCGTAATGTCCCATCCTTCTTTTAATCAAACAACACAGGTGCTACCCACAGAGATATGCTTGGTCGAATATAACCCTTATCCTCCAACTCCTGCAACTGAGTTTTCAATTCTTTTAATTCATTCGGTGCCATCCTATACGGGGCTTGAGATATTGGCGTTTTTCCTTGCATCAAGTCTATGGTAAACTTCACCTCTATCAGATGGCAACCCTGTTAGCTTCTCTGGGAAGACATCTAAATACTCACATACTACTGAAATGTCTATAGGATTCAATTTACTCACCGGTGCACAAACTACATATGCAAGATATGTTGTACAACCTTTCTTCAATAATTTTCTAGCTTTAATAGTTAATATCATACAAGTAAGTAATATCTTCCTCAGTGTCGCCTGACTTCCTCAACACATCTTCCTTCCTATGACAGTCCATTAAGGCATGATACCTAGATAAGAAATCCATCGCCAAGACAACGTCGAACTCTTGAAGATCGAAGGGAATCAGTTCAGTTGTCATAGTCATACCATTCACTTTCACCATACAATTAGTATAAACACTACAAACTATCGACATATCACCAATAGTAGCATAAATACACAACTCCTCATATAAAGGTTCTAACTTCGCAACAATGCTAGCAACAAACATTTTAGAGATAAAAGAATGTGTAGCTCCTTGATCTAATAATGCATGTGCAGGTTTACCACATATAGAAAGTGTACCCATAACCACTTCTAGTGCATCCTCTGCCTACTGTTGTGTCTTGGCGTAAATCTTCCCCTATTGTTGGGGTCGACCTACATGTCCTTCCGCTTAGCACTACTAGTGCCTTCTCCTCCAGCTACCCCCAGTATTTTCTTTCTTTGGTTCACATCCGCGACGTGGTTCCTCAGAGTGACCGCCTTGCCCACAGTTAAAACATACATTTTCGCCACTCAAAAATTGACCCCAATGATACTTTCCACAAGTGTTCCACAAAGGTTTCCTTGTTTAACTAGCTACTGACTCACTGCCTTGCCCTGTACGGGAGTCCCTTGTTGATCCTATCAGAAAACTTGATCCTTGCTGCCTCTGTCTTTGCCCCCCGCCCACTGTGCATCCTTGGAGTAGACTGCCCACAACGATGGGGTTTAAAGCTCCCTTTTCCATAAAGACCAGGAGTGAATCTCCTATTATCTCCTCGTTGGAATCGGTCTCGTGATAAACAAACAGAATAAGTGGCATGACCACAACCTACAACTCCTTTTCCCATTCTGCCATCTACTAGGCTTCGCTCTACCCGTAATGTCGTCTCCACAAGCTTAGACAACACAACCCACTCCAAACTTGCTGTCACAGACCATCCTCGAACCTATTGCATCGATCTATCTCGTTTGCAACAATAGTGCTAGCATACTTTAATAACTAAGTGAACTTCTTCTCATATTCTGTTACTGTCATCGATCCCTTAACAAGTCCTAGAAACTCGTTCCTCTTTGCATGACGATAAGAGCTTAGATAATAGTTATCTTCAAAGGCCTTTTGAAACTCTTTCCAGCTCCAAGCTTCGCCTTTTCTTCTCTCTGTTATTTTTCACCAATCATCTACTCCTTTCTAGAGCAAGAATGCTGCTAAATAGACCTTCCTGTCTCTAGGGCATTGCATGACCCTACAACACTTCTCAATCAGATTTAACCAAACCTCAAAGATCGCTGGATCTGGCGTGCCTTCAAATTTTGTTGCACCTAAGGCCGTCAGTCTTTCAATGCCATACTTCTTATTTGGAACTGCTTGTGTTGATCCAACACTTTCAGCTAATCTTTGAGTTATCCTCGTAAAGATCTGTTCCTCCATGTTCACCTTTTGTTGAGGATGACTAGATTCCCCCTCTGATAACTCTCTTCCTCTATCACCAGTAGCTTTTTGAGTTCCGACCTCCACTTGCCTTCCTCGTTTGAAACCTCCAGCCATGGTCCTAAATTATATAGTCTTATTAAAATAGTTAAGACAACAAGCTCCTAGTTTAATGCATCAACCTAGTTCCCTTCCCAGAAACTTTTGCTCTGATACCAAGTTGTCACAACCCGTCCCTTCCTACTTGCTTAACCTAGGAAGAGACACAAAGACAGAGGAAACTGACCCTTTTACTGGCTCTCCCAGAATAACCCAAGACATAACCTAATATTAAGCTCAACACAACACGTTCGAACAAGAGAGATTGAACACTGAAATACACATATAAACGAAACACATTCACTTCCGGTACTATGTTTTTTAGCTAGTCATAAAGCTTTAAAGTTTATTACAACTCATCTAATATGTTCTCACTACAACCCATATACGAAATAATGTGTATATACAAGGAGCTAAGACGGCGTGGTGGCAAACAGGTCTTGTCAAGGCTGAGCACCGGGAACTCGTCTGCTACTTAGGAAGAGCAAACATAATGAATACATGAGCTGTGAAGCCCAGTGAGTGACTATTTTTAGAACATTAGAAGCTCAAAGGTGAAACATAATAATGGGAAGACTATAAGTAGAAAATAACTTAACATTTGTTTTTAAACATAATCAAGCCATGCTTTCAATTTATATGTTTAAGTCACCACTTATGTATAGCATAAAAACTCAAAATGTAGTACTATAACGAGGGTATATAGATCAACGACGTAGATGCTCATAACAATAAAACTCATGGCACGATACCACTTTCGAACCTTAGTGGTGGTAGAGTTATATTTGCATCAATAACGTTCATACCTCTCTCACGTGCACGTGGAATGCCATTGGCTCTTTGGTTTTCCCTAATACCTCCTCTATGTCCTTCAGTACTAAGGTATGAAAATTTACCCCATTGTCCTTCAGTATAGGGAAATCATGGGCATAATTTGTTTACCATGGAAATCATGTTTTAATAATACATACAAAAATTTCTCAACATTGGCATATTATTTTCTAAACATGTTCCTAAGTGGATTTACCCAAAGCATTCTCTAAAGGAAATAATACTTCCATGATTTAGTTTCCATACTTGGTGTTAAAAACTCCATGAAACTATACATAATTAATTCAACCATGATTCAATGATCAACATTTATGTTTTTGAAGTAAAACAAAGGTTAAGTATAGTTCTAAAATAGAGTCACTCACAATCACCCAAAGAGTTCCAAGGATTATAAGTTATTCCTATCTTTGTTTGCCCTGAAAATGAAATTAGTAACATTAATTCATTTCCTTATGCACCTTAAAAAATAGATCTAATTCAATCCCATAACTGAATTCAAAATAACTATACACACATGGTTGTAAGGTATATAGAAATGGAAGAACATCTCCTTCAATCTCTTGCTACCAATTTTTCCCTTGCACCTAAAATTTAAGGTTAAACTTTCAACTTGGATTTCTCAAAATTTATCAACAGAACAATCCAATATTTTTTGAAAAACCTCAAGTACAACATTAGCTTACTTACCTCAAAATTTCAGCTTCTAATTCCTCCTCACAAGCTCAAAAGAGCCTGATCTCCTCACACTGTTCTGCTACCCGAGAACTTTGAATACCTCTTTTTATTCTACACTATTCTCTTTCTTTCTCTTCGTAATTTTACAAACGTCGGCCATTTCCGTATTCTACACTCAATTTCATAGATTTTGAGTAAAAAAATCATCGAATTTGGTTCAGTAAATTAAGAGATATGGTCGTTTGAAGTTGACCCATTTCCTAGTAGCTTGCTGTTTTCCTATGAACTTGACAGCACCTACTTGATAATTTAACTTCGAGACTTCACCTCCTTTGGCCAGCTCCTACTACCATATTTACATCATAACCCCCTTTCTAAAACACGAAAATAAGTAAGTAATTTAACCCTAAGCATTTAGCCAACTTATTCTAAGTTCGTGAGATCCCATATTTACATCATAACCCCCTTTTTAAAACACGAAAATAAGTAAGTAAATAAACCCTAAGCATTTAACAAACTTATCCTAAGTTCGTGAGATACAAGATATTCCATTCAATACATATTGCACTTAAAATATCCGCAATTTGCTAATGATTTTAACTTACTTCAATTGAACTGTTAATATGTTTATTTCAATGGCTTACCTATCTCCTTATGATGCTTTAAAACATTGTAGCCCCCAATTTAATAAACTCCCAAATCCGATCACGAAATCCTTTATTGCAACCTACATCATTTTGCATATTTCAAAACATCATGTACGAGTGCAAAATGATAAAAGAAAATAGAGTTTAGGGCTTAAACATGGAGTGTAAAGTGGTGCATTTGAGCACTCGTAAATACGTGGTAACGCTGCCAACGGTGTTGCAACACTACGTGCATGATCGACGGTTCCAACGACCACTTTGCGAGGGCGTGGGCAGTTTCTCTATTTTTCATTCGTGCGGCGTTTTATTTAGTATTTTATTTATTTTTAATATGTAAAATGTATTAATTTTATTTATTTCATTAATTAATATTAATATAAAGGTTATATTAATGTTAATTAATTAAATAAATGCCCCTAAGTACCAAAACCGGTCCATTTTTTGCTATTTAATTATTTTATGCATGAGATGTATGATTTAATTATTTCTATGTGCATAATGCATGTCATGTAGATTTAAAAATCCCACCTTAGGTTAAACATGTCATGCATCATTTATATTATAAGTGTTATAATATAGTATGCATGATAGGTTATATTATAAGTGTTATAATATAATTAAAATTGTCTTATAATTTATTTAATATAAGTGTTTTCACCATCAACGGGTGAGCTATAGTATGGCGAAGCATTAAGCAAGGATGCATCACAAACTTCACAGTGGAGGTTGAATATGTAGCTCCTTGTGAAACAGCTAAGGAGGTTGGGTGGGTAAGGAATTTCTTGACTGATTTTGAAGTCATTCCAAATATAGAATTGCTTATCACCTTATACTTTGAAAACAGTGGTGTTGTAGCCATCTCTAAATAACCTCGTAGCACCAAACGAGGGAAGAACATGGAGAGAGAATATCATCTCATTCGTGAGATAGTGAAACAAGGAGATGTCATACTCACCAAGATGGCTTCGAAGCAAAATATTGTTAATCCATTTACGAAGACTCTAACAGCTAAAGTGTTCGAGGGTCATCTGGAGTGTCTAGGTGTAGAGATATCTAATTAATGTAATCTAGGGAAAGTGGGAGATATCTATTGGGTAAAAGGATGCGCTAATTTACTTTATTTTTATATCGTATTGTTTTTTATTTTACGTACCCACGAAACTAGAGTTTTAGTTTAAGTGGGAGTTTGTTGGGTTTTATGCCCTAAAATCATAATCAAATTAGGCATGGAGATATTTACATGCAAGCATGCTTTAGAAAATTTAGAATAAACTAAAAAAGGGCTTCAAAATTGAATGGAATGAAAATCCCCGCGCAACGGAAGACGATCGAATCGTCAAGGTATCGGTACGCTACTTGAACTTCGTTAAACCGATCTAATGCTTAGATCTAAGTTAAACATACAAAAGTAGAAAGAAAAACAATGAGAAAAACGTACTTACTTGTTGTAAACAATTCTTCAAAAGTTCTTCATTAATCACGAACACTTCGTGCTTCTCAACGAACGCTTCTCTCGATCAAACTCGAACAAACACCACCAATTGGAACCTTGGTTGTTCTTCTCTTCGAAATAGGAGAATGGTGGGATTCTTTTGTGTTTTGCTGAGGAGAGATTTAGAGAGAAAAATAGACTCTTCCCTTTGGTGAAATCCAAAAAATGAGAGTGAGAGAATCAATTCCTTCATGTAATAATGGATTAAATAGTGGAGTTAAAATCATCACATTATCACCATTTTACAACAACCATAGGTTATGCAAATCATATTTCCATAACCATATAATATAAGAAATCTCATATCTCATATTGAAATTCACATTTGCAATAATTGTGGATTAATTAAATTGAATCACATCGAATTTAATTTCTCTCAATTAATTTCTCCAATTAGCCATAATTCAACAATTAGGCTAACCTATAGTTTATTATGAATCTCATTCACATTAAACTATATATTATATCATTCATATCTCATATAAATGACATAAATGCCTCTAAGTGAAATTGAACACTTCAATTTCACACCAAAACTCTATCCCTTCTTTTAACCCACATGGAGCCAATCGAGGGACCTAATGGACCTACAACAGTGACGGGCTCCAATGATCCGAGAATAACCTATCAAACTCTTTGACCAAGTTAATCAAAATTCATTAGCTATAGTAACACTCCACTATAGCTAGTAGATGCACTTCCATCAGTGCAAAATATTACGTGTGCATAGATATAATAACCATGAGTCAACCCTTCACTGGTTGTTCGTAGAAACGGCTGGGTCAAATTACCGTTTTTTCCTTGTGTCTACCTCTTGTTCCTTAAGTCCCCATTGCTCCTCTAATGAACAAACAATCGTGATGGTCCAACAATACACAACACCGTTATAGGGCAAGTGAGAAGGTGGGTGCCCGTTGTCCAAGTCGTGGAGACAACACTTAATGGAACAACCCCTCTAGTTCACCTAAAGGTGAGAACGAGTGAATTCCATCTCGCGTAGTTAAAGTTTGTTGTGGTT
Source organism: Trichosanthes cucumerina (assembly GCA_036507285.1). Taxonomy (NCBI): domain Eukaryota; kingdom Viridiplantae; phylum Streptophyta; class Magnoliopsida; order Cucurbitales; family Cucurbitaceae; genus Trichosanthes; species Trichosanthes cucumerina. The sequence continues at coordinate 9,624,111 of CM071837.1, read as the reverse complement.
AACTCAGAGTATGGTGCGTGGACGTGGACGTGGTAGAGTTGTGGCTGGTGGGCGTGGTCGTGGAGGCTGAAGAGGTCGAGGTCGTGGAGCCCGTGGCCAGGGCCCGGTAGTGGACCCACCAATGGATGAGCACTCCGAGCATCAGGAGGAGCTTAATCGTAACACACCCGGTGTCGGGAGCCAGTGAGCATGTTGATGAAAAACCTCGGGAGCGAGGAACCACGGGCCGCATGCACCGGCTCCCAGAACTATGGCGGGGACTCCAAGAGATCCTGCAGGCAACTTTGGCTAGTCAGACGGCGCTGCTTAACCAGGTCACCCAAGTTCTGGGGGTGATGGCTAACCAAAATCAGGGAGCGCAGAACCAGAACCAGGCAGCTCCAACTCAGAACGAAAGATAGACTGCCCAGACACGTGGAGCCACTATAGAGGAGGCTAGATACCTTCGGGACTTCATAAAATACGAGCCACCTCTCTTCGATGGGCAAGGAGTTGACCATGTGGCTACAGAGGCATGGTTCGGGATGGTGGAAGACATATTTGAGCGCATGTGTCGCTTTGCCGACGGCAGAGAGTCCGGTCTGTGATTTACACACTCGAGAGGACGAGCCTATGTATGGTGGAAGACTGCCTCGCGGTCCATTGACGTCAGTGAAGGGCCTATAACGTGGGCGCAGTTCCAGGAAGCATTCTAAGAGAAGTACTACCCAGACGCGATGAGAATCGAGAAGCAGACTGAGTTTCTACACCTGAAGCAGGGACCGAATCAGTCGGTCGAAGAGTATGAACACGAGTTCACAATGTTGTCCCGGTTTGCTGCAGAATTGGGGGACACAGACAAGAAGAAGATTGAACGGTTCCTCACGGGTCTGCGAGGAGGGTTACGTGGGTATGTAGCTGCCCATGACCCAAAGACCTATGTCGCGGTTGTTCGAGTGGCCACCTTGATCGATGCAGATTCGAAACAACATGGGAATAGTGTTGGCCAGACGTCAGGGGCAGGGCAGACTTCTGGGTTAGGTCAGAAGAGGAGACACGATCAGGCCTTCCCTAGGCCAAACCGACCTGGAACGCAGGGGCAACAGTGGGCCCAAGGAGCAGGCAGAGGCGCGTGCCCTAACTGTGGAGGGCAGCATAACAGAGGAGCTTGCCCGGCAACCACCAAAGTTTGTTTCCATTGTGGTAAGGTGGGCCATATGGCGTCAGTATGCAGGCAAAAGAAGATATCAGACTTGAGAGTGTGTTATATATGTCGGAAGGAAGGCCATGTGGCCTCAGCGTGCCCGGATAACAGAAATGCTGGAAACCAGGAGGGTCGCCAGAGAGGAGGAGCGTATGCTAATGCTGGGCGAGCCGCGGAGGGTGCTGGTAAAGTCGTCACAGGTACTCTGCCTATTCTCGGTCATTTAGCTTTTGTACTTTTTGATTCTGGTTGCACGCACTCCTTTATTTCTGCACTGTTTGTGGGGCAAGCCCAGCTAGAAGTAGAGCCCTTAGGTTTTAGCCTATCAGTTGCAACCCCTGTAGGGGCTGAGTTAGTGACACGGGAAAAAGTGAAGAACGGTTAGGTCTCGGTGGAAGGTTGCTCGTTGGAAGTGACCTTGATTGTCCTTGAGATGAGTGACTTTGATGTAATCCTGGGCATGGATTGGTTAGCAGCAAATCATGCCAACATCGATTGTCACAGCAGGGAGGTTGTGTTCAAGCCTCCGTCAGAACCGAGTTTTAAATTTAAAGGGAGCGAGTAAAAAACGGTTCCCAAGGTGATCTCAGCATTTAAGGCGAGTAAGTTGGTTGGTCAAGGGGCTTGGGCCTTCTTGGCAAGTGTGACGGACTTGAGAAGGGAGAAAGGAGACGTGTCGTCAGTGCCAGTAGTCAGGGAGTTCGCTGATGTATTCCCTGAGGATTTGCCAGGTTTGCCTCGGTCGAGGAGGTGGATTTGATATTGAGTGGGAGCAGCACCGCACCATTGTCGAAAGCTCGCATCTGAATGGCCCCACCGAGTTAAAGGAGCTCAAGACTCAATTGCAGGAGTTGTTGGACAAGGGCTTCATTCGCCCTAGTGTCTCTCCGTGTGGTGCGCCGGTACTTTTTGTGAAAAAGAAGGATGGGTCGATGCGCCTTTGCATTGACTATCGAGAGTTAAATAAGGTGACGGTAAAGAACAAGTACCCGCTCCCCAGAATTGATGATCTGTTTGACCAGCTGCAGGGAGCCACAGTGTTCTCTAAGATTGATTTGCGCTCGCTACCACCATTATGCGAATAATAAAAGAAGAAGATATCCCAAAGACAGCCTTCAGATCCAGGTATGGACATTACGAGTTTACCGTGATGTCGTTCGGTTTGATAAATGCCCCGACTGTGTTCATGGGCCTGATGAATAGGGTGTTCAAGGAGTTACTGGACACCTTTGTAATTGTATTCATCGACGACATCCTAGTTTACTCAAAGTCGAGCGAATAGCACGAGAACCACCTGAGGAAGGTCTTGACCGCTTTAAGAGAGAATCAGTTGTACGCCAAGTTCTCCAAGTGTGAGTTTTGGCTGTCGCAGGTGTCCTTCTTAGGGCATGTAGTATCTAAGGAGGGTGTCTCTGTAGATTCGTCAAAGGTGGAAGAGGATTCAGATTGGCCCCGACCCAAGACTGTCACTGACGTTCGTAGTTTCTTGGGTTTGGCTTGCTACTACCGACGATTTGTGAAAGACTTTTCCAAGATTGCCACACCCCTTACTCAGTTAACACGGAAGGGGAATGCTTTCGTGTGGAGTGAGGCGTGCGAGGCAAGCTTTCAGGATTTGAAGCAGAGGTTGATTTCAGCTCCAGTGCTTACAGTGCCAGATGGATCAGGATACTTTGTGGTTTACAGTGATGCTTCGAAGAAGGGCTTGGGTTGTGTTTTGATGCAGAACGGGAAGGTAATTGCTTATGCCTCTCGTCAGTTGAAAGACTATGATAAAAACTACCCGACCCACGACTTAGAGTTAGCGGCAGTGGTCTTTGCCTTAAAAATCTGGAGACACTATTTGTATGGTGAGAAGATCCAGATGTATACAGACCACAAGAGCTTGAAGTACTTGTTCACGCAGAAAGAATTGAACATGAGACAACGTAGGTGGTTGGAGTTGGTGAAGGATTACGAGATTGAGATCTTGTATCACCCGGGAAAGGCAATTGTGGTTGCCGATGCCCTTAGTAGGAAAGTAGCTCACACGTCGGCCTTGGTTACGAAGGAGTTTAATTTGCGAGTCGATATGGAGCGTGTCGGTATTGTCGTGATGGTAGGGCAGATCATGGCTCAGTTAAACCAGTTGTTAGTGCAACCGACTCGGAGACAGCGAGTTCTAGATTCCCAACAGGGGAACCCCGGTCTTGTGGATTGGTGGGAACAGGCCAGGTCGGGCCAAGAGAGTGAGTTCTCAGTGTCATCAGATGGGGGCTTGTTGTTCATAGGGCGGTTATGCGTTCTAGATGTAAGTGGCCTGAAGGAGGAAGTTCTAGCCGAGGTTCACAGTTCCCCTTTCTTAGTGCATCCTGGTAGTACTAAAATGTATCAGGACCTGAAACAGTTCTACTAGTGGAGTGGAATGAAGAAAGACGTAGCGGAGTTTGTTATCAAATGTTTAGTCTGCCAACAAGTTAAAGCCCCGAGGTAGAAGCCGGCAGGGCTACTGCAACCCTTAGAGGTACCTCAGTGGAAATGGGAGGAAGTTTCGATGGATTTCATTCCAGGTCTACCCTGAACCGTTAGAGGATTCACGGTGGTTTGGGTGATCGTTGACATGCTGACAAAGTCAGCACATTTCCTTCCTGGAAAGCCGACTTACACGGTGGAGAAGTGGCAAAACCAACAGCTTAGAGAAGCTACCTGGGAGCGTGAGGACGAGTTGAGAACGAACTATCCGGAGCTGTTTGAGAACTAACCACTTTCGAGGACGAAAGTTCTTAAGGTGGGGAGGATGTGACGCCCGGTAAATTAAGGTAAGTTTTTGGTGATTTTCAGAGTTAACTTTGGGCTTATGTTTTAATTTTAAAAGAGTTGGGCCAAGAAACTAATTTCTGGATCTTGCAGGAACCCATTAGACTTCCAAATCTCGCTTTAAATTTGGATTGACAGCCTTACGCTTCTCATCGAGCGATTTGGGAGAAAAGAGTCAAGGTAAGTTTCCTTCTTCCTTTCCTTTAAGTTTTTAGTGTTTTAAAAAAAAAATAAAGAAAGGGAAATTCTTTTCGTGCGGCCAAACCCCCTCTCCCCGCTCGTCCCCTCTTCTTCGAAGAGAACCGCGAGCCGCCAGCCGCCGTCGCCGGAGAACAGCCGCTCACGTCGCCGTCCGCCGTCGCCTCCCCTCGTCGATCCCTCCCTTCGATTCTCTCTCTCTGCTCTGTCTCCATTCGGTTGCCCCCTCTCGATCTATTCTCTTTCTCTCTTTCAACCCTCCGTCACCCTTCGCCAGAAGAGACCCACGACGTTCGCAAGTCGCCAGCCGCGCCCCTCTCCGATCTCTCCCTCTGCCCACCGTTTCCGCCGCGACCCCTTTTCCATCTCTGTCCCTCGATCCATTCTCCCTCTCCGCCTGACCGTCTCCCTCTCTTACTCCCAGCTTTCTCTCTCCTTCTCCGACCATCTCTCTCCCTCTCACCCCTCGATCTCCGCCTGTCTCCCTCTCCGATCTGCTCTCCCTCTCTCGTTCGTTATGCTCTCTCTCTCGAATATGAATTCCTTTGCTTAACTCCCCTTTTCAAATCGAATTGCTTCTCACTCTCGGTTTGGTGTTGTTTTGTGGATAGGGGCAGATTCGTTGGCGAAGAAGTAAGGCCTTTGGAAGAAATCTCGAGGCTAAGAACAAGCGGAGAGCCGATTTAGCTTGTAATCGTGGGTAAGACTCGTTCTTGAATCTCTTGGGTTCTGAATTGTAAGCTTTGGTTATGTTGGTTTGGTGATGAGTTCTTGTTGGTTGAGTTAAAGGTTTCGGTTAGCTCGGTTTGATTCACTTTTGTATCGTGCCTCAAGGGTAGGGTCACGTGGTTTGATTCACTTTTATATTATAAGAGTTATAATGTAATTAACTACATATTTAATTTAATTGATATAAGTGTTATATTTTTAGATTCAAGTATGCTCATGCATTTCAATTCATGTGATGAATGATTATTATGTTATAGTATATAGTTATTCATGTGATGAATGATCAAGCACGATAACATAGAAATCCATCCAACCTAAGTTAAATATTATTTTTAAAGTGTTTAGAACTTGAATAATTAGACTTAGGTTTTCTAATTTTCTAATAAGATTAGAAATTTATGAAATCAAATATAATCTTTGAATGGAGACTGATTAGTAACTCTGTCTAAGGAAGGTTTTGTCTAAGGCTGGGGTATTTAAGTTGATGCTTGCGGAACACCCCTACCTTAAAACCGACTTGGGAGTGAATTTGGTCCGGAGATTCTTAGTTTATATTTTCGTGAGTGTCGTTAATTAAGTGTTAATTAATTTTTTCTCACGTAGACCTAATTTAATAATGTGATTGTAGACTTAGGCTAAATACCATATATGAGTTATATTGGTAGACTTAGGTAATTTTTAGCCAATTATCTAGGTCAATCCCTATTAAAATTCAAGTACTAAGTGGGAGGAAATATAGTGTCTGAGATACTTTTGAATTTCAAACCACAAATCTCCGTTCAGTCCACACCGTGAGATCTATACTCGGCCTCGTGGCGCAAATGAGAGCGTTCCCCTTCGGGTGGCATTTGTATAGGTCAATATCATCGTCGATGGAGAGAGTACTTATAGTGAGTGGGAGCGGGACTTGTGAAAACGAGACCCACAGTCTCTTCTTTCGATTCACACCGTGAGACGCCTATGGTTTGCCTGCTAGTTTGGCCTGGACCAGACAATCCCTTCGGAGGGCTTGGTCATGGGAGTCAGAACATGATGAATTCCCGAAAGGGATACAGTTTCCTGGTTGGTTTTCCTTCTTAGTTCACCCTTCTGTGGCTATTGTTTGGACGGGTACTTGGAAACTTAAAGATTGAGGGTGACACTCACATAATTCGTTAATTTTAATGAATTCGACCCAACAATGGTAATTGGATGCCTAATAGAATAAGAGTTATTTTGGGATTTGAGTCTGATCGAGAAAGTCTCGTCCTAGAGGAGGAGTGTTTTGTTCACCCTTCGTTGGCGGTCATTCTAAACCTTTAGTGTCACACCCCCTTCCGAACTACCTGCTAACTCAGCCCGAAAGGCGGCGTGAAGCCAACAGACATTGTTTATCTCTTAACAATACCAGTGACCACGATACACTGATAAACATACTAGGTTCGAAAATGGAACACTTAAACATGACATAGCGAAAACTGGACAACTATTAAACATATACAGGGAGAAACCATTCACAAGTCTCTCTTGGAAACTAAAAGCCTAGTGCATCAGAAACAACACAAGACAAACCATAATTTATACAACCTCTAATGCACAAACAACTATAACACCAAAGTCCTCTCAAACATAATTTACAAACATAGAGACTTGCTAGACAAAACCAAACCACGTACAAAGTATTTAACTTATGAAGCTTCAAAGCAGACTATGGCAAGAACTTCGGGTGCCAGGAGCTCGATCTCTACACGAAAAGTTTGAAAACATAGAAAGAATGAGCTATGAAGCTCAAAGTGAGTGGATCGTGTTTAATATCTATAACTTGTAAAACATGTGACACGAAAACTATGAGCATATGCATTTGTATTCAAGCATTGAAAGTAAACATAGAATCATAATATACTTTCAGAAAACCAACAAGTATATCACCAAAATCTCGTAAGGCATGTAAATGAAATAAACTCTTTTAAAAACATTTCACAATCTCACGTTGTGTAGGGCACGCCAAGACAACCAACGTTTACTCTCACGATGTAGTGGGGCCCGCCAAAGACTCCCATCGTCTTTGTCGTAGTGGGCCCGCCCGCAAAGACTCACGCTTGATCTTTGTTTGTCACGAGTACACTCAACGTCGACAACAGAATAAGACCTGTGTGCACACGGTACCATAAAGCCTCGGGCTCAATATCTCAGAAAATCACATGAAACATTTGAACATGCCTGCTTATCTTTTCTTTCATAAAACTCAAGCTTACTCAGCTTGTTCATAAAACTGGAAAACTTTAAAACATACTTGCTAGTACATGCTTGCTTGAAATCATAACATTACCATAAATTTTGCAACCATTGGACATATGCTCATGTATAAACTTTATAAAGACTTTTAGGGTCACAATGAACACTTGACACATTTCTAGGAAAACATGAATAGTCATAAACATGTACTCAAAAGAAAACATAATGCATTGAAAACTTTATTCTAGCAAAACTTGCATTTCTTGAACATAATTCAAACATATATACACTTTTGAAGTTCCTTTTATCACTCACAGTGCTTGAACTAGAATCTTAACCCGTACACTTGACCTATTTGCTCTTGGCCTGTCAAACAAACCAGATTCATGTATTAGAACCTCGAGCTCATGGTTTTTAACCCTAAAACTACAAGAAAACACACTTTCAAAAATTCCAGCATTTTCAGATTTTCTGCCCTGTATTCAGACAGCCATAACTTCTTCATTACTTATCCAAAAAGAATGTACTTTATACCAAACTCTTCCTTTTTGAACCCTCTAAAACTCTTATGAAGACATGAAAATGAGATTCTTAACGTATTGGTTAGAAATTACCTCAGTAGCTTAACCCCTAAATTGATACTTCTGCTGTTCCAGATTTCACTTCCTGCTGCAACCCGAAACTTAACCTGAAGATTACAACATCTTCCAGTCATTTTCTTTTCATGATTCCTTCACGCAACTTGTAGGAAATTGAATCCGATTTCGAACCATACAAATTAGAGCTTCTAACGCCAAGTATACAGATCAGAACAACCAAAACATCAGAGACCTCTCGGATTTGACAGCAACTTTCTGTCTTCTGCCTTCCTCTTAACAAAACAGCTACTTAACATCCGAATTAGCTTGAGCTTCCTTCACGAATTTTGTTCCAATATGAGTTAAATTTCATGAAACAAAAGCTCAACTCTTACCTCTTCTTGTGGAGCTCGAGATGAACAGAAAATCAGAGCTTATGCGAGTTGATTTCCTTCTTTGCAATAAAGAATCTCCTTGAGTTTTCCTCTTTTCTTCTGCAACTCCAGCTCAAAATCACCAAAAATGGCCTCCTTCTTCTTCCTTTCTCCTTCAACCACGAAGCTCAGCCTTAGTTTTTGATGAAAGAGAAGAAAATGGAGAGAAACCCTTTTTAAAAAAAGTCAATCGGTGGAAGAGTTTGTGTTTTTGCACTTTTGCTTTTTCATTTTCTATTTCTTTTTTCCTTTTCTTTTCTTTCCTTTATCTTCTTTCTTTCTTTTCTTTTCTTTTCTTTTCTTTTCTTAACAAAACCAAAATAACTTAATATAAAACATTTGTTTCATTTCCTTTTCTTCTTTTGTCTTTAAAAACAAAACAAACCAAAATGGTTTAAACTTTTTCTTCCTTGTTTTCCTTTTGTCTTTCACTTCATTACTTTTCTTTTTAAAACATGGGAAACCAAGTTTTAAACATTCATTTCTTCTTTCTTTTTGTTGTTTGATAGTAAAGAAGTTCCAAAGAGATCGGGTTTACATTTAGGCTATCATTGCAAAACTTTGAATGACCTAGGGATCATGAAACATTTTTTTTTCTAAAACTAGATTGGTTTTCAAAAGGTTTGTGCGAGAGTAATACAAAGTTTTTTTTAATTCTTTCAGCTAAAAATGTCTAGCGCTATAATAGCTTTACTTGTAATTGACGACATAAAGTTCGTGTTGTCTGAGGAGTGTGTTCAGATGCCGGGTTGACCGCGTCGCGAAGTGTTCGCGATACGTACGATCGGTGGATCAGGGCCAATGAAAAGGCCAAGGTCTACATAATTGCCAGCATGTCTCATGTCTTTGCAAAGAAGCATGAGCTGATGGTTTCCGCTAAGGAGATCATGGAGTCCTTGCAGGAAATGTTTGGACAACACTCCTTTCAGGTCCAGCATCACTCGCTCAAATACATTTTCAACGCTCGGATGAAAGAGGGGTCGTCTGTCCGTGATCATGTTCTGGACATGATGACCCACTTTAATCTGACCGAGATGAATGGGGCTTCGATCGATGAGTCGAGCCAGGTCAGTTTTATTATGGAGACTCTTCCAAAGATTTCCTTCAGTTTCGTAGCAATGCTGTTATGAACAAAATTAGCTACAATCTGACTACTCTCCTCAATGAGCTACAAAATTTTTAGTCCCTGAACAGGGTCAAAGAATCTTAGGCAAATGTTGCCTACAGGTGTTATCACAGGTGTCCGACCTCTGGGACAAAACCTGTTGCTCCTTTCAGCCCGAAAGGGAAGAAGAGATTGAAGAGGGGTAAAACTGACTGTGCTGCCGCCCAGAAGGGCAAGAAGGTCAAGGAGGTTGCAGAGAAATTAAAATGTTTCCACTGCAATGGGGGCGGACACTGGAAGAGAAACTGTCCCAAATTTCTTTCCGAGAGGAAGAACCAAGGTAAATGTGATTTACTTGTGATATAAACTTGTTTAGTGGAGAGTAATGACTCTGCCTTGATATTGGATTCAGGCGCAACTAACAACGTTTGTTCTTCTTTTCAGGGGATTGATTCCTTGCAGCCGCTGCAAGAGGGTGACGTGACTCTACGGGTTGGATCCGGGGAGCTTGTCTCTGCTGCAACAATCGACACTGTGAAGTTGCATTTTGGAGGGAAGTACTTATTGTAGACAATTTGTACATAGTTCCAGGGTTTACTGAAAACCTTGTTTCTATTTTCTACTTAATTGAACATTGTATTTCAGTTTCTTTTGAATTAAATAAAGCGTTTATTTCTTTCAAAGGGAATGTTATTTGTTCAGCTTCACTTGAAAATAATCTGTATGTTTTGAAACCCAATTCGGTCAAAAGTGTTTTGAATACTGAATTGTTTAAAACTGTAGAAACACGAAGTAAGAGAGCAAAAGTTTCTCCAAAAGAAAATTCTCATCTTTGGTATCTACGGATAGGTCACATTAATCTCAATAGGATTGAGAAACTAGTAAAGAGTGGACTTCTAAACGAGTTGGAACAAAACTCTTTGCCAGTGTGTGAGTCATGCCTTGAAGGCAAGATGACCACACGTCCTTTTAGTGGAAAACGAAATAGAGCCAAAGAGCCTCTTTAGTTAGTACATTCTGACCTCTGTGGTCCGATGAATGTTAAAGCTCGGGGAGGTTATGAGTACTTCGTGTCTTTCATAGACGATTACTCCATATATGGGTATATTTACCTAATGCACAAGAAGTCTGAAACCCTTGAAAAGTTCAAGGAGTACAAGACTGAGGTTGAGAACCTCTTAGGTAAATCCCCTAAAACACTTCGATCGGATCGAGGTGGAGAGTACATGGACATTGAATTCCAGGACTATATGATAGAACACGAAATTACGTCCCAACTCTCAGCACCTGGTATGCCACAACAGAATGGTGTATCGGAGAGGAGAAACAGAACCTTGTTATACATGGTTCTTTCGATGATGAGCTATTCTGGTCTCTCCGATTCTTTTTGGGGGTACGCAGTGGAAACTGCGGTTTACATTTTGAACAATGTTCCATCGAAGAGTGTTTGTGAAACACTTTTTGACCTCTTGAGTAGACGTAAAAGTAGTTTACATCACTTCAGAATTTGGGGATGCTCGACCCATGTGTTGGTGCCAAACCCGAAAAAGTTGAAACCCCGTTCGAAATTGTGCCTATTTGTAGGTTACCCTAAATAGACTAGGGGTGGTCTGTTTTTCGATCCTAAGGAAAATAGGGTGCTTGTGTCGACAAACGCCATTTTTCTAGAGGATGACCACATCAGGGAATATTTACCAAGAAGTAAAATTGTATTGAATGAAATGGACAGTTCATCAGCAAGAGTTGGTAATGGGGCTAGTACGTCACCAAGAGTTGTTGACCCTAGCACGTCTAGTCAAATCCGGTCCCAAGAGTTGGGAATGCCTCGACGTAGTGGGAGGACTGTGAGATAGCCTGATCGCTACATGGGTTTAGCTGAAACCTCAGTTCTCGCTCCTGACGATAACTGTGAGGATCCATTGACCTATAATAAGGCAATGGTTGATGTTGATAAAGATGAGTGGATTAAAGATATGGACAAGGAAATGGAGTCTATGTACTTCAATTCTGTCTGGGGGCTTGTGGATCAACCGGATGGGGTAAAACCTATTGGTTGTAAATGGATCTACAAGCGTAAACGTGGCGTAGATGGGAAGGTGCAAACCTTCAAAGGCCGACTAGTGGCAAAGGGTTTTACCAAGGCTGAAGGGGTTGACTATGAGGAAACCTTTTCACCTGTTGCCATGGTAAAGTCAATCAGGATCCTTCTTGCCATCGCCGCGTATTATGACTACGAGGTATGGCAGATGGATGTCAAGACAACCTTTCTAAATGGCAAACTTGATGAGACCATCTACATGGACCAGCCCAAAGGGTTCATTGGCTAAGGCCAAGAGCAAAAGATTTGCCGGCTTCATAGGTCCATTTATGGACGGAAACAAGCTTCGAGGTCTTGAAATATAAGATTTGATTAGCCAATCAAATCTTATGGCTTTGACAAAAATGTCGACGAGCTTTGGGTCTACAAGAAAATTGTTGACAAAACTATCTCATTTTTGGTGTTGTATGTGGACGATATTCTTCTCATTGGGAATGAGGTAGAATTTCTTACTGATGTTAAAAAGTGGCTAGCTTCACAATTCCAAATGAAAGATTTGGGAGAAAAGTGAATATGTTTCAGTATCAAGATAGTGCAAAGCAGGGGAAGAACATAATGCTAGCCTTGTCTCAGGCGTCTTATATTGACAAGATGTTGTCTAGATATAAGATGCAGAACTCCAAGAAGGGCTTGATACCGTTCCGGCATGGGGTTCACTTGTCTAAGGATCAGTGTCCTAAGACTCCTCAAGATGTTGAGGATATGAGACGCATTCGATATGCTTCAGCTATGGGGAGCCTGATGTATGCAATGGTGTGTACTAGGCCCGACATCTGTTATGCAGTAGCAATTGTCAGTAGATATCAGGCCAATCCAGGATCAGATCACTGGACAGCCGTAAATGCAATCCTCAAGTATCTTAGGAGAACGAGGAACTACAACTTAGTGTATAGCGGTGGGGATTTGATCCTTACCGGATACACAGATTTTGATTTTCAGACCGATAAGGATTCTAGGAAATCTACTTCGGGGTCAGCCTTCATTTTTAATGGAGGAGCTATAGTATGGCGAAGCATTAAGTAGGGATGCATCGCTGAATCCACTATGGAAGGAAAGTATGTTGCGGCTCGTGAAGCTGCAAAGGAAGGTGTTTGGCTTAGGAAGTTCATGATGGATTTGGAAGTTGCTTCAAATATGAACTTGGTGATCACGCTGTTCTATGATAACAGTGGTGCAGTAGCCAACTCACGTGAGCCTCGGAGCCATAAGAGAGGCAAACATATTGAGCGCAAGTATCATCTGATACGGGAAATTGTGCAACGAGGAGACGTGACAGTCACGCAGATAGCGTCGGAGCACAATGTAGTTGATCCATTTACAAAGTCCCTCACGGCTAAAGTGTTTGAGGGTCACCTAGAGAGTCTAGGTATTCGAGAGCTTCCTGACTAGGGCAAGTGGGAGATGTGTAAAATGGGTATTCAATGCCCTAGTTTATTGTATTACTTCATTGTATTTTCTCTACTAGCTTAGTCCAACTGGGAGTTTGTTGGGATTTTTGTCATAATCTCGTGTTTGTAATAGATTGTTTGAAATTAATAAGAGTTATTCATTTATTTACTTTGTGTCTCACGATATTTATAAACCTTTCCAATAAACTAAGCTCAAGGGTAATTGAATTTATGAGAGAACTAGAACTTAAACGGTGTGTAGTTGACACACAAGCAGGATCACGTTCGAGTTAATGACCCGAACGATCTACAGTATAAGGATGGGGCTGGAGACTTAATCCTGGATACACTATGGATGCGACCCGCTTTATATTAGATACAAACGAGGTGATCTGACTCGTTCATGTGGCTAAAATGCGAGTGGGGGCATCCTATACAATGAGATTGTACAAGGCCGAACCGTGAATTATTAAACTTACTGATAAAACACCGTTGACAGTAAAGACTAATAAATTCGTAGATGACCATTAGTGACTCGACCTGAATCCTGAGTGTATCACGGGCTCCTGTCTGCGGGGGTCTGTCCCTTGAGTAGTACGGGTGAGGGTGGTCTTAGTTACTCGCCTAACATGCCTATCTTCTCACGGACAGAATCAAGTAGAGAGCTGGGACGTAATTTCGTGTTCTAAAAAATTCCATAACCGAAACAACTAAAATGCAAAACCGAAACTCATCTCATGAAATTAAGGCATAACCCACCTAATTTTAAGAAAATCAGAATGCACAACGAAAATCCAACGATTAACTCCGATACCAATTGAAGGTAATGAAACTCCCGTAGATGAAAACGACTTTGAATAGTCGTGGTGTTCGTTGTGAAAAACATTTTCTTAAAACTGAATTTATCACATAAGTCCTAGGAAATAACATGCATTGATAGAAGGAAAAAACAGTAAGGAAAGATTACTTGTTGAAGAACACTTCTTCGAGATTTCCTTCTCTGATGATGAATTCTTCGTGCCCTTGATCTGTATGATCACGATCTCTCGAACAAAATTGGATTGGACACCTCCAATTTGTCTTCTCGGTTGTTCTCGGTCGGTAGAGGGAGAGTATTGGGAATCCCATTTGTTTAGGGGTAGAGAGGATTTGAGATAAGAGAGATTGCTCTTTTTAGTGAGATTTAAAAAAATGGCAATTGTGTTTCCAAAGCCTTCTCACAAAGGCCTTATATAATGGTGATATTTGGAGTTGAAATCTCCACCTATTTACAATTTTACAACAACATTACGTTATGCAAATCATATTTGCATAAAACATATAATAAGATATCTCATGCGTTATAATATAAATCACATTTGTATAATTTTGGATTTTAAATTAAATCACATTCAATTTAATTTATGTCAATCCAATTTCTCTAAATTAGCACTAATTAATCAATTAGGCTAACATATAGTTTATTATGAATCTCATTCACATTAAACTATATAATATGTAAATCATATCTCATATAAATGACATAAATACCCTTTGAATGACGAGGTCGAATGATCCGATACTTACTTGTTTGAGCCAACCAACGGACCTAATAAACCTACAAATGACGAGGTCGAATGATCCGAGACTGACTTGTAAAACTCTTTGACCCGGTTATTCAACATTCATTAGCTATGGGCACACTCCACTAAAGCCCGTAGTTGCAGTCCCATCACTATAGGAGAAGTTATGCCCATTTATATAACCAATGCCCATGAGTTGACCCTTCACGGGTTGTTCGTAGACACTGTTGGTTCAAATTACCATTTTACCACTGTGTCTACCTCTCTCTTGCCTATAAGTCCGCACTTGCCTCTAATTAACAACAACGTTGTATGGTCCAACCATAAAAAACACCCCTCTCGGGCCAGTGAGAGGGTGGTCACCCGTTGTCCTAGCCCTGGAGATAGCACTTAAGGGAATAACCCCTCTAGTTTCTCTGAATCGGGAACGAGTGAATTCCATCTAATTCATGCTTCAAAAGCTAAAATGTTGTTCACAAGAGGTTGCACAGTGTTTCTTGCACACATTGTGGAGGTGTAGGAAGATAAGCTAAAACTAGAAGATGTTCTTGTCCTGAACGAATTTCTTGATGTTTTCCACCTGATCTGTCAGCTATGCCACCTGATAGAGATGTTGAGTTCACTATTGATCTATAACAACACCTATTTCCCAAGCGTCATATAGAATGGCTCCAAGCGAGCTTAGGGAACGAAAGATGTAGTTCCAAGAACTAGTTGGCAAGGGATACATCATACCCAGTGTATCGCCTTGGGGAGCACCAGTGTTATTCGTAAAGAAGAGAGATGGTACTTTGAAAGTATGCATTGACTATAGAGAGTTAAACAAGGTCACGATAAGTAACAAGTATCATCTGCCATGCATAGATGACTTGTTTGACCAATTGAGGGGGTCATCGGTGTTCTCTAAGATTGATTTAAGATCAAGATACTATCAGTTAAAGGTTAGGGAATCGGATATTCCTAAGACAACATTCAAAACGAGGTAAGATCATTATGAGCTTTTAGTAATGCCATTCGAATGGACCTCATGAACATGATTTTCCATCAGTATTTTGATCAGTTTGTGATAGTGTTCATTGATTACATACTACTTTACTCGATTCAGAGGAAAGCCAATGAGAAACATCTGAGGATTATTCTACAAACACTACGTGATAAATAATTGTATGCGAGATTCAGCAAATGTGAGTTTTGGTTGAAAAAGTTAGGGTTTTTAAGACATGTTGTTTCAGCAGATACAATTAGTGTGGACCCGTAGAAGGTGGAAGTTGTGGTCAACTTGGAGAGACCAGCTAGTGCAACAGAGGCACGTAGTTTCATATGCTTCGCAGGATACTACAGACGACTTGTTGAGGATTTCTCACTTCCTTTAACAGCTTGGACAAGTAACAACACGTATTCTAGCACTTCCTGTAACGGAGAAAGACTGTGTGATTTACTGTGACACTTCGAGGCAAAGATTGTGGTGTGTGCTCATGCAAGAAGAAAAGGTAATAGCTTATGCATAAAGTTAATTTAAAAAGCACGAGAGTACTTACACTATCCATGATCTTAAGCTAGTAGCAGTTGTTTTCACATTGAAGATTTGGAGGCATTAGTTGTTCGTTCAAAAGTGCCACATTTTCACAGATCATAAGAGTCCAAAATATATCATTGATAAAAAAGAGTTGAATATGAGATAAAGAAGATGGTTATAATTGATTAAAAATTATGATTGTATCATAGAATACAATCCGGGTAAGAAGAACGTAGTACCAGATGTATTGAGTACGAAGTCGAGACTTCCTAGGGAGGCCTTGTGTGGTACTAGAGCAACCCTTTTACTACCGTAAGGTATTCTAAGCCGGTTGTGATTGTAGAGAATTTAACGAGCCTTTTTCCTCAACTTTAGGCCAGGTCTTCGCTCGTAACAGAGAATGTGAGAAGACAACTAGAGGATAGTAACTTGCAGAAGATGTTTGGAAAATCCAAACAAGGTCAAGAGTTTGAATTTAAGGTGGGAGATGAGGGAGCCATAGTTGAGCAAAGAAGACTACGAGTTATGAGTATTTGTGAACTTAATAATGCTATACTAGAGGAAGCTCACAATTCATCTTACGCTATTCATTCAGGAAACACCAAGGCGTACAAAACTTTGGAGAGGACGTATTGGTGGTCTGGTATGAAGTAGGAGTTAGTTGAATATGTTGATAGAAGTTTAATCTGCCAAAAGGTTAAACCTGTTAGACAGAGGTCAGGAGGACTCCTTAATCCACTGCCGGTTCTAGAGTGGAAATGCGAGCATATGACTATCGATTTTCTGTTTGGATTACCGCGTACTTCCAGTGGACATGATGGTATTTGTGTAGTAATGGACAAACTCAGTCAGACAACACGGTTTATACCAATTAAAGCGACGTTTACACTTTATCAGCTTGCTAACCTATATGTCGATATGATTGTGAGTGAATATCGAACACTAGTGTCCATAGTTTCAGATAGGGATCCTAGATTTACATCTAAGTTTTGGCCTAATTTACAAAAAGCTATGGGGACAAAGCTGAATTTCAAAGATCTAACGTTTCATTATCAGATAGATGGTCAGTAAGAGAGGACCATCAAGACCTTATAGGACATGTTGAGAGCATGTGTCCTCGTGTTTAATGGTTGTTGGGATACCCACTTATCACTTATGGAGTTCGCTTATAATGACAGCTATCAAACTAGTATCGACATGGCACCCTTTGAGGCTCTTTATGGAAGACCATGCAGAACTCCCATGCGTTGCAACGAAGTAGGAAAGTGGAAGCTAATCGGTCTTGAGTTGGTACAAGTTACGACGGACAACATTAAGGTGATTAGAGAGAATTTGAAAGTAGCTCAAGACCGTCAAAAGAGCTACGCAAACAAGCGACCAAGATACTTAGAATTCCAGGTCGGAGATCAAGTTTTCTTGAAGTTAGTTCCGTTGAGAGGTGTCCTTCACTTTGGCATGAAAGGTAAGTTTAGTTCTAGATATATTAGTCCTTGCCAGGGAGAAAAACGAGTTGGGCCAACAACCTACAGACTTGAGTTGCCAACAGAACTATTTTTCATGTGTCCATGTTTAGGAAATATATTCCAGCTCTGACACATGTATTGCAAGCGCAATTAGTTGAGGTGAAAGAAGACTTGAGTAACATAGTGTATGCAATTCAAATCCTCGATGGGAAAGAACAAGTTTTGAGAAACAAGAGGATCCCACTCGTAAAGGTTCATTCGAGACATCATGAAGTGGAGGAGGCAACCTGGGACTTAGAGGACCAAGTGAGGAAGTGTTACCTGACGCTTTTCACCTAAGGACTATTAAATTTTTAGGACGAAATATCTTAAGAGGGAGGTATTGGGATGTATGTGATAATCTCGTGTAAGATTGTAATATTCCAATTTGAAATAAATAAGAGTTATTTTTTCAATACATTGTGTCTTGCATATTTTATAAACTTAGTTCAATAAACTAAGCTCCCAGGTCAATGTATTATGATACAACTAGAACTTGAACTGTGTGTAGTGGACACACAGGGAGGATCACGTTCGAGTTAATGACTCGAACATTCTACAGTATACGGATTGGGTTGGAGACCTTATCCTGGATACGCTGTGAATGCGACCCACTTTATATTAGATACAAACAAGGAGATCCAACTCTTTCATGTGATTGACATGCGAGTGGAGCCATTCTGTGCAGTGAGATTGCATATGAACGGAGCGTGAATTATTAGACCTACTGATATAACATCGCTGACAGTATAGAACTAATAAATACGTAGATGACTATTAATGACTCGACCTTAATCCTTAGTGTGTTACGATCTCCTGTCTGTGGGGGTCTATCCTTTGACTAGTACGGTTAAGGGTGGCAACTGTTGCTCGCCCAATATTCCTATCTTCTCTGGGATAGGACCATGTGAGGAGTTTGGAATTGGACTATGCGAGATGGACTTCACTTGTTTCCGAATTAGGGAAACTAGAGGGGTTCTTCCGTTAAGTGTTGTCTCCAGGGCTTGAACAACGAGGCCTCACCCTCTCACTAGTCCGAGAGGGTTGTTGTTTATTGTTGGACCATGCAACGTAGTTATTTCACAAAATAGAAATTTGTTATGTTCTGCTTCGCTTCAGAGTAATTTGTATGTTTTAAAGCCTAATTCGGTCAAAAGTGTTTTCAATATCAAATTGTTTAAAACAACAAAACCGCGAACTAAGACATTACAAGTTTCTCCAAAAGAAAATGCTCATCTTTGGCATCTATGGTTAGGCCACATAAATCTCAATAGGATTGAGGGACTAGTGAAGAGCAAACTTCTAAGCGAGTTGGAAGAAAACTCTCCACCAGCTTGTGAGTCATGCCATGAAGGCAACGTGTTTTGGTGGAAAAGGATATAGAGCCAAAGAGCCTCTTGAGCTTATACATTATGATCATTGTGGTCCGATGAATGTTAAAGCACGAGGAGGTTACGAATACTTTGTATCTTTTATAGGTGACTATTCGAGAAATGGGTACATTTACCTAATGCATAAGGAGTATGAAACTCTTGAAAAGTTCAAGGAGTACAAGATTGAGGTTGAGAACTTGTTAGGTAAAACAATTAAAACACTTTGATCAGATCGAGATGGTGAGTATATGGACACTGGATTCATGGAGTATATGATAGAACGTGGAATTACGTCCCAACACTTAGCACCTTGTATGCCACCGCCGAATTGTAGGGATTTTTGTCCTAATCTCGTGTTTGTAAATTACTGTTTGAAATTAATAAGACTTATTTATTTCATCAGTTTGTGTCTCACAATATTTATAAACTTTTCCAATAAACTAAGCTCCAGGGTCATTGAATTTATGAGAGAACTAGAACTTGAGCGGTGTGTAGTGGACACTTTGGGAGGATCACGTTCGAGTTAATGACCCGAAGCGGTCTAAAAAGTATATGGATAGGGTTGGAGACCTAATCCTGGATACACTGTGGATGCGACCCATTCTGTATTTTATTCAAACGAGGTGATCTGACTTGTTCATGTGGTTGACTTGCGAGTGAGGGCATCCTGTGCAATGAGATGGTACAAGACCGGACCGTTAATTATTAGATCTACTAATGTAACACCGTTTATAGTAAGGACTGATAATATCCTAGATGACCATTAGTGACTCGACACGAATCTCGAGCGTGTTCACGACATCCCGCATCTCCGGGTGCGTCCGCTGACTAGTACGGGTGAGGGTGGTCACAGTTACTCGCCCAATATGCCTATCATCTAAGGTGCAGGACCAAGTAGGGAGCTCAAAACGTAACTACGTGAGATGGAATTCACTCGTTCCCGCCTTTAGGGAAACTAGAGGGGTTGTTAGCTCAAGTGGTGTCTCCAGGGCTTGCACAACGGGCGCCCACCTTCTGACTGGCCCGAGAAGGGTGTTGTGTATGGTTGGACCATCAAAATATGTTGTTCATTAGAGGAGTAGTGTGGACTTAAGGAACAAGAGGTAGACACAGGGGTAAAACGGTAATTTGACCCAACCGTGTCTACGAACAACCTGTGAACGGTCGACTCATGGAAATTGGTTATATCAGTGGACACGTAATATTCTGCACTTACGGGAGTGTAGCTACGGGCTATAGTGCAGTGTTACCGTAACTAATGAATGTTGGTTAGCCGGGTCAAAGAGTTTGACAGGTTAATCTCGAATCATTGGAGCCCGTCATTGTAGGTCCATTAGGTCCCTCGGTTGGCTGAATCTAGGTTAAAAGAAGGGTTAATGTTTTGGTATGAAATTGAAGTGTTCAATTTCACTTCAAGGGCATTTGTGTCATTTATATGAGATATAAATGATATACTATATAGTTTAATGTGAATGAGATTGATAATAAACTATAGGTTAGCCTAATTGTTGAATTAGGGCTAATTGGAGAAATTAATTGAGAGAAATTAAATTGGATCTGATTCAATTTAATGAATCCACAATTATTGCAAATGAGATTTGCAATATGAGATATGAGATATCTTATATTATGTGATTATGCAAATAAGATTTGCATAACTTATGGTTGTGGTAAAGTGGTAATAATGTGGAGATTTTAACTCCATGATTATTCCACTATATAATCCCTTCTTGCAAGAAGGAATGAACTTCATTCTCTCATTTTTTGATTTTCATCAAACAGAAGAAGAGAATTCTCTCTCAATTTCTCTCAATTCTCCTCCCTCTCCAAAACCACAAGTTCCCACCAACTTCCTTCTTTCCAAAGGAAGAACAACCGAGACTCCAAGTGGTAGTGTTCGGGTTCCATTCGTGGAGAGCATTTGTTGAGATCGAGAAGCACGAAGTGTTCATGAACGAGGAAGAAATTCTTGAAGTTTGTCTACAACAAGTAAGTAAACTTATTCTCACTGTAAATTTCTTCCTTTCTAGCATGTTTAACTAAGATCTATGTGTTATATCATTTTAACAAAATCAATTAGCGTAATGATACCATGACGATTCGATTGTCTTCCGCTGCGCGGGGATTCTCATTCCCTTCAATTGGTATCAGAGTCATTTCGATGGTTCTTCATTATGAACTGTTTGTGTTAAAATAGGTGGGTAAATCGCCTTAAATTTCATGAGAGGAATGATGGTTTGCATAAATGGATGTTTCGTTTTTTGGCATTTTTAGATTTATTTTCTGCTTAATGAGATCAAATGTAAAGAGCCTGTGTTTTTTGGCATTTTAGAAAATAAATCGAGTCTGTAATTCCAGGTCATTCGTGGCAAGAGTTCCTGGTGTTGAGAATCTTTGGGTCGTATTTGGAGGTGACGGCGTTACAACGCCTTTACCACGGCGTTAACAGCGTTACGCGCGTTGAGGAGCGATTCCGCACGATTTTGCATACGTGGGCATTCATGCTTCATAGTGGGCAGTTTATTTTACTACATTATTTTATTTTATTAATTTCTTTATTTGTAAAATGTATTTGTTTTATTCATTTAATTATTTTATTAAATAATGTTAATATAAGTGTTATATTAATGTTATTTAATTAAATATTTGCCCCTGTTGGACATGGTTCGATCCATGATGAGCTATGTCCGTCTCCCTGATTCTTTTTGGGGTTACGCATTGGAGACTACGGTATACATTTTTAATACAGTTCCGTCGAAGAGTGTTTGTAAAACATCTTTAGAACTCTGACATGGTCGTAAAATAAATTTACGTCATTAAAGAATTAGGGGATGTCCGACCAATGTGATGGTGTCAAACCCGAAGAAGTTGGAACGTCGTTCAAAGTTGTGCCTTTTTGTACGTTACCCAAAAGAGTCTAGGGGTGGTCTATTTTACGATCCCGAGGATAATAGGGTTCTTGTGTCAACAAACGCCACTTTCCTTAAGGAAAGCCCCATCAGGGATCACTTACCAAGGAGTAAGATTGTGTTAAATGAAATGGACAATTCATCAGCAAGACTTACTGATGGTGCTAGTACGTCAACAAGTGTTGTTTATCCTAGCCCGTCTAGTCATGTCCGATCTCAAGAGTTGAGAATGCCTCAACGTAGTGGGAGGACTGTCAGACAACCTGAAAATTTACATGGGTTTAGCTGAAACTCAAGTCGTCACCCCTAATAATGACTGTGATGATCCATTGACGTATGATCAAGCAATGGCAAACGTTGACAAAGACAAATGGATTAAAGCTATGGACATAAAAAATCGAGTCGATGTACTTCAATTATGTCTGGGAGCTTGTGGAGAAACCGGATTGGGTTAAACCTATTGGTTGCAAGTTGTTCTACGAGCGTAAATGTTGCGTAGATGGGATGGTGCAAACCTTCAAAGCAAGACTAGTGGCAAAGGGTTTACTCAGGTTGAAGGGGTTGACTATGAGGAAACCTTTTCTCCTGCTGCCATAGTAAAGTCTATAAGAATCCCTCTGGCCATTGTCGCATAGTATGACTATGGCGTATGGAAGATGGATGTCAAGACTGCCTTTCTGATTAGCAACCTTGATGAGACCATCCACATGGAGCAGTCCGAGGGATTCATTGCCGAAGGCCAAGAGCAAAAGGTTTGTCGGCTTTAACGGTCTATTTATGGACTGAAACAACCCTCGAGGTCTTGGAATATAAGGTTTGATGAGGCAATCAAATCTTATGGCTTTGATCAAAATGTTGACGAGCATTGTGTTTACAAAAAAATCGTTAACAGTACTGTCGCATTTCAAATGTTGTATGTGGATGATATCCTACTCATTCTGAATGAGGTATGGTTTCTTACTGACATTAAGGAATGTGTCACAACCCCTCCCAGCTTACTTGCTTAACCTAGGAAGAGATGCAAAGACAGAGATAGCCAACTCTCTTCTGGCTCTCCCTGACTAACCAAAAACTAACCTTGAAACCATATTCATAAGAAAATGTGAATAAGAAAATGTATATACAAGGAGCTAAAACGGGTCTTTTCAAGGTCAAACACCGGGAACTCGTCTGCTACATGGGAAGACTATGTTCACTTCAAAAACTATGTTCTTTAGCTAGTCATAAAGCCTTGAAGTTTATTACAACCCAACTAATATATTTTCACTACAAACCATATTCATAAGAAAATGTATATACAAGGAGCTAAAACGGTGTGGTGGCAAACAGGTCTTTTCA
This sequence comes from Trichosanthes cucumerina, assembly GCA_036507285.1. NCBI lineage: Eukaryota > Viridiplantae > Streptophyta > Magnoliopsida > Cucurbitales > Cucurbitaceae > Trichosanthes > Trichosanthes cucumerina. The sequence continues at coordinate 9,601,188 of CM071837.1, read as the reverse complement.
AGGCCAAACACCGGGAACTCGTCTGCTACATGGGAAGAGCAAATATATGAATACATGAGCTTTGAAGCACAGCGAGTGTCTATTTTCAAAGCATTATAAGCTTGAAGGTGAAGCATAATAATGGACAGACTATAAGTAGAAAATAACTTAACATTTGTTTGTAAACATAATGAAGCCATGCTTTCAATTTACAGGTTTAAGTCGCCACTTATGTATACCATAAATCTCATAATGCAGTACTATATTGAGGGTAGATAGATCAATACAATAAAACTCATGGCATGGTACCGCATTCGAATCTTAGCGGCGGTATAGTTATATTTATACCAATAACGTTCATACCTCTCTCATGTGCACATGGAATGCCATTGGCACTTTGGTTTCCCCTAATACCTTATCTATGTCCTTCAGTATTAAGGTAAGACCATTTACTACACGAATACCTTTTCATTGTCCTTCAGTATCGGGAAATCATGATTCCTTCCCCCCCCCTAAGTACGTTCTCTAATGTCCTTCAATATTAGGGGTTAACAACAAACATGGGCATAATTTGTATAACATGGAAATCATGTTTTATTAATACATATAACAATTTCTCAACATTTGCATATTATTTTCTAAACATGTTCCCAAATGGATTTACACAAGGCATTCTCTAGAGGAAATCTTACTTCCATAATTTAGTTTTCATACTTGGACTTATAGTACGAACTAATTCAAAACATGCTTAAGTTCCATCAAGAACATTATGTTAAAAACTCCATGAAACTATACATAATTAATTCCAACAAGATTCAATGATCAACATTTATATTTTGAAGAAAAACAAAGGTCAAGTATAGTTCTAAAATAGAGTCACTCACAATTACCAAAAGAGTTCCAAGGATTATAAGCTATTCCTATCTCCGTTTTCCCAGAAAATTAAATTAGTAACAATAATTCCTCTCCTTATGAACCTTAAAAACAGATCTAATTCAATCCCATAACTTTATTCATAATAACCATACACACTTGGTTGTAAGGTACCTAGAAATGGAAGCACATCTCCTTCAATCTCTTGCTAGCAGCTTTTTCTTTGCACATAAGGTTTCAGGTTCACCTTTTAGTTTGGGTTTCTCAAAATTTATCAAAACAACCACCAAATATTTTTTGATAGACCTCAACCACCAAAAGCTTAAGCTTTTAACTTACTTCAATTCAAATTTTAATATGCTTATTTGAATGGCTTACCTATCTCCTTATGAAGCTTTTAACACACTGTAGCTCCCAATTAAATAGATTCCAAAATCAGATCACGACATCCTTTAGTGCAACCTATATCATTTTTCATATTTCAACACATGTAGTACGAGTGCAAAATGATAAAAGAAAATAGTGTTTAGGGCTTACAATTTACTACCCTCTTAAGAGGAATTTCGCCCTCGAAATTCAACACGAGAAAAGTTGTGGGTACTTTTCTTTCATTTGGTCTTCGCTTTCCCATGTTGCTTCCTCGACGTCGTGATTTCTCCACAACACCTTTACTAATGGTATTGACTTGTTCCTAAGCACTTGTTCTTTCCGATCTAGTACTTGTAGAGGTTCTTCCACATATGATAGATTTGTTGGGATTTATGCCCTAAACTTGTGTAATTTTGATCAATTAAATAAAGTGTTATTTGTTTTGTTTTGGATGGTATTCTATAGTACAATCATAATCTTTAATCAGTTCTAACTATCTTCTTTGTCTCACATTTAACTCCCTCTGATCAAAGATATATTTCAGACTCTTATGATCTGTGTAAATGTGACACCTTTCACCCAACAAGTAATGTCTCCGGATCTTCAGTGCTAAAACAACTGCTACTAGCTCGAGATCATGGGTAGGGTAATTACATTCGTGCTTTTTCAATTGTCTTGACGCATAAGCTATTATTTTTCCTTCTTGCACGAGCACAAACCCTAAACCTTGCCTCGAGGCGTCACAATAAATTACATACTCTATTCCCGTTATAGGAAGTGTCAAAATAGGTACTGTAACTAACCTCTTTTCACTCTTAAAAACCACATTCACAATCATCTAACCATTCAAACTTAGCATTCTTCCTTGTCAAAATTGGTAATGGTAATGCTAATCGTGAGAAATCCTCAACAAACCGTCTGTAGTATCCTGCCAAGCCTAGGAAACTACGTACCTCTGTCGCACTAACTAGTCTCTCCAAGTTGTCCACAACTTTCACTTAATTTGGATCCATACTAACACCATTTGTTGAAACATCATGCCCTGAACACACTACGATTCAACCAAAACTCACATTTGGTGAATTTAGCATACAGCCGCTTATCTCGTAGTGTTTGTAGAATAATCCTCAAATGTTCCTCATGAGCTTTCTTATCAATTGAGTAAACTAGTATATCATCAACAAATACTATCACTTAATCGATCCAAATACTAGTGGAATATCCTATTCATGAGGTCCATGAAAACTGCTGGTGCATTCGTTAAACCGAATGACATTACTAAATGCTCATAATGCCCATATTTGGTTCTGAATGTTGTCTTAGGAATATCTGTTTCCCTTACCTTTAATTGATGGTATCCTGATCTCAAATCAATCTTTGAAAACACTGATGTTCCTCTTAACTGGTCAAACAAGTCATCTATATGGGGTAAAGGATACTTGTTACGTTGGAGCTCATGATCTGTAGGTCCATTAGGTCCTCCTTATTAGTTCAAACTAAGCCTTGTAACATTTTAAGGGAAAAGAATTTGAATTGTTCAAATTCAAGTTTGGGAGAAAGCGTTAATTATATGTGATATATTTATCGAATCATAGTGTAATTATGAATTAAACTATGATTAAAATGAGGTGTATATATTTAAATGTGATTTAAATATTGGATCGAATTACCGCATGAATACAGATTCATGTTCGAAAAATCGATTGGGATCAGACAATTTATTTAATTTAATATATGATATTAAATTAAATTAAAAATAATTAATTAAATAAATTATTTAATTATTTAATTAATTAAATTAATTTTACTTAATAATCAATTTAATATTAATTTTTTAATTAAAATTGAAATGAAAAATGAAGGATTTTCATGATTTTCATGAAAATCAAGTTGGCAACTTTGAGCATGCATTTTATTCTACAAAATTGATCAACTTAGAGTGTTCAAGATCCAAAATTGCTTTCACTTTCTCAATCTAGACTCTTTCAATAAATTCTTTATTGGTTTCAAAATAAACAAAAATACAATGTTCAAGTAAAAAGGAAATTTAAACAAAGTTTCTAGTAAACATCCAAACTATATACATGTTATCCAATTAAATTTACTTCTGTAGAAAAAAGCTTCATCGCACTCCACAGTGAAGGTGGGACAACGTTTCAGATCCAACCCTAAGTGTTATCTCACCCTTTTGCAGTCGCTGCTAGGAACTAATTCCGTGAAAAAAAGAAAAAAAAACATGGTGAGTGGCGCCTGAATAAAGTATCAAGACAAAGTCACTACTCTCCACTAACAAAGTTTCATTAACAAGTAAATCATATTTACCTTCTTCTTCTTCTTGCTCTTGCAAGGAATCTAGGATAGTTCCTCTTCCAGTGACCGTCCCAACTGCAATAGAAACATTTTCCTTTATCTGCAACTTCCTTGCCTTCTTGCCTTTTTAGGTGGCAGCACCGTCAGCTTTCCCAACCTTCTTCAACATCTTCTTCTTCCCTTTGGGGCCAGAAGTGTTGGGATTTATGCTCTAAACTTATGTAATTTTGATCAATTAAATAAAGTGTTATTTTTTTTATAAGATTACAGTATTTCTTATATAAATCCAATAAACTAAGCTCCAAGGTTATAACATTTATCTTGAAATCAGTGTAGTGGACACTATTTGGGTTGAGTTGAAGATTATAACATAAATAGACTATGGTATAAGAATAAGGTTGGAAACCTTATTCTAGTTACACAATGGATGCGACCCACTTTGTAATTAGTACAAATGAGGTAATCCAACTCATTCATGTAGTTAACATGCGAGTGGGGGCATCGTGTATGTAGAGTTCATACAAGACTGGATCGCAAATTATTAGTCTAACGAGTGTAACACCATTAACAGGATAAGACTAGTAATTTATAGATGGACATTAGTGACTCGACCTGAATCCTGAGCATGTTAAGAACTCCTGCTTATAGGGGTTTGTCCTTAGACTAGTATGGGTGAGAGTGGCCTGTAGCCGACTCAATAAGCCTACCTTCTCAGGGACAGAACCTCGTAGGTAGTTGGGAACTTAACTGTGCAAGATGAAATCAGTGTAGTGGACACTATATGGGTTGAGTTCAAGATTATGACCTAAATAGTCTATGGTATAAGAATAAGGTTGGAAACCTCATTCTGGTAACACCATGGATGCGACCCACTTTGTAATTAGTACAAATGAGGTAATCCAACTCATTCATGTAGTTGACATGCGAGTGGGGGCATCCTGTATGAAAGTTCATACAAGACTGGATGGCAAATTATTAGTCTAACCAGTGTAACACCGTTAACAGGATAAGACTAGTAATTTATAGATGGTCATTAGTGACTCGACCTGAATCTTGGGAACGTTAAGATCTCCTGCTTATAGAGATTTGTCCTTAGACTAGCATGGGCGAGAGTCGCCTGTAGCCGACTAAATAACCCTACATTCTTAGGGACAGGACCTCGTTGGTAGCTGGGAACTTAACTTTGCAAGATGGAATTCACTCATTCCTCTACTGATGAATCTGATAGGTTGTTCCCTTAAGAACTGACTCCAAGTCTTGAACAACGGGGTCTCGCCCTCTATGAGGGTATGAGTCTAAGATAGGACCTTAGACTTATTGTTCATTCGAGGATCAGTGGTGCTTAAGGATCAAAGAGGTAATCACATGGGTAAAACGGTAATTTGACCCAGTTGTGATTACGAATAACCTGTGAAGGGTCGACTCATGGGTAATGACTATATCAGTGGACACAATAATATCTCTGATGATTTGAGAGTGCAACTACAAGTCTATAGTGGAGTGACTTGTAGTTAATGAATATTGATTAACTGGATCAAAGAGTTTGATGAGTTAATCTCACATCATTGGAGCTCATGATCTGTAGGTCCATTAGATCCCTCCGTTGGCTCAACATGGTAATATTGAGGGAATAAAGTTAGGAGTGAAATTGAAGTGTTCAATTTCATACCTGATGAGTTATATCAAATATACATGATGTAATTGATATAATATATAGTTTTATTATGAATTATATCATATATAAACTATATACTCAAGAGAGATTAAAGGATGGGTACGATGGTCATTTCCATCCCATTCCCCTATATATATAGTTGCATAAGATGCAACTACGTCAAGACTTTGAGAATGTTTTTACCAGCCTCCTTGTTGTGTTGTTGGAAGTGTTCCAAGAACAAAAATCTCTCTCACAAAATACCTGACCACTCCTAAAGAGAACCCACCTTCCTCCCTCACCTAGAGAACAATGGAGAAGATCCGGTGATGGTGTCGGTGATCGTACGAGTTCTTGTTGCTGAGATCGTGACCGTGGAGAGAGGAGCAGTTGAAGAAAGGTTCTTCAAAGGTAACTTCTTGTTGTCCATTTCACGTTTATGTTTTATGTATTGTTTTACGTTCTTCTATTTTCCATTGTAACTAAATCAAGAGCGCGCGATTCGCAATCGCTTACGCTGCGGGGACATCGATTCCCTTCAATTGGTATCAGAGCCCAATTGCGTTCTTGATTTATGTTATGGAATTTTCATGAACAAGTTGGGATCTACTGTTTTGTGCATGAGATGTATGAACGATTTTTTACAAAATTAGATGTTTCAATTTTGGCACTTAAATTTACAATTTTCATTGAAATGTTCAATGTAAGGGCCCAGTTTTTTTGGGCAAATTTAATTGTAAATCGAGTCTGTAAGTCCGTGTCGATCGAGGCAAAGCGGTTGCTGAGAAGATCGGAGCGAAAACGAGCCAAAAACAATGCAGATTGTTGTTGTCTGTGTGCAGCCTTGCAACGCTGTTCATCGGCTTTCCATCGCCGCGCTTGAAGGAGATGGCGCGTGCAGGAGGCAGCGTTGCAACGCTGTGGCGTTGCGTAACACTCGGCAGAAAACGACAAAGGCAACGTTGCAACGCTAGATACGTTTCACGCGAGGAGCAACGGGCATAAACATTTTTTTTTATTATTTATATTAATTATAAAAACATTTTATTTTAATATATTTAATAATTTTAATTTTAATTAATACAATTACATTATATTAATTAAAATTATTTATAGGGTGCCAAAATTGGTCTAAATTTTGTTATTTAAATTATTCAATTGTTGTGTAATTATTTCCATGCATAGCGTATGCTTGTATTTTCGAAATCCCACCTTAGGTTAAGCATTTTCATGCATCATTTATAATATAAGGAGTTATATTATATAGTTTGCATGATTAATTAATATAAGTTTGTTATATTCATTTTTGGACAGCATTGACATGCATTATTTTTAATGAGATGAATATGCTATGAATGTTTTATTATTCAATGATCAAGCACTATGACATAGTATCCATGTAACCTAAGGTTAATTATTAGTTTTAAAGTGTTTAGAACTTGAAAATAATAGACCTTCGGTTATCTAGTTCTAATTAGATTAGAATTAGGAACCAAGTAATTTATAAGGTATGATTAAAAGAGGAACTCTGTCTAAGGAAAGTTACTGTCTATTTTGGGGTATTTAAGTATGTGAAATGGAACACCCCTACCCTCGAAACCGACACGGGAGTGAAATTTAATCGAGAGAGTCTTATAAATTATCAGAAGCGTCAATGAGTTTATTAAGGGGTTAATAAACTAGAAATCCTAGGTTTAATATAAGGAGTTATATTAACAAACTTAGGATAAAATCAATATAAGAGTTATATTGATTATCAATATAAGAGTTATGTTGATAGATATAGGTAAAACCATTAGTCGGGTTTTAGCCTAAAAAGATTCCTATAGACTTAAAGTATTTAGTGGGAGGAAAAAGTGTATGAGATACATATTTCTCCACCTACGGTATCTCGGGAAGTTCACACCGTGAGACTCATACTTGGCCTCGTGGTGCAAACGGAGGCGTCCCCCTTCGGATGGTGTTTGTATTAGTCAATACCAAGGTGAATGGAGAGGGTACTTATAGTGAGTGGGAGCAGTTTAGTGAAAACAAAACCTCTGATCTCTTTTTGTCGGTTTACATCGTTAGACCACTATGGTAAGCACCGCTAGTTTGGCTGGACTGAGACAATCCCTTGGAGGGCTTGATCATAGGGGATCTAAGTAGACACCCGAAAGGGATAAAGATTTCTTTAGACTATTTTCCAGACTAGTCCTTCGTTCGGCGAATTTTATTGGATTGAGACTCTGGGATCTAAAGACAAAGGGTTACACTCACAGGATACATAAGTTGTGTATGTATTCAGACCGAAAAATGGTAACTAAAACCTATGGGAATAAGAGTTATTCTGGTGTTAGGTTTTGGTCAAGAGTGTCTTGATCCAGAGGAGGGGTGTTTTTTATTACCCTTAGGTGTCATAGATTCTAAACATTTGGAGTATCATTGAAAATTATCAATGCCTAGGAATCATTTGATAATTAGCTAAAACATGATTGGATTAGAGTTATAGCAAGAAACTCATACTAGTTTGTTTGTAAATTTTTCAGCAAAAATGTCTAGCTCTATGATTTCCTTATTTGGTGCGAAAAAAGTTAACCGGAGAGAACATAGTGAAATGGAGGGATGGACTCAACATAATTTTGGCTACACATGATCTTAAGTTCGTTCTTAATGACGAGTGACCTCAATTTCCTACTCAAAATGCATCTCAAGCTGTTGAGGATGCGTATGACCGCTTGATTAATGCGAACGAAAAGGCGAAAGCCTATATCCTTGCTAGCATACCTGATTCTTTAGCTAGGAGGCTGGAGGGCAAGGTCTCAGCTCGAGAGATCATGGATTTTGTGCTAAATTTGTCTAGACAGCCGCCCAAACAAATTCGACCTGAACCCTTAAAATTCGTTTATAACGCACGTCTGAAGGAAGGTACATCGGTGAGAGAACATGTTCTCAATCTGATTGCCCACTTCAATATAGCGGAATTAAACGGATCGGTCATAGAATCTTTTCCGAAGAGTTTTCAGCGATTCCGTAGCAATGCAGCGATGAACAACATAGAATATGATCTGACTTCTCTGCTATATGAGCTGCAGAACTATCAGTTTCTTATGGATGATAAAAGACAACAAAATGGAGAAGCAAATTTGTTTGCTCATTCCAAAAGTCCTCAAGAGGATTCATCCTTTGGGACAAAGAACTGCAGCCATACGTCTGGACTTAAGATGATACAGGAGAAAAGGAAAATCAGCAAATAAAGAGCAATCGTCTGGCAAAGAAAAGTTGTTACTTGATAACATGTAGCTTAAGGGTTTATTAGAAACCTCATTTCTTGCCTTAACGAACATTGTACTTCTCTGTCTTTTCAATTGAATAAAAAGTTGATTTCATTAGAAAAGTATTGTACTATGTGTTGCTCTTCTTGAGAATTATTTGCAAATGGTTTAATTCAGTTAAAATAGTTTTAACAAGTGAATTTTTCAATTGCAAGTACATGAACTAATTTATCCTAAAGAAAATGCTCATCTTTGGCATCTAAGATTGGGTCACATTAATCTCAATAGCATTGAGAGATTGGTAAATAACGGACTTCTAAACGAGTTAGAAGAAAATTCTTTGCCACTATGTGAATCCTGCCATTTAGGTATTCGAAGTGGATTTAGACGCCCTCATAGTTTCTGTCGTTCAGGTTCCACCTGCTGAAAAATTAAACATTTAGAGACATACTCTGCTATCTCTTGTTTCATTCCATGGCACCCATAATGGTTCTTTATGGTCCGATACATTTTTGTACCTCCTGGATGCATCACATAGGTTGAACTATGTGCTTCCTCTAGTATTGCATTTCTCAAAGTTTCAGCTTTAGGTACATGAAATCTACCACACTTCATCAATGCTCCATCACGCCTTACTTCATAATCTTCTCTCTCATTTAACTTCACCTCTTCAATCAGTTTTTTCAAGGCAGGGTCTTTGGCTTGACTTGAGATAGCATCATTAATTAAGTCTTACCTGAAAATGAGCTAAAAAATTCACTTTGTCACCAACATACACTTTTGCATTAGAACTCTTTAGTTCCTCAAATATAGCCACTCTAACAGCAGTAAGTGAACTACTATGTTGCTTTGACTTCCTACTTAGTGCATCAACTACAACCCTAGCCTTTCATGGGTGGTATTCAATCGCGCAATCATAATCTTTTATCAACTCAAGCCCCCGTCGTTGTCTCAAATTCAACTCTTTTTGTTCGAAGATATATTTTAAGCTTTTATGATCTGTGTAAATACAACACTTCTCACCAAACAGATAATGCCTCCAAATCTTTAAAACTAACACCACAACTGCGAGCTCCAGATCATGAGTAGGATAATTACATTCATGCTTTTTCAACTGCCTTGACGCATAAGCGATCACTTTCCCATCATGCATAAGCACACATCAAAGGCCCGAATGTGAGGCATCACAGTAAACCTCAAACTCTTTTCTCGTGGTGGGTAGAGTTAGTACCGGTGTTGTGACAAGTCTGTTCTTTAACTTTTGAAAACTTTTTCCACACCCTTCACTCCACTCAAACTTCGTATTCTTCTTTGTCAAACTGGTTAATGGAAGAGTTATCATCGAAAACCCCTCGACAAAACGTCGATAATATCCTGCATGTCCTAAAAAACTACAGACTTCCGTTATTGAAGTGGGTTGTTCCCACTTAACTATAGGTTCTGTTTTCTGAGGATCCACATGAACTCCAGCTGCTGACACTACGTGTCCCAAAAACACAACATGTTCTAGCAAAAACTCACAATTACTAAATTTGTCATACAACTTCCGATTTCGTAATGTCTGTTGTACTATTTTGAGATGTTCTGCATGCTTCTCTTTACTTTGTGAATACACCAAGATGTCATCAATAAATACTATCCCAAACTGATCAAGGTAAGGATGGAATACCCGATTCATGAAATCCATGAATGTTGTTTGGACATTTATTAACCCGAATGGCATTACCAAGAATTCGTAAGGCCCATACCTTTTCCTGGAAGCTGTTTTCGGTACATCATAATCATTGATCTTTAGTTGATGGTAACCTGATCGTAAATCAATGTTTGAAAACACTGAGGCACCCTTTACTTGATCGAACAGGTCATCTATGCGGGGCAAAGTATATATGTTACGTATTGTTACCTTATTTAGTTGTGGGTAATCAATACATAATCGTGATGTCCCATCCTTCTTTTAATCAAACAACACAGGTGCTACCCACGGAGATATGCTTGGTCGAATATAACCCTGATCCTCCAACTTCTGCAACTGAGTTTTCAATTCTTTTAATTCCTTCGGTGCCATCCTATACGGGGCTTGAGATATTGGCGTCGTTCCTTGCATCAAGTCTATGGTAAACTTCACCTCTATCAGATGGCAACCCTGTTAGCTTCTCTGGGAAGACATCTAAATACTCACATACTACTGGAATGTCTATAGGATTCAATTTACTCACCGGTGCACAAACTACATATGCAAGATATGTTGTACAACCATTCTTCAATAATTTTCTAGCTTTAATAGTTAATATCATACAAGTAAGTAATATCTTCCTCTGTGTCGCCTGACTTCCTCAACACATCTTCCTTCCTATGACAGTCCATTAAGGCATGATACCTAGATAAGAAATCCACCGCCAAGACAACGTCGAACTCTTGAAGATCGAAGGGAATCAGTTCAGTTGTCATAGTCATACCATTAACTTTCACCATACAATTAGTATAAACACTACAAACTATCGACATATCACCAATAGTAGCATAAATACACAACTCCTCATATAAAGGTTCTAACTTCGCAACAATATTAGCAACAAACATTTTAGAGATAAAAGAATGTGTAGCTCCTTGATCTAATAATGTATGTCCAGGTTTACCACATATAGAAAGTGTACCCATAACCACTTCTGGTGCATCCTCTGCCTACTGCTGTGTCTTGGCGTAAATCTTCCCCTATTGTTGGGGTCGACCTACATGTCCCTTCTGCTTAGCACTACTAGTGCCTTCTCCTCCAGCTACCCCAGTATTTTTGTTGTTGGTTCACAGTCTGCGACGTGGTTCCCTATAGTGACCGCCTTGCCCACAGTTGAAACATACATTTTCGCCACTCAAAAATCGACCCCAATGATACTTTCTGTAAGCCCTAAACCCTATTCTCTTTTATCATTGATCACTCGTTCATGATGTTTTGAAATATGCAAAGTCGTATAGGTTGCACTAAACGATGTCGTGATCGAATTTGGGAATCTATTGAATTTGGAGCTACAATGTGTCTAAACGTCATAAGGGGATAGGTAAACCATTGAAATAAGCATATTAAAAGTTGCATTGAAGTAAGTTCAACTCATTAGCAAATTGGAGGAGTTTTAGGTGCATCAAGTATTGAATGGAAGATCATATGTCTTGCAAACTTAGGATAAGTTGGCTAAATGCTTAAGGTTTATTTACACACTTATTTTGTTGTTTTAAAAAGGTGATTAAGATGTAAAAACTGAAGGAGGAGCTGGCAAAGGGAGGTGAAGCTTCGGAGTTAAACAAGGCAAGTAGGTGCTGTCAAATTCGCAGAAAAACAGCAAGCAGCTGGAGAAAGGGTCATCTTCAATCGACCATATCTCTCTATCTACTGAACCAAATTCGATGATTTTTGTGTCAAAATCTCAGAAATTGAGTGTAGAATACGAAACTGGTCGGCTTTGCAGAAAACACCAAGAGGACGAAGGAGAAAAAAGAGCAGAACAGTGAAGGGTGTTCAAGTTTCTCTCGGGTAGCAGAACAGTATGAGGAGATCACTCTGTTTTGAGCTCTTGAGGAGGAATTAGAAGCTGAAATTTTGAGGTAAGTAAGCTAAGATGTTGTCCTTGAGGTTTGTCAAAAACTATTTGGTGGTTGTGTTGATAAATTTTGAGGAACCCAAGCTGAAATTTGAACCTGTAGTTTTAGGTGAAAGGGAAAAACTTTAGCAAGAGATTGAGGGAGATTTTCTTTCATTTCTATATACCTTACAATCAATTGTGTGTATGGTTTTTCTGAATTGAGTTATGGGACTGAGTTAGACCTGTTTCTAAGGTGCAAGGAAAGGAATTGATGCTCTTTTGTTTTGAAGAGGAGGAAGGCGAGAAGACAGAAGTATGCTGTCAAATCCGGGAAGTCTCTGATGTTTTGGTTGTTCTGATCAGTACACTTGGAGTTAGAAGCTATAATTGGTATGGTTCGAAAGCTTATTGAATTTCCTACAACTTTCGTGAAGAAATCATGAGTATAAAATGTCTAGAAGATGTCTTAAATATCAGATTAAATTTGTTGTGCAGCAGAAAATCCGAATCTTAAAACAGCAGAAGTCTGTTTTGAGGAAAGTATCTTTCGAGGTATTTCTGAACAAATCCGTTTGGAATTTAAAATTCATGTCTTCATATGATGTTTAGAGGGTTCAAAAAGGATGAGTTTGGTATAAATTACATTATTTTCGGATAAGTAAGGAAGAAGTTATGGCTGTCTGAATACAGGGCAGAAAATCTGAAAAAGCTGGAAAATTTAAAAGTGTGTTTTCTTGCAAGTTTTAAGGTTAAAAATCATGAGCTTGAGGTTCTAATGGTTGAGTTGGTTTGTTTGTGGGCCAAGAGCAAATAGGTCAAGTTTACAAGCCAAGGTTCTAATTCTAATCTCGTGAGTGACTCTATCTTAGAACTATGCTTGGCCTATGTTTTTCTTAAAAAACATAATTGTTGATCATTGAATCTTGTTTGAACTAATTATGTATAGCTTCATGGAGTTCCTAACATAAAGTTCATGATGGAACCTAAGCATGCTTTGAATTAGTTGTAACTATAAATCCAAGTATGGAAACTAAATTATGAAAGTATGCTTTCCTTTAGAGAATGTTTTGTGTAAATCCACTTGGGAACATGTTTAGATGATAATATGAAATTGTCATGAAATTGTTATATGTGTTATAAAGACATGATTTCCATGGTAAACAAGTTATGCTCTTGGTTCAGTTAACCCCTAATCTTGAAGGACATTCGAGAAGGTACTTAGGGGGGAATGAATCATAATTTCCCGATACTGAAGGACAATGAGAAGGTATTCGGGTAGTAAATGGTCTTACCTTAATACTGAAGGACATAGAGAAGGTATTAGGGAAAAACCAAAGGGCCAAAGGTATTCCACGTGCACGTGAGAGAGGTATGAACCTTGTTGGTACAAATGTAACTCTACCACCTCTATGGTTCGAAAGTGGTATCATGCTATGTGTTTTATTGTTATGAGCTTCTACATTATTGATCTATCTACACTCAATATAATACTATATTATGAGTTATGTGCTATGCATAAGTGGTGACTTGTGTAAATTGGAAGCATGGTTTGTTTATGTTAAGCTATTTTCTACTTATAATCTGCCATTATTATGCTTCACCTTTGAGCTTATAATAGACACTCACTGAGCTTCCTAGCTCACGTTTTCTCTATGTCTACTCTTCCTAGGTAGCAGACGAGTTTCCAGTGCTTAGCTTCCACAAGACCTATTTGCCACCACGCCATTTAGCTCCTTGTATATACACATCCATTTGTATATGGTTTGTAGTGAGAACATATTAGATGGGTTGTAATAAACATGGAAACTTTATGACTACCTAAAGAACATAGTAAAGGAAGTGAATGTGTTTCATATTATAGTGTATATCAGTGCTTAACATTACTTATTCAAACATGATGTGTTACGTCTATTTTAAGTTAAGTCTTGGGTTAGTCAAGGAAAGCCAACAAGAGGTTTTGTTATCTTTGTCTTTGCATCTCTTCCTAGGTTAAGCAAGTAAGCTGGGACGGGGTGTGACATCTTGGTATCAGAGCAAAAGGTTTTGGGAAGGGAACTAGGTTCATGCATTAAATTAGGAGCTTGTTGTCTTACCTATTTTAATAAGTTTATATAATTTAGGACCATGGCTCGAGGTGGCAAACGAGGCAGGCAAGTGGAAACTGGAACTCAAGAAGCTACTGGTGATAGAGGAAGAGAGGTATCAGAGGGAGAATCTAGTCATCCTCAGCAAGAGGTGAACATGGAGGAACATATCTTTACGCGGATAACTCAAAGATTAGCTGAAAGTGTTGGATCAGCACAAGCAGATCCAGAAAAGAAGTATGGCATTGAAAGACTGAAAGCCTTGGGTGCAACAACATTTGAAGGCACGACAGATCCCGCTGATGCTAAAGTTTGGTTAAATCTGATTGAGAAGTGCTTTAGGGTCATGCGATGCCCTGAAGACAGGAAGGTCGATTTAGCAGCATTCTTACTCCAGAAAGGAGCAGATGATTGGTGGAAGATAACAGAGAGCAGAAAAGTAGATGCTTGGAGCTGGAAAGAGTTTCGAAAGGCCTTTGAAGATAAGTATTACCCGAGCTCATATCGTGATGCGAAGAGGAACGAGTTTCTAGGACTTATTTAGGGATCGATGTCAGTAACAGAATATGAGAAGAAGTTCACAGAATTATCAAAGTATGCTAGCACTATTGTTGCAAACGAGACAGATCGATGCAAGAGGTTCGAGGACGGTCTACGAACAGAGATCAGAACGCCTGTGACAGCAAGTTCGGAGTGGGTTGAGTTCTCCAAGCTTGTGGAGACGGCATTACGAGTAGAGCGAAGCCTGGTAGAAGACAGAATGGGAAAAGGAGCTGTAGGTGGTGGTCATACCACTTATTCTGTTGGTTTACCACGAGACCGATTCCAACGAGGAGATAATAGGAGATTCACTCCAGGTGTCTCTGGAAAAGGAAGCTTTAAACCCCATCGTGGTGGGCAAACTACTCGAAGGACTGGTACAGGTGGACGTGAGGAAAGACAGAGGCAGCAGGGATCAAGTTTTCTGATAGGATCAGCAAGGGACTCCCGTACAGGGCAATCTAGTGAGTCAGTGGCTAGTTCAGCAAGGAAACCTTTGTGCAGCACTTGTGGAAAGTATCATTGGGGTCGATGTTTGAGTGGCGGAAATGTATGTTTCAACTGTGGGCAAGGTGGTCACTTCAAAATGGAATGACCCCAATTAATGCAAGAAGGCATGGTGGGACAAAGAACTACATCGCATCATCATTTGTGAACCAAAAAGAAAAATATCTGGGAATTTGGAGGAGAAGGCACTAGTAGTGCTAAGCAAAAGGGGCAGGTGGGTCGAATTCGACAACGGGGAAGATTTACGCCATGACACACAGGAGGAGATGATTCACGAGTTATTTACGGGTACACTTTCTATCTCGTAATAAAACCGCACATGCATTACTAGATCCAGGAGCTACACATTCTTTTATCTCTAAAATGTTTCTTTGCTAGCATTGTTGAAGTTAGAAACCTTTATCGAGGAATTGTGTATTTATACTCCTATTGGTGATATGTCGATAGTTTGTAGTGTTTATACTAATTGTATGGTGGAAGTAAATGGTGTGACCATGACAATCGAATCGATTCCCTTAGATCTCCAAGAGTTCGACGTTATTTTGGGGATGGATTTCTTATCTAGGTATCATGCCTTAATGGACCGCCATAGGAAGGAAGTTGTGTTGAGGAAATCAAAGCAAGACCTTGAGGTTGTGTTTAAGGGACATAGGAAGATATTGCCTACTTGTATGATATCAACTATTAAACTGGGAAATTATTGAAGGAAGGTTGTACAACATATCTTGCATATGTAGTTTGTGCACCAGTGAGTAAATCGAAACACAAGACATTCCGGTGGTATGTGAGTATTTAGATGTCTTCCCGAAGAAGAGCTACTGTGGTTGCCACTGATAGAGAGGTGGAGTTTACCATTGACTTGATGCTAGGAGCAGCGCCAATATCTCAAGCCCCGTAGTATAGGATGGCAAGAAGGAATGAAGGAATTGAAAACTCGATTTGCAGGAGTTGGTGGATAAGGGTTATATTCGACCAAGTGTATCTCCGTGGGGAGCACTGTGTTGTTTGTTAAAAAGAAGGATGGGACATTACGATTATGTATTGATTACCGAGCAACCGAATAAGGTAACAATACGTAACAAATATCCTTTGCCCGCATAGATGACTGTTCGATCAACTAAAGGGTGCCTCGGTGTTTTCCAAAATTGATTTACGATCGAGGATATCATCGGTGAAGATCAATGATTACGATGTACCAAAAGCGACTTTCGAGGACAAGGTATGGGCATTATGAATTCTTGGTAATGCCATTGGGTTAACTAATGCCCAGCGGCATTCATGCATCTCATGAATCGGGTATTTCATCCTTACCTTGATCGGTTTGTGATAGTATTTATTGATGACATCTTGGTGTACTCGAGAAAGTAGAGAAAATCATGCGAACATCTCGAATAGTGCTCTGAGACATTACGAGATCGGAAGTTGTATGCTAAATTTAGTAAATGTGAGTTTTGTTTGGAGCAGGTTGTGTTTTTGGGACACGTAGTGTCGCAGATGGGGTACAAGTGGATCTCTCGAAGACGGAAGCTATAGTTAAGTGGGAACAACCAACTTCAATAACGGAAGTCCGTAGTTTTTGGGACTTGCGAGGATACTATCGACGTTTTGTTGAGGGATTTTCGAAGATAGCTCTTCCATTAACCAGTTTGACAAAGAAGAATACGAAGTTCGAGTGGAGTGAAAAGTGTGGAAAAAGTTTTCAAGAGTTAAAGAACGGACTTGTCACAAAGACTTGCAGAGTACTAACTCTACCCACCACGGGAAAAGAGTTTGAGGTTTCTTGTGATGCCTCACATCGAGGGCCTTGGATGTGTACTTATGCGGGATGGGAAAGTGATTGCTTATGCCTCAAGAGGCGATTAAAAAAACATGAATGTAATTATCCTACTCATGATCCTGGAGCTCGCAACAGTTGTGTTAGCTTTAAAAATTTGGAGGCATTATTTGTTTGGTGAGAAGTGTTGTATTTACACAGATCATAAAAGTTTAAAATACATCTTAGAACAGAAAGAGTTGAATTTGAGACAACGGCGGTGGCTTGAATTGATAAAAGATTATGACTGCACGATTGAATACCACCCCGGGAAGGCTAATGTTGTAGCTGATGCACTGAGTAGGAAGTCAAAGCAACGTAGGGGTTCACTTAATGCTGTTAGAGTGGCTCTATTTGAGGAACTCAAGAGTTCTAATGCAAAGGTGTATGTTGGTGACAAAGGGAACTTGTTAGCTTATTTTCAGGTAAGACCTACCTTGATTAATGATGTTATCTCAAGTCAAGCTAAAGACCCTACCCTGAAGAAATTGATAGAAGAGGTAAACTTGAATCAAAGAGCGAGACAGTAGGGCGTGATGGAGCATTGATGAAGTGTGGTAGATTTTGTGTGTCTAAAGATGAAACTTTGAGAAATGCGATACTAGAAGAAGCACATAGTTCAGCCTATGCGATGCATCCACGAGGTACAAAGATGTATCGGACCTTAAAGAACCATTATTGGTGGCCAGGAATGAAACGAGAAATAGCAGAGTATGTCTCTAAATGTTTAATTTGTCAGCAGGTGAAACCTGAACGACAAAAACCAGGAGGGCTTCTAAATCCACTCCCAATACCTGAATGGAAGTGGGAGCATGTAACCATGGATTTCTTATTTGGACTTCCCCGAACACCGAGTGGTTATGACGGGATTTGGGTGATAGTAGACAGATTGACTAAGACTGCTCGATTCTTACCCGTCAAGGTAACTTTTACTCTGGATAAACTTGCTAAATTATATGTTGACAGGATTGTAAGCCAATACGGAGCCCCAGTATCTATTGTGTCGGATAGGGATTCGAGATTTACTTCCAAGTTCTGGCCGAGTCTCCAAGAGGCCTTGGGAACTAAGTTGCACTTTAGTGCAGCATTTCATCCACAAACCGATGGTCAGTCAGAAAGAACCATTCAGACCCTCGAAGACATGCTTCGAGCATGCGTATTGCAATATAAAGGAAGCTGGGAGACTCACCTATCATTGATGGAGTTTGCATACAATAATAGTTATCATTCTAGCATCGGAATGGCACCGTACGAAGCGTTATATGGAAGGAAATGTAGAACCCTATTTCTTGGGGGAGGTAGGAGAAAGGAAGGCGATAGGGCTGCGAGTTGGTCCAAGTTACCTCGGAGAATGTTAAATTGATCAGAGAAAGATTTAAGACAGCACAAGATAGACAAAAGAGCTACGCTGACAAACGAAGAAGAGATTTAGAATTCGAAATCGGAGACAAAGTTTTCCTGAGACTATCCCCATGGAAGAGTATTTTGCGGTTCGGAAGGAAGGGGAAAGCGAGCCCGAGATATATAGGGCCCTACGAGATTCTGGAGCGTGTAGGGCCATCAGCTTACAGATTAGCTTTACCAATAGAATTGTCTCGGGTACATAATGTTTTCCATGTATCAATGTTGAGGAAATACGTTTCTGATCCATCACATGTGCTCAAGGTAGAACCAATAAAACTTAAGGAGAATCTAACATATGAGGAAGAACCTCTACAAGTCTTTGGATCGGAAAAGAGGGTGCTTAGAAACAAGTCAATACCATGGTAAAGGTCTTGTGGAGAAATCACGACGTCGAGGAAGCAACGTGGGAAAGCGAAGACACGATGAAAGAAAAGTACCACAACTTTTTTCGTCTTTGAATTTCGAGGGCGAAATTCCTCTTAAGGGGGTAGTAAATTGTAAGCCCTAAACCCTATTCTCTTTTATCATTGATCACTCGTTCATGATGTTTTGAAATATGCAAAGTCGTATAGGTTGCACTAAACGATGTCGTGATCGAATTTGGGAATCTATTGAATTTGGAGGTACAATGTGTCTAAACTTCATAAGGGGATAGGTAAACCATTGAAATAAGCATATTAAAAGTTGCATTGAAGTAAGTTCAACTCATTAGCAAATTGGAGGAGTTTTAGGTGCATCAAGTATTGAATGGAAGATCATATGTCTTGCAAACATAGGATAAGTTGGCTAAATGCTTAAGGTTTATTTACACAGTTATTTTGTTGTTTTAAAAAGGTGATTAAGATGTAAAAACTGAAGGAGGAGCTGGCAAAGGGAGGTGAAGCTTCGGAGTTAAACAAGGCAAGTAGGTGCTGTCAAATTCGCAGAAAAACAGCAAGCAGCTGGAAAAAGGGTCATCTTCAATCGACCATATCTCTCTATCTACTGAACCAAATTCGATGATTTTTGTGTCAAAATCTCAGAAATTGAGTGTAGAATACGAAACTGGTCGGCGTTGCAGAAAAAACCAAGAGGACGAAGGAGAAAAGAGCAGAACAGTGAAGGGTGTTCAAGTTTCTCGGGTAGCAGAACAATATGAGGAGATCAGTCTGTTTTGAGCTCTTGAGGAGGAATTAGAAGCTGAAATTTTGAGGTAAGTAAGCTAAGATGTTGTCCTTTAGGTTTATCAAAAAATATTTGGTGGTTGTGTTGATAAATTGTGAGGAACCCAAGCTGAAATTTGAACCTGTAGTTTTAGGTGAAAGGGAAAAACTTCTAGCAAGAGATTGAGGGAGATTTTCTTTCATTTCTATATACCTTACAATCAATTGTGTGTATGGTTTTTCTGAATTGAGTTATGGGACTGAGTTAGACCTGTTTCTAAGGTGCAAGGAAAGGAATTGATGCTACTGTTTTGAAGAGGAAGGCAGAAGACAGAAGTATGTTGTCAAATCCGGGAAGTCTCTGATGTTTTGGTTGTTCTGATCTGTACACTTGAAGTTAGAAGCTCTAATTGGTATGGTTCGAAAGCTTATTGAATTTCCTACAACTTTTGTGAAGAAATCGTGAGTAGAAAATGTCTAGAAGATGTCTTAAATATCACATTAAATTTGTTGTGCAGCAGGAAATCCGAATCTGAAAACAGCAGAAGTCTGTTTTGAGGAAAGTAGATTTCGAGGTATTGCTGAACACATCCGTTTGGAATTTCAATTTCATGTCTTCATATGATTTTTAGAGGGTTCAAAAAGGAAGAGTTTGGTATACATTACATTATTTTTGGATAAGTAATGAAGAAGTTATGGCTGTCTGAATACAGGGCAGAAAATCTGAAAAAGCTGGAAAATTTAAAAGTGTGTTTTCTTGCAAGTTTTAAGGTTAAAAATCATGAGCTTGAGGTTCTAATGGTTGAGTTGGTTTGTTTGACAGGCCAAGAGCAAATAGGTCAAGTTTACAAGCCAAGGTTCTAATTCTAATACTGTGAGTGACTCTATCTTAGAACTATGCTTGGCCTATGTTTTTCTTAAAAAACATAATTGTTGATCATTGAATCTTGTTTGAACTAATTATGTATAGCTTCATGAAGTTCCTAACATAAAGTTCATGATGGAACCTAAGCATGCTTTGAATTAGTTGTAACTATAAATCCAAGTATGGAAACTAAATTATGAAAGTATGCTTTCCTTTAGAGAATGTTTTGTGTAAATCCACTTGGGAACATGTTTAGATGATAATATGAAATTGTCATGAAATTGTTATATGTGTTATAAAGACATGATTTCCATGGTAAACAAGTTATGCTCTTGGTTCTGGTTAACCCCTAATACTGAAGGACATTCGAGAAGGTACTTAGGGGGGAATGAATCATAATTTCCCGATACTGAAGGACAATGAGAAGGTATTCGGGTAGTAAATGGTCTTACCTTAATCTTCAAGGACATAGAGAAGGTATTAGGGAAAAACCAAAGGGCCAAAGGTATTCCACGTGCACGTGAGAGAGGTATGAACCTTGTTGGTACAAATGTAACTCTACCACCTCTATGGTTCGAAAGTGGTATCATGCTATGTGTTTTATTGTTATGAGCTTCTACATTATTGATCTATCTACACTCAATATAATACTATATTATGAGTTATGTGCTATGCATAAGTGGTGACTTGTGTAAATTGGAAGCATGGTTTGTTTATGTTAAGCTATTTTCTACTTATAATCTGCCATTATTATGCTTCACCTTTGAGCTTATAATAGACACTCACTGAGCTTCCTAGCTCACGTTTTCTCTATGTCTACTCTTCCCAGGTAGCAGACGAGTTTTCAGTGCTTAGCTTCCACAAGACCTACTTGCCACCACGCCATTTAGCTCCTTGTATATACACTTCCATTTGTATATGGTTTGTAGTGAGAAAATATTAGATGGGTTGTAATAAACATGGAAACTTTATGACTACCTAAAGAACATAGTAAAGGAAGTGAATGTGTTTCATATTATAGTGTATATCAGTGCTTAACTTTACTTATTCAAACATGATGTGTTACGTCTATTTTAAGTTAAGTCTTGGGTTAGTCAAGGAAAGCCAACAAGAGGTTTTGTTATCTTTGTCTTTGCATCTCTTCCTAGGTTAGGCAAGTAAGCTGGGACGGGTTGTGACACTTTCCACAAGTGTTCCACAAAGGTTTCCTTGTTTAACTAGCTACTGACTCACTGCCTTGCCCTGTACGGGAGTCCCTTGTTGATCCTATCAGAAAACTTGATCCTTGCTGCCTCTGTCTTTGCCCCCGTCCACCTGTACCAGTCCTTGGAGTAGACTGCCCACAACGATGGGGTTTAAAGCTCCCTTTTCCATAAAGACTAGGAGTGAATCTCCTATTATCTCCTCGTTGGAATCGGTCTCGTGATAAACCAACAGAATAAGTGGCATGACCACAACCTACAACTCCTTTTCCCATTCTGCCATCTACTAGGCTTCGCTCTACCCGTAATGTCGTCTCCACAAGCTTAGACAACACAACCCACTCCAAACTTGCTGTCACAGACCATCCTCGAACCTATTGCATCGATCTATCTCGTTTGCAACAATAGTGCTAGCATACTTTAATAACTAAGTGAACTTCTTTTCATATTCTGTTACTGTCATCGATCCCTTAACAAGTCCTAGAAACTCGTTCCTCTTTGCATGACGATAAGAGCTTAGATAATAGTTATCTTCAAAGGCCTTTAGAAACTCTTTCCAGCTCCAAGCTTCGCCTTTTCTTCTCTCTGTTATTTTTCACCAATCATCTACTCCTTTCTAGAGCAAGAATGCTGCTAAATAGACCTTCCTGTCTCTAGGGCATTGCATGACCCTACAACACTTCTCAATCAGATTTAACCAAACCTCAGCATCAGCGGGATCTGTCGTGCCTTCAAATTTTGTTGCACCTAAGGCCGTCAGTCTTTCAATGCCATACTTCTTATTTGGAACTGCTTGTGTTGATCCAACACTTTCAGCTAATCTTTGAGTTATCCTCGTAAAGATCTGTTCCTCCATGTTCACCTTTTGTTGAGGATGACTAGATTCCCCCTCTGATACCTCTCTTCCTCTATCACCAGTAGCTTTTTGAGTTCCGACCTCCACTTGCCTGCCTCGTTTGAAACCTCCAGCCATGGTCCTAAATTATATAGTCTTATTAAAATAGTTAAGACAACAAGCTCCTAGTTTAATGCATGAACCTAGTTCCCTTCCCATAAACTTTTGCTCTGATACCAAGTTGTCACAACCCGTCCCTTCCTACTTGCTTAACCTAGGAAGAGATACAAAGACAGAGAAAACCGACCCTTTAACTGGCTCTCCCAAAATAACCCAAGACATAACCTAATATTAAGCTCAACACAACACGTTCGAACAAGAGAGATTGAACACTGAAATACACATATAAACGAAACACATTCACTTCCGGTACTATGTGTCACACCCCCTCTCGAACCACTTGCTAACTAAGCCCGGGAGACGGCATGAAGCCAACAGACATTGTTACCCCTTAACAATATCTGCTGACACTACTTTATCTGAAAACAAACTATGTTCGCATATGGAACACTTTAAACTTAACACAGCGGAGACTGGACATCTATAAGACGTACATGAGGAAAAACTCTTCTTAAGTCTCTCTTGGAAACTAAAACGAGCAAGAACATCAGAACCACAAACAGTCAAAACCACTAATTAAACAACCACAACCTCTAAAGCACATAGGACTATAACTACATAGTTCTCTCAAAATAATTGACAAAACATATGGACTTGCTATACAACACCACCCACGTACAAAATGTCAAACATGTGAAGCTTCAGCAGACTATGGCAGGTTCTCAGGCACTGGGAGCTCGATCCCTACCTGAAAAGTGGGAAAAACACTGAAAGAATGAGCTATGAAGCTCAGTGAGTGACTTGAGTTTCAAAGAAAGCTATTAACTCGTAAATCATATCACCTGGCCATCTATGAGCACATCTGTAATCAAATGTTAAAAGTAACAGTGTAATCATAATAGCTTTTCATGAAAACCAGCAAGTATACCATTAAAATCTCGTAAGGCATGTAAATGATATAAACTCTTTAAAAACATGTCACAGTCTACGTTGTGTAGGGCACGCCCAGTACACCAACGTTTATTCTACGATGTAGTGGGGCCCGCCCAGCACTCCCATCGTCTTTGTCGTAGTGGGGCCCGCCAAACACTCACGACAGCGCTGTTGTCACGGAGTACACTCAACGTCGACAACAGAATAAGACCTGTGTGCACACGGTATCATAAAGCCTCGGTCTCAATATCTCAGAAAATCATATGAAAACATTTGAACATGCCTGCTTATCTTTTCTTTCATAAAACTCAAGCTTACTCAGCTTGTTCATAAAATTGGAAATCTTTAAAACATACTTGCTAGTACATGCTTGCTTGAAATCATAACATTTCCATAAATTTTGGCAACCATTGGACATATGCTCATGTATAAACTTTATAAAGACTTTTAGGGTCACAATGAACACTTGAAACATTTCTAGGAAAACAAGAATACTCATAGACATGTGTTCAAAAATAAAACACAAAGCTTTGAAACATCTCATTCTAACAAAACTTGCATTTCTTAAAGCATATAAGCATATTTCAAGCATTTGGTTCATTTTCGAAGTTTGTTTTGTCACTCACCGTGTTAGAACTAGAACCTTGGCCCGTACACTCGACCTATCTCCTCTTGTACTGCCAAACAAACCAAAACAATGTTTTAGAACCTCGAGCTCATGATTTTTAACCTTAAAACTACAAGAAAACACTCCAACAAAAATTCCAGCATTTTCAGAATTTCTGCCCTGTTTTCAGACAGCCATAACTTTTTCAATACTTAGCCAAACAGGGTGAAATTTATACCAAACTCTTCCTTTTTGAATCCTCTAAAAATCATGTGAAGACATGAAATTGAAATTCCCAATAGATTGATTCAGAAATACCTCAAAAACTTCTTTCCCAGGAACTAACTTCTGCTATTCCAGATTCGATTTTCTGCTGCAACCCGAAACTTGACCTGCTATTTACAACATCTTCCAATCATTTTATATTCACGATTTCTTCATGACAGTTGTAGGAAATTCAATAAGCTTTCCAACCATACCTAATAGAGCTTCTGATTCCAACTCTACAGACCAGTACAACCAAAACACCAGAGACTTCTCAGATTTGACAGCAAATTCTGTCTTCTGTCTTCCTCTTCACAAATCAGTAGCGTAAAATCCGAATTTGTTCGAGCTTCCTTCACGAATTTTGTTCCAATATGAGTTAACTTTAATGAAACAAAATTTCAACTCTTACCTCTTTCTGTGGAGCTCGTGATGAACAAAATAGCAGAACTGGTCTGAGTTGTTCACCTTGCTACTACACAAGTAATCTTTGAGTTCTCCTCCCTCTCTTCTGCAATTCCAGCACCAAAAACCCCTTCTTCCACTTCCTTTCTGCTTCTCTCATGAAAACCCTTGCTTTCCTTTTGATAAATGAAGAAGAAGATCGAAGGATACATGGTTTTAAAAAAGAAATTTAGGTGGGGTCCCACCATCCACTTCCCTTTTCCCCTTTTTCATTTTTCCTTTTCATTCTTTTCTTTTCTTTTCTTTTCTTTTCAAAACAAAACTTAACATGATTTACATTTGTTTCATTTTCTTTCCTTCATTATTCCTAGAGCAAGCAAACCAAAATGGTTTATGTTTTTCCTTCCTTGTTTTCTTTTTGCCTTTCACTTCATTACTTTTCTTTTTAAAACAAGGAAAACCAAGTTTTAAGCATTCATTTCTTCATTTCTTTTGTTGTTTGATAATAAGGAGGTTCCAAAAAAAGATCTCGGGTTTACAACTTACCTCCCCTTGAGAAATTTCGTCCTCGAAATTTAGTAGTCCTTAGGTGAAAATCATCGGATACTTCCTCCTCATTTAGTCTTCTAACTCTCAGGTTGCCTCCTCCACTCCGTGATGTCTCCAACGAATCTTCACGAGTGGGATCCTCTTGTTTCTTAACACTTGTTCTTTTCTGTCGAGGATTTGAACTGCATCCTCTGCGTAACTCATGTCTTTTTTCAGCTCAACGGGTTGTGCTTGTAGCACATGTGTCAGATCTGGAATATACTTTCTCAACATGGACACATGAAAAACATCATGTACTCGAGATAGTTCTGCTGGCAATTCTAGTCTGTAGGCTGCTAGCCCAACTTGTCCCGTTACTTGATGAGGACCAATATATCTAGGGCTTAGTTTACCTTTCTTACCAAAACGAAGGACACCTCTCCACGGAGATAACTTCAAGAAAACTTGATCTCCAATCTGGAATTCCAAGTCCTTTCGTCGCTTATCTGCATAACTCTTCTGACGGTCTTGTGCTACCTTCAGATTCTCTCTGATTACCTTAATATTGTTCGTCATAACTTGCACCAACTCAGGACCGATTAGCTTCCGTTCTTCTAGTTCATTCCAATATACGAGCGTTCTACACGGTCTTTTATCTAGAGCCTCAAATGGTGCCATGTCAAAACTAGACTGGTAATTGTTATTGTAAGCAAATTCCATAAGTGATAGATGTGTATCTCAACTTCCCTTAACTTGAAGGACACATGCTTGCAACATGTCTTCTAGGGTCTGGATGGTCCTCTCTAACTGCCCATCTGTCTGAACATGAAACGTTGTACTAAAACTCAACTTTGTCCCCATAGTTTTTTGTAAGCTAGGCCAGAACATAGAAGTAAATCTCGGATCTCTATCTGGAAGTATGGACACTGCCACTCCGTATTGACTCACAATTTTGTCGACGTATAGCTTAACAAGCTGATCAAGTGTAGACGTCGATTTTAATCAGTATAAACCTTGTTGTCTTAGTGAGTCTATCGACCATTATCATATACCATAATGCCCACTGGGAGTATGATGTAGAAGCAACAGGAAATCCATAGCGATATGCTCTTATTTCCACTCCGACACGAGTAGTGGGTTAAGGAGTCCTCCGGTCTTTGTCTAATGATTCAACTTCTTTGTGATTAAACATCTATCAACATAATCAACTATCTCCCGCTTCATCCTGTGCCACCAATAAGTCCTTTTCACGCTTTTTACACATCTTGGTGCTTCTGGATGCATAGCGTAGTGAATTATGAGCTTCCTCTAGAATAGCATCTTAAGCTCACTAATACTCGGGACACATAGTTTTCTGCGCTTAACTATGGTTTCATCTCTGTTCTCATTCTAGATTATACCTCTGGGCCTGTTTGGACATTCCAAACATTTTCTCATGAGCTACTAATCTCTCGGTTGTTTTTCTCACAATCTACATTCACAGTGAAGACTGATCCGGAATTGAGCTAAGAGACCCCCCTGAATTCTTTGCAACCACAGCTGCCTTAGAATCCCTTAGAGTACTTAAAAAAAAATGTTGCTCGAATACCCCACAGGGCATCCCTAGGAAGCCTTGACTTCCTGCTCAATGCATCAGCTATTATATTCACCTTACCAGGATGGTATTATATGGTACAATCATAATCTTTAATTTGTTCTAACTATCTTCTCTGCCTCATAATAAACTTTCTTTGATCAAAGATATACTTCAGACTCTTATGATTTGTAAAAATATGACACCTCTCACCCAACAGGTAATGTCTCCAGATCTTCAATGCTAGAACAACTGTTATTAACTCAAGATCATGGGTAGGGTAATTACATTCGTGCTTTTTCAATTGCCTTGACGCATAAGCTATTACTTTTCCTTCTTGCATCAGTACACACCCTAAACCTTGTCTCGAGGCATCACAGTAAATCACATACTCTTTTTTCCATTCTTTGGGAGTGTCGGAATAGGTGTTGTAACTAATCTCTTTTTCACTCTCAAAACTCATTCACACTTATCGACCACACAAACTTAGCATTCTTCCTTGTCAAAGCTGTTAAGTGTAATGCTAATCGTGAGAAATCCTTAACAAACTGTCTGTAGTGTCCTGCCAAGCCTAGGAAACTACGTACCTCTGTCGTACTAACTGGCCTCTCCCAGTTGACTACAACTTTAACTTTATTTGGATCCACACTAACACCATTTGTTGAGGCAACATGCCCCAAAAACACTACCTAGTTCAACCAAAACTCACATTTGGTAAATTTAGCGCATAAATCATTTTATCTCGTAGTGTTTGCGAATAATACTCATGTGTTCCTCGTAGGCTTTCTGTCAACCGAGTAAACTAGTATATCATCAATAATCACTATTACAAAGTTATCCAAATAATGGTGGAAAACCGCCCATGGGGTCCATGAAAATCGCTAGTGCATTGTTAAACCGAATGGCATTACTAAACACTCATAATGCTCGTACCTCATCATGAATAATGTCTTAGGAATGTCTGATTCTCTGACCTTTAACTGATGATATCCTGATCTTATCTTACAAAACATCGATGCACCTCTTAACTGGTCAAACAAGTCATCTATTCAGGGTAAAGGATACTTATTACGTATCGTGACTTTGTTTAATCGTCTATAATCAATGCATAATCTACGGTACCATCTTTCTTTTTCTGAGATAATATCGGAGCTCTCCAAGGCGATACACTAGGTCCGATGTATCCCTTATCAACTAGTCCTTGTAATCGCATCTTTAGCTCCCCGATCTCACTTGGAGCCATTCTATACACGGCGCTTGCGAAATAGGTGTTATTCATGGTAAGATTCAATGGTGAACTCAACTTCCTATCGGTGGCAATCCTGATAGATCTGCTAGAAAAACAACAAGAAATTTTATTCACAACAAGAACATTTTCTTGTTTTAGCTTTTCTCCCTGCACCTCAACTACCTGTGCAAGAAACGTCGTGCAACCTTTCCTCAATAACTTTTAAGCTTTTAATGCTGAAATCAAACTCGTAGGGATAATCTTTCTTTCATCCCATAAAACCACTTGACTAATCTCGGTTTCTTGAAAACAACTTCCTTTATATGGCAATCTCTGGAAGCATAATGAGTAAATACGAAATCCATCCTTAAGATTGCATCTCACACCTACAAGGCTAGTGGAAGAGGATCCACTAACATAATAATACCTTCTACAAAGATCTCACAGTCCCGCAACACTGCATTGACTAGTAACACATCACCAACTAGAGTGTATATAACTAACCTTTTACATAAAGGTTCTAGCTTCCCATTCAACTCAGTCAAGAACATACTAAAAACAAAGAAATGTGTAGCACCTTGTTCTATTAAAACAGGTGCAGGTACACTACAAATAGTAATCATACCAGTAATGACTTATGATGCATCTTCTGCTTCTTACTGAGTCATAGCATAGCCTTTCCGTGTTGCCTAGGCCTCCCTACAACTCTCTTTAGTCTAACACCACTGGTGCCCTCTCTTGCACTCTATGAAACTCCTTTGGCCGCTCTCTGCATCTGGGACTCAACTCCCTAGTCCCTGCAATGCGGTTGTCCAAAGCTGTGGACAATCCCTCTTGACATGTCCTGGTTGTCAGCACTGGTAGCATGTACCAACACTCACAAGACAATGACCTTGATGATTCTTGCAACAGATCACACATGGAGTTTTCCTTGCTATACTGGCAATAGACTCTTGCCCTCCCCGCAACTTTTTCGCCAATCAAACAAACTAACTAGGTCCTTTTAACTCTCGCCTCGATAGGCACTACCCACAATCATCCGCCTCGATGCACGGCTACTTGGCTACTAGCTTGCTCCTTAAAGTCATATTAACTTGGAAACATTTACTCCAAGTGTGAACCTCCGCTGCTCACGACCTTGGAAACTGCTTATTGTCGAAGCCTCCACAACTAGGCTTCACTACTAACTGCGCCTCTGCTATACTCTGCTCAACACGTAGAGCAGCCTCTACCAGCTGGGAAAAATCAATCCACTTAGCAACGGTTGTAACTGGGGTACGTATCTCAGGTCGTAACCCTTTTTCAAATCTTCGATACCTGTCACTCTTAGATGCCACAATCACATCAACATACCGCGACAACTCGGTATATCTTCTCTCATACTTAGCCACTGAAAGTGTCTCTTGTTTTAGTTCTAAAAATTCATCCCTCTTTGCCACTCGGTACGTGCTACGGTAATATTTATTTTCAAATATACTTCTAAAAGTTTGCCAGTGTGAAGTACGTGCATCACTACAACTGGCTAACATCGATTTCCATCCTTCTGCCTTCTTTAGTAGCAAGAATGTGGCCAACTTAACATTTCGCTCCTCAGAGCAACTCATAACATCAAAACATTTATTAAGCTTATTCAGCCAAATCTCAGCTTCAACTGGATCTTTGGAACCCTCAAACACTGTGGCTCCTAATTCTTTTAGGTGATCTATTCTATATGTCTTATCTGGATTACTTAGCCCTGCTCCCTATGGCTTACCTACCTCCTGTGAGGAATTAGCATGCTGCTTAATTTTGGCCCTTTCTTGAACTCTCGGAGCACTAGATCTCCACTGGGATTGATCTTGGGTAGGATCCTGCGTCCGTCCGATCCCGATCTTGCCTGCATCGTCTGCTAGTACGTGGTGGCATGACTTCTATAACATATTAATATACTAGACATGTAATGAGTACTCAACTCAAATGCACAATTCTAGACTTGTGTTCACATTCTAGTCCTGACTGGACTTACTCTTGTCCTTACTTGGACCATGCTCTGCTAGTTCTATTGAACTAACTCAATAACTTGCTATTTACTTTTGAGTTTCTTCTAGAGTCGACTTGCTCTATCTCATTCCCATGGAGCTAATCGCTCACGATACCAAGTTGTCACACCCCTCTCGAACCACTTGCTAACTAAGCGAGGAGGCGGCATGAAGCCAGCAGACACATGTTACCCCTTAACAATATCTGCCGACACTACTTTATCTGAAAACAAACTATGTTCGCATATGGAACACTTTAAACTTAACACAGCAGAGACTGGACATCTATAAGACGTACATGAGGAAAAACTCTTCTTAAGTCTCTCTTGGAAACTAAAACGAGCAAGAACATCAGAACCACAAACAGTCCAAACCACTAATTAAACAACCACAACCTCTAAAGCACATAGGACTATAACTACATAGTTCTCTCAAAATAATTTACAAAACATATGGATTTTCTAAACCACACCAACCACGTACAAAATATCAAACATGTGAAGCTTGGTGACTATATGCGAGTTCTCGTGCACAGGGGAGCTCGATCTCTCACGAAAAGTGGAAAAACACTTTGGAAGAATGAGCTATGAAGCTCGGTGAGTGACTTGAGTTTAAAAGAAAGCTATTAACTCGTAAATCATATCACCTGGCCATCTATGAGCATATGCATCTGTAATCAAGCGTTAAAAGTAATCGTGTAATCATTATAGCTTTTCATGAAAACAAGCAAGACTCTGTTAAAATCTCGTAAGGCATGTAAATGATATAAACTCTTTTTAAAACATGTCACAATCTACGTTGTGTAGGCACGCTTGAGACACCAACGTTTATTCTACGATAGTGGGGCCCGCCCAACACTCCCATCGTCTTTGTCGAGTGGGGCCCGCCCAAAGACTCACGACAGCGGCCGTTGTTGTCACGGAGTACACTCAACGTCGACAACAGAATAAGACCTGTGTGCACACGGTACCATAAAGCCTCGGGCTCAATATCTCAGAAAATCACATGAAAACATTGAACATGTCTGCTTATCTTCTCTTTCATAAAACTCAAGCTTACTCTCTTTTTGTTCATAAAATCGAAATCTTTAAAACATACTTGCTAGTACATGCTTGCTTGAAATCATAACATTTTCATAAGTTTTGGCAACCATTGGACATATGCTCATGTATAAACTTTATAAAGACTTTTAGGGTCACAATGAACACTTGAAACATTTCTAGGAAAACATGAATACTCATAAACATGTGTTCAAAAGAAATCATAATGCATTGAAAACCTTTATTCTAGCAAAACTTGCATTTCTTGAACATAATTCAAGCATATATACACTTTTGAAGTTCGTTTTATCACTCACAGTGTTAGAACTAGAGTCTTGACCCGTACACTCGACCTATTCGTTCTTGGCCTGTCAAACAAACCAAAACTATGTTTTAGAACCTCGAGCTCATGGTTTTAACTTTAAAACTACAAGAAAACACTCCAACAAAAATTCCAGCATTTAACAGATTTTATGCCCTGTATTCAGACAGGGTGAAATTTATACCAAACTCTTCCTTTTTGAATCCTCTAAAATTCATATGAAGACATGAAATTGAAATTCCCAATAGATTGGTTCAGAAATACCTCGAAAGCTTCTTTCCCCGGAACCAACTTTTGCTATTCCAGATTCGAATTTTTCCTGCAACCCGAAATGTGACCTGCTATTTACAACATCTTCCAATCATTTTCTATTCACGATTCCTTCATGAAAGTTGTAGGAAATGCAATAAGCTTTCCAACCATACCTAATAGAGCTTCTGATTCCAATTCTACAGGTTAGTACAACCAAAACATCAGAGACTTCTCGGATTTGACAAGAAATTACGTATTCGACTTCCTCTTCACAAATCAGTAGCTTAAGATCCGAATTTGCTCAAGCATCCTTCACGAATTTTGTTCCAATATGAGTTATCTTGCACGAAACAAAATCCCAGCTCTTACCTCTTTCTGTGGAGCTCGAGATGAAGAAAATAGCAGAACATGGCAGAGTGATTACCTTCTTTGTTATACCAATTGCTTGAGTTCTCTCCCTCTCTTCTCGCAAATCCAGCTCCAAAACCACCTTCTTCTTCTTCCTTTAAGCTTCTCCCACGAAAACCCTTGCCTTTACTTCATAAAATGAGGAGAAATCGATGGGGAAAGCCTTTTAAAAAGAAAGAAACAAGGTGGGGTCCCACCATCCACCATCCACCTTTCCTTTTTTTTCTTTTCTTTTCTTTTCCTTCCTTTATCTTTTCATTTCTTATCTTTTTTCTTTGCAAAACAAAGCAAACTTAGTATATTAAACATTTGTTTCATTTCCTTTTCTTCTTTTGTCTTAAAAGCAATCCAAACCGAAATGGTTTAAACTTTCCTTCCTTGTTTTCCTTTTGCCTTTCACTTCATTTCTTTCCTTTTTAAAACATGGAAAACCAAGTTTTAAACATTCATTTCTTCTTTCTTTTTTGTTGTTTGATAATAAGGAGGTTCCAAAGAAAGATCTCGGGTTTACAACTTACCTCCCCTTAAGAAATTTCGTCCTCGAAATTTAGTAGTCTTTAGGTGAAAATCATTGGATACTTCCTCCTCATTTAGTCTTCTAACTCTCAGGTTGCCTCCTCCACTCCGTGATGTCTCCAACGAACCTTCACGAGTGGGATCGTCTTGTTTCTTAAAACTTGTTCTTTTTCTGCCGAGGATTTGAACTGCATCCTCTGCGTAACTCATGTCTTTTCAAACTCAACGGGTTGTGCTTGTAGCACATGTGTCGATCTGGAATATACTTTCTCAACATGAACACATGAAAAACATTATGTACTCAAGATAGTTCTCGCGGCAATTCTAGTGCAGCAGAGGGTCTGGCCCAACTTGTCCGGATTATTTGATAAGGACCAATATATCTAGGGCTTAGTTTACCTTTCTTACCAAAACGAAGGACACCTCTCCACGGAGATAACTTCAAGAAAACTTGATCTCCGATCCGGAATTCCAAGTCCTTTCGTCGCTTATGCGCATAACTCTTACACGGTCTTGTGCTACCCTCCTGATTCTCTCGATTATCTTACTATTGTTTGTCATAACTTGCACCAACTCAGGACCGATTAGCTTCCGCTCTTCTAGTTCATTTCAATATACTAGCGTTCTACACGGTCTTTTATCTAGAGCTTCAAATGGTGCCATGTCAAAACTAGACTGATAATTGTTATTGTAAGCAAATTCCATAAGTGATAGGTGTGTATCCCAACTCCCCTTAACTTGAAGGACACATGCTTTCAACATGTCTTTTAGGGTCTGGATGGTCCTCTCTCGGTGACCATCCATGCGAGAATGGAGCGCTGTACTAAAACTCAGCTTTGTCCCCATAGCCTTCTTTAAACTAGGCCAAAACTTAGAAGTAAATCTCGGATCCCTATCTGAAACTATGGACACAGGCACTCCGTATTGTCTCACAATTCTGTCGACGCATAGCTTAGCTAGCTGATTAAGCGTAGACATCGCTGTAATCGGTACAAACCGTGTTGTCTTAGTGAGTCTATCCACCATTACCCAAGTACCATCATGTCCATTTGAAGTACGTGGTAATCTAAACAAAAAAACCATAGTAATACGCTCCCATTTCCATTCCGACACTAGCAATGGGTTAAGGAGTCCTTTTGCTTCGTCTAATCTGGTTTAACTTGGCGATGATTAAACATCTATCACATAATCAACTATCTCCGCTTCATCCTGTGTCACCAATAAGTCTCATTCAAGGTTTTACACATCTTGGTGCTTCTCGGATGCATAGCGTGAATGAACTGAGCTGTGAGCTTCTTCTAGAATAGCATTCTTAAGCTCACTAACACTCTAGCGCATAGTCTTCCCCTGTTTCTCTATGGCTCCGTCTCCGATCTCATTTTAAATTTTGCTTCTTGGCCCTATTTGGACTTTCTAAACATCTTTTGCAAGTTACTATTCTTTGATTGTCTTCTCACAATCTCTATTATGAGTGAAGGCACGATCTCGAAATTAAACTAAAAGACCCTCTGAATTTTTCTGCAGATTACAACCGCCTTAGAATCCTTAGAGTACTTAAAAAAATGTTGCTCGAAAAAACCACACAAGGTGTCCTTAGGAAGTCTTCACTTCCCGCTCAATGCAATCTGCTACCACATTCACCTTACCAGGATGGTATTCTATGGTACAATCATAATCTTTAATCGATTCTAACCATCTTCTCTGTCTCATAATCAACTCCCTTTGATCAAAGATATACTTCAAACTCTTATGATCCGTGTAAATGTGACACCTTTCACCAAACAAGTAATGTTTCGGATCTTGAGTGCTAAAATAAGCTGCTTTGCTAACTCAAGATCATGGGTAGGGTAATTACATTCGTGCTTTTTCAATTGCCTTAACGCATAAGTTATTACTTTTCCTTCTTGCATCAAGACACACCCTAAATCTTTCCTTGGTGCATCACAAGAAACCACATACTCTTTTCCGTTATAGGAAGTGTGTCGAATAGGTGTTTGTAACTAATCTTTTTTTTTTTCACTCTCAAAACTCATTCACACTTATCGACCATTCAATCTTAGCATTCTTTCTTATTAAAGCAATTAAAGGTAATACTAATCGTGAGAAGTTCTCAACAAATCATCTGCAGTATCACGCCAAGTTAGGAAACTACGTGCCTCTGTCGCTTTAGCTGGTCTCACTAAGTTGACCATAACTTTTACTTTATGTGGACCCATACCAACTCCATTTATTGAAACAACTTACCTCAATCACTACCTGATTCAATCAAAACTCACCTTTGGTGAATTTAGCGTACAACTGTTTATCTCGTAGTGTTTGTAGAATAATACTCATGCGTTCCTCGTGGGCTTTCCTATCAACCGAATAAACTAGTATATCATCAATAATTACTATTACAAAGTTATCCAAATACTGGGGAAAAACCTGCCCATGAGGTCCATGGAAACTACTAGTACCTTGTTAAACCGAATGGCATTACTAAACACTCGTAATGCTCGTACCTCATTATGAATAACGTCTTAGGAATGTCTGATTCTCTGACCTTTAACTTATGATATCCTGATCTTAAATTGATCTTACAAAACATCGATGCACCTCTTAACTGGTCAAACAAGTCATCTATTCAGGGTAAAGGATACTTATTACGTATCGTGACTTTGTTTAACTATCTATAATCAATGCATAATCTACGGATACCATCTTTCTTTTCACAAATAACATTTGGAGCTCCCGGGGTGATACTCAAGTCGATGTATCCCTTATCAACTAGTTCTTGTAACTGCATTTTCAACTCCTTGAGCTCACTTGGAGCCATTCTATACGACGCTTGCGAAATAGGTGTTATTTATGATAACAGTTCAATGGTGAACTCAACTTCCCTATCAAGTGGCAATCCCGATAGATCTGCTAGAAAAACAACAAGAAAATTCATTCACAACAAGAACATTTTCTTGTTTTAGCTTTTCTTCCTGCACCTCAACTACATGTGCAAGAAACGTCGTGCAACCTTTCCTCAATAACTTCTGAGCTTTGAATGCTGAAAACAAACTCGTAGCGATAGTCTTTCTTTCATCCCATAAAACCACTTCAGCTAATCCTGGTTTCTTGAAAACAACCTCCTTTATATGGCAATCTCTGGAAGCATAGTGAGTGAATAAGAAATCCATTCCTAGGATTGCATCTCACACCTGCAACTCTAGTGGAAGAAGATCCACTAACAAATTGAGACCTTTTACTAAGACCTCACAATTCCGCATCACTGAATTGACTAATAAAGCATCACCAACTGGAGTGTATATAACTAACCTTTTACATAAAGGTTATAGCTTCCCATTCAACTTAGTCAAAAACATACTAAAAACAAAGGAATGCGTAACACCTGGATCTATTAACACACGTGCAGGTACATTACAAATAGAGATCGTACCAATAATCATATCTGGTGCATCCTCAGCTTCTTCCTAAGTCATAACCTAGACCTTTCCATGTTGCCTAGGCCTCCCTACAACTCTCTTTAGTCTAACACCACTGGTGCCTCTCTTGCGACTCATCAAACTCTCTTTACCGCTCAACTAACTGGGACTCAACTCCCTAGTCCTTCTGTGCGGCTGTCCATAGCTGTGGACAATCCCTCTTGACATGTCCTGGTTGTCAGCACTGGTAGCATGTACCAACACTCACAAGACAATGACCTTGATGATTTTTGCAACAGAGCACACATGGAGTTTTCCTTGCTATACTGGCATTAGACTCTTACCCTCCATGCAACTTGTTGCCAATCAAACAAACTAACTAGGTTCACTTTAACTCTGCCTCTGATAGGCACTACCCACAATCATCTGCCTCGATGCCTGGCTACTTGGCTACTAGCTTGCTCCTTAAAGTCATATTGACTTGAAACATTTACTCCAAGTGTGAACCTCCATTGCTCACGACCTTGAAATCGCTTGGTGTCGAAGCCTTCACAACTAGGCTTCACTACTGACTTCTCCTCTGCTATACTCTGCTCAACATGTAGAGCAGTCTCTACCAGCTGAGAGAAGTCAGTCCACTTAGCAATGGCTGTAATTGGGGTACGTATCTCAGGTCGTAACCCTCTTTCAATTCGGCGACACTGCATGCGCTCTTAGATGCCACAATCACATCAACATACCGCGACAACTCGGTATATCTTCTCTCATACTCACCACGGGGAAGAAGTCTCTTGTTTTAGTTCTAAAAATTCATCCCTCTTTGCCTCTCGGTACGTGCTAAGGTAATATTTATTTTCAAATATACTTCTAAAAGTTTGCCAGTGTGAAGTACGTGCATCACTACAACTGGCTAACATCGATCTCCATCATCCTTCTGCCTTCTTTAGTAGCAAGAATGTGGCCAACTTAACATTTCGCTCCTCAGAGCAACTCATAACATCAAAACATTTATCAAGCTTATTTAGCCAAACCTCAGCTTCAACTGGATCTTTGGAACCCTCAAACACTGTGGCTCCTAATTCTTTTAGGTGATCTATTCTATATGTCTTATCTGGATTACTTAGCCCTGCTCCCTATGGCTTACCTACCTCCTGTGAGGAATTAGCATGCTGCTTAATTTTGGCCCCCATCTGAACTCTCGGGGCACTAGATCTCCACTGGGATTGATCTTGGGTAGGATCCTGCGTCGTCCCGATCTTTGCATCGCATGCCCCGCTAGTACGTGGTGGCATGACTTCTATAACATATTAATATACTAGACATGTAATGAGTACTCAACTCAAATGCACAATTCTAGACTTGTGTTCACATTCTAGTCTTGACTGGACTTACTCTTGTCCTTACTTGGACCATGCTCTGCTAGTTCTATTGAACTAACTCAATAACTTGCTATTTACTTTTGAGTTTGTTCTAGAGCTAACTTGCTCTGTCTCATTCCCATGGAGCTAACTGCTCTGATACCAAGTTGCCACACCCCCTCCCAAACCACTTGCTAACTTAGCCCGGGAGACGGCATGAAGCCAACAGACATTGTTACCTCTTAACAATACCTGCTGACACTACTTTACCTGAAAATAAACTATGTTCGCATATGGAACACTTAAACTTAACACAGCGGA
Organism: Trichosanthes cucumerina; assembly: GCA_036507285.1. Lineage (NCBI taxonomy): Eukaryota > Viridiplantae > Streptophyta > Magnoliopsida > Cucurbitales > Cucurbitaceae > Trichosanthes > Trichosanthes cucumerina. The sequence goes on along the minus strand of CM071837.1, from coordinate 9,563,479 downwards.
AACTGGACATCTATAAGACGTACATGAGGAGAAACTCTTCTTAAGTCTCTCTCGAAAACTAAAACGAGCAAGAACATCAGAACCACAAACAGTCCAAACCACTAATTAAACAACCACAACCTCTAAAGCACATACGACTATAACTACATAGTTCTCTTAAAATAATTTACAAACATATGGATTTGCTAAACCACACCAACCACGTACAAAATATCAAACATGTGAAGCTTCAGCAGACTATGGCAGGTTCTCAGGCACCGGGAGCTCGATCTCTACCTGAAAAGTGGGAAAAACACTGGAAAAATGAGCTATGAAGCTCAGTGAGTGACTTGAGTTTAAAAGAAAGCTATTAACTCGTAAATCATATCACACCGCCATCTATGAGCATATGCATCCGTAATCAAGCGTTAAAAGTAATCGTGTAATCATTATAGCTTTTCATGAAAACAAGCAAGAGACATTGTTAAAATCTCGTAAGGCATGTAAATGATATAAACTCTTTTTAAAACATGTCACAATCACGTTGTGTAGGCACGCCGATACACCAACGTTTATTCTACGATGTAGTGGGGGGCCCGCCAAGACTCCCATCGTCTTTGTCGAGTGGGGCCCGCCAAAGACTCACGACAGCAGCCAGCTGTTGTCACGGAGTACACTCAACGTCGACAACAGAATAAGACCTGTGTGCACACGGTACCATAAAGCCTCGGGCTCAATATCTCAGAAAATCACATGAAAACATTGAACATGCATGCTTATCTTCTCTTTCATAAAACTCAAGCTTACTCAGTTTGTTCATAAAACTGGAAATCTTTAAAACATACTTGCTAGTACATGCTTGCTTGAAATCATAACATTTTCATAAGTTTTGGCAACCATTGGACATATGCTCATGTATAAACTTTATAAAGACTTTTAGGGTCACAATGAACACTTGAAACATTTCTAGGAAAACATGAATACTCATAAACATGTGTTCAAAAGAAATCATAATGCATTGAAAACCTTTATTCTAGCAAAACTTGCATTTCTTGAACATAATTCAAGCATATATACACTTTTGAAGTTCGTTTTATTACTCACAGTGTTAGAACTAGAGTCTTGACCCGTACACTCGACCTATTCGTTCTTGGCCTGTCAAACAAACCAAAACTATGTTTTAGAACCTCGAGCTCATGGTTTTAACTTTAAAACTACAAGAAAACACTCCAACAAAAATTCCAGCATTTAACAGATTTTATGCCCTGTATTCAGACAGCCATAACTTCTTCATTACTTAGCCAAACAGGGTGACATTCATACCAAACTCTTCCTTTTTGAATCCTCTAAAATTCATATGAAGACATGAAATTGAAATTCCCAATAGATTGGTTCAGAAATACCTCGAAAGCTTCTTTCCCCGGAACCAACTTCTGCTATTCCAGATTCGAATTTCTGCTGCAACCCGAAACTTGACCTGCTATTTACAACATCTTCCAATCATTTTCTATTCACGATTCCTTCATGAAAGTTGTAGGAAATTCAATAAACTTTCCAACCATACCTAATAGAGCTTCGGATTCCAATTCTACAGGTCAGTACAACCAAAACATCAGAGACTTCTCGGATTTGACAGTAAATTCTGTGTTCTGACTTCGTCTTCACAAATCACTAGCTTAAGATCCGAATTTGCTCGAGCATCCTTCACGAATTTTGTTCCAATATGAGTTAACTTGCACGAAACAAAATCTCAGCTCTTACCTCTTTCTGTGGAGCTCGAGATGAAGAAAATAGCAGAACATGGCAGAGTGATTACCTTGCTGTTATACCAATTGCTTGAGTTATCTCCCTCTCTTCTGCAAATCCAGCTCCAAAACCACCTTCTTCTTCTTCCTTTAAGCTTCTCCCACGAAAACCCTTGCCTTTACTTCACAAAATGAGGAGAAATCGATGGGGAAAGCCTTTTTAAAAAGAAAGAAACAAGGTGGGGTCCCACCATCCACCATCCACCTTTCCTTTCTTTTCTTTTCTTTTCTTTTTCATTCCTTTATCTTTTAATTTCTTATCTTTTCTTTGCAAAACAAAGCAAACTTAGTATATTAAACATTTGTTTCATTTCTTTTTCTTCTTTTGTCTTAAAAGCAATCCAAACCGAAATGGTTTAAACTTTCCTTCCTTGTTTTCCTTTTGCCTTTCACTTCATTTCTTTCCTTTTTAAAACATGGAAAACCAAGTTTTAAACATTCATTTCTTCTTTCTTTTTGTTGTTTGATAATAAGGAGGTTCCAAAGAAAGATCTCGGGTTTACACCATCTCTCTCCCTCTCACCTCTCGATCTCCGCCTGTCTCCCTCTCCGATCTGCTCTCCCTCTCTCGTTCGTTATGCTCTCTCTCTCGAATCTGAATTCCTTTGCTTAACTCCCCTTTTCAAATCGAATTGCTTCTCACTCTCGGTTTGGTGTTGTTTTGTGGACAGGGGCAGATTCATTGGCGAAGAAGTAAGGCCTTTGGAAGAAATCTCGAGGCTAAGAACAAGCGGAGAGCCGGTTCAGCTTGTAATCGTGGGTAAGACTCGTTCTTGAATCTCTTGGGTTCTGAATTGTAAGCTTTGGTTATGTTGGTTTGGTGATGAGTTCTTGTTGGTTGAGTTAAAGGTTTCGGTTAGCTCGGTTTGATTCACTTTTGTATCGTGCCTCAAGGGTAGGGTCACGTGGTTGATTCACATCTGAATTTGTGTGTTATTTGTGTCGTTCTGTAGGTGTTTAGGGTTGCTAGCAGGAGTAAGGACCTCCCTTTTGCGCACTTTATTCGAGGTAAGTAGTTGTTGGTTAAAACATCAAACTCGTAAGCGAATGAGTTTGAGTCTAGGGTCGTTGTGGTTGACTTTATAACTGTTGTGTGAATGTGAATTGTTGCTTGGAGCATGAGATCCTGATTATCTTGATTGTTATGTGCATATTTTGTACTTGCCTCTGAGTTTGAGTTTGACTCTGCTGTGTGTGTCATGAATTTGTCGTTTATAACTCGTGGTTGGTTGCTAAGTGAGACTCGAGACTGTGGGGTAGTGCACGTTGTGTTCTTGACCCTAAAACCGAGCAGTTAAGTTGTGTGCTGGTTAAGGCTAGGGATGGGTAGATAGCTTGGTGGTCGAGCCAAAGATTTGTTGACGGACTGTGTGGTTGGCTGGTTAGGTTGTTGGTTAGGGACTCGATTTCATGACGACATTGGAACGGTTTAAGGGAAGCCTAGGAGAAACGTTAGAGCTTGACTTCCTAGGCTAGCGTTACCAAACCCATTGAGTGACCCCGAGCGAGACAACCTTTAGGCTGGCATCTCTATGTGGGCATTAGGGTCGAGCGCGCCCTTTTGCGAGTTGTATGGGCATTAGGGTCGAATGCGCCCTTTTGCGAGTTGTGTGGACATGGGGTCGATCACCCTATGTGATCTCTGTGTGGGCAGCCCTTGTGCGATTTGTGTGGGCTTTATAGTCGAGGCTCTATTGCGTTTTGTGTGGGCGTTAGAGTGATCACTCTTTCGCGCTGGGGCGCGTCTCCGTCTATGGCCGCCTAGGTTTCTGGATCGTCGGTGAGTCTCGGGGTGAGGTAGACACGTGAGCGCCTAGCCTTGAGTCTCTAAGATACTTTGGTTACGAATTTGTTTTACCTTTGTGTGTTCACATGTGAATGTTAGTAGCTTGGACGTGAGTTGGCTACTTACTGAGTATTCTCATACTCACCCGTCTACTTTATTGTCTTTGGTTGCAGGTAAGGGCAAACAGTGAGCTGGATAGCGACGGTGGCGACATGACGGGGCTATGAGACCTTTCTTGCTTTAAAGAGATTTTCATGTTGGAACATAGGGAGTTCGTGTAGTTTTGAGTTGTTACATGACTCCTGTTTATCACTCGTTGAGTTTCTGAACCCTTGTATTGTTGAGCGTGTCGGTTATTCTTTAGGTTTCTCAGTTATTCTTTTGGTTTTCTTGTTCAACATGATCGTTTAACCTTTATTTAGTGCTTTTGTTGCCTCTTTTGTGTGTTCTGCTGGAGCCCGGCCTGTTTTGTTGTAGTTTGGGGAGGAGGTCGGGCGTTGAGAAAGGCATTTAGAAGTGTTTCTTGCTTAAACAGGTTAAGAAAATTTTTGGATTCGTCCAGATAGTATCGTTATGCTGCCGAAATTTTGGCGCATAGGGTGCTATCTAGTGACGTCCCTAGTTGGAATTGTGTCGAAAACTAGGGGCGTTACATTTATGTTTGATAAGACCTTGGACAAGGTTGAATAGAAGTCCTCACGCTACTACCATTAAAGCTTTAAGAACCGCAAGCATAGAATTGAAATGCTACGAAATGTTAATTTTTTTTCTACTTAACGAAAATGAAGTAGAACGTTGGAACACTACCTTACCATTGCATTGGTTTCTTAACTCGATAAAAATGAAGTTCGTGCATTTACAAAAAAATGGGTTCTTTTTTGAAAGACGAAATATTTAATCCCGATTTTCACAATGTATAAGTGCTTGGAAGAGAGTCTTTGTGAGCAAAATACGAAACTCAAAGCTCAAGATCGTGGACTTTACACTGAGAAAGAGTGTTGTCCTACGACCTTAGTCGAATACTCGTATCCCAGCTTTTCGATTAGATTTAGGAGTTTTGTATGTTCTTATTGAATATAAATCATTGTATTTAGACAAGAATGATGATATGTTTTAGAACATTGTTCATGTTGTAGTTGATTGTTTGGTTATAAATTTTTTATGCATTAGAATTTTATTATTTAAACTTTTATGACATTCCGTATATGGTAAACCATGTTCAGGTCGATAGAGTAAATTTACATCAAAACTATATATGCATGTGACTACACTTAATTTATCGTGCGTGAGTGGATAGTCTAATTTTAGGTGCCTATGATAATAATGAAATGTGGTGTCTAGTAATTAAAATGGACGGAGAAGTTAATTCTAGTTATACATGACTTCTCAGAGTGGATGTTGATAACATAGTAATTTTTGGCTTGAAGACTGATTGCCTAAACTAAATTCTTTATGTAAAGACTCATGCTTTTATTTAGTAAACGATTATATTTTTAAAAATTTGGAGGCCACCTTTGTAAATAGTAGTTTATGATTTATTTTATTTATTTGTTCTAACTCCAAAGTTTTGTTTCTCTAAAAAAATATTAATTTTAACTTGCTATTGCACTAATTAACCTAAGAATTATAATTCATGTGGATGATGGTGAGCATTATTATTACATGATAATTTGAGGTTCGATCAGATAAATTTGTTATTTCCATAACCCTTTAGAAACATAAAATCACATCTATCAAAGAATAACTTCCAGACAGTGAATGTTTTAACATTAAATCTCCCTGAGCCACAAATGGGATAACATCCATAAGACGAATGTCTTAACATTTAATCTACCTTTTTTGAGTGAATTGCGAATAACATTTAATTTTTTATACATGTGAAATAATTAAATTTCTGAACCAATATACTTATATCATAATAACAAATTATACATACAAATAAAATTAAGAAGTTTTTTATGAAAATTATTTGGGGTTACTTTTTTTGTGTATGTATGTGTAGTAAATTTATTATTTTTTTAATCTAAAAATGGAAAAATATCCATGCACATTGAATACGTAATTACCTCGAAGAAAGTTATTATAGCCACCAATGATAATGGAGATTTTAACATTAAGAGACTTCCATAAAAGAAGGATATTGAATAAAAGTAATAATAAATGAGAAAACAAACTTATCCTTCTCCCTGCCTTTATATATAACAATGAAAAGAAACAATTCTCACATATAAGCAACAACAATTTGCATAAAAACGATGAAATCAAACTTGATTTTAGCCATTGTCCTTGTTTTCCTCATTTTAAATGGTAATTATCTTGGTTATTATTGCAATTCCGAAGATTTTCATTGGTTATTGTTTTATGTGCGAAAACATTTTAAAGTATTAAATATGTATTTTTTTTTCCTAAATGTTTGAATCGTTTTATATTTTCTTTTTCATATTTTTTTAAATTTTAATATCAATCTCCATTTCTATTTTTTTAAAATATCACATCACATATATAAAGATAGGTGGTATGATTAATGTACAACTACTTCAAGAAGGTAAAGAGAATACTTTAACGTTAAAAAGTACAAACCTCATAGGATCGATACATTCTCACAAATTAACATGTGATTATTCTTCCTTTTTACATTTGTTATTAGTAGACATATGAATATGGGTTATGCATAAATAACAAATTTGATTCTTTTTGTGGGTTACGTAGGAGAGGAAATGATAACGTGCAATGCACAAGAGAAACAATTCAGGTGCACTAAGATATTACCGTCATTCAATGCCAGACCATGCGTAAATGAAGAATGCGCCGCATTATGTGCATCACAACTTCAAAACGTGATATCTGGAACTTGTGAAGGCGAACATTCTTGTCTTTGTATCTGGTTATGTTGATGTTTTGCGTTCTTCATTTTATCTCTCACCAATTTAAAGCTTAAACCACATTATAATAACTAAAATACAATAGTTTTCTATGGGAAATTCGTTGTTAACTCGATACGACACAAATTGAACTGTTTCTACGACTTTATTATCTTTTGTTTTGGTAAATGTTCGAAATGCAAATGTCGATAGAAATGTTGATGCCAAATTTAACGACAATGATGATAGAAACTTTCGAAACATTTATGAAAATCCTTGAAATTGATGGAAACTATTTACTTATTGCTTATTTCGACTATAGTTGACACTTTTTAATCGTCCTATGTAAAAACTAAGAAAATATTTAAATGTAAATATATATGAAAATTTCAATCCTGGCGTGAAATATGAGAAGAATTATTAGAATATATTAAGACATATGAAGTTTTAATTATTGTGACTTTATTACACTATAAAGGTTCATTTTGAAGTATTATATTTAAAATGTCTACAATAATTATATTGAGCAAATTTAAAATGTCTATAATATTTATATTGAAATGTTAATTTCAAGAAGATTTTAAGAATTTAATGAAAATTGAAAGAAATTGTAACGACACTAAATTTTTAGGGAAACATATCTAGGGGTGTTATTTAAGACACGTCATTCGCGCCGAAATTTCAGCAACATAACAACGCTACGAGGACTTTTAAAAAAAAAAATCAAGAGTTTGTTTAAAGAGACGAAACCACTTTTAAATTCAAACATTCCTCCTACCCTCCAACTATCTTCAATTTCTTACTGGTTGGGGCTTCAACAGTAGAACATTACCAATGAACCTTTAGAAATAAACCAAGATAACAAGTTCAAATAAATAAACCTAAAATGTGTCAGACATATACAAAATGAAATACTACAAAGCATGTTCAAATAGCCAACATGAGACCAACAACGACGCATGACACTAAAACTAAGCCTGACGAAGAAGGAAAGTATTCATAGCCTCGCAATGTGGTCTCCATCGTCAGCCAGATCACAGTCAAGATGTATCTGCAAAAAAAAAAAAAAATAGAGAAAGAAGCGTGACTATTGGGAATACCAAGTAAATAGCTCACTCAAGTCTAAAGCACCACAACACAACATATCTGCAAACCTCACCCTTACGAGCACATTAACAATAAAATCCCTGTTAAAAGTTCTATGACCATAGCAACTCACCTCGCATCCTAACCTCGCGAGTTGGAACTTGACTCACGACCACACACGCCAACTCACTACAAACGCTATCTCGGTTTGCAATGAAGGCCAACTCGCGACAAAAGTTTTCTAGGTCTTACAACAAAGTCTATCTGAGGTTTGCCAAAATGCCAAAAAGTTTATAATACTACGAAGGGTGTGTTGGGATCTATACCCTAAACTCGTGTATTTGTAATTATTTGAGCAAATGAATAAGGTTGTTATTTTTTATTTCAACTTGTATTCTCGCAATGACAAACTTAAAAATCCATGAAACTAAGCTCCAGGTCACATTTAGAATGTCACCAAAATGGTCTATGGTAGATGGATTAGGTCAGGAACCTTATCCTCTTAACATTATGGATGCGATCCACTTTGTATTTGATACAAACGAGGCAATAAAGCCTGTTCATGTAGTTGACATGCGAGTGGGGCATCTTGTGCAAAGAGTTTGTATAAGACTGGACCAATAATTATTAGACTAATCCAGTAACAGTTTTTATAGGTTAGGGCTAATGATTGAAACGATGGCCAATAGTGATTCAACCTGAATCCTTAGTGAGTTGCAAACTTCTTTCGATTGGGGATTATCACTTGATTAGTACAGGTGAGAGTGGCCACAGTTGCCGACTAAATATGCCTACCTTCTCAGAGATTAAACCTTGTAGGGAGCTGGGGATTCAACTTCGCAAGAAGGATTTCACTCGTTCCCGTTGAAGGGTAACTAGATAGGTTGTTCCCTTCAGAGTTGTATCCAGGTGTTGAACAACGGGGCCCCTCCCTCTTGCTGGCCCGAGATGGATAATGTTTATGGTCAGACCATAAACTTGTGGTTGATTAGAGGATCAGTGGTGCTTAAGGTTCAAGAAGTAGTCATAAGGGTAAAACGGTATTTCGACCCAGCTGTGACTACAAACGAATTGGGACATAACATATGGTAGAACTTTGGAGAAATGAAGTTGGACTTATTCAAATCCAATTTCTCCACATTTTATGAATATGATTCGTATAATAAGGTGTTTGACACCTTATATTATGCATTTATGCATAATAAGTTGAGATAGTGGCAGATAGGTGGAGAATTTGTCTCCACCCCAATTGCCTATAAAAAGCATTCTTTTTGTCACACCCCGTCCCAGCTTACTTGCTTAACATAGGAAGAGATGCAAAGACAGAGAAAACCGACCCTTTTACTGGCTCTCCCTTACTAACCCAAGACTTAACCTAAAATTAAACACAAGAAAAAACGTTTGACGATGCAAGATTTGACATTGAAATACACATATAAACGAAACATGTTCACTTCCAGTACTATGTTCTTTAGCTAGCCATAAAGCTTTCAAGTTTATTACAAGTCATCTAATATGTTCCCACCTAACTACAAACCATATACAAAATAATGTGTATATACAAGGAGCTAAAACAACGTGGTGGCAAGCAGGTCTTGTCAAGAATAAGCACCGGGAACTCGTCTACTACCTAGGAAGAGTAAACATAATGAATACATGAACTGAGAAGCCCAGTGAGTGTCTATTTTTAAAACATTATAAGCTGAAAGGTGAAGCATAATAATGGGCAGACTATAAGTAAAAATTAACATAACATTTCTTTGTAAACATAATCAAGCCATGCTTTCAATTTACAGGTTTAAGTCATCACTTATGTATAACATAAAACTCATAATGTAGTACTATATTGAGGGTAGATAGATCAATAACGTAGAAGCTCATAACAATAAAGTCATGGCATGATACCACTATCGAACCTCAGCGGTGGTGGAGTTATATTTATACCAATAACGTTCATGCCTCTCTCACGTGCACGTGGAATTCCATTGGAACTTTGGTTTCCCCTAATACCTTCACTATGTCCTTCAGTACTAAGGTAAGACCATTTACTACCCGAATACATTCTCATTGTCCTTTAGTATCGGGAAATCACGATTCCTTCCCCCAAAAGTACCTTATCGAATGTCCTTCAATATTAGGGGTTAACAACAAACATGGGAATAATTTGTTTACCATGGAAGTCATGTTTTCATAATACATACAACAATTTCTCAACAAATAGATAATGCCTCGAAAATCTTTAAAGCTAATACAACTGTTGCGAGCTCCAGATAATGAGTAGGATAAATACATTCATGCTTATTCAACTGTCTTGACGCATAAGCGATCACTTTCCCATCTTGCATAAGTACACATCCAAGACACTGATGTTAGGCATCACAGTAAACCTGAAACTCTTTTCCCATGGGAGGTAGAGTTAGTACAGGTGTTGTGACAAGTTTGTTCTTTAACTCATGAAAACTTTTTCCACACTCTTCACTCCACTCGAACTTCATATTCTTCTTTTTAAAACTTGTTAATGGAAGCGCTATCTTCGAAAACCCCTCGACAAAACGTCGATAGTATCCTGCAAGTCACAAAAAACTACGGACTTCCGTTATTGATGTGGGTAATTGTAAGCCCTAAACTCTATTTTCTTTTATCATTTTGCACTCGTATATGATGTTTTGAAATATGCAAAATCATATAGGTTGCACTAAAGGATTTCGTGATTGGATTTTGGAATCTATTGAATTAGGAACTACAATGTGTTTAAGATTCATAAGTAGATAGGTTAAGCAAGTAAGATGAGACAGGGTGTGGCAAACTTGGTATCAGGGAAAAAGATTTTAGGAAGGGAACTAGGTTCATGAATTAAACTAGGAGCTTGTTGTCTTAACTATTTTAATAAGATTGTATAATTTAGGACCATTGCTCGAGGTGGCAAACGAGGCAGGCAAGTGGAGACTGGAACTCAAGAAGCTACTGGTGATAGAGGAAGAGAGGTATCAGAGGGAGAGTCTAGTCAACCTCAACAATAGGTGAACATGGAGGAACAAATCTTTACGAGGATAACTCAAAGATTAACTAACGTGTTGGATCAACACAAGCAGATCCAGAAAAGAAGTATGACATTAAAAGACTGAAGGCCTTATGTGCAACAACATTTGAAGGAACGACAGATCCCGCTGATGTTGAGGTTTGGTTAAATCTGATTGAGAAGTGTTTTAGGGTCATGCGATGCCATGAAGACATGAAGGTCCATTTATCAGCATTCTTGCTTCAGAAAGGAGCAAATCATTTGTGGAAGATAACAGAGAGTAGAAAAGGGAAACTTTTAGGTGCATTATGTATTGAATGGAAGATCTTATATCTCTCAAAATTAGGCTAAGTTGGCTAAAATGCTTATGGTTTATTTACTTGTCTATTTTGGTGTTTTAAAAAAGGAGATTATGATGTAAATATTAAAGTAGGAGCTGGTCAAAGGAGGTGAAGCCTCGGGTAAAATTTGTAGGGTCATCTTCAAACGATCATATCTCTTTATTTACAGAGCCAAATTCGATGCTTTTTTAGTAAAAATCTCAAAACTTGAGTGTAGAATACGAAATTGGTCGGCTTTTGTGAAAATACGAAGAGGAAGAAGGAGAAAAGTGCAGAACTAGGAGTGGTTTTCAAAGTTCTCGTGTAGCAGAACAGTGTGAGGAGATCACTCTCTTTTGACATCATAAGGATGGATTAGAAGCTGAAAGTTTGAGCTAAGTAAGCTAAGATGTTGTACTTGAGGTTTATCAAAAAATATTGGGTGGTTGTGTTGATAAATCTTGAGGAACCCAAGCTGAAAGTTGAACCTGAAATTTTAGGGGTAAGGGAAAAATTGCTAGCAAGAGATTGAAGGAGATGTTCTTCCATTTCTATATACTTTAAAACCAAGTGTGTATGGCTATTATGAATTGAGTTATGGGACTTGATTAGATCTGTTTTTATGGTGCCTAAGGAAAGGAATTAATGTTACTAATTTCATTTTCAGGGCAAACAGAGATAGTAATAGCTTATAATCCATGGAACTCTTTTGGTGATTGTTAGTGACTCTATTTTAGTATTCAATAAAGGATGTCTTGATTGGTTTTGAGAATCTATTGAATTGGGAGCTACAATGTGTTTAAGCTTCATAAGGAGATAGGTTAAGCAAGTAAGCTGGGACGGGGTGTGACACTTTTGGATGCATTTTATGCACTTGAACCATTTGTGTAGTTTTGCATATAAAACAAACAGAAGAGTTCTCTCATGTTCTCTCTAAAATACATCCATAATCCAAAGGAGATCCCACCTCTCTCCCTCTCCTAGAGAACAACGAAGAAGGTCATTTGGCAGTGTTCGAGGATTCGTTCGTACAAAAGAGGAGCTCGTAGGTGCCGAGGAAACACTTGAAGAATCGGTCTTAAAAGGTACTCTTTTAAGCAATTTATGCTTTCAAATTAGTATGCTTACCATTAGTTTTTTTGTGTTTGAGCATTTTATATGTCACACAATTAAGTGAATATGTGACCAGTCGCTTCTGCACGGGATTCAATTCCTTTCAATTGTTATTAGAGCCTGATCGTGCTCTTAATTGCATTAGAAATTGCTCAAAATTAGGTGGGTATAGAATTCAATTTAGAGAAATTGCATGTGGTTTTGCAAAAATTCATGTTTACATGATTTGACATTTAGATTTACAATTCAATTGAAAAGTTCAATGTAACGACTCGGTGTTTTTCGAAAAATGTATTGTAATTCGAGTCTGTACGTTCGTGTTGTTCGTGGCAAAGTGTTTCTCTGATGAAACGGAGCAGAATTGGGTGAAAAACAAATGTTTTTGCTGTTGTCCAGATGATGGTGTTGAACGCCTGACATGCGTTAGGAGGTCTGATGCATGGGAAGCGTTTGCAACGCTGCTTAGCATGAAGAGGCCAGGCGGGAATTGAGGGCGACAGTTGAAATGTTGCCCACAGCGTTGCAACGCTTCTGCGGTAGTGGCTGAAGATCACATGAGGAACCATAAACCACGTAGTAAATTAGTGCTAAATGAAGCTACAGATAAACCAACAATAGTTGTTGATCAAGTTGAACCTTCATCAAAATTTGATGGAGAAGCCACCACCTCAAGTCAATCTCGTTCTTCTAAATCATTGGGAATGCCTCGACACAATGGGAGGGTTGCTTCCCAACCTGACCGCTACATGGGTTTAGCTGAAACTCAAGTCGTCATACCTGATGACGGCGCAGAAGATCCATTGACTTATATATAGGAAAATGGACGTCAAGATTGCCTTTTTGAATGTTAATCTTGACGAGAGCATCTATATGTCTCAGCCCGAAGAGTTCATAACCCAAGGTCAGGAGCAAAAAGTTTGCAAGCTCAATTGATCCATTTATGAGTTGAAACAAGCATCCAGATCTTGGAATATAAGATTTGGTACTGCGATCAAGTCTTATGATTTTGATCAAAACGTTGATGAGCCTTGTGTTTACAAGAGAATCATCAACGACAAAGTAGCTTTCTTAGTATTTTATGTGGATGATATCCTACTCGTTTAGAATGATGTAGGATACCGTACTGACATAAAGAATTGGTTGGCAACGCAATTCCAAATGAAAGATTTGGGAGAGGCTCAATATGTTCTTGGGATTTTTATCTTTAGGAATCGCAAGAACATAACGCTAGCTCTGTCTCAAGTATCTTATGTGGACAAAATGTTGTCCCGATATTCGATGTTGAATTCCAAGAGGGGCTTATTACCCTTCAGGCATGGAGTTCATCTGTCTAAGGAACAATGTCCTAAGACACCTCAAGAACTTGAGGATATCTGACGTATTCCCTATGCTTTTGCCGTAAGTAGCTTAATATATGTTATGCTGTGCACAAGGCTAGACATTTGTTATACGGTTGGGATAGTCAGTAGGTACCAATCCAATCCAGGGTTAGACCACTGGAGAACAGTTAAAAATATCCTCAAGTACCTTAGGAGAACGAGGGACTATTCACTTGTGTATGAGACTAAGGATTTCATCCTTACTGGATACACTAATTCTGATTTTCAGATCGATAAGGATTGTAGGAATCCACATCGCGATTAGTTTTCACCCTTAACGACGGAGCTATATTATGGTGAAGCATCAAGAAATGATGCATCGCTGATTCCGCGATGGAGGTTGAGTATGTCGTTGCTTGTGAAGCAGCTAAAGAGGCTGTTTGGCCAAGGAAATTCCTTACTGATTTGGATGTTGTTCCAAATATGAAATATCCCATCACCTTATACTATGACAACATTGGTGTGATAACCAATTCGAAGGAACCTCGCAACTATAAGCGAGAAAAGCACATCGAGAGGAAGTACCATGTGATATGAGATATAGTGCAAGAAACAAATGTGACAGTCACGAAGATCACTTCGGAGCACAACATTGTTGATCCGTTTACAAAGATTCTCACAGTTAAAGTGTTCGAGGGTCATCTGGAGAGTATAGGTTTACGAGACATGTACATTAGCAAATATAGGGCAAGTGGGAGATATGGATGGGTATATGGATGCCCTAGTTTATTGTATTTCTATCTCTGTAACCACTGTTTTAGATTATGATGTACCCAACTAGAGTTTTAGTTCAAGTGGGAGTTTGTTGGGGTTTTGTGCCCTAACACTCATAGTTTGTAATTTATGTTCTAATCATTGTAATAAATTGTTATTACTCCAATAAAGTGTTATTATTCGTTATTTATGATATTGCCTTTGTTTAACCCTAAATCCAATAAACTAAACATCCAAGGCTATTAAATGTATCTTTAACTTAATGTAGTGTACATATAAAGGATCTCGGTTCGAGATACTGCCTAAAGGGTCTATAGTTAGGGGATGAGGTTTGGGTACCTTACCCTTGTAAAACTATGGATGTGGCCCACTTTGTATATGATACAAACATTCTGATCGTAACGTGTTCGTGTAGATGACATGTAAGTGGGAATATCCTATGTAATGAGATTGCATAAGACCAGACCACGAAATAGTAACCACTAGAAGTAACTCCGTTGACTAGTTCGGTTTCTATTTCACTACGATGACTTAGGCAACTTGATCTCAATCCTGAGCAGGTTACGAACTCCTGTTTGTGAGGGATTGTCCTTTGACTAGTATGGGTGAGAGTGGCAAGATTCGCCGACTCGATGAGCCTATCTTCCTGGGGACAATACCGAGTGAGCAGCTAGGGACTTAGCCTAGCATGATGGAATGCACTCCTTCCCGCCTACTAGTGTAAGTAGAGGAATGTTCCCTTAAATGGTGTCTCCGAGACTTGAACAAAGGGCCCGACCCTCTCATTAGCCCGAGAGAGACTCTATTTTTTCGTAGGACCACAAACAAATTGTTCATTAGTGGAGCACTAGTACTTAAGGTATAAGATGTAAGTTAGGGTAAAACGGTAATTTGACCCGGCTAGTGTTACGAACATTCGTGAAGGATTGACTTGTTGTTATTGGTCAATATCCGTGGACACATAAATATATCTGTAGTGAGAAGAGTGCAGCTGCGGGACTTTAGTAGAGTATTCTCGCAGTTAACGAATGTTGATTAGGAGGTTAATGAGATTAACCAAGCAATCTCGTATCGTTGGAGCTTCTGATGTGTAGGTCCATTAGGTCCACCTTTTAGCTCGTAAAGGGTTCTTATATCGTTTGAATTTAAAATGTTTAAATTCATAAGGGAATAAATATAATGTATACAGATACGATATAATATATAGTTTTGGAACTATATATTATAAATTTAATGCGAATATGATTCATATTAAATTATATGAGAGAATTAAATATTTGAAAGAGTTCGAATATTAAATTCAAATGGGAATATGATTCATATTTGAAAACTACAGGTTAAAATTTAATGTGCATGAGATGTACATTAAACTATAGGATGAACAGAAAAATGATTAAATGTGATTTATTCATTTAATTAATATGATATTTGAATTAAATATGATTTAATTAAATTTAATGAATCAATTAATAGTTAATTAATTAATTATTAATTTCATTAATTGGGAACGTGTCAGGATGACACGTTCCCACTACTCCCCAATTTCCTCTCGATAGGAAGTGGGGAGTTACACACATAAATGCTCTTCTCCTTGAGAGAAGGGTAGCAATTGTCACACCCCCTCCCGAACCACCTGCTAACTTAGCCCGGAGGACGGAATGAAGCCAAAAGACATTGTTTACCTCTTAACAATACCTGTTGTCCCTGCTTAATCTTATAAACATACTATGTTCGCATATGGAACACTTTAAACTTAACACAATGGAAATTGGACAACTATTGAACATACATATGGAGGAACTCTTCTTAAGTCTCTCTCTAGAAAACTGAAACGCATGTGAACATCACAACCAAAAACATACCCAACCATGGTTTACACAACCACAACCTAAAATGTGCACATAAACATAACTTCATGGTCCTTCTACTATACATATAGACTTTTTATACAACTCTACCCACGTAGAACATATCAAACTTGTGGAGCTTCCAGCAGACTGTGGCAGGTTATCAGGCACCCGGAGCTCGATCTCTACCTGAAAAGTGGGGAAAAACACTGAAAGAATGAGATATGAAGCTCAGTGAGTGACTTGAGTTTAAAAGAAAACTATTAACTCGTAAATCATATCACCTTGTCATCTATGAACATATGCATCTGTAATCAAACGTTAAAAGTAACTGTGTAATCATAATAGCTTTTTAGAAAAACCAACAAGTATGTCGTTAAATCTCGTAAAGCATATGAATGATATAAATCCTTTTAAAACATGTAACAATCACCGTTGTGTAGGGCACGCCCAGTACAACCAACGTTTACTCGACGGTATAGTGGGGCCCGCACATCACTCCCATCGTCTTTGTCGTAGTGGGGCCCACCCAGCAATCACGACAACGTTGTTGTCACAAAGTACACTCAACGTCGAAAACAGAAAATGTCTTATGTGCACACGGTACCATATAGCCTCGGGCTCAATGTCTCAGTCATTTACTCATTCAAGACTCAGAAAAACAAATAAAAACATTTAAACATGTCTGCTTATCTTTCGTTTCATAAACCTCAAGCTTACTTGGCTTGTCCTTTAAAACTGGAAATGTTTAAATCATACTTGCTACTACAAACTTGCTCGAAATCATAACATTTCTATAAATTTCGATAATCAA
Source organism: Trichosanthes cucumerina (assembly GCA_036507285.1). Lineage (NCBI taxonomy): Eukaryota > Viridiplantae > Streptophyta > Magnoliopsida > Cucurbitales > Cucurbitaceae > Trichosanthes > Trichosanthes cucumerina. Next base: position 9,546,756 of record CM071837.1, on the reverse strand, counting down.
GAACAAATGGTCACATATAAATTTATCAAGATATTTAGGCTCACAACGAGCACTTGAAATCATTTCTTAGAAAATATGAATACTCATAAAAATGTGTTTCAAGGAAAAACATAAGCATTTAAACCATTTCGGTTTAGCAAAACTTTGCATTTTTATAAGCATAATACAACATAACGATCATTTTTGAAAGTTCGTTCTGTCACTCACAGTGTTAGAACTAGAACCTTGGCCCGTACACTTGACCTATTTCCTCTTGGCCAGTCAAACAAACCAAAACTAAGCATTAGAACCTTCAGCTCATGGTTTTTAAGCTTAAAACTACATGAAAACACACCATTAAAATTTCCAGCAATTTACAGATTTTATACCCTGTATTCAAACAGTCATAACTTATTCATTACTTATCCAAAAAGAATGTACTTTAAACTGAATTCTTCTTTTTTGAACCCTCTAAATATCATGTGAAGACATGAAGTTGAGATTCCCAACAGATTGATTCGAAAATACCTCGAAATCTTCTTCCTCAAAAACAACCTGCTGCTATTTCCAGATTCGATTTTCCTGCTGCACAACAAATTTAACTTGAAATTTAAAACATCTTCCACTAATTTTCTACACACAATTTCTTCACAAATATTGTAGGAAATTCAATAAGATTTCCATCCATACCTATTAGAGTGTCTGATTCTAACTCTACAGATTAGGGCAACCAAAACATCAGAGGCTTCTTGGATTTGACAGCAAATTCTGTCTTCTGCCTTCCTCTCCCCAAAACAGTAAGTTAACTTCCAAATTTACTCGAGCTCCCTTCATGAATTTTTTTCAAAATTGAGTTAACTTTCAAGAAACAAAAACTAAACTTTTACCTCATCCTGTAGAGCTCGAGATGAACAGAAAATAAGAATAGGGTTGAATTGATTACCCTGTTGTTATACAAACATACCTTGAGTTATTCTCCTTTCTTCTGCAACTTCAACCAAAATTTTCACCTTCTTCCTCTTCCTTTATGCTTTTCCCATGAAACCCTCAGCTTCTCTTTGATAAAGGAAGAAGGAAATGGAAAGAAAATAGTTTAAATAAAATAAAAGACTAGGCGGTGAAATTTGTTTGTCTTTTCCCTTTTTCACTTTTGCTTTTTCTTTTCTTTTTCTTTTTTTTTTTTCATCTCTCCTTTATCTCTTTATTTCTTTCTTTTCTTTTCTTTTCTAAATAAAAAAAAACATAATATAATACATTTCTTTCATTTTCTTTTCTTTATTATTTTTAAAGCAACACAAACCAAAATGGTTCAAACTTTTCCTTCCTTGTTTTCCTTTTATCTTTTTCTTCATTTCTTTTCTTTTTATATCAAGGAAAAGCAAGTTTTAAACATTAATTTCTTCCTTTCTTTTTAAGGAAAATTCTAAAGAGAGATCTCGAATTTACAGCAATCCATCGATGATTCGTTGATTAAGCTCTCTATAGAAGAATTCTCTCAATCTATCAATTCAAGAAATTCTCCAATTGTTTAATCCTTCCAACCTTAGGAAGATCTAAGCACTCAAAGTATATGAGGTTCTCTCTTTTCGTAGTGTCTTGCTTTGAGGAGAACAGAGGTGTTTTTTTGTGTTGTTGAGTTATTGGAGAACCACACTTGGAGCAAGGAGTTGTTGAATCATAGAAACGACAAAGGTAATTTTTTAATTCCTTTTTTAGTTTAGTTTAATTACACAACACGTTTGCATGTAAATATCCATGTCTAATTAGATTAGAAATGTATCCTTGTTCTGTTTTACATCAATGTTCTAGTTTTTGCTTTTCAACCAAAATAAACTTGCAATTACGATTCCAAACTCATTTCCACTGCTTAAGGGGATGAGATATCCATCAATCCGTAATCACAGTTTGGTCAAATTACCATTTTACCCGTGTCATTACCTTTATGTTCCTTAAGCACCACTCATACTCCAATGAACAAAAAGTCTATAGTCCTACCATAAACTCATACTCTTGAACACAACCCAAATAGTGTATACTACCCTGATGTTTAACATATATTATAACCTTGGAGCTTATTTTCTTACATTTATAAAGCAAGAATATAATTTTACCAAAAAATTAGCTCTTTATTTATTTGATCAAAATTACATAAGTTTAGGGAACAAATACCAACAATCGCCCACTTGACCTAAAGCTTGAGGAGTACTAAACATTACAATAATGTGAATACAATAAACTAGGGCATTGAAGCCCTTTGTACAATATACTCTCAAATACTTTAGTCGTGAGAGCCTTTTAAAAGGATCAACAATGTTTTGCTCTGAAGCTATCTTCATGATGATCACGTCTCCTCGATTCACGATCTTCTGGATGAGATGATATTTTCGCTCGACATGCTTTCCCCTCTTGTTACTTCGGAGTTCCCTTGAATTTGCCACGACACCTTCGTTATCACAATACAACGTGATAGACATACTTATATATGGAACAATTTTCAAATCTAACATGAATTTCCTTAACCAAACGACCTCTTTAGCTTCTTCACAAGCTGCTACATATTCGACCTCCGAGGTTGAATCAGCGATGCATCCATGCATGACTCTTCGCCATACTACAACTCGTCCGTTAATAGTAAATACTGACCCTGATGTAGATTTTGGAGAATCTTTATCAGTCTGGAAGTCAGAATCTATGTATCCTATAAGGATCAAATCCTTAGCCCCATACACAAGCATGTAGTTCCTTGTTCTCTGAAGATTCTTATGGATCGTTTTAACCGTTGTCCAACGTTTAGGTCCTGGATTCGATTGATACCTACTCACTATTCCAACTTCAAAACAAATGTCTGGCCTAATACGCAACATGGCATACATCAGGCTCCAAACAACTGATGCATAAGGAATCCATCTCATTCCTCAACTCCTTGAGATGCCTTAGGACATTGTTCCTTAGAAAAATGAGCTCCACGTCAAAAAGGCAATAAACCCTTTTTGGATGCTTGCATCTTACACCTCAACAACACTTTGTAGATGTAATATGTCTGAGATCGGGCTAGTGTTTTATTATTGCGAGTCCGGACATTCTAGATTCGAAGAACAAACTGTGTTTCACACAAATCTTTCATTTTAAATTGCGTAGCTAGCAAATTCTTAATGTCAGTAAGATAACCTACATAATTCCCAATCAGTAGGATATCATCCACATATAGAACTAGGATTGCGACAGAACTATTGATGATTTTCTTGTAGACACAAGGTTCATCATCATTCTGATCAAAGCCAAAAGATTTGATTGCCTCATCAAATCTTGTATTCCATGACCTAGAGGCTTGATCCAGTCCATCGATTGACCTTTTAAGCCTACAAACATTTTGCTTTTGTCCGGGTTCAATGAACCCTTTGGGTTGATCCATGTAGATCTTCTCGTCAAGATTGTCATTCAAGAATGTTGTCTTGACATCCATTTTCCATACCTCGTAGTCATAATATGCGAAAATGGCAAGTAGGATAAAGATAGACTTTACCATAACAACAAGTGAAAAGGTTTGCTTATAGTCAACCCCTTCAACTTGGGTATAATCCTTTGCTACTAGTCTAGTATTAAAGAATTGCACCTTTCCATCTACACCACGCTTTCTCTTGTGTATCCACTTAAAACCTGTAGGTTTTACCCCATCAAGTTTAGCTGCAAGATCCCAAAAAGAATTGAAATGCATAGACTCCATTTCCTGGTATAATCCTTTGCTACTAGTCTAGTGTTATGTCTCATTTGTCTTTGTCTTTGTCAACCATTGCTTGATTATAAATCAATGGATCCTCACAGTCATCATCTGGTATAACAACTTGGGTTTCAGATAAACCCATGTAACGACCATTTTTTTTTTAATTAAAACATTTTTTAATTTATTTATTTAATTATTTTATTGAATATTATTAATATAATTCTTATATTAATTCTATTAAATTAAATAATTGTCCCTAGGTGCCAAAAACCGGTCCATTTTTTATATTTAATTATTTTATGCATGAGATGTATATTTTAATTAATTTTTATGTGCATAATGTATGTCATATAGATTTAAAATCCCACCTTAGGTTAAACATATTCATGCATCATGTATATTATAAGAGTTATAATATAGTTTGCATGATAGGTTATATTATAAGAGTTATAATGTAATTAAATGCCTACTTAATTTAATTAATATAAGTGTTATATTTTTTAGATTAAAGTATGCTCATGCATTTATATTCATGTGATGAATGATTATTATGTTATAGTATATAGTTATTCATGTGATGAATGATCAAGCACTATAACATAGAAATGCATGCGACCTAAGTTAAATATTAGTTTTAAAGTGTTTAGAAATTGAATAATTAGACTTTGGTTTTCTAATTTTCTAATAAGATTAGAATTTTAAGAAATCAAATATAATCTTTGAATGGTGACTGATTAGTAACTCTGTCTAAGGAAGGTTTTGTCTAAGTCTGGGGTATTTAAGTTGACGCTTGCGCAACACCCCTACCTGAAAATCAACCTAGGAGTGAATTCGGTCCGAAGATTCTTAGGTTATATTTTCGTGAGTGTCGTTAATTAAGTGTTAACTAATTTTCTCACATAGACCTAAGATAATAATGTGATTATAGACTTAGGCTAAATACCATATAAGAGTTAAATTGGTAGACTTAGGTAATTTTTAGTCGATTATCTAGGTCAATCCCTATTAAAATTAAAGTTCTGAGTGAGAGGAAACATAGTGTATGAGATACATTTAAATTTCCAACCACAAATCTCTTTTAAGTCCGCACCGTGAGATCTATACTCGGCCTCGTGGCGCAAATGGGACCGTCCCCCTTCGGGTTGCATTTGTATAGATCAATATCATCGTGGATGGAGAGAGTACTTATAGTGAGTGAGAGCGAGACTTGTGAAAACGAGACCCACGGTCTCTTGTTTCGATTCACACCGTGAAACACCTATGATCTGCCTGGTAGTTTGGCCTCGACCAGACAATCCCTTCGGAGGGCTTCATCATGGGAGTCGGAACACAGTGAATTTCCGAAAGGGATACAGTTTCCAGGTTGGTTTTCCTTCTTGGTTCACCCTTCGGTGGCTATTGTATGGACGGATACATGGAAACATAAAGATTGAGGGTGACACTCACAGAATTCGTTAAGTGTTAATGAATTTGACCGAACAATGGTAATTTGATGCCTAACGGAATAAGAGTTATTTTGGGATTAGGGGCTGATCGAGAAAGTCTCGTCCTAGAGGAGGAGTGTTCTGTTCACCCTTCGGTGGCAGTCACTCTAAACCTTTAGGGTATCATTGCAAAATTTTTAATGACCTAGGGATCATGAAATATTTTTGCTAAAATTAGATTGGTATTCAAAAGGTTTTTCCGAGACTAATACAAAATTTTTCTTAAATTTTCAGCTAAAAATGTCTCGCGCTATTATAGTTTTACTTTCTTCCGATAAGTTAGTGGGAGATAATTACCAGAGCTGGAAAAAAAACATCAATACAATTTTGGTGACTGACAACATAAAGTTCGTGTTGTCTGAGGAGTGTCCTCAGATGCCGGGCTGGACCGCATCGCGAGTTGTTCGCGATACGTACGATCGATGGATCAGGGCCAATGAAAAGGCCAAGGTCTATATAATTGCCAGCATGTCTGATGTTTTGGCAAAGAAGCATGAGCTGATGGTTTTCGCTAAGGAAATCATGGAGTCCTTGCAGGAAATATTTGGACAACAGTCCTTTCAGGTCCGACATGACTCGCTCAAATACATATTCAACGCTCGGATGAAAGAGGGGTCGTCTGTCCGTGAACATGTTCTAGACATGATAACCCACTTTAATCTGGCCAAGAATAATGGGGCTTCGATCGACGAGTCGAGCCAGGTCAGATTTATCATGGAGACTCTTCTGAAGAGTTTCCTTCAGTTTCGTAGCAATGTTGTTATGAACAAAATTAGCTACAATCTGACTACCCTCCTTAATGATCTACAGAATTTCCAGTCCCTGAACAGGGTCAAGGAATCTGAGGCAAATGTTGCCTACAGGTCTTATCACAGGGGTTCGACCTCTGGGACAAAACCTGTTGCTCCTTTACGCCCGAAAGGGAAAAAGAGGATGAAGAGGGGTAAAACTGACCGAGTTGCCGCCCAGAAGGTCAAGAAGGTCAAGGAGGTTGCAGAGAAAGGAAAGTGTTTCCACTGCAATTGAAGCGGACACTAGAAGAGAAACTGTCTCAAATTCCTGGTCGAGAGGAAGAACCAAGGTAAATGTGATTTACTTGTGGTAGAAACATGTTTAGTGGAGAGTAATGACTCTTCTTGGATATTGGATTCATGCGCCACTAACCACGTTTATTCTTCTTTTCAGGGGGATTGATTCCTAGCAGCCGTTGCGAGAGGGTGACTACGAGTTGAATCCGGGGAGTTTGTCTCTGCTGCAGCAATCGACACGGTGAAGCTGCATTTCGGCAGGAAGTACTTATTGTTAGACAATTTGTACATAGTTCCAGGGTTTACTAGAAACCTTGTTTCTATTTCCTGCATAATTGAACACTGTATTTCTGTTTCTTTTGAATTAAATAAAGCGTTTATTTCTGTCAAAGGGAATGTTATTTGTTCAGGTTCACTTGAAAATAATCTGTATGTTTTAAAACCCCATTCGGTTAAAAGTGTTTTAAATACTGAATTGTTTAAAACTGCGGAAACACGAACTAAGAAAGCAAAAATTTCTCCAAAAGAAAATGCCCATCTTTGGCATCTACGGTTAGGTCACATTAATCTCAATAGGATTGAGAAACTAGTGAAGAGTGGACTTCTAAACGAGTTGGAAGAAAACTCATTGCCAGTATGTGAGTCATGCCTTGAAGGCAAAATGACCAAACGTCCTTTTAGTGGAAAAGGATATAGAGCCAAAGAGCCTCTTGAGTTAGTACATTCTAACCTCGGGGCGGTTATGAGTACTTCGTGTCTTTCATAGACGATTACTCCAGATATGGGTATATTTACCTTATGCATAAGAAGTCTGAAACTCTTGACAACTTCAAGCAGTATAAGACTGAGGTTGAGAACCTCTTAGGTAAATCGCTTAAAACACTTCGATCGGATCGAGGTGGAGAGTGCATGGACACTAAATTCTAGGACTATATGATAGAACACGGAATTACGTCTCAACTCTCGGCACCTGGTATGCCACAGCAGAATGGTATATCGAAGAGGAGAAACAGAACCTTGTTGGACATGGTTCGGTCGATGATGAGCTATGCTCGTCTCCCTGATTCTTTCTGAGGGTATGCAGTGGAGATTGCGGTTTACATTTTGAACAATGTTCCATCAAAGAGTGTTTGTGAAACACCCTTTGAACTCTGGAGTGGACGTAAAGGCAGTTTACATCACTTTTGAATTTGGGGATGCCCGACCCATGTGTTTGTGTCATACCCGAAAAAGTTGGAACCCCGTTTGAAATTGTGCATATTCATAGGTTACCTTAAATAGACTAGGGGTGGTCTGTTTTACGATCCCAAGGAAAATAGGGTGCTTGTGTCGACAAACGTCATTTTCGTAGAGGAAGACCACATCAAGGATCATTTACCAAGAAGTAAAGTTGTATTGAATGAAATGGACAGTACATCAGCAAGTTTTGCTGATGGGGCTAGTACGTCAGCAAACGTTGTTGAACCTAGCACGTCTAGTCAAATCCGTTCCCAAGAGTTGGGAATGCCTCGACGTAGTGGGAGGACTCTGAGATAGCCCGATCGCTATATGGGTTTAGCTGAAACCTCAGTTCTCGCTTCTGACGATGATTGTGAGGATCCATTGACCTATTATCAGACAATGGCTGATGTTGATAAAGACAAGTGGATAAAAGCTATGGACCAAGAAATGAAGTCTATGTACTTCAATTCTGTCGAGGAGCTTGTGGATCAACCGGATGGGGTAAAACCTATTGGTTGTAAATGGATCTACAAGCGTAAACGTGGCGTAGATGGGAAGGTGCAAACCTTCAAAGCCCGACTAGGGGCAAAGGGTTTTACCTAGGTTGAAGGGGTTGACTATGTGGAGACCTTTTCACCTGTTGCCATGGTAAAGTCAATCAGGATATTTCTTGCCATTGCCGCGTATTATGACTACGAGGTATGGTAGATGGATGCCAAGACAACCTTTCTGAATGGCAAACTTGATGAGACCATCTACATCGACCAGCCCAAAGGGTTCATTACCGAAGGTCAATAGCAAATGGTTTGCCGGCTTCATAGGTCCATTTATGGACTGAAACAAGCTTCGAGGTCTTGGAATATAAGGTTTGATGAAGTAATCAAATCTTATGGCTTTGATCAAAATGCTGACGAGCCTTGTGTCTACAAGAAAATCGTTGACAAAACTATCGCATTTTTGGTGTTGTATGTGGACGATATTCTTCTCATTGGGAATGAGATAGAATTTCTTACTGACGATGAGAAATGGCTAGCTTCACAATTCCAAATGAAATATTTGGGAGAAGTTCAGTATGTTATAGGTATGCAGATAGTCTGGAACCGAAAGAACATAATGTTAGCCTTGTCTCAGGCGTCTTATATTGACAAGATGTTGTCTAGATATAAGATGCAGAACTCGAAGAAGGGCTTGGTGCCTTTTAGGCATGGGGTTCACTTGTCTAAGGATCAGTGTCCTAAGACTCCTCAAGATGTTTAGGATATGAGACACATTCCATATGCTTCAGCTTTAGGGAGCCTGATGTATGCAATGCTGTGTAGTAGGCCCGACATCTGTTATGCAAGAGGGAATTGTCGGTGAGATATCACCCAATTCGAGATTAGATCAGCATGCGGTAGTAAAGACAACCCTCAAGTATCTTAGAAGAACGAGGAACTACATCTTAGTTTATGGCCATGGGGATTTGATCCTTCCAGGATTCACGGATTCTGATTTTCAGACCGATAAGGATTCTAGGAAATCCACTTCGTGGTAAGCCATCGTCTTGTATGGAGGAGCTGTGGTATGGCGAAGCATCAAGCAGGGATGCATTGCTCATTCCACTATGGATGCAGAGTATGTTGCGACTTGTGAAGCTGCAAAGGAAGCTGTTTGGCTAAGGAAGTTCATGACTGATTTGGAAGTTGTTCCAAATATGAACTTACTAATCACTCACGTTATATGATACTTGGTGGTGCGAGAGCCAACTCACGTGAGCCTCGAAGCCATACAAGAGGTAAACACATTGAGCGCAAGTATCATCTGATACGGGAAATTGTGCACCGCAGAGACGTGACAGTCACGCAAATAGCATCCAAGCACAATGTAGCTGATCCATTTACAAAGCCCCTCACAGCTAAAGTATTTGAGGGTCACCTAGAGAGTCTAGGTATTCGAGAGCTTTCTGACTAGGGCATGTGGGAGATGTGTAAACGAGTATTCAATGCCCTAGTTTATTGTATTTTTCATTGTAACTCAAATACATTTTTGAAATGTATGTTCTCCACTAGCTTAGTCCAAGTGGGAGTTTGTTGGGATTTCTGTCCTAATCTCGTGTTTGTAAAATATTGTTTTGAAATAAATAAGAGTTATTCATTTCTTTTCAGCATTGTACTTTGGACATTTCCGTTTCCAGTGGCCGTCCTCATTGCTCTGGAGACATTTTCCTTTGTCTGCAACTTCTTCGACCTTCATGCCCTTTTGCTTAATCCTTTCTCCAAAGCCAATTCCAAAGGGAGCCCCACAACTATCCCTCCACCTCCTGAGAATAACTCGAAAGATAAAAAGGTAGTGTGCACTTGTTTGGTTCGTTATTCGGTTCATGTTTTGGAGAAGATCGTCGAATCGAGAGTCCGTGGCCGAGGACGAAATCGAAAAAACGTTCTTCAAGAGGTTAGTAAGATATTACTTGTTATTTTTCCTTCTTCATGTTTAGCCTAAGTTATATGTTGATGCTACAACGAACCAACGACATTTTGCAATGCTTCTGCTACGGTAAATCTATTCGATCTATTAGTCGAGACAAGTCAGCTTTATTTTGGAGACTCTTCCGAAGAGTTCCCTGCAGTTTCGTAGCAATGTTGTTATTAACAAATTTCGCTACAATCTTACCACCCTTTTCAACGAATAGCAGACGGTTCGTTCCCTGATCAAAGTTAGGGGACAGGATGTTGAGGCAAATGTTGACTTCAGGTCCTTTAACATGGGTTTGACCTTTGAGACAAAGTTTGTCGGTTCTTCTAGCCCTAAAGGGAAGAAGAAGATGTTGAAGAAGTGGGAAAGCTTACGGTGCTGCCACCAAAAAAGGCAAGAAGGCAAGGAAGTTGCATATGAAGGAAAGTGTTTCTATTGCAGCTGGGACAGTCAGTGGAAGAAGAACTATCCTAGATTCCTTGCCGACAAGAAGATGGAAGGTAAATATGATTTACTTGTTAATGAAACTTGGTTAGTGGAGAGTAGTGACTCTTTCTTGATAGTTGATTCAGGCGCCACTCACCATGTTTTTTTATTTTTTTTTAAGGGAATTAGTCCCTGGCAGCGACTGCAAAAGGGTGAGATAACACTTAGGGTTGGATCTGGAAAGGTTGTCTCAGTTTCAGCTGTGGGCACGATGAAGTTTTTCTTCGACAGGAAGTATATTTAATTGGATAACATGCATATAGTTCGGAAGTTTACTAGAAATTTTGTTTAGATTTTCTTTTTACTTGAACATTGTATTTTTGTTTATTTTGAAAGCAATAAAGCATTTATTTAAAAAGTCTAGATTGAGAATGCAGAAGCAATGTTGGATGTTGAACACTCTAAGTTGATCAATTTTGTAAAATAAAATGCATGCTCAAAGTTGCGAAGTTGATTTTCATGAAAATCCTTCCTTTCTAATTTTAATTTTGATTAAAAAATCAATATTAAATTGATTATTATTTAAAAATAATTTAAATAATTAAATAATTAAATAATGAATTTAATTAATTAATTTTTAATTTAATTTAAAATCATATATTAAATTAAATAAATTGTCTGATCCTAATCGACTTTCCAAACAGAATCTATATTCATACTATAAACCGATCGAATATTTAAATCACATTTAAATATATACACCTCCTTTTAATCATAGTTTAATTCATAATTACACTATGATTCGATAAATATATCACATATAATTAACGATTTCTCCAAAACTCGAATTTGAACAATTCAAATTCTTTTCTCTCAAAATGTTACAAGGCTTTGTCTGAGCTAATAAAGAGGACCTAATGGACCTACAGATCATGAGCTCCAACGATACGAGATTAATCGGTCAAACTCTTTAGCCTAACTAATCAACATTCGTTAAAGATACACAATACACAATTCACTTTATTCAAAAACTTCTTTACTGAATAAATCTCAATAACCACTTTATTGCAAATAGAATATAAATTATGTTTACAAAACCACGTGTTTTAGGGCATAAAACCGAACAAACTCCCACTTGGACTAAAACGTTTGTGGGGTAAAACAAGCTGAGCAAAGAAAAACGACCCTACTTTTCAACCCATAGTCCTAAACTCTCTAGGTGTCCCTCAAACACTTTAGTAGTGAGGGGATTTGTAAACGGATAAACAATGTTGTGCTCCAAAGAAATCTGCGTGACGATCACCTCTCCTCGTTGCACAATCGCCCTGATGAGATGATATTACAATAAAGGGTGATGGGCAAATTCATATTTGGAACAACTTCCAAATCAGTCAAGAATTTCCTAAGCCATACAACCTTCTTCGCTGCTTCGCAAGCTGCGACATACTCTGCCTCCATGTTTGAGTCAACAATAGAACCTCGTTTTATGATCCTCCATACTATAGCTCCTCCGTTAAGAGTGAACATTGATCCTGATGTTGATTTACTCGAATCAATATATGTCTGAAAATCAGAGTCAGTGTATCCTACAAGATCAAATCCTTTGCGCCATACACAAGCATATAGTCTCTCGTTCTCCTACGATACTTGAGGATATTCTTAACGACAGTCCAGTGATCATATCCTGGATTAGATTGAAACCTCCTGACTATTCCCACTGCATATCATATGTCGGGTCGAGTACATAGCATGACATACATCAGATTACCGACAGCTGAAGCATAGGGAATTTGTCTCATATCCTAATCTTATGCACCCTTCTTGGAATTCTTCATTTTATATATAACCAGCATCTTGTCAATATAAGATGGTTGAGACAATACTAGCGTTATGTTCTTGCGATTCCGAACAATTAGGATTCTAAGGACAAACTGAGCCTCTCTCAAATCTTTTATTTGGAGTTCGGTCGCTAGCCATTGCTTAACGCCAGTCAGGAACTCTGTATCATTCCCAAGGCTCGTCAATATTATGTTCAAAGCCATAAGATTTGATCACAGTATCAAATCTTATATTCGAGGATCTACATGCTTGCTTCAATCCATAGATGGATCGTTTAAGCTTGCAAACCTTTTGCTCTTGACCCTGAACTATGAACCCTTCTGGTGATCCATATAGATGCTCTCTTCAAGATTGCCATTAAGAAAGGTTGTCTTGACATCCATTTTCCAAATTTCATGATCATAAAACGTTGCAATGGACAAGCGTTTTCTAATGCAAACAAGGGAGAAGGTTTCTTCATAGTCAAGCCCTTCCCTTTGGGTATAACCCTTTGCCACAAGTCAAGCCTTAAACGTTTGCACCTTACCGGCTTGATCTCGTTTTCTCTTGTAGATCCATTTGCAAACGATAGATCTTTCACCATCTGGTTGTTATATAAGTTCCCATACTGAATTGAAGTTTATTGACTCTATTTCAAGGTCCATGGCTTTAATCCACTAGTCCTTATCTAAATCATTCATTGCCTGTTTATAGATCAATGGATCCTCAATCACATCATCAAGTATGACGACTTTGGTCTCAGTAAAACCCATGTAACGATCTAGTTGTCTAACTTCCCTTACACTACGTCGCGGCATTCTCAACACTTGAGAAGGACCAACTTGATCAACAACTTTTGTTGATTTATCTATAGATTCCCTGGAAATTTCACTTAAGACAATCCTGCTACGAGGCTGATGATCTCTCATGTGATCTTCCCCTAAGAACGTGGCGTTTGTCGACACAAGCACCTTGTCCTATTGAGGATGATAAAACATACACCCTTTTTTTCTTTGGTGAATCCTACGAATAGGCATAATTTTGAACGATGTTCCAATTTCTTTGGATTCGACACCACCACATGTGTCAGACATCCCCAAATCCTGAAGTGACGTAAACTATCTTTACGCTATTTCCATAACTCATAGGGTGTTTCTGAAACACTCTTAGAGGGAGCCATGTTCCAAATATATGCAGCAGCTCATGTGCATATCCCCAAAACGAATTAGACAGTTGAGCATAGCTCATCATAAATCGAACCACGTCTAACATGGTCTATTTCTCCTCTCAGATACACCATTCTGTTGAGGTGTACCGGGCGCTGAAAGTTTGGATACAATTCCATGTTCTATCATATAGTATTCGAATCTCAAATCCATATACTCTCCACCTCGATCTGATCGAAGTATTTTAATCGTTTTACCTAATGTGTTCTCAACTTCTGCCCTGTACTCCTTGAACTTTTCAAGGGTTTCAGACTTAGGATGCATTAGGTAAAGTTTACCATACCTCGAATAATCATCAATAAAACTGATGAAGTATTCATACCCTTCTCGTTCCTTGTCATTCATACGACCACAAAGATCTGAATGCACGAGTTCCAAGGGATCTTTGGCTTTATAACTTTTTTAGAAAAAGGTCTTTTAGTCATTTTTCCTTTGAGACAGGACTCACATGGTGGTAGAGAATTTTCCTCTAATTGACCTAGGAGACCACTCTTGACCAATCTCCCAATCCTATTGAGATTAATGTTGCCTAGTCTCAAGTGGCAAAGATAGGTACTAGGAGAAAGGTTCTACCTTTTATTTTGGGTATCAACTATTTTAAACATCTCGATGTTCGAAATAGCTTTTAATTTTGTTGGTCTTAACGCGTATAAGTTGTTTTGGAGTTTAGCAGAAAATATTTGTACCTCTTTTACAAATGAACGCTTCATTATGATCAAAAGATACTTTATACATATGTTCAAGCAAACAAGAGATAGATAAAAGATTTCTTTTGATTCCAGGAACAAAAAGTACATTTTCTAATAAAATGAATCTATTTCTAAAAACCAACTCCACTGCTCACACAACTTTGGTTGAGACAACCTCTCCCGTTTAAACCTTGAGAGTTATCTCCCCATCAAAAAGTTGTTGCCAGGAACTAGTTTCCTAAAGAAAAGAACAAACATGGTTAGTGGCTACTGAATCTAGTATCCAGGCAAAATCATCATGTTCCACTAATCATGTTTCAACAACAAGTAGATCATATTTACCTTGTTTTTCATTCTCAGCTTTCTTTTCTGCAAGGAACTTCCGGCAGTTCCACATCCAGTGCTCATCACCACGAGAATGGGAACACTTTCCTGTGGCTTTACCCTTGCGTGTGGGAGCTTGTCCCTTCCCTTTGTCCTTCTTCTTCTTCTGAATACCATTATTCTAAGTAAAAGAAGGACCAAACTTGGTCCATGAGGATGATCCTTTTAGGAACTTCTTTGATGTGACAACATTTGTCTCCTTCTCTTTTCCTTCTGAAGCTTGTTCAGGAGAGTGGTCAGGTTATATTCTATTTTATTCATCACCGCATTGGTGCGGAATGGAAGGAAACTCTTCGGAAGAGATTCCATAATAAAAGTTACCTGACTTTTCTCATCTATGAAAACCCCATTTACTTCAGCCACGTTTAAATGGACGATCATGTCAAGGAAATGTTCCCTAACAGAGGCTCCCTCCTTCATACGGGAGTTTTAAACGTATTTGAGAGCATCATAACGGACCGATGAGGACGGTTGTCCGAACATCGCCTGTAACGATCCCATGATCTCCTTTGCGGTGACCATGCACTCATGATTCTTAGACAACACATCAGATATGCTGGCTAAGATGTAGACTCGGGCCTTCTTATTAACCCTTATCCATCTGTCATATTTATCCCAAAAAATTCGATTTGTTGTCGAGCTGGGAGGGGAGGGCATTCCTCCGTTAAGACGAACCTCATATCATCAAGAACGAGAATCGTATTCAAGTTTGATTTCTAGGTTCAAAAATGGACGCTGCTAAGTTCATTGAAGGCAAGTAACTTGATAAAACAGCTCGTCATGCTGAAAAATAATGAATTCTATTAGTGAGATGTTTGCAACATATCCAATTTAAGAATTTTAGCAAAAGTAATATTGTACCCATAAACTCATTATTTTTTTTTCAACGATACTTCAGTGAATTAGAGCAATCGCTACTGAGGGGCAGTCAATCACTCCTTCACTGAACCAAGACATTCTTGACTAAATGCTAACATCGAAATAACTCTTATTCTTATAGCATCATAGTTATCGCTACTTTGGTCAAGACTTTACTAACACTTAGCAATTCTTGTAAGTGTGACCCGCCATTTTTAGACCTCAGAGGTTGGGCCCAACAATGCTACCGAATTGGAGATACAAATCTGGGAATGGACCTAAGAGACTCTATCCATTTATAGAGTTTGAGTTGTTCCGAATCCCATGTTACATCCCTCCGAATTGATGGTGCTACTACTACTGAGCAACTACTGAGCGCAACATGGGAATCTCACGGTCCAACCTAATAGAGGAGACCATAGGATGTGTTGACACACTTCCTTCTCCCACTTACTATAAATACTTTCTCCATTCACCTTGCTCTTGATTTATGCAAACACCATCCGAATGGGGATGCCCTATTAACCTCACGAGGACAAGCATAAATCTCACGGTGTGAACTTCGCGGAGAGCGTAAGAGGAAATTGATATATCATATATACCTGTTCACTCTCACTAAGTATTTTAAACAGTTTGGGTATACTTTTACTTAAGCATATTGTTTTGTAACATTTTGAGAGAAAAGTATTTGAATTTTCAAATTTGAGTTTTGGAGAAAGCGTTAATTATATGTGATATATTTAACGAATCATAGTTTAATTATGAATTAAACTATGATTAAAAGGAGATGTATACAATTATATATGATTTAAATATTAGATCGGTTTATAGCTTGAATAAAGAATCGTGTTCTGAAAATCGATTGAGATCCGACAATTTATTTAATTTAATATTTAATATTAAATTCATTATTTAATAATGAAATTAATTAAGTTAATTTTAATTAAAAAATCATTTAAATATTGATTTTTTAATTAAAATTAAAATGATAAATGAAGGATTTTCATGATTTCCATGAAAATCAAGTTGGAAACTTGCCCAATCCCTCTCAACATGAAATTCACAAAAAATGGCCATCTCCATCTCAAACCATCCTTATCACACTTGAGTTGTCACTCAAATGCAGCTTGAGAAAGCTTTATTTAATGGTGTTTTGAGAGAATTTTACAAAAATAATAAAAATTCCCGTTTTGTAAACTTAGAGGTCCTTTCTTCAAAATTCTCTGAACTTAGGATCCCACAATCCGTTCCAAGGCCTGAGGATAGTACAAAGATAAAAAGGTTGTCCATGAAGTGTTCGTGTTTAAAATCATCCACCGGGTGAAGAGAATTTGATCTTCAAAAGTGAGTTTCTTAACTCCCAGTTTTTCCAGCTTTATGCATGCATCTTATTTTACAAAATTGATAAATTTAGAGTGTTAAAGATCCAAAATTGCTTCCGCTTTCTCAATCTAGACTCTTTCAATTGGTATCAGAGCTAATAAGGAAGACCTAATGGACATACAGATCATGAGCTCCAACGATACGAGATTAACCAGCCAAACTCTTTAGCCTAGCTAATCAACATTCGTTAACCACCAGGACACTCCACTAAAGCCTAGTTGTTGCACTCTACACACTGTAGATATATTTATGGCCCCTTGATATAACTATGATTAGTAAGTCGATCCCTCACCAGTTGTTCATAACTACAACTGGGTGAAAATTACCATTTTACCCCCGTAATTACCTATTGTTCCTTGAGTCACACTGTTCCTCTAATGAACAATTGGTTTGTGGTGCAACCAGCAATTTGAATCCCTCTCGAGCCAATGAGAGGGGTGAGCCCTTTGTTCAAGACCCGAAGTCAGCAATTAAGGGAACAACCTATCTACTAATCCCTAACGCGGGTAGGAGTAAATTTCATCATGCAGAACTATGTTCCCAGCTATCTACCCAGAATTATCCCTGAAATGTGAGGCTTATTGAGTCGGCAATCTCAGACCACTCTCACTCATGCAAATCTAAGGATAATCCGAATAAAAAGGAGTTCATAGAACGCTCAGGATTAAAATCTAGTTACCTAGGTCATCGTGTGAATATAGTCAGTTAAGAAAGTAAAGTGAGTTATAAAGTCTAAGTGACTATTTCGCGGTCCAGTCTTATGCAAACTCATTGCATACGACGCCCCCACTCGCATGTCTCCACATGAACGATTTAGGATCACATCATTTGTACTCTACAAAGTGGGTCGCGTCCATAGTGTCCACATGATAAGGTACCCAATCCTATCCTAATACTATAGATCGTTCTTGCTATAACTTGATCTTGATCCACTTGTATATCCTATAGCCAATGGTTCTTTATTGGATTATTGTTGCACAATACACAATTCACTTCATTAAAAAACATCTTTACTAAATAAATCTCAATAACAACTTTATTGCAAAATAGAATATGCATTCACGTTACAAAACCACGAGTCTTAGGACATAAAACCCAACATTTATTTCCGCTAATGGAAATGTGTTGTGTTCTGCTTCGCTTGAGCATAACTTGTATGTTTTAAAACAAAATTCGGTCAAAAGTGTTTTGAATACTGAACTTGTCACACCCCCTCCAGAAACACTTGCTAACTTAGCCCGGGAGATGGCATGAAGCCAACAGACATTGTTACCTCTTAACAATACTACTTGTGATTTTACACGAAAACAAACTATGTTCGCATATGGAACACTTTAAACTTAACACAGCGGAAACTGGACATTTATAAGACGTACATGAGGAGAAACTCTTCTTAAGTCTCTCTTGGAAACTAAAACGAGCAAGAACATCAGAACCATAAACTGTCCAACCACTAATTAAACAACCACAACCTCTAAAGCACATACGACTATAACTACATAGTTCTCTCAAAAGAATTTACAAAATATATGGACTTGCTATATAACACCAGCCACGTACAAAATATCAAACATTTGAAGCTTCAGCAGACTATGGCAGGTTTTCAGGCACCGGGAGCTCGATCTCTACTTGAAAAGTGGGAAAGACACTGAAAGAATGAGCTATGAAGCTTAGTGAGTGACTTGAGTTTAAAAGAAAGCTATTAACTCGTAAATCATATCACCTGACCATCTATGGGCATATGCATCTGTAATCAAATGTTAAAAGTAACTGTGTAATCATAATAGCTTTTCATGAAAACCAGCAAGTATACCGTTAATATCTCGTAAGGCATGTAAATGATATAAACTCTTTTTTAAAACATGTCACAATCTACGTTGTGTAGGCACGCCTTGAAGACACCAACATTTATTCTACGATGTAGTGGGGCCCGCCCAAAGACTCCCATCGCCTTTGTCGAGTGGGGCACGCCAAAGACTCACGAGCAGTGGCTGTTGTCACGAGTACACTCAGCGTCGACAACGAGAATAAGACTGTGTGCACACGGTACCATAAAGCCTCGGGCTCAATATCTCAAAAATCACATGAAAACATTTGAACATGCCTGCTTATCTTTTCTTTTCATAAAACTCAAGCTTACTTAGCTTGTTCATAAAACTGGAAATCTTTAAAAACATACTTGCTAAAACATACTTACTTGCTCGAGTCATAACATTTCCATAGACTTGGAAATGCAATAAACATATGCTCGTGTATAAATTTCATCAAGACATTTAAGCTCATCATGAACAGTTTAAAACATTTCTAAGAAATCATGAATGCTCATAAACAAGTGTTCAAGGAAAACAATAAGCATTGAAACCATTTCGTTTTAGCAAAACCTTGCATTTCATAAGCATAATACAAGCCTATAAACCATTTTCAAGGTTCGTTTTGTCACTCACCGTGTTAGAACTAGAACCTTGGCCCGTACACTCGACCTATCTCCTCTTGGACTGCCAAACAAACCAAAACCATGTTTTAGAACCTCGAGCTCATGGTTTTTAACCTTAAAACTACAAGAAAACACTCCAACAAAAATTCCAGCATTTTCAGAATTTCTGCCCTGTTTTCAGACAGCCATAACTTCTTCATCACTTAGCCAAACAGGGTGAACTTTATACCAAACTCTTCCTTTTTGAATCCTCTAAAAATCATATGAAGGCATGAAATTGAAATTCCCAATAGATTGGTTCAGAAATACCTCGAAAGCGTCTTTCCCAGGAACTAACTTCTGCTATTCCATATTCATTTTTCTGCTGCAACCCAAAACTTGACCTGATATTTTCAACATCTTCCAATCATTTTCTATTGACGATGTCTTCATGCAAGTTGTAGGAAATTCAATAAGCTTTCCAACCATACCTATTATAGCTTCTAACTCCAAGTATACAGATCAGAACAACCAAAACATCAGAGGCTTCCCGGATTTGACAGCAAAATCTATCATCTGTCTTCCTCTTCACAAATCGGTAGCATAAGATCCGAATTTGCTCGAGCTTCCTTCACGAAATTTGTTCCAATATGAGTTAAATTGCACGAAACAAAATCTCAACTCTTACCTCTTTCTGTGGAGCTCGAGATGAACAAAATAGCAGAACTTGTCTGAGTTGATTAAAGAATTTCCATGGAAGTTGAATGATTCTTCTCCTTTCTTCTTCAACCTCAACCAGAAACTTTCTCCCCTCTTCTTCTCTCAAACCCCTCCCACGATGCTCTGCCCTTTCTTGGTTGAAAAATGATAACAAAATGAGTTAGAAATTAATTGGAAATGGTTTAATATAGCCCAAAAGGTTGTTTTTGTCTTTTTCTTCTTTTTCTTTTTCCTTTTCTCTTTTCCTTTATCTTTTCATTTTACTTTTCTTTCCTTTGCTTTTGTTTTCAAAGAAAAACCAAACCAAACTATTCCTTTCTTGTTTTCTTTTGTTTCTTTTTTAAAACATAACATAATATAATAACCATAGCTTTCATTTTCTTTCCTTCATTATTCTTAGAACAACCAAACCAAAATGGTTTATGTTTTTCCTTCCTTGTTTTCCTTTTGCCTTTCACTTCATTACTTTTCTTTTTAAAACAAGGAAAACCAAGTTTTAAGCATTCATTTCTTCCTTTCTTTTGTTGTTTGATATTAAGGAGGTTCCAAAGAAAGATCTCGGGTTTACAACTTACCTCCTTAAGAAATTTCGTCCTCGAAATTTAGTAGTCCTTTAGTGAAAATAAATGCAGTACTTCCTCCTCATTTAGTCTTCTAACTCTCAAGGTTGCCTCCTCCACTCAGTGATGTCTCCAACGAACCTTCACGCAGTGGGATCGTCTTGTTTCTTAAAACTTGTTATTTTCTCGCCGAGGATTTGGGCTGCATCCTCTCTGCGTAACTCATGTCTTTTTTGACTCATCGGGTTGTGCTTGTAGCAGCACATGTGTCGATCTGGAATATACTTTCTCAACATGGACACATGAAAAACATCATGTACTCGAGATAGTTCTGCTGCAATTCTAGTCTAGTCTCAGAGGGGTCGCCCAACTTGTCCCGTTACTTGATAAGGACCAATATATCTAGGGCTTAGTTTACCTTTCTTACCAAAGCGAAGGACACCTCTCCACGGAGATAACTTCAAGAAAACTTGATCTCCGATCCGGAATTCTAAGTCCTTTCGTCGCTTATCCGCATAACTCTTACGACAGCGGTCTTGTGCTACCTTGATTCTCTCTCGATTACCTTAATATTGTTCGTTGTAATTTGTCCCAACTCGGGACCGATTAGCTTCCGTTCTTCTAGTTCATTCCAATATACGAGCGTTCTACACGGTCTTTTATCTAGAGCCTCAAATGGTGCCATGTCAAAACCGGATGATAATTGTTATTGTAAGCAAATTCCATAAGTGATAGGTGTGTATCTCAACTTCCCTTAACTTGAAGGGCGACGCTTGCAACATGTCTTCTAGGTGCGGATGGTCTCTCTCGATGGACCATCAATCCGAACATGAAACGTTGTCCTAAAACTCAGCTTTGTCCCCATAGTTTTGTAAGCTAGGCCAAAACATAGAAGTAAATCTCGGATCTTTATCTGAAACTATGGACACTGGCACTCCGTGTTGACTCACAATTTTGTCGACTTATAGCTTAACAAGCTATTCAAGTGTAGACGTCGATTTTAATCGGTATAAACCTTGCTGTCTTAGTGAGTCTATCGACCATTACCATATACCATCATGTCCACTTGGAATATGATGTACAAACAACAGGAAATCCATAGCGATATGCTCTCATTTCCACTCCGACACGAGTAGTGGATTAAGGAGTCCTCCTGGTCTCTGTCTAACTAGTTTAACTTGCTGACATATTAAACATAATCAACATAATCAACATAATCAAATGTTTTCATGTGATTTATAAGTCTCTTTCACAGTTTTACACATCTTGGTGCTTCCTGGATGCATAGCGTAGCTGAATTATGAGCTTCCTCTAGAATAGCATCTTAAGCTCACTAATACTCGGGACACATAGTTTTCTCTGCTTAACTATGGTTTCATCTGTTCTCATTCTAGATTATACCTCGGGCCCCTGTTTGGACATTCCAAACATTTTCTCATGATGATTACTAATCTCTGGTTGTTTTCTCATAATCTCTATTACAGTGAAGACTGATCCGAATTGAGCTAAAGAGACCACAATTCTTTGCAATCACAATTTGCCTTAGAATCCCTTAGAGTACTTAAAAATGTTGCTCGAATACCCAACAGGGCATCCCTAGGAAGTCTTGACTTCCTGCTCAATGCATCTGCTATTACATTCACCTTACCAGGATGGTATTATATGGTACAATCATAATCTTTAATCTGTTCTAACTATCTTCTCTGCCTCATAATAAACTTTATTGATCAAAGATATACTTCAGACTCTTATGATCTGTAAAAGTATGACACCTCTCACCAAACAGGTAATGTCTCTAGATCTTCAATACTTGAACAACTGCTGCTAACTCACGATCGTGGGTAGGGTAATTCCACTCGTGCTTTTCAATTGCCTTAACACATAAGCTATTACTTTTCCTTCTTGCAGGAACACACACCCTAATCCTTTTCCTGAAGCATAATAGTAAATCACATATTCTTTTCCGGTTACAGGAAGTGCTAGTATAAGTATTGTAACTAATCTCTTTTCAGCTCCTGAAAAACTCTGTTCACATTTATCTGACCATTCAATCTTAGCATTCTTTCTTGTTAAAACTATTAAGGGTAATACTAATCGTGAGAAGTTCTCAACAAATCATCTGCAGTATCCTGCCAAGCTTAGGAAACTACGTACCTCTGTCGCATTAGCTGGTCTCACTATGTTGACCATAACTTTTATTTTATTCGGATCAACACTAACTCCATTTGCTGAAAGAACTTACCTCAAACACTACCTGATTCAACCAAAACTCACCTTTGGTGAATTTAGCGTACAACTGTTTATCTCGTAGTGTTTGCAGTTTCTATGACCTTAAACTGATGATATCCTGATCTTAAATTAATCCTACAAAACATCGATGCACCTCTTCACTAGTCAAACAAGTCATCTATTCAGGGTAAAGGATACTTATTACGTATCGTGACTTTGTTTAACTGTCTATAATCAACGCATAATCTATGGGTACCATCTTTCTTTTTCACCGATAACACTGGAGCTCTCCAAGGCGATACACTAGGTCCGATGTATCCCTTATCAACTAGTTCTTGTAACTGCATCTTTACTTCCCTGATCTCACTTGGAGCTATTCTATACGACGCTTGCAAAATAGGTGCTATTCATGATAACAGTTCAATGGTGAACTCAACTTCCCTATCAGGTGGCAATCCTGATAGATCTGCTAGAAAAACAACAAGAAAATTCATTCACAACAAGAACATTTTCTTGTTTTAGCTTTTCTTCCTGCACCTCAACTACATGTGCAAGAAACGTTGTGCAACCTTTCCTCAATAACTTCTGAGCTTTGAATGCTGAAAACAAACTCGTAGGGATAATATTTCTTTCATCCCATAAAACCATTTCAGCTAATTCTGGTTTCTTGAAAACAACTTCCTCTATATGGCAATCTCTGGAAGCATAATGAGTAAATATGAAATCCATCCTTAAGATTGCATCTTACACCTGCAAATCTAGTGGAAGAAGATCCACTAACACATTGAGACCTTCTACTAAGACCTCATAGTTCCGCAACACTACAATGACTAATAACACATCACCAACTAGAGTGTATATAACTAACCTTTTACATAAAGGTTCTAGCTTCCCCATTCAACTTAGTCAAGAACATACTAAAAACAAAGAAATGTGTAGCACCTAGTTTTATTAAAACAGGTGCAGGTACATTACAAATAGAGATCGTACCAGTAATCACGTATGATGCATCTTCTGCTTCTTACTGGGTCATAGCGTAGACCTTTCCGTGTTGCCTAGGTCTATCTACAATTCTCTTTAATCGACACTGCATTGGTGCCCTCTCTTGCGACTCATGAAACTCTTGGTTGCTCAACTGCATCAGGACTCAACTCTCTAGTCCCTGCGTGCGGTTGTCCATAGGCGTGGACAATCCTCTTGACATGTCACGGTTGTCACCTTTGGTAGCATGTACCAACACTCACAAGACAATGACCTTGATGATTCTTGCAGCAGATCACACATGGAGTTTTCCTTGCTATAATCGGCAATAGACTCTTGCCGTCCCTGCAACTTGCTGCCAATCAAACGAACTAACTAGGTCCTCTTTAACTCGCCTCGATAGGCACTACCCACAATCATCCGCCTCGATGCACGGCTACTTGGCTACTAGCTTACTCCTTAAAGTCATATTGACTTGAAACATTTACTCCAAGTGTGAACCTCCGCTGCTCACGACCTTGGAAACTGCTTGTTGTCGAAGCCTCCACAACTAGGCTTCACTATTGACTGCGCCTCTGCTAAACTCTGCTCAACATGTAGAGCAGTGTCTACCAGCTGGGAGAAATCAATCCACTTAGCAATGGGCATGGCGGAGTGCGTATCTCGTGTCGTAACCCTCTTTCAAATCTTCGACACTGTCACTCTCAGATGCCACAATCACATCAACATACCGCGAAAACTCGGTATATCTTCTCTCATACTCAGCCACTGAAAATGATCCCTGCAATTCATCCCTCTTTGCCTCTCAGTACGTGCTAGGGTAATATTTATTTTCAAATATACTTCTGAAAGTTTGCCGGTGTGAAATACGTGCATCACTACAATCAAGCTAACTTAACATTTCGCTCCTCGGAGCAATTCATCACATCAAAACATTTGTCAAGCTTATTCAGCCAAACCTCAGCTTCAGTTGGATCTTTGGAACCCTCAAACACTGTGGCTCCTAGTTCTTTTAGGTGATTTATTCTATATGTCTCATCTGGATTACCTACCTCCTGTGATGAATTAGCATGCTGCTTAATTCTGGCCCCTATCTGAACTCTCAGGGCACTAGATCTCCACTGGGATTGATCTTGGGTAGGATCCTGTGTTCAGTCCTGATCTTGCCTACATCGTCTGCTAGTACGTGGTGGCATGACTTCTATAACATATTAATATACTAGACATGTAATGAGTACTCAACTCAAATGCACAATTCTAGATTTGTGTTCACATTCTAGTCCTGACTGGACTTACTCTTGTCCTTACTTGGACCATGCTCTGCTAGTTCTATTGAACTAACTCAATAACTTGCTATTTACTTTTGAGTTTCTTCAGAAGTGACTTGCTCTGTCTCATTCCCATGGAGCTAAGCTGCTCGATGCAAGTTCTCACCCTCCCGAAACACTTGCTAACTTAGCGGGAGATGGCATGAAGCCAACAGACATTGTTACCTCTTAACAATACTGCTGCGATGATATTTTTACGAAAACAAACTATGTTCGCATATGGAACACTTTAAACTTAACACAGTGAGCTGGACATTTATAAGGCGTACATGAGGAGAAACTCTTCTTAAGTCTCTCTTGGAAACTAAAACGAGCAAGAACATCAGAACCATAAACAGTCCAACCACTAATTAAACAACCAAAACCTCTAAAGCACATACGACTATAACTACATAGTTCTCTCAAAAGAATTTACAAAACATATGGACTTGCTATATAACACCAGCCACGTACAAAATATCAAACATGTGAAGCTTCAGCAGATTATGGCGGAGTTTTCGCACGGAGCTCGATCTCTACACGAAAAGTGGGAAAGACACTGAAAGAATGAGCTATGAAGCTCAGTGAGTGACTTGAGTTTAAAAGAAAGCTATTAACTCGTAAATCATATCACCTGACCATCTATGGGCATATGCATCTGTAATCAAATGTTAAAAGTAACTGTGTAATCATAATAGCTTTTCATGAAAACCAGCAAGTATACCGTTAAAATCTCGTAAGGCATGTAAATGATATAAACTCTTTTAAAAAGATGTCACAATCTACGTTGTGTAGGGCACACCCAGTACACCAACATTTATTCTACGATGTAGTGGGGCCCGCCCAGCACTCCCATCGTCTTTGTCGTAGTGGGGCACGCCCAGCACTCACGACAGCGTTGTTGTCACGGAGTACACTCAACGTCGACAACAGAATAAGACCTGTGTGCACACGGTACCATAAAGCCTCGGGCTCAATATCTCAGAAAATCACATTAAAACATTTGAACATGCCTGCTTATCTTTTCTTTTCATAAAACTCAAGCTTACTTAGCTTGTTCATAAAACTGGAAATCTTTAAAAACATACTTGCTAAAACATACTTGCTCGGAGTCATAACATTTCCATAGACTTCGGAAATGCAATAAACATATGCTCATAAACAAGTGTTCAAGGAAAACAATAAGCATTGAAACCATTTCGTTTTAGCAAAACCTTGCATTTCATAAGCATAATACAAGCCTATAAACCATTTTCAAGGTTCGTTTGGTCACTCACCGTGTTAGAACTAGAACCTTGGCCCGTACACTCGACCTATCTCCTCTTGGACTGCCAAACAAACCAAAACCATGTTTTAGAACATCGAGCTCATGGTTTTTAACCTTAAAACTACAAGAAAACACTCCAACAAAAATTCCAGCATTTTCAGAATTTCTTCCCTGTTTTTAGACAGCCATAACTTCTTCATCACTTAGCCAAACAGGGTGAACTTTATACCAAACTCTTCCTTTTCGAATCCCCTAAAAATCATATGAAGACATGAAATTGAAATTCCCAATAGATTGGTTCAGAAATACCTCGAAAACTTCTTTCCCAGGAACTAACTTCTGCTATTCCAGATTCGTTTTTCTGCTGCAACCCGAAACCGGACCTGATATTTTCAACATCTTCCAATCATTTTCTATTGACGATTTCTTCATGAAAGTTGTAGAAAATTCAATAGGCTTTCGAACCATACCTATTAGAGCTTCTAACTCCAAGTATACAGATCAGAACAACCAAAACATCAGAGGCTTCCCGGATTTGACAGCAAAATCTGTCATCTGTCTTCCTCTTCACAAATCAGTAGCTTAAGATCCGAATTTGCTCGAGCATCCTTCACGAATTTTGTTCCAATATGCGTTAACTTGCACGAAACAAAATCGCAACTCTTATTTCTTTCTGTGGAGCTCGAGATGAACAAAATAGCAGAACTGGTCTGAGTTGATTAAAGAATTTCCATGGAAGTTGAATGATTCTTCTCCTTTCTTCTTCAACCATAACCAGAAACTTTCTCCCCTCTTCTTCTCTCAAACCCCTCCCACGATGCTCTGCCCTTTCTTGGTTGAAAAATGATAACAAAATGAGTTAGAAATTAATTGGAAATGGTTTAATATAGCCCAAACGGTTGTTTTTGTCTTTTTCTTCTTTTTCTTTTTCCTTTTCTCTTTTCCTTTATCTTTTCATTTTACTTTTCTTTCCTTTGCTTTTGTTTTCAAAGAAAAACCAAACCAAACTATTCCTTTCTTGTTTTCTTTTGTTTCTTTTTTAAAACATAACATAATATAATAACCATAGCTTTCATTTTCTTTCCTTCATTATTCTTAGAACAACCAAACCAAAATGGTTTATGTTTTTCCTTCCTTGTTTTCCTCTTGCCTTTCACTTCATTACTTTTATTTTTAAAACAAGGAAAACCATGTTTTAAGCATTCATTTCTTCCTTTCTTTTGTTGTTTGATATTAAGGAGGTTCCAAAGAAAGATCTCGGGTTTACAGAACTATTTAAAAGAACTGAAACATGAACTAAAACGTTGAAAGTTTCTCGTAAAGAAATCGCCCATTTGTGGCATCTAAGGCTAGCCCACATAAATCACAATAGGATTGAAAGACTAGTGAAGAATGGAGAGTACATGGACACTGAATTCCTGGGTTATATTATTGAACACGAAATTATGTCCCAACACTCAGCACGTGATATGCTACAACAGAATGGTGTATCGAAGAGGAGAAACAAACCCCTATTAGACGTGGTTCAGTCGATAATGAGCTTTGCTCGTCTACCAAACTCATTATGGAGTTATGCAGTGGAGACTGTAGTATACATTTTGGATAATGTTTCGTCGAAGAGTGTTTAAGAAACACCTTTCGTACTCTGGAATGGTTGTGATGGCAGTTTAAGCTATTTCAAGATTTGCGGATGCTCGATCCATGTGTTGGTATCAAACCCAAAGAAGTTGGAACCTCGTTGAAATTTGTGCCTCTTCGTAGGATACCAAAAAGAGACGATGTGTGGTTTATTTTACGATCCTAAGGAAAATAGGGTTCTTGTGTCGACAACGCCACATTCTTGAAGAAGGGCCATATAAGGGACTGTAAACCTAGCAGTAAGATTGTGTTGAACGAAATGGATAGTTCATTAGCAAGAGATGTTGATGGTGCTAGTACATCAACATGTGTTGTTCATCCTAACTCATCTAGTCAGGTACGTTCTCAAAAGTTGAGAACACCTGGACGTAGTGGGAGGAGAGTGAGACAACCTGGACGTTACATGGGTTTGGCTGAAACCCAGGTCATCATACCTTATGATAACTGTGAGGATCCATCGACCTTATCAGGCAATGACTAACGTTGACAATGATGAATGGAATCAAATCATGAACCAAGTAATGAAGTCTATGTACTTGAATTGCGTCTGGGAGCTTGTGGACCAACGGGATGGGGTTAAACCTGTTGTTTGCAATTGGATCTATAAGCGTAAACATGGGTAAATGGGAAGGTGCAGACCTTCAATGCCAGACTAGTGGCAAAGTGTTTTACCCAGCGAGAAGGGGTTGACTATGGTGAAACCTTTTCTCTTGTTGCCATGGTAGAGTCTATCAACATCTGTCTAGCTATTGTCGCATATTATGACTACTAGATATGGCAGATGGATGTCAAGATGGTCTTTCTCAAAGGAAATATTGACGAGACAATCTACATGGACCAGCCGAAGGGGTTCATTACTCAAGGCAAGGAGCAAAAGGTTTGCAGGCTTCAAAGGTCTATTTAATGGTTGAAACAAGTCGCGAGGTCTTGAAATATAAAGTTTAATGAGGCAATCAAACCTTGTGGCTTTAATCAAAATGTTGATGAGCTTTGTGTCTTCGAGAAAATCATCAACAACACTGTCGAATTTCTTATATTGTATCTGCATGATATCCTCCTCATTAGGAATGATGTAAGATTCCTTACTGACATTAGGGAATGTCTGGCTTCGCAATTCAAAATGAATGATTTGGTCCAGTAGGCAACTCAAGAGAACCTTAGAGTCACGAGAGGGGAAAGCATATTAAATGCCTGTATCATCTGATACTGGAGATTGTGCACTGCATAGACATGACAATTACGCAGATAGCATCAGAGCACAATGTTGTTGATCTATTTAAATAGGCCCTCACGACTAAGGTGTTTAAGGGTCACCAAAAGAGTCTCGGTCTACGAGTGCTTCCTGACTAGGGAAAATGAGAGTTTTCTAAAGGGTATTCCATGTCTTAGTTTATTGTATTACATTTATGTAATACTTTACATTTGGGAAATGTACTTTCTACTCCACTAGCTTAGTTCAAGTGGGAGTTTATTGCAGTGTACACCCTAATCTCGTGTAGTTTGTAATATTCGTTCATTTAATAAATAAAGTTTGATTATTTATCAAATTTTGTTTCTCGCATTTTATAAACTTAATACAATAAACGAAGATCTAGGGTCATATTTTTTTAGAGAACTATGACTTAAATGGTGTATAGCTCACACACGGGGAGGATCACATTGGAGTTAGTTACCCGAACAGTCTACAGTATACGGATAGGGTTGGGAACCTCATCCTTATGACACTGTGGGTGTGATCCACTTTGTATTGGCTACAAACGAGGTGATCCAACTCGTTCATGTAGTTGACAAGTGAGTGGGCGCATCATGTGCAATGATATTGTACATGACGGGACAGTGAATTATTATATCTATTCACTTAACACCTTTAACAGTAAAACATGAACAAATTCGTATATGACCATTAGTGACTCGTCCTTAATCCTTGGCGTGTTATGAACTCTTCTCTTGGGGGGTCTGTCCTTTGACTAGTACGGGTGAGGGTGGCAAGAGTACGCCCAATATGCCTATCTTCTTGGGGATAGGACAACGGGTGAGTTGGGGACTTACCTACACAAGAAGGAATTCGCTCGTTCTCAAGCTAGGGAAACAAGAGAGGTTGTTCCCTTGATTGTTGTCTCCAGGGCATGGACAATAGGTGCCCACCCTCTCAGTGGCCCGAGAGGGATGTTGTTTATGGTTGGACCATGCAACAAAGTTGTTCATTAAAGGAGCAGTGGGACTTGAGGAGCAAGAGGTAGACACATGGGTAAAATGATAATTTGATTCAACTTTCACTATGAATAACCTCTGAAGGGTTGACTCATGGGCATTGGTTATATCGATGAACACAACTTGTCATACAGTGAGGAAACTGCAGCTACGGGCTTTAGTGGAGTGTTACCGTAGTTAATTACTGTTGATTAACCATGTTAAAGAGTTTGATCGATTAATCTTGTATCATTGGAGCTCGTCACTTGTAGGTCCATTAGGTCCCTCAGTTTGCTGAAATTGGACTAAATGAGGGTTTATAGTTTCGAGTGGATTTGAAGTGATCAAATTCATTAAAAGGGTATATATGTCATTTATATGTGATATCATGGAGATGATATGTAGTTTAATTTGAATGAGATTGATAATAAGCTATAGTCTAGCCAAATTAATTAATTAGAGCAAGTTTAGAGAAATTAAATTTAGTCAAATTAAATTTAATATGATTGAATTTAAAAATTCACAGATATGCAAATGTGATTTGTGTAATAAGTTATGAGATACCTTATATTATATGTTATGGAAATATGATTTTCATATTATATGGTTGATGTTAAATTTTGATTTGCTGGAGTTTTAACGCCACCACACACCATGATAAATCGGTGTTGCAAAAAGCATTTTTGGTGAGCATGGTTGCCATTTTTTGGAATTTCGTCCCAAAGTGCAAGTGAATTTTCTCTTAATTCTCTCTCAATCTCTTCTCACATTCACAAACCCGAAATCAAAAGAGTGTGCCACCACTATCCTGATGGAGATTTGATCTCCTTGAGCAACAAAAACGAGAGTGAGAGAGAGAGAGCAATTATCCAATTGCTTTTCCAATACCGTTAATCGATCGATGCAAAAAGCACACCTCTTCTCCCTGTGAAGCTATGATAGGGAGAAGGAAGGGGATAGTGGCAACGTGTCTAGAAGACACGCTCCCTTATTTAATTATTAAAATAATAATAATAATAATAATAATAATGATAATTAAATCAAATTTAATTAATAATTTAAATAATAAAAATTAAATATTATACATTTAATTTTGATTAAATCTCATCTAATCATATTACCCCTTTAACCTATAGTTTTAATGTACATCCAGTGCACATTAAATTTTAACCTATAGTTTTCAAATGTGAATCACATTCACATTTAATATAATATTTGAACTCTTTCAAATATTCAATTCTCTCATATAATTTAATATGAATCACATTCATATTAAATTTATAATATATAGTTCCAAAACTATATATTATATTGTATCAACATACATTAAGTTTATTCCCTAATGAATTTGAACATTTCAAATTCAAAAGATCTAAGAACCCTTTACGAGCTAGAAGGTGGACCTAATGGACGTACAGATCAGAAGCTCCAACGATACGAGATTGCTCGGTTAATCTCATTAACCTCCCATGGATATTGACCAATAGCAGCAAGTCAATCCTTCACGAATGTTCGTAACACTAGTGGGTCAAATTACCGTTTTACCCCTGGGTTACATCTTGTGCCTTAACTACCAGTGCTCCTCTAATGAAAAATTTGTTTGTGGTCATACACACAAACAGAGTCCCTCTTGGGCCAATGAGAGGGTCTGGCCCTTTGTTCAAGTCAAAGGACAATCCCTCGCGAACAGGAGTTCGTAACTTGCTCATGATTGAGATCAAGTTGCCTAGGTCATCCTAGTGAAATAGAAACCTAACTAGACAACGGAGTTAGAACTAGAGGTTACTATTTCGTGGTCCGGTCTTATGTAATCTCATTACATAGGATGTCCACACTCAAATGTCAGCTACACGAACACGTTAGGATCACAGTGTTTGTATCAAATACAAAGTGGGCCACATCCATAGTTTTACCGGGGTAAGGTACCCAAACCTTATCCCCTAACTATAGACCCTTTAGGTTGTATATCGAACCGAGATCCTTTTTATGTACAGTACATTCAGTTATAGATTCATTTAACAGGCTTGGATGTTTTTTTTATTGGATATAGGTTTTAAATGAAGGCTACCTCGTAGATAACGAACAATAACACTTTATTGAAATAATAAAACTTTATTAGATTAATTATAACATAATTACAAACTACGAGTTTTAGGGCATAAATCCCAACATCTCCCTCGTCCTCCCGAGAACACACGAGAATATCAACTGGAAGTGTCCCTTTGATTTCTTTCGTGGTACGGTTCGTGTTTTGCAGAAGATCGTTTGATCGAGAGTTCGTGACCAAGGAGGAAACGTAAACAAGACTTATTCAAGAGGTTAGTAACGATACTTACTGGGTTCATCTCGTTTTATGCATGCTTAATCTAGATAGAAAGTGTTTTATCTCAATTTAAAAAAGAAACTAATGACAAAGAAACAACGACAATTCACATCGCTTCTGCTGCGAGAAATTTATTCCTTTTACAGATTTCGCTGGAAGGGGAAGCTAACCCCTAGGTTCATAGGTCCGTTTGAGATCTTGGGGCGCATTGGTCAAGTGACTTATAGGTTAGCCTTGCCACCATCCCTCGCTGCAGTGCATAACGTGTTCCACATATCAATGCTACGGGGTTATGAGCCGATTGCATCTCATGTCATCGATTATAAGGCTTTCGGTTGACCAAGACTTCAATTATGAGGAAAAGCGAGTGCAAATCTTTGCCAAAGACAGAAAGGTTTTGCGAAATCGAGAGATCACTCTCGTTAAAGTTCTATGGTAGAACCATCAACGCTGCCAACGACGTTGCAACGCTGCAAGAGTAGGGGACAGGTGAAGTGAGCAGTTCGCGATAAGTGGGCAGTTGAAGAGTTTTTTCAATCGTGGGGCTTTAATTTTTTTTTTTATTTTTTTTGTTATTTGAAAAATGAGTTTATTATTTTATTTAATTTGTTTTATTAAATAATATTACTATAAATGTTATATTAATGTTCTTTAATCAAATAAATGCCCCTAAGTGCCAAAATCGGTCAATTTTTTCGAATTAATTATTTTATGCATGTGATGTATGATTTAATTAAATTATATGTGCATAATGTATGTCATATAGATTTAAAATCTCACCTTAGGTTAAACATATTCATGGATCATTTATATTAAAAGTGTTATAATATATAGTTTTCATGTAGGTTATATTATAAGTGTTATATTATAATTAAATGCATGTTTTAATTTAATTAAATGTAAGTGTTATATTTTTTTTAAATTAAAGTATGCTCATGCATTTTATTTCATATGATGAATATGTTCGGATTTCTGTCCTAATCTCGTGTTTGTAAAATATTGTTTTGAAATTAATAAGAGTTATTCATTTTTTTACTTTGTGTCTCGCAATATTTTAAACCTTTCCAATAAACTAAACTCAAGGGTCATTGAATATATGAGAGAATTAGAACTTGAACGGTGTAGTTGACAACAAGGAGGATCACGTTCGAGTTAATGACCCGAACGGTCTACAACATAAGGATAGGGTTGGAGACCTAATCCTGGATACACTGTGGATGCGACCCACTTTTTATTAGATACAAACGAGGTGATCTGATTCGTTCATGTGGTTGACATGCGAGTGGGGGCATCCTGTACAATGAGATTGTACAAGACCAGACCGTGAATTATTAGACTTACTCATCTAACACCGTTGACAGTAAAGACTAATAAATTCATAGATAACCATTAGTGACTCGACTGAATCGTGAGCGTATTACGGACTCTCACATGCGGGGTCCGTCCTTTTTGAAATGCGGGTGAGGGTGGTCTCGGTTGCTCGCTTAATATTCCTATCTTCTCGAGGACAGAACCAAGTAGAGAGCTGGGAACCTAATTACGCGAGATGGAATTCACTCGTTCCCGCCTATAGGGAATCTAGAGGGGTTGTTCCCTTAAGTGTTGTCTCCAATACTTGGACAACGGGCGCCCACCTTCTCACTGGGCCGAGAAGGGTGTTGTGTATGGTAGGACCATCACAATATGTTGTTCATTCGAGGAGCAGTGGGGACTTAAGGAACAAGAAGTAGACATAGGGGTAAAACGGTAACTTGACCCAACCGTGTCTATGAACAACCTGCGAAGGGTCGGCTCATAGGCATTGGTTATAACAGTGGACAAGTAATATTCTACACTGATGGGAGTACAGCTACAGGCTTTAGTGGAATGTTACTGTAGCTAATGAACATTGGTTGACCGGGTCAAAGAGTTTGACTAGTGAACCTTAAATCATTGGAGCCCATCACTGTAGGTCCATTAGGTCCCTTGGTTTGCTCAATCTGGGATAAAAGAAGGGTCAATGTTTTGGTATGAAATTGAAGTGTTCAATTTCACTTTAAGAGTATTTATATCATATAGATGATATAATATATAGTTTAATATGAATTAGATTCATAATAAACTATATCTTAGCCTAATTGTTGAATTAAAGGCTAATTGGAGAAATTGATAGAGAGAAAATAAATTGAATGTGATTCAAATTAATTAAATACACAATTATTGCAAATGAGATTTGCAACATAAGATATGAGATATCTTATATTATATAATTATGTAAATGAGATTTACATAACATATGGTTCTGGTAAAGTGGTAATAACATGAAGTTGAGAACTTCATCATTCCACTTCTTAAACCCTTTGTAAGATGGGTTTTGAGAATCTTTTGCAAGCCAAGTTCTCATTTTTGGATTTTGACCTAACAAACCAAAAGTGAATTCTCTCCACTCTCACATTTCTCCTCTCTTACCAAAAACAAAGAAGTTCCCACCAACTTCTCTTCTCCAAAAGAGAACAACCAAGAAGATCATTTGGTAGTGTTTGGGATCCGATCGTGGGAAGAGTTGGTAGAGATCGAGAAGCACGAAGAGTTCGTGATCAACAAGGAGATTTTGCTGAATTGGTCTACAACAACTAAGTTTTTCTTCTTGCTGTAAACTTTCAGCATGTTTAGCCTAGATCTAATAGTTAGATCAATTTTAATAAGAATGTTGCATGATGATACCACGACGATTCGATCGTCTTCCGCTGCGCAGGGATTCTCATTCCCTTCAGAATATTTATGTTATAGCATAGTTATTCATGTGATGAATGATCAAACACTATAACATAGAAATGCATGTAAACTAAGTTAATTATTAGTTTTAATGTGTTTAGAACATGAATAATTACACTTAGGTTTTGTAGTTCTAATAATATTAGATTTAGGAAATCAAAATATATTCTTTGAATGGTGACTGATAAGTAACTCCCCTACTTGAGAATCGACCTGGGAGTGAATTCGGTCCGGAGATTCATAGGTTATATTTTTCGTGAGTTCCGTTAATTAAAAGTTGATTAATTTACTCAGATATACCTAAGTAATAATGTGATTATAAACTTAGGCCTAAATTCAATATAAGAGTTATATTGGTAGACTTAGGTAAATTTTAGCCGGTCTATCTAGGTCAATCCCGATAATTATAACGTGTTGAGTGGGAGAAAATAAAGTGTATAAGATACATTTAATTTTTCGACCACAAATCTCTGTTAAGTCCACACCGTGAGTTCCATACTCAACCTCGTGGCGCAAATGAGAGCGTCCCCCTTCAGATGGTATTTGTATGGATCAATATCAAAGTAGATGAAGATAGTACTTATAGTGAGTGGGAGTGAGAACTGTGAAAACGGGACCCACAGTCTCTTCTTTCGATTCATACCGTGAGACCCCTATGATCCGCCTCATAGTTTGGCCTGGACCAGACAATCCCTTCGGAGGGATTTGATCATGGGAGTCGCTACACCGTGAATTCTCGAAATTGATAAAGTTTCCTTGTTGGTTTTCGTCCATGGTTCACCCTTCAGTGGCTATTGTTTCGACGGATACTTGGAAACTTAAAGATTGAGGGTGACACTCACATTAAGTGTAAATGAATTTGACAAAATAATGGTAATTGGACGCCTAATGGAATAAGAGTTATTCTGGGATTAGGGTCTGGTCGAGAAAGTCTCGTCATAGAGGAGGAGTGTTTTTGTTCACCCTTCGGTGGCGGTCATTCTAAACCTATAAGATATCATTGCAATTTTAAATGACCTAGGGATCATAGGATTAAATTTTGCTAAAACTTGTTTGGATTTCAAAAAAGTTTATGCGATATTGACACAAAACTATATTTGATTTTTTCAACAAAAATGTCTAGCTCAGTTATCGTTTTGCTCGCTTCCGATAAGTTAGTGAGAGATAACTTCCAACGTGGAAGAACAAAGGTTATAACATTTGCGATTTATGCCCTAAACTTGTGTAATTTTGATCATTTAAATAAAGTGTTATTTGTTTTGATAGAATTACAGTCTTGCTTTATAAATCCTATAAACTAAGCTCAAAGGTTATAACATTTATCTTTAACATCAGTGTAGTGGACACTATTTGGGTTCAGTTCAAGAATATAACCTAAATAGTCTATTTATAAGAATAAGGTTGGAAACCTCATTTTGGTAACACCATGGATGCGGCTCACGTTGTAATTTGTACAAATGAGGTAATCCAACTCATTCATGTAGTTAACATGCGAGTGAGGGCATCCTGTATGAAAAGTTCATACAAGACTGGATTGCAAATTATTAGTCTAACTAGTTCAACACCGTTAACATGAAAAGACTAGTAATTTATAGATGGTCATTAGTTACTCGACATGAATCCTGAGCAAGTTAAGAACTCCTGCTTATAGGAGTTTGTCCTTAGACTAGTATTGGTGAGAGTGGCCTGTAGCCGACTCAATAAGCCTACCTTCTCAAGGACAGAACCTCATAGGTAGGTGAGAACTTAACTGTGCAAGATGGAATTCCCTCATTCCTATACTAACGAATTAGATAGGTTGTTCACTTAAGAACTGATTCCAGGTCTTGAACAACGGGGCCCCGCCCTCTATGAGGGTATGAGTCTAAGGTAGGATCTTAGACTTGTTGTTCATTAGATGATCAGTTGTGCTTAAGGAGCAAAGAGGTAATCACAGGAGTAAAACGGTAATTTGACACAGCTGTGATTACGAACAACCTGTGAAGGGTCGACTGATGGGTAATGACTATATCAGTGGACACAATATTATCTACAGTGAGGAGAGTGCAACTACAAGTCTATAGTTGAGTGAGTTGTAGTTAATGAATATTGATTAATTGAATCAAAGAGTTTGATCAGTTAATCTCATATCATTTGAGGTCATGAACTGTAGGTCGATTAGGTCCCTCCGTTGGCTGAACATGGTAAGATTGAGGGTATAAAGTTAAGAATGAAATTGAAGTTTTCAATTTCATATGCGAGGTGTCATAACAATTATACGTGATATAATTGATATAATATATAGTTTTAATGTGAATTGGATTCACATATTAACCATATACTAAAGAGAAAATGAAAGAGGGATGGGATGGTATTTTCCATCCCTATCTTCTTATATATATAGTTGCATAAGATGCAACTAGGTTAAGCCATCCCAGCATTTGTTGTGTTGTTGGAAAGGTTCGAAGACAACAAACATCTCTTTAACAAAACAACTCACCTCTCCTAAAGGGATCCCACCTTCCTCCCTCACCTAGAGAAAGACGGAGAAGATCTGGTGGTAGTGTTAGTGTTCGTACGAGTTCGTGTTGTTGAGATCTTGATCATGAGAGAGGAGGAGCACTTGAAGAAAAGTTCTTCGAAGGTAACTTTCTTGTTGACCATTATGTTCATATGCTTAATCTAGTTATATATGTTATTGTATTTAATCGTTGTAACTAAATCAAGAGCGCGCGATTCACAATCGCTTCCACTTCGGGACTTCGATTCCTTTCACGCGTGCTTGCGAGGAGTGTCCTCGATTGTCGACCTCGACTACATCACGAAGTTTTCGTGATGCATACGATCGATTGATTAGGGCCAATGAAAAAGCCAAGGTCTATATCATTGCCAGTTTATCTGAAGTCTTGGCAAAGAAACACGAGTTGATGATCACCGCTAAGGAGATCATGGATTCGGTGCAGGACATATTTGGACAAAAGTCCTTTCAGGTCAGGCACGATTCACTCAAACACGTCTTTAACGCTCGAATGAAAGAACAGGCGTCTGTCCGTGAACATGTTCTGGACATGATGACCCACTTTAATTTGGCGGAGATGAACGAGACTTCGATTGATGAGTCGAGCAAGGTCAGCTTTATTTTGGAGACTCTTCCAAAGAGTTCCCTTTAGTTTCATAACAATGGTGTTATGAACAAAATTAGCTACACTCTGACTACCCTCCTCAATGAGCTACAAAAGTTCCAGTCCTTGATTAGGATCAAGACACCGAAAGTTGAGGCAAATGTTGCCTACATATCATATCATAGGGGTTCAACCTCTGGAACATAATTTGTTGCTCCTTCTCGCCCAAAAGGGAAGAAGAAGATGAAGAAGCGTAAAGCTGACCCAGCTACCGCCCAAAAGGGCAAGAAGGTCAAGGAAGTTTCAAAGAAAGAAAGTGTTTCCACTACAATGGGGACGGCTACTGGAAGTGAAACTGTCCCAAGTTCCTTACTAAGAGGTAGAATCAAGGTAAATATGATTTACTAGTAACTGAAACATGTGGAGAGTAGTGACTCTACCTGGATATTGGATTCGGACGCTGAAGAGAATGAGAAAGGTACTCAGATGAAACATGTGGAGAGTAGTGACTCGACTGCATCACGAAGATGATCGAATCGACGTTCTAGCGTTATGGTACTCAATTTCATTAAAATCAATTATATAATAATTTAGTCTAAACATGCTTAAACGAAAAGGAAAAATGGTAACAAGATACTTACTTGTTGAAAACCTTCGTCTAAATCCCTTCCAGCGAATCACGAACACTTCGTGCAATCTCGATCTCTTCCAATTATTCTCTTGAACAAAGGTCCACCGCAACCAATCGGAGTCTCGGTTGTTCTTCTTTTGGAAGAAGGAAGTTTGTGGGAAGTTTTTGTTTTGGAGAAGAGAGGACAAAAGTTGAGAGAGTTGAGAGAGAACTTTCTCTTCTTTTTGGTTAGAATTCCAAGAAATGAGCGAATGAGATGATTTCCTTCCTTCAAGAAGGGTTTAAATTGTGCAAAAAGATGGAGTTCAAATCTCCACATTATTACCACTTTACCACAACTATAGGTTATGCAAATCATATTTGCATCACCATATATTATAAGATATCTCATATCTTATATCACAAATCACATTTCCAATAATGTGGATTTATTAAATTGAATCAAATTCAATTTAATTTCTCACAATTAATTTATCCAATTAGCCTTAATTAAAGAATTGAGCTAAACTATAGTTTATTATGAATCTCATTCACATTAAACTATATATTATATCATTCATATCGCATAAAATGACATAACTGCCCTTTAAGTGAATTTGAACACTTCAATTCACACCAAAACATTAACCCTTCTTTTAACCCAGAATGATCAAACCGAGGGATCTAATGGACCTACAGTGACGAGCTCCAATGATCCGAGATTTACCTATCAAACTCTTTGACCTGGTTAATCAACATTCATTAGCTACGGTAACACTCCACTAAAGCCCGTACCTGCACTCCCGTCAGTGCAGAATGTTACGTGTCCACTGTTATAACCAATGCCCACGAGTCGACCCTTCACAGGTTGTTCATAGACACTGCTTGGTTAGATTAGCGTCTTACCCCTGTATCTACTTCTTGCTCCTTAAGTCCCCAATGCTACTCTAATGAACAACAACGTTGTAATGGTCCAACCATACACAACAACTCTCCCGTGCCAATGAGAGAGTGGGCACCCGTTGTCCAAGCCCTGGAGACAACACTTAAGGGAACAACCCATCTAATTTCCCTAAAGGTGGGAACGAGTGAATTCCATCTCACACAGTTAAGTTCCCAGCTCCCTACTTGGCTCTGCCCCTGATAAGGTAGGCATGTTGGGCGAGTAACTGTGACCACCCACACCCGTACTAGTCAAAGGACAAGAGCCCAAGTGGTGTTACATCCCAACAAACTCCCACACCCGTAACACGCTCAGGATTCAAGTCGAGTCACTTATGGTAATCTACAATGTTATTAGTCCTTACTGTCAATGGTGTTACACCAGTAGGTCTAATAATTCAGGGTCCGGTCTTGTACAATCTCATTGTACACGATGCCCCCACTCGCATTTCAACCACATGAACGAGTCAGATCACCTCGTTTGTATCTTAATACAAAGTGGGCCGCATCCACAATGCATCAAGGATTAGGTCTCCAACCCTATCCATATATTGTAGACCGTTCGGGTCATTTACTCGAATGTGATCCTCCCCGTTTGTCCACTACACAACGTTCAAGTTCTAATTCTCTGATATATTCAATGACCTTAGAGCTTAGTTTATTGGTCCAGGTTTGTATAAAATGCGAGACACAAAATGAAGAAATGAATAAGTCTTTATTAATTTCAAACAGTAATTTACAAACACGAGATTAGGACAAAAATCCCATCAAACTCCAACTTTGACTAAGCTAGTGGAAAAAATACATTTCTGAATTGTACATAAATTTGAACGAAGTAATACAATAAACTATGGCATTGAATACCCGTTTACATGTCTCCCACTTGCCCTAGTTAGGAAGTACTCGAAGACTTAGACTCACTAGGTGACCCTCAAACACCTTAGCCGTGAGGGGCTTTGTAAATTGATCAGCTACGTTGTGCTCCGACGCTATCACGTCTCCGTGGTGCATGATCTCTCGTATCGGATGATACTTCCGCTCAATGTGTTTGCCTCTCTTATGGCTCTGAGGCTCCCTGGAGATTGCTATTGCACCACTGTTGTCACAAAACAGTGTGATTGGCAAGTTCATATTTGGAACAACTTCCAAATCTTTCACGAACTTTCATAGCCAAACAGCTTACTTTGCAGCTTCACAAGCAGCAACGTACTCCGCTTCGATAGTGGAATCGGCGATACATCCCTGCTTGATGTTTCGCCATACTACAGCTCCTCCATTTAGAAAGTAGCCTGCCCCCGAAGTGGATTTCCTAGAATCCTTATCGGACTGAAAGTCAGAATCTGTGTATCCCGTAAGGATCAAATCTCCACCACACTACACTAAGCTGTAGTTCCTCGTTCTCCTAAGATACTCGAGGATTGACTTAAGGTTGTCCAGTGATCTAATCCTAGATTGGATTGATATCTACTGACAACCTAAATTAATCCTTGATACATAAATTAAATTTA
Organism: Trichosanthes cucumerina; assembly: GCA_036507285.1. NCBI lineage: Eukaryota > Viridiplantae > Streptophyta > Magnoliopsida > Cucurbitales > Cucurbitaceae > Trichosanthes > Trichosanthes cucumerina. Next base: position 9,505,545 of record CM071837.1, on the reverse strand, counting down.
ATTCAATGTGATTTAATTAAATGAATAGGTTATATGTATTAGTATAATTAATTAATTTAATTATATTATTAATTAATTTGATTAATTAAATATTTTTAAATAAATTATAGAGGAGCGTGTAATTGACACCTTTTCCAGTTTCCTACTATTCTTTCCTCCCTATCGATATGTGTATTGAGTGTGAGAACTGAACTGATCGATTGGTGGGATGCCATTGGAGAAAGTTTCAATGTGAAAATTTGACCTCTTTTCTAAAAATCAAAGCTTCGCGCCAAGACTTCTTTCTAAAGAACATAGAGGATATGTAGAGAATACTATTGGGGGTGTTCTGTTAATTGCAATAGGAGTACAGTTCGTGTGTTTCACAAAGGCGCAACGTGTAGCCGCTGGGAAAGCTAAAAAGGTAAATTCTATTTGCTTTAGTGTAGAATTGCTTTCAACATGTTTACTGCATTGTCTCCATGCCTAATTGCTTATTGATTTTGTGACGACCATCATCACAGGTATTATTATTAATTTTATTTAACGCTCTTGTAAACGCCATGTTTAGTTGGATTAGTGATTTTTAATCAAGCTCGGCGAGGTGGAGGCCGTAATTTTGTTTGTCTTACGTGAATTGTTTTCTTTTAAGATGAGATTAGTTATGAAAATTTAAGGGAAGGTAATTTTAAGGGCGTTTTGGTGATTTAGGTCTAAATTAGGGTGATCATTGACACATGACTTGACCTAGATGGTTGGTATATAAACTTATGAGCAAGAGAAACCCTAGCCTCCACTTCTCCTCCTCATCTTAAACCCTAATTCTATCTCTCACCATAATCTTCATCTCACCCAAACCCTAACCCTAATTTAACTCCATCTCATCTTCTTCTTCTTCTTCTTTGGTGTTGCCCTAGCCGACTGCCCCTCTCATCCTTGTCACATTAACCCTACCGCCGGCAGCCCTTTACACCATAGGAACCCTCGCCGGCGAACGCAAGGAAAGAAGCAGCTTCCGGTCGTGCCTCTCCGCCGCAAGCTCTCGCCGGATTGTCCTCTCCTTCTCGTTCACTCTCGGCTCAGCCGGAAACTGAGTTCTTTGTGCCGCCCACCGTGCCCATCAAAGCGCACGAACGAAGGAGCTCGAGGAAGCCACGGCCAGATTTGTTGGCCGCGTGGTCGTGAAAAAGTACGCGTCTTTGCACGGCCAGGAGATCACGAAACCCTAACCCCATCGGCGAAGGTCCACGGACGCGAACAAGCACCGAGCTTCAGATCCACCGAGTTGCTGCTCGGGACTGTGACGCCGCCGCCAGAAGTCTTGTTTCTCGTCCAGCCGTTCACGAGCGAAGGAGTCCGCGTCGAGGTCCATTCTGCTTCGCCGCCTCGTTCGCCGTCGAAGTCTTCACCGCCGCTCACTCTGCACTGCGGTAGAGGACCTTCACGATCTCGACTCACAGCCGCCGCCGCCGGAAGAGTTGATTTCCACCTCCGCCCGCGCTCACGCCTGCAGCCTCCAGCCGCCGTTCACGCCTGCACGGCCGAGAGCCACGGAGGCAGCCGCACGAAATTTCCGCTCCTTCACCGCCGTCGTGACCTTCACAGCAGCAAGGATTCGTCGTCGGTAAGCGATCGTGCTAGGTATCGAGTTCGGTTGAGAATAATTTGTATACCGTCGATTATTTAAGCGTTTTGGATGAGAACTTAGGTTACGGGTCGAATATCTTTTGTAGGAAGCGAACTTGGAGCGGGATTGATCGTCAAAACGGACTAAGAATTAGTAGCTGTTCACTTTGAGCTCGAGGTAAGAGGGACACGACATCGTAATACAGTATTTCGAGTTTCGCATGATTAGGATTTAAGTGTGAATACTTGGAGTTTAATTTCGGAAATTATGATGTGAATCAGGTTTCGCCAAAAGGAGAATAGGCAGGGAGTTCGATTAGATTTTGGAATAAAAATCGAAGCTCGAGGTAAGGGACCTTGTGCCGAACTTTTAATGGGAGTAAATGAAAATGATTTTTCATGATTTTATGTGAAATAGTTCATATTTTCCACATGAAAATCCACAGATATTGTTTTGGGAATACGTGATATTTTATGTGCAAATATTTCGATATATTATGTGAAAATGAATCATTATTTTATGTGAAAGTATTCTCGTATGTTATGTATAAAGATCCCATTATTTCATGTGAAAATAGGACAGTAGTGTGTATGAGGATGTTTCATGTTTATTACAAAAGTATGATTTATCACCCTGTCCATGAGAAAGTATGAATGATATGTTGATGATGATATTGGTGATATGTACACCATGATTATGTGACTGATGGGACCTTATGCATGTTTTGTATGCCACGAAATGAATTAACGAATAGTGTGGACATTGGTTATCCTGAGATCGCTGAAATGACTCAGGATGACCGGTCGGCCTCACAATTAAATATCTGACCATGGATTAAAGACCTGGCGATTATATGAACAGCCATGGATTAAAGACCTGGCAATTTTATGAACAGCCATGGATTAAAGACCTGGCAATTTTATGAACAGCCATGGATTAAAGACCTGGCAATTTTATGAACAACCATGGATTAAAGACCTGGCAATTAAATGAATAGCCATGGATTAAAGACCTGGCAACTAAATATACAGCCATGGATTAAAGACCTGGCAATTATATGAACAGTCATGGATTAAAGGCCTGACAATTAACTATGCAGCCATGGATTAAAGACCTGGCAACTCTAGAAAGTTTTAGATCCCATCTATGTATGTTATGCATGAGTTTAGAGATTATGATTGTATGTGTATGCATATCCCAAACCTCGGTAGCGAGGTTACTTACTGGGTATTGTTTATGCAATACTCACCCTTTCTTTTAAAAAAATGTTTTTGGGTAAAGGGAAGGGCGTGCGGGCGTGTGACGGGAGGCGTGATTAGGACCATGGGAACCAGCATGATTTTCCGCATAGTCTTATTTTGAACTATTTTTGTCTCTATGATTTAAATTGAAGTTGAACTTGTTTACAGTTTTAATAGGCCAAGTTGATTTAACGTTTTAACTGATTTTTACTGTTTTGTTTTGGGATCCCTGGAACTGTTTACGATAAATGAAAATTTCTTTAAGTTCTTTTATTTCTCGGCCTATAAATGCATGCACGTGTAGTAATGTCCCTAGGGATTTGGTCATAGAAAAGTAGGGGCGTTACAGATTTTTAATTTCACAATGTATTGGTTTTTGTATTTGCCAAACCAAAATCGAGTTAGCGATCCAAAATCGCTTATGTTGTACATTAGGGATATCTAGATTCCTTCACTCCTAACCCTTCATTTCGATTAGAGCATTGTTTAAAAGTTTTGAGGATCAATTTAGAGAACCAAGGAGGAAACTTGAGGCTCTATGGGGAATCACATTTGAAACTAGTTGTTTTATGCATTGTCTAGTTATTCTCAAAATCTTTTTTTTTTTTTTTTTTTTTATTTCAGCTTGAAAATATAAGTGCAACTAGAATACACTAAAATGATGATATGTTTACGCTGAGAATGAGTGTTCGCCTACAACCTTAGTCTAATACTCGTCTCCTAGCTTTTCGATTAGATTTAGAAGTTTTGTATGTTCTTATTGAATACTAATCATTGTATTTAGACTAGAATGATGATATGTTTTAGAACTTTGTTCATGTTGTAGTTGATTGTTTGCTTTTAAATTTTGTATGCATTAGAATTTTATTGTTTAAACTTTTCTTACATTTCGTATATGATAAACCATGTTTAGGTTGATAGAGTAAATTTACATCAAAACTATAGATGCATTTGACTACACATAGTTTATCGTGCGTGAGTGGGTATACTAATTATAGGTGCCTATGATAAAAATGAAATGTGGTGTCTAGTAATTAAAATGGACGGAGAAGTTAATTCTAGTTATATATGAGTTCTCAGAGTGGATGTTGATAACATATTAATTTTTGGCTTACAGACTGATTGCCTAAACTAAATTCTTTATTTAAAGACTCATGCTTTTATTTAGTAAACGATTATATTTTAAAAAATTTGGAGGCCACCTTTGTAAATAGTAGTTTGGGATTTATTTTATTTATTTGGTCTAACTCCAAAGTTTTGTTTCTCTAAAAAAAATATTAATTTTTAACTTACTATTGCACTAAATTAACCTAAGAATTCTAATTCATGTGGATGACAGTGAGCATTATTATCACATGATAATTTGAGGTTCGATCGGATAAATTTATTATTCCCATAACCTTTTATAATCATAAAATCACATCTATCAAAGAATAACTTCCGGACAATGGATGTTTTATGTGACGCCTTGAGTAAATTCAAGTAAGTTCTTGGTCCTTTTGAGTTAATTTTGGACTTGTTTTAGTTTTAAATGTGTTGGGCCAAGAAAAAAAAAATTAACTCTTGGATCTTGCAGAGCCCAAATATTTCCAAATCTCGCTTTAAATTGGGGGTAGACACCCTTTGAGCTTCTTATCGAGCGTTTTGAGAGAAAAGAATCAAGGTAATCTCTCTTTTCCTTTTCTCTTCCTTAAAGTTTCTAGGGTTTTAGTTTAAAAAAAAAATAATAATAAAAAAAAAAAAAAAAAAAAAAGGATTCGAAAGGGAGAGGAATGCAGAGCGGCCCCAAGTGTCTCCTTGCGCAGCAAGTCGCGCCGCCGGGCCGCGGCGAGCGGCGGCCTCCAACGCCGTCTCCCCGAGCCCATCTCTCTCCCTTTCGTCTCTCTCCTCTCAACCGCCATCCGCCGCCGCTTCCCAGTTTGCTCGCCGTCCGCCTCCCCTCTCGCACTCTCGGTCTCCCTCTCTGTCTCCTTCCCTTAGATTCAGAGTTTCTCTCTCTCCCTCCTCCGCTGCCGCCCGCCGCCCGAGACCCACGCCTTCGATTCGCCACCGCCGACCACGCCCCGCCGCGGCATCGCCTCTCGATCCGCCGCCCCCTCCCTCGTTCGATTTCTCTCTTTCTCTCCCTCTGGCCAACTCCCTCTCTCTCTCCCTCTCACCGATCGCCTCTCTCGTGCAACCCCTCTCTCCTCTCTTCGGATCTGTGTCTCTCTCCTTGGATCGATCCGATTTGCCCCTAATCGAATCTTTCTCTCATTGATTTGTGTTGGTTTTGTTGGGACGAGGTTCAGATCCAGTCGCCTAAGGGTAGATCTTTGAAGGAATATCGAGGCTAAGATTGAACGAAGAATCGTTTCACTTCATGAAGTAGGTAAGACTCGTTCTCGAATATTTTTGGTTCCGAATTGTAAGCTTAGGGGTCTTTGTTTTGGCTTTAAGTTCTTGTTGGTGGAGTTAAAGGTTTTGGATAGCTCGGTTGGTTTCTCTTTTGTGTGTCGTGCCTTAAGGGTAGGGCCACGAGATTAGTTCCCAACCGAACTTATCGTCGATTGTGATGTTCAGCAGGCACTTAGGGTTGCTAGCGAGAGTAAGGACTTCCTTTGCGTACTTCATTCGAGGTAAGTAGCTATTGGTTTAAGCATCAAGCTCCTAAGCGAACGAGTTTGAGCATATGACTATTGTGATTGGCTTTATAAGCGATGCATGTCCATTAGCATAATGCTTGGTGTATGAGAGTGCGGATATTGTGCTCTTGCTATGTGAATCGAGCACCTATTTACGTGTGTTGGGTCGACTTTCCCGCATGTCGCATTTGTTTACTGTTGGTTGGCTGCTAAGTGAGACTCGAGCTTGTGCATTACTGTGCGCGTGTGATTGACCCCTAGAACTGGGCATGATGAGTCTGGCGATGACCTAGGATAGGGGTGACTGGTTAGCTCTGTGATTGGGACAAAGATTGGTTGACGGGATGTGTGATTGGCTGGTTAGGCTGTTGGTTAGGAGCTCGGTTTCAGGATGACCTTGAACGGTTTAGGGGAAGCCTAGGAGAAACGTTAGAGCTTGACCTCCTAGGCTAGCGTTACCAAACCCGCTGAGTGACCCCGAGCGAGACAAAACCTTTAGGCTGGCATCTCTGTGTGGGCATTAGGGTCGAGTGCGCCCTTTTGCGAGCTGTGTGGGCATTAGGGTCGAGTGCGCCCTTTTGCGAGCTGTGTGGACATGGGGTCGAGCACCCTATGTGATCTCTGTGTGGGCACCTGGGTGGACCGCCCTCGTGCGATCTGTGTGGGCTTTAGAGTCGAGGCTCTATTGCGTTCTGTGTGGGCGTTAGAGTGATTACTCTTTCGCGCTGGGGCGCGTCCCCGTCTTTGGCCGCCTAGGTTTCTGGATCGTCGGTGGGTCTCGGGGTGAGGTAGATACGTGAGCGCCTAGCCTTGAGTCCCTAAGATACTTTGGTTACGATTCTGTTTTTACCTCTGTGTGTGCACATGTGAATGTTAGTAGCTTGGACGTGAGTGCGCTACTTACTGAGTATTCTTATACTCACCCGTCTACTTTATTGTCTTTGGTTGCAGGTAAGGGCAAACAGTGGAATTTGGAGAAGCGACGGTGGCGACATGACAAAGCTATGAGACCTCTCTTGTTTTTGAGAGACTTTAACCTTAGAACTTAGAAAGCTTTTTGTATTAAGTTGAACTCTGTTTCCTTTAGTTATTCGTTGGTTTTGAACTCGTGAGTGTTGAGCATGACATTTATTCAGTTAGTTTTCCTTGTTTCGGCATGTTCGTTTATATTTACATTCAAGTACTTCCGTTGCCCCTCTTGTGTGTTCTGCTGGAGCCCGACTGTTTTGTTGTAGTTTGGGAGGAGGTCGGGCGTTGAAAAGGCATTTAGAAGTGTTTCTTGCTTAAAGCGAGTTAAGGAAATTTTTAGTTTAAATCCCAGATAAGCGCCAGTTATCTTTGCGAAATTTCAACACAGTAGGTGCTATCTAGTGACGCCCTTAGTTGGATTTGTGTAGAAAATTAGGGCGTTACGGTTGGTATCGAGCAAAGTTTTTAGGTCCCTGTATACTTGCCTACATCGAGGTACTGGCTTCATAGCCTCTCATGAGAATGTCGCCTCGTCACCTCCGTGTTTGCTTGTTTTATTCTTGTAAAGTAAGTCGGGTTTAGTAAGTTGTTTGCCTCTGGATGCTTGAAATCGTGCTTGTTTAAGACCTTGGTGCTTTGTGTTTTAAAGTTTGTTGTGGTTAACTTCGCAGTATGGCGCGTGGGCGTGGACGTGGTAGAGCCGTGGGTGGTGGGCGTGGTCGTGGAGGCCAAGAGGCCGAGGTCGTGGAGCAGTGTGGCCTGGCCGGTGGTGGATCCACCAATGGATGAGCACTCGAACATCGGGAGGAGCTTAATCGGGGGCGCCCCGGTGTCGGGAGCCGTCGGAACATGTTGATGAAAACCTCGGGAGCGAGGAACGACCGTGCCGCCGCATACCGGCTCCCATGAACTATAGCAGGACTCGGGAGATCCTGCGCAGCAACTGGCTGGTCAGTCGGCAAGATCGCTAACTGAGTCACCCAAGTTCGGGGTGATGGCTAATCAAAATCGGGGAGCGCAGAACTGAACCGAGCGGCTCTCGGCTCGTAACGAAAGAGAGATCGCCCAGACACGCGGAGCCACTCATGAGGAGGCTAGATACCTTCGGGACTTCAGGAAATACGAGCCACCTCTCTTCGATGGGCAAGGAGTTGACCATGTGGCTGCAGAGGCATGGTTCGGGATGGTGGAAGACATATTTGAGCGCATGTGCTGCCCTGATCGACAGAGAGTCGGTCATGCGCAGATTTTACACTCTCGAGGGCGGGCCTATGTATGGTGGAAGTTCGCCTCGCGGTCCATTGACGTGAGTGAAGGGCCTATAACCCGGGCGCATTCTGTGAAGCATTCTATGAGAAGTACTACCACCGCGATGAGAATCGAGAAACAGCCGAAGTTTACGTGACTGAAGCAAGGACCGAATCGATCGGTCGAAGAGTATGAACACGAGTTCACAATGTTGTCCCGTTTCTGCTGCGTAATTGGTGGACCTGAGCATAAGAAGAAGATTGAACGGTTCCTCACGGAGTGCGAGGAGGGTTACGTGAGTTCAGAGCCGCCCATGACCCAAAAAGGCGTATCGCGGTTGTTCGAGTGGCCACCTTGATCGATGCGATTCAAAGCACAGAGGAAATCTGTGGGCGATCATCGGGGCGAGGCGGACTGGATCGAGTCGAAGAGAGACACGATCAAGCCTTCCCTAGGCCAAACCGACTGGAGCGCAGGGGCGATGGTGGGCCCAAGGATGTGCGAGGGCGCGTGCCCTAACCGTGGAGCGGCAAAGATAACGAGAGGAGCTTGCCCAAAGCAGCCACCAAAGTTTGTTTCCATTGTGGTAAGGTGGGCCATATGGCGTCATTGTGCGAAAAGCGAAGAAAAGATCGGACCGAGAGTATGCTACATATGTCGGAAGGAAGGCCATGTGGCCTCGGCGTGCCGGATAATGAAATGCCGGGAACCGGGAAGGTCGCCAGAGAGGAGGAGCGTATGCTAATGCTTTGGCCGAGCCATGAGGTCTTTCGTAAGGTCGTCACGGTACCTTACCTATTCTCGGTCATTTAGCTTTTGTACTTTTTGATTCTCGCCGCACGCACTCCTTTATTTACTCGTGATGTTTGTGGGGCAAGCCCGGCTAGAAGTAGAGCCCTTAGGTTTTAGCCTATCGGTTGCAACCCCAGTAGGGGGCGAAGAGTTAGTGACACGGGAAAAGGTGAAGACCGAGTCGGTCTTGGTGGAGGGTCGCCGTTGGAAGTGACCACGATTGTCCACGGAGATGAGTGACTTTGATGTAATCACGGGCATGGATTGGTTAGCGACAAATCATGCCAACATCGATTGTCACCGCAGTGGAGGTTGTGTTCAAGCCTCCGTCGTAACCGAAGTTTCAAATTTAAAGGAGCGAGTCAAAATCGGTTCCCAAGGTGATCTCAGCACTTAAGGCGAGTAAGTTGGTTGGTCAAGGGGCTTGGGCCATCTTAGCAAGTGTGACGGACTTGAGAAGTGAGAAAGAAGACGTGTCGTCGCGCGCGAGTCGGGAGTTTTGATGTATTCCCGAGGATTTTGCAGGTTTGCCTCCGGTCAGGGAGGTGGATTTCAGTATCGAGTTGGAGCCAGGCACTGCACCATTATCGAAAGCTCCGTACAGAATGGCCCCAGCCGAGTTAAAGGAGCTTAAGACGCAATTGCAGGAGTTGTTAGACAAGGGCTTCATTCGCCCTAGTGTCTCTCCTTGGGGTGCGCCGGTACTTTTTGTGAAAAAGAAGGATGGGTCGATGCGCCTTTGCATTGACTACCGGGAGTTAAATAAAGTGACAGTAAAGAACAAGTACCCGCTCCCGTAATTGACGATCTGTTTGACCGATTCTGAGGAGCCACCGTGTTCTCTAAGATAGATTTGCGCTCGGGCTACCACCGATTCGCGAATAAAAGAAGAAGATATCCCAAAGACGACCTTGAGATCCGGTATGGACATTACGAGTTTACCGTGATGTCGTTCGGTTTGACAAATGCCCCGGCTGTGTTCATGGGCCTGATGAATCGGGTGTTCAAGGAGTTCCTGGACACCTTCGTAATTGTGTTCATAGACGACATCCTAGTTTACTCAAAGTCGAGCGAAGAGCACGAGAACCACCTGAGGAAAGTCTTGACCGCTTTAAGAGAAAATCGGTTGTACGCCAAGTTCTCCAAATGCGAGTTTTGGTTGTCGCAGGTGTCCTTCTTAGGGCATGTAGTATCTAAGGAAGGTGTTTCGTAGATCCGTCAAAGGTGGAAGCGATTTCCAGATTGGCCTCGACCCAAGATCACTTTGAAGTTCGTAGTTTCTTGGGTTTGGCTGGCTATTACCGTCGTTTTGTGAAAGACTTTTCCAAGATTGCCACACCCCTTACTCAGTTAACACGGAAGGGGAATGCCTTCGTGTGGAGTGAGGCGTGCGAGGCAAGCTTTCAGGATTTGAAGCAGAGGTTGATTTCAGCTCCAGTGCTTACAGTGCCAGATGGATCGGGAAACTTTGTGGTTTACAGTGATGCTTCCAAGAAGGGCTTGGGCTGTGTTTTGATGCAGAGCAGGAAGGTAATTGCTTATGCCTCTCGGCGGTTGAAAGACTATGAGAAAAACTACCCACCCACGACTTAGAGTTAGCGGCGGTGGTCTTTGCCTTAAAAAACGGAGACACTATTTATACGGTGAAAAGATCCGGATGTATACTGCACCACAAGAGCTTGAAGTACTTGTTCACGCAGAGAAAGAGTTGAACATGAGACAACGTAGGTGGTTGGAGTTGGTGAAGGATTACGAGATTGAGATCTTGTACCACCCGGGTAAGGCAAATGTGGTTGCCGATGCCCTCAGTAGAAAGGTAGCTCACACGTCGGCCTTGGTCACGAAAGAGTTTCATTTGCGAGTCGATATGGAGCGCGCCGGTATTGCCGTGATGGTAGGGACGAGTCATGGCTCGGTTTAACAAGTTGTCAAGATAACCGACTACGAGACAACGAGTTCTAGACTCCCAGCAGGGAACCCCGGTCTTGTGGATTGGTGGGAGCAGGCCGAGTCGGGCCAAGAGAGCGAGTTCTCGGTGTCATCGGATGGGGGCTTGTTGTTGGGAGGGCGGTTGTGCTCCGGATGTAAGTGGCCTCAAGGAGGAAGTTCTAGCCGAGGCTCACGATTCCCCATTCTCGGTGCATCTGGCAGTACTAAAATGTATCGGGGACACAAAGCAGATTCTCACGGTGGAGTGGGATGAAGAAAGACGTAGCGGAGTTTGTTAGCGGATGTTTAGTCCGCCAACAAGTTAAAGCCCCAAGGCGAGAAGCCGGCGGGCAGGCTATCGCAACCCATAGAGGTTCCTCGGTGGAAATGGGAAGAAGTTTCGATGGATTTCATTTCAGTCACCCCGAACCGTTAGAGGATTCACGGTGGTTTGGGTGATCGTTGATAGGTCGACAAAGTCGGCACATTTCCTTCTGGAAAACCGACTTATACGGTGGAGAAGTGGGGCGAAGTCACATTCATGGAGGAAATTGTCGATTACACGAGTCCGGTGAAGATTGTCTCCGATAGAGGACCTCGTTTCACATCCAACTTACGGATGAGTTTTGAGTAAGGCTTTAGGAGCGGAATGTAATTTGAGTCTGACATTTCACCCTCGAGACGGATGGTCGACCGAGAGGTTGAATCGAGATCTTGGAAGATATGCTCCGAGCTTGTGCCCTTGATTTCACAGAGGAGTTGGGATACGCACCTTCACTTGATGGAGTTCGCTTATAACAACGATTATCGAGCCACGATCGGGATGGCGCCTTTCGAGGCCTTGTATGGGAAGAGGTGCAGTCCCCGGTTATTGGGGAGAAGTTGGTGAGCGTAAGCTCTTGGGACCCGAGTGGTCCAAGTTACAAATGAGGTCGCGGCGAGAAGATCGAGCGAGAATGTTAATGACTCAGAGCGCGGACAAAAAGAGTTATGCCGATGTGAGGCGCGAGGACTTAGAGTTCGCAGATTGGAGAGTATGCGTTCGAAAGTTGCACCTATGAAAGGTGTGTTGAGATTCGGCAAGAAAGGAAAGTTGAGCCCTAGATTCATTGGACCATTCGAGATCTTGGAGCGTATTGGCCCAGTGGCGTATCGTTTAGCCTTACCACCGTCGCTAGCGGCAGTGCGCACGCGTGTTTCACGTGTCGATCTTTGCGAGGCTACGTGCGCACGCATCCCACGTGATTGACTACAAGCCACCGCAGTTGATGAGAATCTAAGCTACAAGGAGAAGCCGGTGGAAATCTTGGCTCGAGAGAAGAAGGTGTTGAGAGCAGAGAAATCGACCTTGTTAAGGTCTTATGGCAAAATCACAGCCTTAAAGAGGCTACTTGGGAGCGCGTGAGGACGAGATGAGAACGAACTATCCGAGTCGTTTGAGAACTAACCACTTTCGAGGACGAAAGTTCTTAAGGTGGGGAGGATGTGACGCCCGGTAAATTCAAGTAAGTTCTTGGTCCTTTTCAGAGTTAATTTTGGACTTGTTTTAGTTTTAAATGTGTTGGGCCAAGAAAAAAAAAAAAATTAACTCTTGGATCTTGCAGGAGCCCAAATATTTCCAAATCTCGCTTTAAATTGGGGGTAGACACCCTTGAGCTTCTTATCGAGCGTTTTGAGAGAAAAGAATCAAGGTAATCTCTCTTTTCCTTTTCTCTTCCTTAAAGTTTCTAGGGTTTTAGTTAAAAAAAAAAAAAAAACAATAAAAAAAAAAAAAAAAAAAAAAAAGGATTCGAAAGGGAGAGGAATGCAGAGCAGCCCAGTGTCTCCTTCGCGTGACAGAAGTCGCTGCCGTGTGGCGGCGAGCGGCGGCTCCAACGCCGCTCTCCCGAGCCCATCTCTCTCCCTTTCGTCTCTCTCCCTCTCAACCGCCATCCGCCGCCGCTTCCCGTTTGCTCGCCGTCCGCCTCTCCCTCTCGCACTCTCGGTCTCCCTCTCTGTCTCCTTCCCTTCCGATTCCGAAGTTCTCTCTCTCCCTCCTCCTCCGCTGCCGTCGTCGCTTGGTGAGACCCACGCCTTCGATTCGCACCGCCCGCCACGCCCCTCGCCAGCATCGCCTCTCGATCCGCCGCCTCCCTCGTTCGATTTCTCTCTTTCTCTCCCTCTCGGTCAACTCCCCTCTCTCTCCCCTCTCACGATCCGCGCCTCTCTCGTGCAACCCCTCTCTCCCTCTCTTCGGATCGTGTCTCTCCTTGGATCGATCAGATTTGCCCCTAATCGAATCTTTCTCTCGTGATTTGTGTTGGTTTTGTTGGGACGAGTTCGAGATCCGTCACCTAAGGGTAGATCTTTGAAGGAATATCGAGGCTAAGATTGAACGAAGAATCGTTTCACTCGTGAACCGTAGGTAAGACTCGTTCTCGAATATTTTTGGTTCCGAATTGTAAGCTTAGGGGTCTTTGTTTTGGCTTTAAGTTCTTGTTGGTGGAGTTAAAGGTTTCGGATAGCTCGGTTGGTTTTTCTCTTTTGTGTCGTGCCTTAAGGGTAGGGCCACGAGATTAGTTCCCAACCGAACTTATCGCGCCGATTGTGATGTTCTGTAGGCACTTAGGGTTGCTAGCAGGAGTAAGGACTTCCCTTTGCGTACTTCATTCGAGGTAAGTAGCTATTGGTTTAAGCATCAAGCTCCTAAGCGAACGAGTTTGAGCATATGACTATTGTGATTGGCTTTATAACTGATGCATGTCTGTTAGCATAATGCTTGGTGTATGAGAGTCTGGATATTGTGCTCTTGCTATGTGAATCGAGCACCTATTTCTGTGTGTTGGGTCGACTTTCCCGCATGTCGCATTTGTTTACTGTTGGTTGGCTGCTAAGTGAGACTCGAGCTTGTGCATTACTGTGCGCGTGTGATTGACCCCTAAGCTGGGCATGATGAGTGCGCGATGACCTAGGATAGGGGTGGTAGTTAGCTCGTGATTGGGACAAAGATTGGTTGTGGGATGTGTGATTGGTGGTTAGGGTGTTGGTTAGGAGCTCGGTTTCGGGATGACCTTGAAGCGGTTTAGGGAAGCCTAGGAGAAAGCGTTAGAGCTTGACCTCCTAGGCTAGCGTTACCAAACCCATTGAGTGACCCAGCGAGACAAAACCTTTAGTTTGGCATCTCTGTGTGGGCATTAGGGTCGAGAGCGCCCTTTTGAAAGCAGTGTGTGGGCATTAGGGTCGAGTGCGCCTTTTTGCAGCTGTGTGGACATGGGGTCGAGCACCCTATGTGATCTCTGTGTGGGCACCTGGGTGGACCGCCCTCGTGCGATCTGTGTGGGCTTTAGAGTCGAGGCTCTATTGCGTTCTGTGTGGGCGTTAGAGTGATTACTCTTTCGCGCTGGGGCGCGTCCCCGTCTTTGGCCGCCTAGGTTTCTGGATCGTCGGTGGGTCTCGGGGTGAGGTAGATACGTGAGCGCCTAGCCTTGAGTCCCTAAGATACTTTGGTTACGATTCTGTTTTTACCTCTGTGTGTGCACATGTGAATGTTAGTAGCTTGGACGTGAGTGCGCTTGCATCGAGTATTCTTATACTCACCCGTCTACTTTATTGTCTTTGGTTGCGTGTAAGGGCAAACAGTGTGAGCTGGAGGGCGACGGTGCATGACATGACAAAGCTATGAGACCTCTCTTGTTTTGAGAGACTTTAACCTTAGAACTTAGAAAGCTTTTTGTATTAAGTTGAACTCTGTTTCCTTTAGTTATTCGTTGGTTTCGAACTCGTGAGTGTTGAGCATGACATTTATTGATTAGTTTTCCTTGTTCGGCATGTTCGTTTATATTTCTGTTCAAGTACTTAGTTGCCCCTCTTGTGTGTTCTGCTGGAGCAGGACATTTTGTTGTAGTTTGGGAGGAGGTGGGGCGTTGAAAAGGCATTTAGAAGTGTTTCTTGCTTAAACAGTTAAGGAAATTTTTGGTTTCATCCAGATATAGCGTAGTTATCTTTGGCCGAAATTTCTACGGCCTGAGAGGGTGCTATCTAAAGACGCATATAGTTGGATTTGTGTAGAAAATTAGGGGCGTTACATTTTAACTTTAAATCTCCCTGAGCCACAAATGGGATAACATCCATAACACGAATGTCTTAACATTTAATCTACCTTTTTTGAGTCAATTCCAAATAAAATTTAATTTTTATACATGCGAAATAATTAAATTTCTTAACCAACATACTTATATCATAATAAATAATTACGCACACAAATGAAATTAAGAAGTTTTTTTATGAAAATTATTTGCGGTTCCTTTTTTTGTGTGTGTATGTGTAGTAAATTTATTATTTTTTTAATCTAAAAATGGAAAAATATCCATGCACATTGAATACGTAATTACCTCGAAGAAAGTTATTATAGCCACCAATGATAATGGAGATATTAACATTAACAGACTTCCATAAAAGAAGGATATTGAATAAAAGTGAATAATAAATGAGAAAACAAACTTATCCTTCTCCTTGCCTTTATATATAACAATGAAAAGAAACAATTCTAACATATAAGCAACAACAATTTGCATAAAAACAATGAAATCAAACTTCATTTTAGCCATTGTCCTTGTATTTCTCATTTTCAACGGTAATTATCTTGGTTATTATTGCTATTCCGAAGATTTTTCATTGGTTATTGTTTTATGTGCGAAAACATTTTAAAGTATTAAATATGTATTTATTTCTAAATGTTTGAATCGTTTTATATTTTTTTTTTAATATCAATCTTCATTTCTATTTTTTTTAAATATCACATCATATATATTAAGATAGGTGTTACGATTATTGTACAACTGCTTCAAGAAGGTAAAGATGCCTTAACAATTGCATCTCTAAATGTATATATGTTTATGTATATTTTGTTGCAGTATTGAGAATTCATTAACGTTAGAAAGTACAATCCCTCATAGGATCGAAACATTCTCACAAATAAACATGTGATTATTCTTCCTTTTTACATTTGTTATTCATAGACATATGAATATGGGTTATGCATAAATAAAATATTTAATTTTTTTTGTGGGTTACATAGGAGAGGAAATGATAACGTGCAATGCACAAGAGAAACAATTCAGGTGCACTAAGATATTACCGTCATTCAATGCTAGACCATGCGTAAATGAAGAATGCGCCGCATTATGTGCATCACAACTTCAAAACGTGATATCTGGAACTTGTGAAGGCGAACATTCTTGTCTTTGTATCTGGTTATGTTGATGTTTTTACGTTCTTCATTTTATCTCTCAAGAATTTAAAGCTTAAACCACATTATAATAACTAAAATACAATAGTTTTCTATGGGAAATTCGTTCTTAACTCTGTACCACACAAATTGAATTGTTTCTACGACTTTATTATCGTTTGTTTTACTAAATGTTCGAAATGGAAATGTCGATAGAAATGTTGATGCCAAATTTAACAACCATGATGGTAGAAACTTTCGAAAGATTTATGAAAATAATTGAAATTGATGGAAATTATTTACTTTTTGCTTATTTTGACTATAGTTGACCACTTTTAATCGTCCTATGTAAAAACTAAGAAAATATTTAAATGTAAATATAGATGAAAATTTCAATCCTAGCATGAAGTATGGGAAAAATTATTAGAAGTATTATATTTAAAATGCCTATAATAATTATATTGAACAAATTTAAAATGTCTATAATATTTATATTGAAATTTCATGTCAAGAAGATTTTAAGAATTTAATGAAAATTGAAAGAAATTGTAACGACCCTGAATTTTTCAGGGAAACATATCTAGGGGTGTTATTTAAGACACGTCATTCGCGCCAAAATTTCAACAGCATAACAACGCTACGAGGTATTTTTTAAAAAAATCAAGAGTATGTTTAAAGAGGCGAAACCACTTCTAAATTCAAACATTCCTCCTACCCTCCAACTATTTTCAATTTCACATGGGTTGGGGCTTCAACAGTAAAAAATTACCAATGAACCTTTAGAAATAAACAAGGATCACAAGTTCAAATAAATAAACCAACATGAGACGAAAATAAAGCATGTTTAAATAACCAACATGAGACGAAGAACGACGCACGACACTAAAACTAAGCCTAACGAAGAATGAAAGTATTCATAGCCTCGCAATGTGGTCTCCATCTTCAGCCAGATTACAATCAAGATCTATCTGCAAAAAAAAAAAAAATAGAGAAAGAAGCGTGACTATTGGGAATACCCAGTAAATAGCTCGCTCAAGTCTAAAGCACAACAACACAACATATCTGCAAACCTCACCCTTACGAGCACATTAACAATCAAATCCCTGTTAAAAGTTCTATGACCCTAGCCACTCACCTCGCATCCTAACCACAAGAGTTGGACCTCGACTCACGACCACACACGCCAACTCACTACAAACGCTATCTCGGTTTGCAATGAAGGCCAACTCGCGATAAAAGTTTTCTAGGCTCTCCCTGACTAACCCAAGACTTAACCTGAAATTAAACGCATTAAAATACGTTTGACCAAGAAAGATTTGACATTGAAATACATATATAAACAAAACATGTTCAATTCCAGTACTATATTCTTTTCCTACTCATAAAGCTTTCAAGTTTATTACAACTCATCTAATATGTTCTCACCTAACTACAAACCATATAAAATAAAGTGTTTATGAAAGGAGCTAAGACAACGTGGTGGCAAAAAGGTCTTGTCAAGAATAAGCATCGGGAACTCGTCTGCTACCTGGGAAGAGTAAACATAATGATTACGTGAGCTGGGAAGCCCAGTGAGTGTCTATTTTTAAAACAATATAAGCTGAACGGTGAAGCATAATAATGGGCAGACTATAAGTAGAAAATAACTTAACATTTGTTTGTAAACATAATCAAGCCATGCTTTCAATTTACAGGTTTAAGTCACTACTTATTTATAGCATAAAACTGATAATGTAGTACTATATTGAGGGTAGATAGATCAATAACGTTGAAGCTTAGAACAATAAAAGTAATGGCATGATACCACTTTCGAACCTTAGCGGTGGTGGAGTTATATTTATACCAATAACGTTAATGCCTCTCTCACGTGCACGTGGAATTCCATTGGCACATTGGTTTCCCCTAATACCATCACTATGTCCTTCAGTATTAAGGTATGACCATTTACTACCGGAATACCTTCTCATTGTCCGTCAATATCGAGAAATCACGATTCCTTCCCCCCAAAGTACCTTCTCGATTGTCCTTTAGTATTCGGGGTTAACAACAAACATGGGCATAGTTTGTTTACCATGGAAATCATGTTTTAATAATACATACAACAATTTCTTCACAAACAGATAATGCCTCCAAATCTTTAAAGTTAACACAATTGTTGCGAGCTCCAGATCATGAGTAGGATAATTACATTCATGCTTATTCAACTGTCTTGACGCATAAGCGATCACTTTTCCATCCTGCATAAGTACACATCCAAGACACTGATGTTAGGCATCACAGTAAACCTCAAACTCTTTGGGTAGAGTTAGTACCGGTGTTGTGACAATTTTGTTCTTTAACTCTTGAAAACTTTCTCCACACTCTTCACTCCACTCGAACTTCGTATTCTTCTTTGTGAAACTGGTTAATGCAAGAATTATCTTCGAAAACCCCTCGACAAAACGTCGATAGTAACCAGCAAGTCACAAATAACTACGGACTTTCGTTATTGAAGTGGGTTATTGTAAGCCCTAAACTCTATTTTCTTTTATCATTTTGCACTCGTATAGGATTTTTTGAAATATGCAAAATCATACAGGTTGCACTAACGGATGTCGTGATTGAATTTGAAAATCTATTAAATTGGGAGCTACAATGTCTCTAAGCTTCATAAGCAGATAGGTTAAGCAAGTAAGATGGGACGGGGTGTGGCCACTTGGTATTAGGGAAAAAGATTTTGGGTAGGGAACTAGGTTCATGCATTACACTAGGAGCTTGTTATCTTGACTATTTTAATAAAATTGTATAATTTAGGACCATTGCTCGAGGTGGCAAACGAGGCAGGCAAGTGGAGACTGGAACTCAATCAGCTACTGCTGATAGAGGAAGAGAGGTATCAGAGGGAGAGTCTAGTCATCATCAGCAAGAGATGAACATGGAGGAACATATCCTTACGAGGATAACTCAAAGATTAGCTGAAACTGTTGGATCAACACAAGCAGGTCTAGAAAAGAAGTATGACATTGAAAGACTGAAGGCCTTGCTATTTAATTTATTTATTTTATTTAATAATATTAATATAATTGTTATATTATATTTTATTCAATTAAATAAATGCCCCTAGGTGCCAAAATCAGTCAATTTTCGCTATTTAATTATTTTATGCATGTGATGTATGATTTAATTAAATTTCTATGTGCATAAAGTATGTCATATAGATTTAAAATCCCATCTTAGGTTAAACATTTTCATGCATCATTTATATTATAAGTGTTACAATATATAGTTTGGATGATAGGTTATATTATAAGGGTTATGATATAATGAAATGCATGTTGTAATTTAATTAAATATAAGTGTTGTATTTTTAGATTAAAGTATGCTCATGCATTTTAATTTTATGTGATGAAATATTTTGTTATAGTATATAATTATTCATGTGATGCTCGTGCATAATAATTCTAATGTACATAGAATAAATATTTCATACATCTCATGCATATAATAAATAAATAGCATTATTGGGCTTATTTGTAACCCTAGATTAAGGGAATGAGAATCCCCGCGCAACGGAAGACGATCGAATCGTCAAGGTATCATTACGCTACTCGAATTTCATTAAAACGATTTAACACTTAAATCTAGGCAAAACATACAAAATGGAAAAAGGAAAAACTGTAAGTTGAAGTTACTGACTCGTTGAAGACCCTCTTCAATAACTCCTTTCGAGCGAATAACGAACTTTTCGCGAAAACCCGATCTTAACGAACTTGATCTCTTCTCACGAACAAGAACCGAACACAAGAATTTATGGCTTCTCGGCTGTTCTTCCTTTGAAAAGAAGGAAGTTTGTGGGAACTGCGTTTTGGTTGAGAGAAAGGAGAAATCTAGAGAGAAATGATGAGAGAAAGTTCTCTTCTTTTGGTGAAATTTCCAAAAAATGAGAGAATAGCATAAGAAACCCTTCTTGCAAAGGGTTTAAATAGTGAAAGAACATGGAGTTAAAATCTCCATATTATTACCATTTTACCGCAACCATAGGTTATGCAAATCACATTTGCATGAAGCTATTTGCGTGTTAGTCACGTCTCCGTGGTGCACAATCTCTCGTATCAAATGATACTTGTGTTAGGATTTTTGTCCTAATCTCGTGTTTCTAATTCACTGCTTCAAATTAATAATAGTTATTTATTTCATTACTTTGTGTCTTGCAATATTTACAAAGTTTTCCAATAAACTAAGCTCTAGGGTCATTGAATTTATGGGAGTACTAGAACTTGAACGGTGTGTAGTGGACACACAGGGAGGATAACGTTTGAGTTAATGACTCGAACGGTCTAACGTATATGGATAGGGTTGGAGACCTAATCCTTGATACGTCGTGGATGCGGCCCGCTTTGTATTAGATTTAAACGAGGTGATCTGAATCGTTCATGTTGTTAACATGCGAGTGTGGGCATCCTGTGCAATGAGATTGTACAAGACCGAACCGTCAATTATTAGACCTACTGATGTAACACCGTTCACAGTAAGGACTAATAAATTCGTAGATGACCATTATTGACTCGACCTGAATCCTGAGCGTGTTACGAACTCCTGTCTGCGGGGGTCTGTCCTTTGAGTAGTACGGGTGAGGGTGGTCAAAGTTACTCGCCCAATATGCCTATCTTCTCAGGGGCAGGACCAAGCTGGGAGCTGGGAACATAACTACGCGAGCTGAAATACACTCGTTCCCGCCTTTAGAGAAACTAGACGGGTTGTTCCCTTAAGTGTTGTCTCTAGGGCTTGGAATTCGGAGGCCAACCTTCTCACCGGCCCGAGAAGGGTGTTGTGTATGGTTGGACCATCACAATATGTTGTTTATTTGAAAAGCAGTGGGGACTTAAGGAACAAGAGGTAGACATAGGGGTAAAATGGTAATTTGACCACACTATGTCTATGAACAACCTGTGAGGGTCGACTCATGGGTATTGGTTATATCAGTTGACACGTAATATTCTACACTGACAGGAGTTCAGCTCGAGCTAGAGTAGAGTGTTACCATAGCTACTGAATATTGATTAACCGGGTCAAGGAGTTTGATAGGTTAATCTTAAAGGGAATGAAAATTCTCGCGCAACGGAAGACGATCGAATCTTCATGGTATCATTACGCTACTCGAATTTTATCAAAACGATCTAACTATTAGATCTAGGTTAAACATGCAAAAGAACGAGAAATTAGAGCATGATAAAACTACTTACTTGTTGAAGACTCTCTTCAAGGTTTCTTCCTCGGTCACGAACACTTCGTGCTTCTCGATCCCAACAAACACTTTCTCGAACAAAACCTGAACTCCACCAACGGGCTTCTTGGTTGTTCTTCCTTTGGAAGAATGAAAGTGGTGGGACTTTTTGTTTTTTGGAGAGGGAGGAGAGTTGAGAGAAAGTGAGAGAGAATTCTCTTCTTTTTGGGTGAGAATCCAAAATATTAGAGATTGGCTTTTTTTCATTCTTGCAATAAGGGATTATATAGTGGAATAATCATGGAGTTAAAATCTCCTCATTATTACCACTTTACCGCAACTATAGGTTATGCAAATATCATTTGCATAACCACATAATACAAGATATCTCATATCTCATATTGCAAATCTCATTTGCAATAATTGTGGATTAATTAAATTGAATCATATCCAATTTAATTTCTGTCAATTAATTTCTTCAATTGCCCTAATTTACCAATTAGGCTAACCTATAGTTTATTATGAATCTCATTCACATTAAACTATATGTTAATTATCATTTATATCTAATATAAATGCCACAAATGCCCTTAAAGTGAAATTGAACACTTCAATTTCATACCAAAACATTAACCCTTCTTTTAATCCAGATTGAGCCAACCGAGGGACCTAATTGACGTACAGTGACGGGCTCCAATTATCCGAGATTATCCTGTCAAACTCTTTGACCCGATTAATCAACATTCATTAGCTACGGTAACACTCCACTATAGCCCGTAGCTACACTCCCGTCAGTGCAGAATATTATGTGTCCACTGATATAACCAATACCCATGAGTCGACCATTCACAGGTTGTTCGTAGACACGGTTGGGTCAAATTACCGTTTTACCCTTGTGTCTACCTCTTGTTCCTTAAGTTCCCACTACTCCTCTAATGAACAACTCATTGTGATGGTCCAACCATACACAACACCCATCTTGGGCCAGTGAGAAGGTGGTCGCCCTTTGTCAAAGCCCTAGAGACAACACTTAAGGGAACAACCCCTCTAGTTTCCCTAAAGGTGGAAACGAGTGAATTCCATTTCTCTTAGTTAGTTGCCAGCTCCTTACTTGGTCCTGTCCCTGAGAAGATAGGCATATTGGGCAAGTAACTGTGACCACCCTCACCCGTATTAGTCAAAGGACAGACCCCCGCAGACAGGAGTCCGTAACACGCCCAGGATTAAGGTCGAGTCAGTAATGGTCATCTATAAAATTATTAGTCCTTACTGTCAACGGTGTTACATAAGTAGGTCTAGTAATTAACAAGCTGATCTTGTACAATTTCATTGCACAGGATGCCCCAAATCGCATGTCAACCACATGAACGAGTCTAATAACCTCGTTTATATCTAATACAAAGCGTGTTGCATCCATAGTGTATCCAGGATTAGGTCTCCAACCCTATCCATATACTGTAGACCGTTCAGGTCATTAACTCGAACGTGATCCTCCCTGTGTGTCTACTACACACCGTTCATGTTCTAGTTCTCTCATAAATTCAATGACCATGGAGCTTTGTTTAATGGAAAAGGTTTAAATATTGCGAGACACAAAGAAATGAAATAAATAACTCTTATTAATTTCCAACAGTAATTTACAAACACGAGATTAGGACAAAAATCCCAACAAACTCCCACTTGAACTAAGCTAGTGGAGAAAATACATTTTTGAAATGTACATTAATTACAATGAAGTAATACAATAAACTAGGGCATTGAATACCTCTTTACACATCTCCCACTTGCCCCAGTCAGGAAGCTCTCGAAGACTTAGACTCTCTAGGTGACCCTCAAACACCTTAGCCGTGAGGGGCTTTGTAAATGGATAAGCTACGTTGTGCTCCGACGCTATCTGCATGTCAGTACCATCTCCGCGGTGCACAATCTCCAGTATCAGATGATACTTGCGCTCAATGTGTTTGCCTCTCTTATGGCTCCGAGGCTCACGTGAGTTGGCTACTGCACCACTGTTATCACAGAACAGTGTGATCGACATGTTCATATTTGGAACAACTTCCAAATCCGTCATGAACTTCCTATACTAAACAACTACCTTTGCAGCTTCACAAGTCGCAACATACTTCGCTTCCATAGTCGAATCAGCGATGCATCCCTGCTTAATACTTCGCCATACTACAACTCCTCCATTAAGAACGAAGGTTGACCCCAAAGTGGATTTCCTAGAATGCTTATTGGTTTGAAAGTCAGAATATGTGTATCCCGTAAGGATCAAAACCCCACTGCCATGCACTAAGTTGTAGTTCCTTGTTCTCCTAAGATACTTGAGGATTGCCTTTACGGCTGACCCTTGATCTAATCCTGGATTCGACTGATATCTACTTACAATTCCTAGTGCATAACAGATGTCGGGCCTAGTAGAACAAAATGGCATACATCAGGCTCCCTCAGGCCAAAGCATATGGAATCCGTCTCATATCCTCAACATCTTAAGGAGTCTAAGGACACTGATCCTTAGACAAGTGAGCCCCATGCCTGAAAGGCAGCAAGCCCTTCTTGGAGTTCTGCATCTTATATCTAGACAACATCTTCTCAATATAAGACACCTGAGACAAGGCTAGCGTTCTGTTCTTCCGGTTCCGGACTATCTGGATACCTAGAACATACTGAGCTTCTCCCAAATCTTTCATTTCGAATTGCGAAACTAGCCACTTCTTAACGTCAGTAAGAAATTCAACCTCATTCCGAGTGAGAAGAATATCATCCACATACAAAACAAAAAATGCGACAGTTTTGTCAACGATTTTCTTGTAGACACAAGGCTCGTCGACATTTTGATCAAATCCATAAGATTTGACCGCCTCATCAAACCTTGTATTCCAAGACCTCGAAGCTTGTTTAAGCCCATAAATGGACCTATGAAGCCGACAAACCTTTTGCTCTTGTCCTTGGGCAATGAACCCTTTAGGCTGGTCCATGTAGATGGTCTCATCAAGTTTGCCATTTAGAAAGGATGTCTTGACGTCCATCCGCCATACCTCGTAGTCATAATACGCGACAATAGCCATAAGGATCATAATCAACTTTACCATGGCAATAGGTGAAAAGGTCTACTCATAGTCAACCCCTTCAACTTGGGTAAAACCCTTTGCCACTAGTTGGGCCTTGAAGGTCTGCACATTCCACTCTACGCCACATTTAAGCTTGTAGATCTATTTGCAACCAATAGGTTTTACCCTATCCGGTTGATCCACAAGCTCCCAGACATAATTGAAGTACATAGACTGTAAACCCGAGATCTTTCTTTGGAACTTCCTTATTATCAAACAACAAAAAGAAAGAAGAAATGAATGTTTAAAACATGGTTTTCCATGTTTTAAAAAGGAAAGAAATGAAGTGAAAGACAAAAGGAAAACAAGGAAGGAAAGTTTAAACCATTTTGGTTTGGATTGCTTTAAAGACAAAAGAAGAAAAGGAAATGAAACAAATGTTTAATATATTAAGTTTTTTTGTTTTGCAAAGAAAAGATAAGAAATGAAAAAGATAAAGGACGGAAAAAAGAAAAGAGAAGAAAAGAAAGGAAAGGAAAGGTGGATGGTGGGGCCCCCACCATTGTTATCTTTTTAAAAACACTTGATCCATCGATTTTCTTCTCATTTTAAACAAGGAGAAGCTGAGGGTTTCGTGGGAGAAGCAGAAAGTAAGAGGAACAAGGTGGTTTTTGAAGCTGAAGTTGCAGAAGAGAGGAGAAGAACTAAAGGTATGCCTTTATAACAACAACTTAATCAATTGTAACCTATTATGGTTTTCTGTTCATCTCGAGCTCCACAGGAAGAGTTAAGGGTCGAGGTTTTGTTTCATGAAATTTAACTCATATTGGAACAAAATTCGTGAAGGAAGCTTGAGCAAATTCGGATCTTAAGCTACTGTTTTGTGAAGAGGAAGACAGAAGACAGAATTTTCTGTCAAATCCGAGAAGTCTCTGATGTTTTTGTTGTACTGATCTGTATACTTGGAGTTTGAAGCTCTAGTTAGTATGGTTCGAAAGCTTATTGAATTTCCTACAACTTTTGTGAAGAAATCGAGAGTAGAAAATGTCTAGAAGATGTTTTAAATATTAGGTTAAAGTTGTTGTGCAGCAGGAAATCCGAATCTGGAAACAGCAGAAGTCTGTTTTGAGGAAAGTAGCTTTCGAGGTATTTCTAAACAAATCCGTTTGGAATTTCAATTTTATGTCTTTATATGATTTATAGAGGGTTCAAAAAGAAAGAGTTTGATATAAATTACATTATTTTTGGATAAGTAATTAAGAAGTTATGGTTGTCTGAATACAGGGCAGAAAATATGAAAATGCTAGAAATTTGAAAGTGTGTTTTCTTGCAATTTTAAGGTAAAAAATCATGAGCTCGAGGTTCTAATGGTTGAGTTGGTTTGTTTGACAGGCTAAGAGCAAATAGATCAAGTTTACAAGCCAAGGTTCTAATTCTAATACTGTGAGTGACTCTATTTTAGAACTATGTTTGACCTATGTTTTTCTTCAAGAACATAAGTGTTGATCATTACATCCTGTTTGAACTCTTTATGTATAGCTTCATGGAGTTTTGTAACATAAGTTCATGATGGAACATAACCATATTTTGA
This sequence comes from Trichosanthes cucumerina, assembly GCA_036507285.1. Taxonomy (NCBI): domain Eukaryota; kingdom Viridiplantae; phylum Streptophyta; class Magnoliopsida; order Cucurbitales; family Cucurbitaceae; genus Trichosanthes; species Trichosanthes cucumerina. Next base: position 9,480,086 of record CM071837.1, on the reverse strand, counting down.
ATTAATTTGTAACCACAAATCCAAGTATGGAACCTAAAATATGAAAGCATGTATTATAAAGACATGATTTCCATGGTAAACAAATTATGCTCTTGTTTGTGGTTAACCCCTAATACTGAAGGACATTCGAGAAGGTACTTAGGGGGGGGGGAATCAATCATGATATCCCGATACTGAAGGACAATGAGAAGGTATTCGGGTAGTCTATGATTAAGCCACCGAAAAGGAAGGTGCACCTTGTTGGTATAGGTAGTAGCTATCAATTCTATTAAGCCTTTCTCAACTATACATTCATATCCTTATGGTCACTCGCATGTACCCCTCTTCCTCGGGTACCATACTTTCATATCCTTAGGATCTCTCTCATTCAGATGTGGACTCAGTTCATTCATGATCCTCTACGACATGGCTGCGTCACTATATCATCTATGACGACTTGTAAGAGTGAAGACTTTCCCCACAAACCAACACGGGTCCTTTTAGCATGTTTTGTTCTCACTCACATGCTCCCAAGAAAAATTCCCAGGAGGTCACCCAACATAGGATTGCTCCAAGCCAAGCACGCTTAACTGTGGAGTTCCTATGATTGAGCCACCGAAAAGGAAGGTGCACCTTGTTGGTATAGGTAGTAGCTATCAATTCTTTTAAGCCTTTCTCAACTATACATTCATATCCTCATGGTCACTCGCATGTACCCCTCTTCCTCGGGTACCATACTTTCATATCCTTAGGATCTCTCTCATTCAGATGTGGACTCGGTTCATTCATGTACCCCTCTTCCTCGGGCGTCACATACAAGCTTTAGTGGAGTGTTACTGTAGCTAATGAAGGTTGATTAACCGGGTCAAAATGTTTGATAGGTTAATCTCGAATCATTAGAGCTATTCACTGTAGGTCCATAAGATCCCTCGGTTGGCTCAATCTTGATTAAAAGAAGGGTTACTATTTTGGTATGAATTGGAGTCTTCAAATTCACTAAAGGGCATTTATGATATGAGATATGAATGATATAATATATAGTTTAATGTGATTAAGATTCATAATAAACTATAAGTTAGCCTAATTGTTGAATTAGGGTTGCAGGTTCAATTTAATATATCCACAATATTGCAAATGTGATTCGTAAAATGAGATATGAGATATCTTATAATATATGGTTATGCAAATATGATTCGCATAACCTATAATTGTGGTAAAATAGTAAATAGGTAGAGATTTCAACTCCAACAATCTCCATTATTTAAACCCCTTTTGCAAGAAGGGTTGTAAGGCTAATTGCTCATTTTTGCATTTCTCACCAAAATAAGCAAAAGATCTCTTTCAAGTTTTCTCTCAAGAATTCTCCTCCCTTCACCAAATCTAAGATCCCACCAGCTTCCTTCTACCAAAAGAAGAACAACCGAGAAGCCAACGGGTTGTGTTCAGTCTTTGTTCGTGAGAAGAGTTCAAGTTTGTTGAGATTGAGGAGAGCACGAAGAGTTCGTGATCATGAACAGAAAGGAAATTTCGAAGAACGTCTTCAAGAAGTAAGTATTTGTTGCTTTCTTTTATAAATTTGCATGTTTAGCCTTAATCTAAGTGTTAGATAGTTCACGAAAATTAGTTGCATAACTTCACCGCGACGATTCGATTGTCTTCTGCTGTGTAGGGAGTTTCATTCCCTTCAATTGGTATCAGAGACAAGTTGTTGGTTCTTGTTCTTCGTTAAAATTAGGTGGGTATTGCCTTTAATTCATGAGATAAATGTTGGTTTGCAAGCATGAATGTTTTCGGTTTTGACATTTGTTTAGATTTACATTTTTATGTTTATTTGAACAATGTAAGGGCTTATATTTTTGGACATTGTAATGTATATCGAGTCCGTAAGTCCGAGTCGTTGGTGGCAAAAGTTGTTGTGAAGAAATGGACTAGAAACGGGCGAGAATTGACGAAGAACAACAAGAGGAGCTTGTTGTTGTATCGATAGCGTTGAGACGTTGTTCATTGGCGTCTCAATGCTTCGCATGCGGTCGGAGGACTAGCTGCAGAGCAACGTTGGCAATGCTACACATAATCGGCAGTTGGGCGAGGTGCGCGCGCAAGAATCCTGATGGGCATTCTTTGTGGGTTGTTTTTACAATGTGGTTTTATTGTTTTTTAATTGTAAAATTGTACTAGAAACAAAAGAATGCGTAGCACCTTGATCTACTAAAACACGTGCAGGTACATTAAAAATAGAAATCATATTGGTAATCACGTCCGGTGCATCTTCCGGTTGATGCTAAGTAATAGCGTGGGTATTTCCCTACTACTTAGTTCCCCCTATAACTCCCTTCTACCTAGCACCGCTGGTGCCCTCTCCTTTAGCTACTGAAACTCTCGCTTGCTCAACTGTTTGAGACTCAACTCACTTGTTCCTTTGTGAGATTTCCCGTAGCTGTGTACAATCCCTCTTGAAATTCCCTGGTTGTCCACACTGATAACACGCACCGACACAAACAAGACATATCAAACCATGATTTATACAACTACAACCCCTAGTGCATACACGAACATAATGATACCTTCATTTCAAAATATGTACAACATGTATAGACTTGCTATACAACCTCACCAACGTACAAAGTATCAAACTCTAAGAGCTTTCGACAGATTATAGCAAGATTCAAGCACCGAGAGCTCGATCTCTACCTGAAAAGTTGGAAAATATTGAAAGAATAAGCTATAAAGCTCAGTGAGTGACAAAGTATAAAACCATGAACTCACAAGTCATATCATTTGATAATCTATGAGCATAAGCATTTGTAATCAGGCGTTAAATATAAACGTGGGATCATAATAGCCTTTTTAAGAAATCCAGCAAGTATGTTATTACAATCTCACAAGACATATAGAGAATACTAACAATTTAAAAACATATGATAATGTGTGTTGTGTAGAGCACGCCCAGTGCCACCAACGTTCACTCTACGATGTAATGGGGCCCGCCCAACACTCAAATCGTTTTTATCGTAGTGGGGCCCACCCAACACTCACGACAACTTTGTCGTCTGGAGTACACCAAACGTCACAACGAAAATGACTTGTTTGCACATGATACTATACAACCTCGGGTTAAACATCTCAGTAATTTATTCATGCGAGTCTCAAAAATCCACATGAAAAATACTTGAACACGTCTGCTTAACTCTTTTTTTCGTAAAACTCTATGTTACTCATCTTGTTAATAAAAATTGGAAATGTTTATACAATACTCACTAGACATACTTGCTTGAAATTATAACATTTCCACTAAATTTTAGAAAATCAACAAACATATGCTCAGATGTAAATTCCACTGAGAAAATCTAAGCTCCCAACGAGCACTTGAAATCATTCCTAGGACACAACGTATACTCATAAGTATGTGTTCAAAACTAACATAAAACATTTAAATTAAGTCATTCTAGGGAAGTCTTCAATTTCCATAAGCATAAATTCAAGCATGGAAATCATTTTTGTATATGGTTTTGTCACTCACAACGTTAAAACTAGATCCCCGACCCATATACTTCACCTATTTCCTCTTGGTGTGACAAACAAACCAAGGCCAAGCATTACAACTTTAATCTCATGAATTTCGAACTTTAAATTACAAATATCATTACATTCATTTTCCACCATTCTACAAATTTCATACCCTAATTTAACATACTTATAACTTCTTCATTACTTGGCCAAAAAAGATGAACTTTATACCAAACTCTTACCTTTTGAACACTCTAAAACGTATCGGAAGAAATGGAATTGAAGTTCTCAAAGGATGTATCCGTAAATACCACGAAGTTTACTTCCTAAAATTATGCTTATGTTATTTCCAGAATCGTTTTTCTGCTACACACAACATTTGACCTGAATTTTAAACCCACTTCCAATAATTTTTCACTCACGACATCTCCATGAGAGTTTTAGGAAATTAAATAAGCTTTCCACCCATACGTAACAGAGCTTCTAATTCAAACTCAATATCTAGATGTTTATCAGATTTGACAACAATTTCTCTCCTCTGACTTCCCCTTCAAAATCAATAACTTGAAGTCATATTTTGCTCGAGCTTCCTTCACGAAATTGGTTCAAAAATTGGTTAATATGCATGGAAATTAAACCTCACCTCTTACCACTTCTTGTGGAGCTCAAAACGAGTTATATATCAGTAGTGGGTAGAATTGATCACCTTGCTGTCATGAAAGCTTTTGTTGAGTTTCCCCCTCTTCTTCTTCGTTTAACCCTCTACCACTAAATGCTCTGGTATTATTTCAAGAATGAGAAGGAAATGGGTTAAATGAACTTACGCAGTGAAGTGCTCCATTATCCTCATTTTTTTTTCTTTTCTTTTTTTTATTTCTTTATGCAACAACTTCCCAAAATGTTTTAAACGTTTGTGTGAGTGAGTTTTTTTGTTTTATGAAAGAAATTTCAAGGAGAGATCTCGGGTTTACATAATGTTCTGTTGTTGCGATTCCTTAGAATTTGAATACTAAAATCATATTGTGCCTCCCCCAAATATTTCATTTGGAATTGGGTTGCTAACCATTTTTTTTATCTCAGTGACGTATCCTACATCATTTTTAATGAGCAGGATATTGCCCACATAAAGTACCAAGAAATTCAACTTATCGTTTACAATCCTTTTGTAAACACGAGGATCATCGACGTTCTTGTCAAAACCTACTTTGATCGAAGTATGAAATCTTATGTTTCAGGATCTTGAAGCTTGTTTGAACTCATAAATAGATCGATTGACCATGAAAACATTTTGCTCCTGACCTTGGCGGATGAACCCTTCGAATTGACACAAATATATAAACTCATCAAGATTACCATTTAAAAAGGCATTCTTTGCTGGGATGTATGCCCTAATCTCTTGAAGTTTTTAATACTTATGGTTTTAATAAATAAAGGTTGTTTAATTATCAAACTTTGTATTTCACATATTATAAACCTAATCCAATAAACTAAGCTTCTGGGTGATATTAATAGAGAGAACGAGAACTTGAACGGTGTGTAGTTGACACGTTAGTAGGATCACATTCGACTTAAGTACCCAAACAACCGACAATATATGGATAGGGTTGGGAACCTCATCCTGGTAACACAATAGATGCGACCAGCTTTATATTGGATTCAAACGAGCTGATCCAGCTCGTTCATGTAGCTGACATGCGAGGGGGTCATCCTTTGCAATGAGATTGTACAAGACCGGACCGTCAATTATTAGACCTACTGACCATTTGTTACTCGTCTTTAATCCTGAGCGTGTTACAAGCTCCTGTCTGCAAGGGTATGTCCTTTGACTAGTACGAGTAAGCGTGCCAAGAGTACGCCGAATAAACCTATCTTCTTAGTGGCAGGACGTGGGTTACTGGGAACTTAAGTATGCAAGAGGGAATTCACTCGTTCCATAGTTAGGGAAACTAGAGAGGCTGTTCCCTTAAGTTCTGTCTTCAGGGCTTAAAAAACGGGTGACCATGCTCTCACTGTCCCGAAAGTGATGTTGTTTATGGTTGGACCATCCAACAAAATTATTCATTATAGGAGTAGTGGGACTTGAGGAACACGAAGTAGACATAGGCGTACACGGTAATTTGATAACACACGAGCATTGGTTATATCATTGGACACAACCTGTCCTACGGTGAGAAGAGTGCAGCTACGCGCTTTTTTGGAGTGTTACCGTAGTTAATGGATGTTGATTAACCAAATGAAAGAGTTTGATCAGTTAATCTCATATAATATGAGCTCGTCAATTGTACGTTCATTAGGTCCATCGGTTGGCTCAGGTTGGAAAAAATGAGGGTTTACAGTTTCGAGTGGATTCGAAGTGTTCAAATTCATTAAAATGGTATTTTTATCATATATATATGATATAAAGGACATAAAATATAGTTTATTGTCAATGAGATTAATGATAAACTATAGTTTAACCTAAATGATTAATTAGGGCTAATTTGGAGAGGTTGAATTTAGAGAAATTAAATTGAATAGGATTAAATTTTAAATTCCACAATTATGCAAATGTGACTTGTATAATAACGTATGAGATACCTTATATAATGTGAGTTCTTGTTGAATGAAGTAGAGTTTATGGGGAATGTTGTTGCAGCAAATGGTGTTAGTCTGCATTTGTAGAAAGTGAAAGTTGTGGTCAAGGCTCGGCATGATATGACAGACGGTTTGTTGAAGATTTCTCATGGTTAGCATTACCCTTAACAGCTTTGACAAGGAACAATGTTAAGCTTGAGTGGTCAGATAAGTGTGAACAAAGTCTTCAGGAGATGAACAAGAGATTATTGACAACACCTATTTTGACACTTCTTGTAACATGGAAAGAGTATGTGATTTACTATGACACTTTGAAGCAATGATTGAGGTGTGTGCTCATGCAAGAAGGAAAGGTAATAGCTTATGCAACAAGGCAATTGAAAAAACACGAGTTTACTTTGAAGGGAATCGAAGTCCCCGCAACGGAAGCGATTGCGAATCGCGCACTCTTGATTTAATTACAATGGAAAATTCAAGAACCTAAACATAGATTAAGCATATAATAAAAGTATGGACAACAAGTATATACCTTTGAAGAATCTTTCTTCAAGTGCTCCTCTCTCCACGGTAACAATCTCAGCAACATGAACTCGTACGATCACCGACACAACCACCGGATCTTCTCCGTTGTTCTCTAGGTGAGGGAGGAAGGTGGGTTCCCCTTAGGAGAGGTGAGGTGTTTTGTGCGAGAGATTTGTGTTTTGGAACACTTCCAACAAAACAACAAGGAGGCTAGGAATACTATTTCTCAAGTCTCGACCTAGTTGCATCTCATGCAACTATATATAGGGGAATGGTATGGAAATGACTATTCTACCCCTCCTTTAATCTCTCTTTAGTATATTATATCAATTACGTCATATATAATTGATATAAATCCTCATGTATGAAATTGAACACTTCAATTTCACTCCTAACTTTATACTCCCAATATTACCATGTTGAGCCAACGGAGGGATCTAATGGACCTACAGATCATGAGATCCAATGATCTAAGATTAATTTATCAAACTCTTTGATCTAGTTATTCAATATTCATTAACTACAAGTCACTCCACTATAGACTTGAAGTTGCACTCTCCTCACTATAGATATTATCGTGTCCACTGATATAGTCATTACCCATGAGTTGACCCTTCAAAGGTTGTTCTTAATCACAGCTGTGTCAAATTACCATTTTACCCTTGTGATTACCTCTTTGCTCCTTAAGAACCACTGATTCTCTAATGAACAACAAGTCTAAGGTCCTACCTTAGACTCATACCCTCATAGTGGGTGGGACCCCGTTGTTCAAGACCTGGAGTCAGTTCTTAAGGGAACAACCTATTTGATTCCTCAGTTGAGGAATGAGTGAATTTCATCTTGCAAAGTTAAGTTCCCAGCTACCTATGAGGTTCTGTCCCTGAGAAGGTAGGCTTATTGAGTCGGCTACAGGCCACTCTCACCCATACTAGACTAAGGACAAACCCCTATAACAAGGAGTCCTTAACTTGCTTAGGATTCAGGTAAAGTCACTAATGACCATCTATAAATTACTAGTTTTATCCTGTTAACGGTGTTATACGAGTTAGACTAATAATTTGCGATCCAGTCTTGTATGAACTCTTCATACAGGATGCCCCCACTCGCATGTCAACTACGTGAATGAGTTGGATTACCTCATTTGTAATATTTACAAAGTGGGCCGCATCCATGGTGTTACCAGAATGAGGCTTCCAACCTTATTCCTACACCATAGACTATTTAGGTTATAATTTTGAAGTCAACCCAAATAGTGTCCACTACACTGATTTCAAGATAAACGTTATAACCTTGGAGCTTAGTTTATTAGATTTATAAAAGCAAGACTGTAATCTTATCAAAACAAATAACACTTTATTTAATTGTTCAAAATTACACATGTTTAGAGCATAAATCCCAACAATCTCCCACTTGACCTAAAGCTTGTGGAGTATTAAACATTACAATAATGTTAATACAACAAACTAGAGAATTTAAACCCCTTTCTACAAAATACTCCCACTTGCCCTACTTGGGTATGACTTGTAAACCTAGACCTTCTAGGTGACTCTCAAATACTTTAGCCGTGAGAGCCTTTGTAAAAGATGTTGGGTTTAATGTCCTAAAACTCGTGGTTTTGTAAACTGAATGTATATTCTATTTTGCAATAAAGTTGTTATTGAAATTTATTCAGTAAAGGTGTTATGGAATATTGTGTATTTTGTCAAGGATAGGGTTGGCACTTAAGATGAAGTAAAAGCTATTTTGAACACCGAGATGTTTAAAACAACTTATACTCAAAATAAAAGGTAGAAATTTTCTCCTAGTACCTATCTTTGGCACTTAAGACTAGGCCACATTAATCTCAATAGGATTGGGAGATTGGTCAAGAGTGGTCTCCTAAGTCAGCTAGAGGAGAACTCTTTACCACCATGTGAGTCCTGTCTTGAAGAAAAAATGACTAAAAGACCTTTTTTCTGAAAAAGGTTATAGAGCCAAAGAACCCTTGGAACCCGTGCATTCGGATCTTTGTGATCCTGTGAATGTGAAGGCACGAGGAGGGTATGAATATTTCATAAGTTTTATTGATGATTATTCTAGGTATGGTTATGTATACATAATGCATCATAAGTCCGAAACCCTTGAAAAGTTCAGGGAGTATAAGGCAGAGGTTGAGAACACATTAGGTAAAATGATTAAAACACTTCGATCAGATCGAGGTGGAGAGTACATGGATTTGAGATTCCAAGACTATTGATAGAACATGGAATCTTATCCCAACTTTCAGCGCCCGGTACACCTCACTAGAATGGTGTATCTGAGAGGAGAAATAGAACTCCGTTAGACATCGTTCGATCCATGATGAGCTACGCTCAGCTGCGTAGTTCGTTTTGGGGATACGCAGTAGAAGCTGTTGTATATATTTTGAACATGGTTCCCTCTAAGAGTGTTTCAGAAACACCCTATGAGTTATGGAAAGGGCGTAAAGGGAGTTTACGTCAGTTCAGGATTTGGGGATGTACGACACATGTGTTGGTGTCCAATCCAAAGAAATTTGAACATCGTTCAAAATTATGCATATTCGTAGGATACTCCAAAGAAACGAAAGGTGGTCTGTATTATGATCCTCAAGAGGACAAGGTGCTTGTGTCGACAAACGCCACGTTCTTAGAGGAAGACCACATTAGAGATCATCAGCCTTGAAGCAGGATTGTCTTAAGTGAAATTTCCAGGGAAGCTACAGATAAATCAACAAAAGTTGTTGATCAAGCTAGTCCTTCTCAACAGTCGAGGATCCAATGACCTATAAACAGACAATGAAGGATATAGGTAGGGACCAGTGGATTAAAGCCATGGAGCTTGAAATGGAGTCAATGTACTTCAATTCAGTCTGGGAACTTGTAGATCAACCAGATGGTGAAAGGCCTATCGGTTGCAAGTGGATCTAGAAGAGGAAACGAGATCAAGCCGGTAAGGTGCAAACCTTTAAGGCTCGACTTGTGGCAAAAGGTTATACCCAAAGGAAAGGGGTGGACTATGAAGAAACCTTCTCCCATGTTGCCATGCTTAAGTCCATTAGAATACTCTTGTCCATTGCCACATTTTATGACCATGAAATTTGGCAAATGGATGTCAAGACAACCTTTGTGAATGGCTATCTTGAGGAGACTGTCTATATAGATCAACGAGAGGGGTTCATAATTCAGGGTCAAGAGCAAAAAGTTTGCAAGCTTAAACGATCCATTTATGGATTGAAACGAGCGTCAAGATCAGGGAATATAAGATTTGATACTGCGATCAAATCTTATGGCTTTGAACACAATATTGACGAGCCTTGTGTTTAAAAGAAGATAGTCAATATCACTGTAGCTTTCTTAGTTCTATACGTAAAGATATCTTGCTCATTGGGAATGATGCAGGGTTCCTGACTGGCGTTAAGCAATGGCCAGTGACCCAATTCCAAAGGAAAGATTTGGAAGAGGCTAAGTTTGTTCTTAGAATCCAAATCGTTCGGAATCGCAAGAACAAAACGCGCTAGCACTCTCTCAGGCATCTTATATTGACAAGATGTTGGTTAGATATAAGATGCAGAATTCTAAGAAGGGTTTATTACCTTTCAGGCATGAAATTCATTTGACTAACGAACAATTTCCTAAGACACCTCAAGAAGTTGAGGATATGAGACACATTCCCTATGCATCCGCTGTTGGTAGTCTGATGTATGCCAATGTATGTACTAGACCCGACATATGCTATGCAGTGGTAATTGTCAGCAGGTATTAGTCTAATCCAGGATATGATCACTGGACTGTCGTTAAGAACATCATCAAGTATCTTAGGAGAACGAGGGACTATATGCTTGTGTGTGGCACAAAGGATTTGATCCTTTCAGGATACACTGACTCTGATTTACTGACTGATATAGATTCGAGGAAATCCACATCAGAACATTGTTCACTCTTAACGGTGGAGCTATAGTATGGAGGAGTATAAAGCAAGGTTGTATTACTGACTCCACCATAGAGGTTGAGTACGTCGCAGCTTGCGAGGCAGCAATGAAGGCTGTATGGCTTATGAAGTTCTTGACTGATTTCGAAGTTGTTCCAAGTATGGTTTTGCCTATCACCCTTTATTGTGATAATAGTGGTGTAGTGGCAAATTCTAAAGAACGTAGAAAGCCATAAGCACGGAAAGCACATAGAGCGCAAATACCATCTCATCAGGTAGATTGTGCAACGAGGAGACGTGATCGTCACACACATCGCTTCGGAGCACAACATTGTTGATTCGTTTACAAAGCCCCTCACAGGTAAAGTGTTTGAGGGACACCTAGAAAGTCTAGGACTATGGGTTGTACGGTAGGGCAATTTTTCTTTGCTCAACATGTTTTACCCCATAGACGTTTTATTCCAAGTGGGAGAGTGTTGGGCTTAATGTCCTAAAACTCGTGGTTTGTAAACTGAATGTATATTCTACTTTGCAATAAAGTTGTTATTAAAATTTATTCATTAAACGTGTTATTGAATATTGTGTATTGTGTAACCTTAATCCAATAAAGAACCATTGGCTATAAGATGAATACATGAACTTTATGTGTGACATAAAAGTCGATCAAGTTAAAGTTATAGCCAGAATAGTCTATAGTATACGGATAGGGTTGGGTACCTTATCCTAGGGAGACTATGGACGCGACCCACTTTGTAGAGTACAAACGATGTGATCCTAAATCGTTCATGTGGAGACATGTGAGTGGGGGCACCCTATGCAATGAGTTTGCATAAGACTGGATCGGGAAATAGTCACTTAGACTTTATAACTCCCTTTACAGTCTTAACTGACTATATTCATACGATGACCTACGTCACTCGATCTTAATCCTGGGCATTCTATAGACCCCTGTTTATTCGGATTATCCTTAGATTTCCATGGGTGAGAGTGGCTCGAGACTGCCTACTTTTAATAAGCCTCCCATTTCAGGGATACAACAAGGTAGATAGCTGGGAACATAGTTCTGTAAGATGGAATTCACTCCTACCCACTTTAGGTATTAGTAGAGAGGTTGTTCCCTTAAGTACTGACTCCGGGTCTTGAACAATGGGCCCACCCCACTCATTGGCCCGAGAGGGATTCAGTTTGCTGGTTGGACCACAAACCAATTGTTTATTAGAGGATAAGTGGGTCTTAAGGAACAAGAGGTAATTACAGGGGTAAAATGGTAATTTTGACCCAGCTGTATTTACGAACGACCTGTGAAGGATCGACTTACTAATCATGGTTATATCGAGTGGACAGAAATATATCTACATTGAGGAGAATGCAGCCACTAGCCTTTAGTGGAGTGTCCCGGTGGTTAACGAATGTTGATTAGCTAGGCTAAAGAGTTTGGTCGGTTATTCTCGTATCGTTGGAGCTCATGATCTGTAGGTCCATTAGGTCCTCCTTACTAGCTCGGACTAAGCGTTGTAACATTTTTAGAGAAAAGAATTTGAATTGTTCAAATTCGAGTTTGGAAGAAAGCGTTAATTATATGTGATATATTTAACGAATCATAGCTTAATTATATATTAAACTATGATTAATAGGAGGTGGATACATTTAAATATGATTTAAATATTGAATCGATTTGTAGCATGAATAAAGATTCATGTTTGAGAAAACGATCCGGATTGGGTAATTTATTTAATTTAATATATGATATTAAATTAAATTAAATTAATTTTTGAATTATTTAATTAATTAAATTAATTTTAATTTAAAACCAATTTAATATTGATTTTTGAATTAAAATTAAATGAAAAATAAATAGATTTTTCATGATTTTCATGAAAATCAACTTGACAAGTTGCCTAATCCTCATCATCTTCAAAATTAGACAAAATTAGCCACCTCCACCTCTATCAATCCTCATCACTGTTGAGATGTCACTCTAATGAAGTATGTTGAAGCTTTATATAATGGTGATTTGAGGGATGTTGTGAGAATTTTTACAGAAAATTCAATATTCCCGAATTAGTGACCTTTGAGGTCTATTCTTCCAAATTCTTTCAACTTAGGATCTCACAATCCGTTCTAAGGCCTGAGGATAGTAGGACAGACTCTAACGATTGTCCACGAAGTGGTCGTTGTTGAAACCATCCACCGGGTTAAGAAGATTTGATCTTCAAAGTTGACTTTCGATCGCTTTGTTTTTCAATTTTAAGCATGCATTTTATTTTACAAAATTGATCAACTTAAAGTGTTCAAGATCCAAAATTGCTTCCGCTTTCTTAATCTAGAGTCTTTCAAAAGGATCAGCAATGTTGTGCTCTAAGGCTATCTTCGTGACAATCACGTCTCCTCTATCCACGATCTCCCGGATGAGATGATACTTCTGCTCTATGTGCTTTCTCCTCTTGTGACTTCGGGGTTCCCTAGATTTTGCCACCACACCACTGTTATCTCAATAAAACCTTATGGGCAAAGTCATATTTGGAACAACTTCCAAATTTAGCATAAATTTCCTTAACTAAACGACCTCCTTAGCTGGTTCACAAGCTGCTACATATTCGACCTCCATGGTGGAATCAACGATGCATCCTTGTTTGACGCTTCGCCATATTACAGGTCCTCTTTTAAGAGTGAAAACTGACCCTGATGTAGATTTTCGAGAATCTTTATCAGTCTGAAAGTCAGAATCCGTGTATCCTGTAAGGATGAAATCCTTAGCCCCATACACAAGCATGTAGTTCCTTGTTCTCCGAAGATACTTAAGGATCGTTTTAACCGATGTCCGTGTATCCTGTAAGGATGAAATCCTTAGCCCCATACACAAGCATGTAGTTCCTTGTTCTCCGAAGATACTTAAGGATCGTTTTAACCGCTGTCCAGAGTTCATGTCCTGGATTGGATTGATACCTACTGACCATCCCAACTGCAAAATAGATGTCAGACCTAGTACACAACATGGCATACATTAGGCTCTCAACTGCTGATGCGTAAGGAATCCGTCTCATTTCCTCAACTCCTTGAGGTGTCTTAGGACACTATTCCTTAGACAAATGGATTCCATGTCTAAAAGGCAACAAGCCCTTTTTGGAATCTTGCATCTTAAACCTTGACAACACTTTGTCTATGTATGATGCTTGAGACAAGGCTAGTGTTTTATTCTTGCGGTTTCTGGACAATCTTGTTCCCATGAACAAATTGCGCATCACCCAAATATTTAATTTGGAGTTGCGTAGCTAGCCATTCATTGATGTCAGTAAGATAACCTACATCATTCCCAATGAGTAGGATATCATCCACATAGAGAATTAGGAAAGCGATAGAACTATTGATGATTTTCTTGTAGACACAAGGTTCATCATCATTCTGGTCAAAACCATAAGATCTGATAGCCTTATCAAATCTTATATTCTAGGACCTAGAGGCTTGTTTCAGTCCATAAATCGACCTTTTAAGCCTGCAAACCTTTTGCTCTTGTCCTTGTTTAATGAACCCTTTGGGTTAGTCCATGTAGATGGTTTCCTCAATACTACCATTCAAAAAGGCTGTCTTGACATCCATTTGCCATACCTCATAGTCATAATAGGTGGCAATGGCAAGAAGGATACGGATAGACTTTACCATAGCAACAGGTGAAAAGGTCTCCTCATAGACAACCCCTTAAACCTGGGTATAACCCTTTGCTACTAATCTAGCTTTAAACGTTTGCACCTTCCCATCTACACCACGTTTTCTATTGTAGATCCACTTACAACCTATAGGTTTTACCCCATCAGGCTTATCTACAAGATCCCAAACAGAATTGAAGTGCATAGACTCCATTTCTTGGTCCGTGGCTATTACCCATTTGTCTTTGTCTTTGTCAACCATTGCTCAATTATAAGTCAATGGATCCTCGCAGTTGTCATCTGGTATAAAAACTCGGGTTTCAGCTAAACCCATGTAACGGTCAGGCTTTATAACAACTCTCCCCCTACGTCAAGGCATACTCAACTCTTGAGATGGACCCTCTTGACTAGACAAACTAGTATCAACAACTCTTGTTGACGTACTAGTGCTCTTATTAGCAATCTTTGCTATTGTTCCGTCTAACTCACTCAACACTACCTTACTTTTTTGTTTATGGTCCCTTATGTGGTCCTCCTCCAAGAAAGTTGCAATTGTCGATACAAAGACCTTATCTTCCTTAGGATCATAAAATAAACAACCTCTTGTTTCTTTTGAGGATCCTACGAATAGGCACAACTTTGAACGTGAATCCAACTTCTTTGGATTTGTCACAAGCACATGGGCTAGACAGCCCCATATTCTGAAGTGACATAAACTACCTTTACGTCCTTGCCAAAGTTCAAATGGTGTTTTAGAAACACTTTTGGAGGGCACACTATTCAAATTATATACTGCAGTCTCGACTTCATAACCCCAAAAGGAACTAGGGAGATGAGCATAACTCATCATTTATCGAACCACGTCCAACAAGGTTCTAGTTCTCCTTTTCGATACACCGTTTTGTTGTGGTGTGCCGGGAGCTAAATGTTGGGATGTAATTCCATGTTCTATCATATAGTTATGAAATTTTTAATCCATGTACTCTCCACCTCGATCCGATCGAACTGTTTCAACTCTTTTACCTAATTGATTTTCAACCTCAGTCTTGAATTCCTTTAACTTTTCATGTGCTTCAGACTTGTGGTGCATTAGGTAAATATACCCATATCTGGAATAATCATCTATAAAAGAGATGAAATATTAAAATCCTCCCATGGCTTTAACATTCATCGAACCACAAAGGTCTGAATGTATAAGCTCTAAAGTATCTTTGGCTCTATAACCTTTTCCACTAAAAGGTCTTTTAGTAATCTTGCCTTCTAGGCAGGATCCACATACTGGTAAGGAATTTTCGTCTAACTCGTTTAGAAGTCCGTTCTTTACCAATCTCTCAATCCTATTAAGTTTAATGTTACCCAATCTTAGATGCCAAAGATGAGCATTTTCTTTAGGAGAAAATTTTCATTTCATAGCTTGTGCGTTTGCATTTTTAAATAATTCAGTGCTCAAAACCATTTTGACTAAATTAGGCCTTAAAACATACAATCAATTTTCTAATGAAGCTGAACATATTTCTAAACCTTTCTTCAAAATAAATACTTTATTCATAGAGAAGGAAACAGAAATACATTGTTCAATAAGGTAAGAAATGTTAATAAGGTTTCTAGTAAACCCTGGTATCACTAATATACTGTCCAACAATACATATTTCTTGGCAAAATAAAGCTTCATTGTGCCTACTGCTACAGCTGAGACGACTTCTCCATTTCCAACCCGGAGTGTTATCTTTCCTTGCTGTAGCTGCTGCCATGAATCAATTCCCTGAAAAGAAGAACAAACATGATTAGTGGCGCCTGAATCAAGTATACATGTTGTTTTATCATTATCCACTAAACAAGCTTCTAGGCAAAGTAAATCATATTTACTTTCCTTCTTTTTTTCTGCAATGTACTTCGGACAGTTCCGTTTCCAATGCCCGTCTTCGGTATAGTGGAAACACATTCTTTTGTCAACAACGTCTTTGACTTTCTTGCCCTTCTTGGCGGAAGCTTTATCAGTCTTTTTCCCTTTACCAACCTTCTTCATGTTCTTCTTCTTACCACTCAGGTTAGAAGAAGATGAAGCCACTGTTTTTATCCCAGAGGTCGAACCTCTATGATAACTCCTACCGACAACATTTTCCTCACATTTCGATCCCTGAATTTTAATCAAAGACTGAAAGGTTTGGAGTTCATTCAGAAGGGAGGTAAGATTAAAAGTAAGCTTGTTCATAACAGCATTTCTTCTAAACTGTAGGAAACTATCTTGAAGGGTTTCCAGAATGAAGCTGACCTGTCTCGACTCATCGATGAAAGCACCATTCGACTCCGCGATGTTAAAGTGTACCATCACATCCAGGACATGATCCCGAACAGATGTACCCTCTGACTTCCTCGAGTTCAATATGTACTTTAGGGCATTATGTCGGGCTTGTGTGGACTGTTGTCTAAACTTCCCCTGCACAGAATTCATGATTTCCTTGGCGGTAATCATGCCCTCATGCTTCTTGGCTAATAGGTCAGACATACTTGCCAGCATGTAGACCTTGGCCTTACCATTGGCCTTGATCAATCAATCATATGCATCACGAACATTTTGTGATGCATTCGAGCCTGACACCTGAGGACACTCCTCAATTAGAACAAACTTCAGATCATCCACTACCAATATAGTGTTGAGTTTGTTTTTCCATGTCATCATATTCTCTCCGGTTAACTTTTCCGCCCCCAGTAAAGAAATTATACAGCTAGACATTTTTGCAGCAAAAATTACAAATAAACTTATATGAGTTTCTTACTATTACTCTAATCCAATCATGTTTTAGGTAATTATCAAATGATTCCTAGGCCATTTATAATTTGCAATGATACTCCAAAGGTTTAGAATGTATGACACAGATGGGTAATCAAAAACACTCCTCCTCTAAATCAAGAGATTCTTGACCAAAACCTAACACCAGAATAAATCTTATTCCTATAGGTTTTAGTTACCATTTTTCGGTCTGAATACATACACAACTTAATGTATCCCGTGAGTGTAACCCTTTGTCTTTAGATCCCAGAGTCTCGATCCAATAAAGTCTGCCGAAGTGAGGACTAGATTGGAAAATAGTATAAGAAAATCTTTATCCCTTTCGGGTGTCTACTGTGTTAGATCACCTATGATCAAGCCCTCCGAAGGGATTGTGCAGTCCCGACCAAACTAGCAGCGGTGACCATAGTGGCCTAATGGTGTAAACCGACAAAAGAGACCGCAGGTTTTGTTTTCACTAAACCTGCTCCCACTCGCTATAAGTACCTTCTCTATTCACCTTGGTATTAACTCATACAAACACCATCTGAAGGGGAACACTCCCGTTTGCGCCACGAGGCCAAGTATGAGTCTCACGTTGTGAACTTTCCAGAGATAGCGTAGGTGGAAAAATATGTATCTCATACACTTTTCCTCCCACTAAATACTTTAAGTCTATAGGAATCTTTCTTAGGCTAAACCCCGGCTAATGGTTTTACCTAACTCTATCGACATAACTCTTATATTGATGATCAATATAACTCTTATATTGATTTTATCCTAAGTTTGTTAATATAACTCCTTATATTAAACCTAGGATTTCTAGTTTATTAACCTCTTAATAAACCCGATGACGCTACTGTAATTTATAAGGCTCTCTGATTAAATTTCACTCCCAGGTCAGTTCCCTGGTAGGGGTGTTCCGTTTTCCGTCACTTAAATAATTCTAACTTAAGAGTAACTTTCCTTACACAGAGTTCCTCTTTTAATCATAACTTATAAATTACTTGGTTCCTAATTCTAATCTAATTAGAACTAGATATCCTAAGGTCTATTATTTCCAAGTTCTAAATACTTTAAAACCAATAATTAACCTTAGGTAACATGCATACTATGTTATAGTGATTGATCATTCACCACATGAATAATAAAACATTCATAGCATATTCATGTCATGAAAAATAATGCATGTCAATGTTGTCCAAAAATTAATATAGCAACATTATATTAATTAATCATGCAAACTATATAATATAACTCCTTATATTATAAATGATGTGTCACACCCCCTCCCGAACCACTCGCTAACTTAGCGGGTGTGGCATGTAGCCACAGACATTGTTACCTCTTAACAATACCTGCGACACTACTTTTACGAAAACAAACTATGTTCGCATATGGAACACTTTAAACTTAACACAATGAGGCTGGACATCTCTAAGACGTACATGAGGAGAAACTCTTCTTAAGTCTCTCCGGAAACTAAAACGAGCAAGAACATCGAGAACCACAAGCGGTCAAACCACTAATTAGGCAACCACAACCTCTAAAGCACATACGACTATAACAACATAGTTTTCTTAAAATAATTTACAAACATATGGACTTGCTAAAGCGCACCAACCACGCATACAACATATCAAACATGAGAAGCTTTCAGCAGACTATGGCGAGTTATCGTGCACCGGAGCTCGATCTCTACGAAAAGTGGAAAAACATCGAAAGAATGAGCTATAAAGCTCGGTGAGTGACTTGAGTTTAAAAGAAAGCTATTAACTCGTAAATCATATCACCGCCATCTATGAGCATATGCATCCGTAATCAAGCGTTAAAAGTAATCGTGTAATCATTATAGCTTTTCATGAAAACTAGCAAGACACCGTTAAAATCTCTCGTAAGGCATGTAAATGATATAAACTCTTTTTAAAACATGTCACAATCTACGTTGTGTAGGGCACGCCAAAGATGCACCAACGTTTATTCTACGATGTAGTGGGGCCCGCCAAAGACTCCCATCGTCTTTGTCGTAGTGGGGCCGTCCCAAAGACTCACGGCACGCTGTTGTCACGGAGTACACTCAACGCGTCGACAACGAGAATAAGACTGTGCACACGGTACCATAAAACCTCGGGCTCAATATCTCAGAAATTCACATGAAAACATTTGAACATGCCTGCCTATCTTTTCTTTCATAAACTCAAGCTTACTCAGCTTGTTCGTAAAATTGGAAAACTTTAAAACATACTTGCTAGTACATGCTTGCTTGAAATCATAACATTTCCATAAATTTTGGCAACCATTGAACATATGCTCATGTATAAACTTTATAAAGACTTTTAGGGTCACAATGAACACTTGAAACATTTCTAGGAAAACATGAATACTCATAAACATGTGTTCAAAAGAAAGCATAAATGCATTGAAACTTTATTCTAGCAAAACTTGCATTTCTTGAACATAATTCAAACATATATACACTTTTGAAGTTTCTTTTATCACTCACAGTGTTAGAACTAGAGTCTTGACCCGTACACTCGACTTATTTGCTCTTGGCCTGTCAAACAAACCAAATTCAACCATTAGAACCTCGAGCTCATGCTTTTTAACCTTAAACTTACAAGAAAACACATTTTCAAAAATTCGAGCATTTAACAGATTTTATGCCCTGT
This sequence comes from Trichosanthes cucumerina, assembly GCA_036507285.1. Taxonomy (NCBI): domain Eukaryota; kingdom Viridiplantae; phylum Streptophyta; class Magnoliopsida; order Cucurbitales; family Cucurbitaceae; genus Trichosanthes; species Trichosanthes cucumerina. Next base: position 9,460,494 of record CM071837.1, on the reverse strand, counting down.
ATTCAGATACTCATAACTTCTTCATTACTTATCCAAAAATAATGTACTTTATACCAAACTCTTCCTTTTTGAACCCTCTAAAACTCTTATGAAGACATGAAAATGAGATTCCCAATAGATTGGTTCAGAAATACCTCGAAGTCTTCTTTCCCAGGAACCAACTTCTGCTATTCCAGATTCGATTTTCTGCTGCAACCCGAAACTTGACCTGCTATTTACAACAACTTCCAGTCATTTTCTATTCACGATTTCTTCATGAACGTTGTAGAAAATTCAATAAGCTTTCCAACCATACCTATTAGAGCTTCGGATTCCAATTCTACAGGTCCGTACAACAAAAACATCAGAGACTTCTCGGATTTGACAGTAAATTCTGTGTTCTGTCTTCCTCTTAATAAATCAGTAGCTTAAGGTCCGAATTTGCTCGAGCATCCTTCATGAATTTTGTTCCAATATGAGTTAACTTGCACGAAGCAAAATTTCAGCTCTTACCTCTTTCTGTGGAGCTCGAGATAAACCAAATAGCAGAACATAGCAGAGTGATTACCTTGCTGTTCTACTAATTTGCTTGAGTTCTCTCCCTCTCTTCTGCAATTTCCAGCTGAAACCACCTTCTTCTTCTTCCTTTAAGCTTCTCCCATGAAACCCTTACCTTTCATTTGATAAAATGAAGAAGAAGATCGATAGAACTTTGTTTTTAAGAAGGAACTTAGGTGGGGTCCCACCATCCACCATCCTTTCTTTGTTCTTCTTTCTTTTTCCTTTTCTTTTCTTTTCCTTTCTTTTCTTTTCTTTCCTTTTCTTTCCTTTTCTTTTCTAAACATAACAAACTTAGTATATTAAACATTGTTTCATTTCCTTTTCTTCTTTTGTCTTAAAAGCAATCCAAACCAAAATGGTTTAAACTTTCCTTCCTTGTTTTCCTTTTGCCTTTCACTTCATTTCTTTCCTTTTTAAAACAAGGAAAACCAAGTTTTAAGCATTCATTTCTTCCTTTCTTTTGTTGTTTGATAATAAGGAGGTTCCAAAGAAAGATCTCGGGTTTACAACTTACCTCCCCTTAAGAAATTTCGTCCTCGAAATTTAGTAGTCTTTAGGTGAAAATCATCGGATACTTCCTCCTCATTTAGTCTTCTAACTCTCAAAGTTGCCTCCTCCACTCAGTGATGTCTCCAACGAACCTTCACGAGTGGGATCGCGTCTTGTTTCTTAAAACTTGTTCTTTTTCTGTCGAGGATTTGAACTGCACCATCTGCGTAACTCATGTCTTTTTCACTCAACGGGTTGTGCTTGTAGCACATGCGCGGATCACGGAATATACTTTCTCAACATGAACACATGAAAAACATTATGTACTCAAGATAGTTCTGCGGCAATTCTAGTCTGTAGGGTCGCCCAACTTGTCCGATTACTTGATAAGGACCAATATATCTAGGGCTTAGTTTACCTTTCTTATCAAAACGAAGGACACCTCTCCATGGAGATAACTTCAAGAAAACTTGATCTCCGATCCGGAATTCCAAGTCCTTTCGCCGCTTATCTCGCATAACTCTTCCGACGGTCTTGTGCTACCTTGATTCTCTCGATTACCTTAGTATTGTTTGTCATAACTTGCACCAACTCGGGACCGATTAGCTTCCGCTCTTCTAGTTCATTTCAATATACTAGCGTTTCTACACGGTCTTTTATCCGAGCCTCAAATGGTGCCATGCCAATATTCGACTGGTAGGTGTTATTGTAAGCAAATTCCATAAGCGATAGGTGTGTATCCCAACTCCCTTAACTTGAAGGACACATGCTTTCAACATGTCTTTTAGGGTCTGGATGGTCCTCTCTGAGTGACCATCTGTATGAGAATGGAGCTACAGACTAAAACTCACTTTGTCCCCATAGCGTTCTTTAAACTAGGCCAAAACTTAGAAGTAAATCTCGATTCCTATCTCAAACTATGGACACAGGCACTCGTATTGTCTCACAGTGCTGTCGACGCATAGCTTAGCTAGGTGATTAAGCGTGAGACATCACTGTAATGTCGGTACAAACCGTGTTGTCTTAGTGAGTCTATCCACCATTACCCAAGTACGTGGTAATCTAAAGAAAAACCATAGTAATACGCTCCCATTTCCATTCAGACACTAGCAATGGGTTAAGGAGTCCTTTTGCTTTCATCTAATCTGGTTTAACTTTTGTGACATGATTAAACATCTATCACATAATCAACTATCTCTCGCTTCATCCGTGCCACCAATAAGTCTCATTCAAGGTTTTACACATCTTGGTGCTTCTGGATGCATAGCGTATGAAGCTGTGAGCTTCTTCTAGAATAGCATTCTTAAGCTCACTAACACTCGGAACGCATAGTCTTCCTTGTTTCTCTATGGCTCCGTCTGATCTCATTTAAATTTTGCTTCTTGGCCCTATTTGGACTTTCTAAACATCTTTTGCAAGTTACTATTCTCTGCAATTACAACTGTCTTAGAATCCCTTAGAGTACTTAAAAAAAATGTTGCTCGAATACCACACAAGGCATCCCTAGGAAGTCTTGACTTCCTGCTCAAAGCATCAGCTACCACATTCACCTTACCAAGATGGTATTATATGGTACAATCATAATCTTTAATCAGTTCTAACCATCTTCTCTGTCTCATATTCAACTCCCTTTGATCAAAGATATACTTCAGACTCTTATGATCTGTGTAAATGTGACACCTTTCACCAAACAAATAATGTCTCCAGATCTTCAGTGCTAAAACAATTGCTGCTAACTCAAAATCATGGGTAGGGTAATTACATTCGTGCTTTTTCAATTGCCTTGATGCATAAGCTATTACTTTACCCTCTTACATGAGCACACAACCCAAACCTTGCCTCAAGCATCACGAAGAAATTACATACTCTTTCCTCTGTTACGAGGAAGTGTCGAGAATAAGGGTTGTAACTAATCTCTTTTCAGACTCTTGAAAACTTTGTTCACACTTATCGACCATTCAAACTTAGCATTCTTTCTTGTTATAAGCTGTTAAGGGTAATACTAATCGTGAGAAGTTCTCAACAAATCATCTCGCAGTATCCCGCAAGCCTAGGAAACTCACGTACCTGCTGCGTACTAAAGCTGGTCTCTCCGATTGACTACAACTTTAACTTTATTTGGATCCACACTAACACCATTTCTTTGAGGCAACATGCCCCAAAAACATTACCTGGTTCAACCAAAACTCACATTTGGTGAATTTAGCGTACAACTGTTTATCTCGTAGTGTTTGTAGAATAATACTCATGCGTTCCTCGTGGGCTTTCCTGTCAACTGAGTAAACTAGTATATCATCAATAATTACTATTACAAAGTTATCCAAATACTGGGAAAAACACGCCCATGAGGTCCATGGAAACTACTAGTACCTTGTTAAACCGAATGGCATTACTAAACACTCGTAATGCTCGTACCTCATTATGAATAATGTCTTAGGAATGTCTGATTCTCTGACCTTTAACTTATGATATCCTGATCTTAAATCAATCTTAGAAAACACTGATGCTCCTCAGAATATTTCAAACAAGTCATCTATACGGGGTAGAGGATACTTGTTACGTGATCGTGACTTTGTTTAAGCGTCATCGTAGTCAATGCATAATCTAAGGGTACCATCTTTCTTCTTTACAAATAACACCGAGCTCCCCAAGGCGATACACTAGGTCTTATGTATCCCTTATCAACTAGTTCTTAATCGCATCTTGACTCTCGAGCTCACTTGGAGCCATTCAATACGGGCGCTATGTAATAGGTGCTATTCCTGGTAGCAGTTCAATATTGAACTCAACTTCCCTATCAGGTGGCAACCCTGACAGTTCTACTGGGAAAACATCAAGAAGTTCGTTCATAATAAGAACATTGTCTGGTTTTAGCTTTTCCTCCTGCACCTCTACTACATGTGCAAGAAACGTCATGCAACCTTTCCTCAATAACTTCTGAGCTTTGAATGCTGAAAACAAACTCGTAGGAAATCCATCTCTAAGATTGCATCTCACACCTGCAAGTCTAGTGGAAGAAGATCCACTAACATATTGAGACCTTCTACTAAGACCTCACAATTCTTCATCACTGAATTGACTAGTAACACATCACCAACTAGAGTGTATATAACTAACCTTTTACATAAAGGTTCTAGCTTTCCATTCAACTTAGTCAAGAACATACCAAAGCAAAGAAATGTGTAGCACCTTGTTCTATTAAAAAAGGTGCAGGTACATTTCAAATAGTAATTGTGCCAATAATCATATCTGGTGCATCCTCAGCTTCTTGCTGAGTCATAACCTAGACCTTTCTGTGTTGCCTAGGCCTCCCTACAACTCTCTTTAGTCTAACACCACTGGGTGCCTCTCTTGCAGCCTCACAGAAACTCTCTATTTTGCTTTCTCTGTCTGGGACTCAACTCCCTAGTCCCTGCATGCGGGTGTCCATAGCTGTGGACAATCCCTCTTGACATGTCCTGGTTGTCAGTACTGGTAGCTTGTACCAACACTCACAAGACAATGACCTTGATGATTCTTGCAACAGATCATACATGGAGTTTTCCTTGCTATCATCGGCAATAGACTCTTGCCCTCTTTGCAGTCTTGCTGCTAATCAAACAAACTATTTGGTTCTTTTTAACTCTGCCTCTGATAGGCACTACCCACAATCATCTGCCTCGATGCCTGGCTACTTGGCTACTAGCTTGCTCCTTAAAGTCATATTGACTGAGAAACATTTACTCCAAGTGTGAACCTCCGCTGCTCACGACCTTGGAAACTACTTGTTGCCGAAGCCTCCACAACTAGGCTTCACTATCGACTTCTCTCTCTCTGCTATACTCGCTCAACACGTAGAGCGCTTTCTGTTGAGAGAAGTCACCAACTTAGCAATGGTCATGAATGGGGTATGTATCTCAGGTCGTAATCCTCTTTCAAATCGTCGACACCTGTCGCTCTTAGATGCCACAATCACATCAACATACCGCGACAACTCGGTATATTTTCTCTCATACTCAGCCACTGAGAGTGTATCTTGTTTTAGTTCTAAAAATTCATCCCTCTTTGCCTCTCAGGACGTGCTAGGGTAATATTTATTTTCAAATATACTTCTAAAAGTTTGCCAGTGTGAAGTACGTGCATCACTACAACTGGCTAACATCAATTTCTATCATCCTTCTGCTTCCTTTAGCAGCAAGAATGTGGCCAACTTAGCATTTTGCTCTTCAGAGCAACTCATAACATCAAAACATTTATCAGGCTTATTTAGCCAAACCTCAGCTTCAACTGGATCTTTGGAACCCTCAAATACTGTGGCTCCTAATTCCTTTTAGGTGATCTATTCTATATGTCTTATCTGGATTACTTAGCCCTGCTCCCTATGGCTTACCTACCTCCTGTGAGGAATTAACACACTGCTTAATTCTGGCCCCCATCTGAACTCTCGGGGCACTAGATCTCCACTGGGATTGATCTTGGGTAGGATCCTGCGCCCCGCCCCGATCTTGCTCGCATCGTGCGCTAGTACGTGGTGGCATGACTTCTATAACATATTAACATACTAGACATGTAATGAGTACTCAACTCAAATGCACAATTCTAGACTTGTGTTCACATTCTAGTCCCGACTAGACTTACTCTTGTCCTTGCTTGGACCATGCTCTACTAGTTCTATTGAACTAACTCAATAACTTGCTATTTACTTTTCAGGTTTCTTCCAGAGCTAACTTGCTCTCTCTCATTCCCATGGAGCTAATCGCTCACGATACCAAGTTGTCACACCCTCCCGAACCACTCGCTAACTTAGCCCGGGTGCGACATGAAGCCAACAGACATTGTTACCTCTTAACAATACTGCTTGACACTACTTTACTCGAAAACAAACTATGTTCGCATATGGAACACTTTAAACTTAACACAATGTGAACTGGACATCTCTAAGACGTACATGAGGAGAAACTCTTCTTAAGTCTCTCACGGAAACTAAAAGCGAGCAAGAACATCAGAACCACAAGCACCCAAACCACTAATTAGGCAACCACAACCTCTAAAGCACATACGACTATAACAACATAGTTTTCTTAAAATAATTTACAAACATATGGACTTGCTAAACTGCACCAACCACGTACAACATATCAAACATGAGAAGCTTTCACAGACTATGGAAGGTTATCGAGCACCGGAGCTCGATCTCTACCAAAAGTGGAAAAACATCGAAAGAATGAGCTATAAAGCTCATGAGTGACTTGAGTTTAAAAGAAAGCTATTAACTCGTAAATCATATCACCGCCATCTATGAGCATATGCATCCGTAATCAAGCGTTAAAAGTAATCGTGTAATCATTATTGCTTTTCTTGAAAACTAGCAAGACACGTTAAAATCTCGTAAGACATGTAAATGATATAAACTCTTTTTAAAACATGTCACAATCCACGTTGTGTAGGGCACGCCCAAGACACCAACGTTTATTCTACGATGTAGTGGGGCCCGCCCAAAGACTCCCATCGTCTTTGTCGTGAGTGGGGCCCGCCCAAACACCCACGATGGCAGGCTGTTGTCACGAGTACACTCAATGTCGACAGCAGAATAAGACCTGTGTGCACACGGTGCACCATAAAACCTCGGGCTCAATATCTCGAGAAATTCACATGAAAACATTTGAACATGCCCGCTATCTATCTTTCTTTCATAAACTCAAGCTTACTCAGCTTGTTCGTAAAATTGGAAAACTTTAAAACATACTTGCTAGTACATGCTTGCTTGAAATCATAACATTTCCATAAATTTTGGCAACCATTGAAAATATGCTCATGTATAAACTTTATAAAGACTTTTAGGGTCACAATGAACACTTGAAACATTTCTCTAGGAAAACATGAATACTCATAAACATGTGTTCAAAAGAAAGCATAAATGCATTGAAACTTTATTCTAGCAAAACTTGCATTTCTTGAACATAATTCAAACATATATACACTTTTGAAGTTCCTTTTATCACTCACAGTGTTAGAACTAGAGTCTTGACCCGTACACTCGACTTATTTGCTCTTGGCCTGTCAAATAAACCAAATTCAACCATTAGAACCTCGAGCTCATGCTTTTTAACCTTAAACTTACAAGAAAACACATTTTCTAAAATTCCAGCATTTAACAGATTTTATGCCCTGTATTCAGATACTCATAACTTCTTCATTACTTATCCAAAAATAATGTACTTTATACCAAACTCTTCCTTTTTGTACCCTCTAAAACTCGTATGAAGACATGAAAATGAGATTCCCAATAGATTGGTTCAGAAATACCTCGAAGTCTTCTTTCCCAGGAACCAACTTCTGCTATTCCAGATTCGATTTTCTGCTGCAACCCGAAACTTGACCTGCTATTTACAACAACGTCCAGTCATTTTCTATTCACGATTTCTTCATGAAAGTTGTAGGAAATTCAATAAGATTTCCAACCATACCTATTATAGCTTCTGATTCCAATTCGACAGGTCAGTACAACCAAAACATCAGAGACTTCTCGGATTTGACAGTAAATTCTGTGTTCTGTCTTCCTCTTCATAAATCAGTAGCTTAAGGTCCGAATTTGCTCGAGAATCCTACACGAATTTTGTTCCAATATGAGTTAACTTGCACGAAACAAAATTTCAGCTCTTACCTCTTTCTGTGGAGCTCGAGATGAACCAAATAGCAGAACATGGCAGAGTGATTACCTTGCTGTTCTACTAATTTGCTTGAGTTCTCTCCTCTCTCTCTTCGCAATTTCCAATTTGAAACCACCTTCTTCTTCTTCCTTTAAGCTTCTCCCACGAAACCCTTACCTTTCATTTGATAAAATGAAGAAGAAGATCGATAGAACTTTGTTTTTAAGAAGGAACTTAGGTGGGGTCCCACCATCCACCATCCTTTCTTTGTTCTTCTTTCTTTTTCCTTTTCTTTTCTTTTCCTTTCTTTTCTTTTCTTTCCTTTTCTTTCCTTTTCTTTTCTAAACATAACAAACTTAGTATATTAAACATTGTTTCATTTCCTTTTCTTCTTTTGTCTTAAAAGCAATCCAAACCAAAATGGTTTAAACTTTCCTTCCTTGTTTTCCTTTTGCCTTTCACTTCATTTCTTTCCTTTTTAAAACAAGAAAAATCAAGTTTTAAGCATTCATTTCTTCCTTTCTTTTGTTGTTTGATAATAAGGAGGTTCCAAAGAAAGATCTCGGGTTTACATGATGCATGAAAATGCTTAAACTAAGGTGAGATTTCTAAAATATAAGCATACACTATGCATGGCAATAATTACACAACAAATGCATAATTAAAATAGCAAAAATTAGATAAATTTTGGCACCCTAGAAATAATTTTAATTAATATAATCTAGTTATATTAATTAAAATTAAATTTATTAAATATAAAACATTTTTATAATTAAATATATTAATAAAAATTCGTTTTCGGCCCGTTGCTCCTCGCGTGAAACGACTTCGGCGTTGCAACGCTGATAGTAGCGTTGCAACTCGCTTTCTCGTCTTTCGACGAGCGCGTTGTTAACGCCACAACGGTAGCGCTGCCGTAGAGTGGCGTAGTAACGCCGACGGCGGCGGTAACGCCATTCACATAACAACCATTAGAATCTCCATTCCTTGCTCGTTTTCGCTCCGATCTTCTCAGCAACCGCTTTGGCTCGATCGACACAGACTTGCAGACTCGATTTACAATTAAATTTGCCCGAAACACTCGGCCCTTACATTGAACATTTCAATGGAAATTGTAAATCTAAGTGCCACAATTGAAAACATCTAATTTTGCAAAAACCGTTCATGCATCTCATGCACAAAACAGTAAATCCCACCTTATTCTTGAAAATTCCAGAAGATAAATGAAAAACGGAACTTTGCTCTGATACCAATTGAAGGGAATCGAAGTCCCCATTGCGAAGCGATTGCGAATCGGGCGCTCTTGATTTAGTTACAATGGAAAATTCAAGAACCTAAACATAAATTAAGCATATAATAAAAGTATGGACAACAAGTATATACCTTTGAAGAATCTTTCTTCAAGTGCTCCTCTCTCCACGGTCATGATCTCAGCAACAAGAACTCGTACGAACACCGACACCACCACTGGATCGTCTCTGTTGTTCTCTAGGTGAGGGAGGAAGGTGGGTTCCCTTTAGGACTGGTGAGGTGTTTTGTGAGAAAGATTTGTGTTTTGGAACCCTTCCAACAACACAACAAGGAGGTTAGGAATACTATTTCTCAAGTCTTGACCTAGTTGCATCTCATCCAACTATATATAGGGGAATGGTATGGAAATGACCATTCTACCCCTCCTTTAATCTCTCTTTAGTATATAGTTTATATATGAATCTAATTCACTTTACAGCTATATATTCTATCAATTACATCATATATAATTGATATAACTCCTCATCTATGAAATTGAACACTTCAATTTCTCTCTTAACTTTCTACCCTCAACATTACCATGCTGAGCCAACGGAGGGATCTAATGGACCGACGGATCATGAGCACAAATTATCTGAGATTAACTGATCAAACTCTTTGATCCAGTTAATCAATATTCATTAACTACAAGTCACACAACTATAGGCTTGTAGTTGCACTCTCCTCACTGTAGATATTATTCTGTCCATTGATATAGTCATTACCCATGAGTTGATCCTTCACAGGTTGTTCGTAATCACAGTTGGGTCAAATTACCGTTTTACCCCCGTGATTACCTCTTTGCTTTTTAAGCACCATTGATCCTCTAATGAACAACAAGTCTAACGTCCTACCTTAGATTCATACCCTCATAGAGGGCGGGGCCCCGTTGTTCAAGACCTGGAGTCAGTTCTTAAGGGAACGACCTATCTGATTCCTCATTAGAGGAATGAATGAATTCCATCTGGCACAGTTAAGTTCCCAGCTACCAACGAGATTCTGTCCCTGAGAAGGTAGGCTTATTGAGTCGGCTACAGGCCACTCTCACCCATACTAGTCTAAGGACAAACCCCTATAAGCAGGAGTCCTTAACTTGCTCAAGATTCAGGTCAAGTCACTAATGACCATCTATAAATTACTAGTCTTATCCTGTTAACGTTGTTATACTTGTTTGACTAATAATTTGCGATCAAGTCTTGTATGAACTCTTCATACAGGATGCCCCAACTCGCATGTCAACTACATGAATGGATTACCTCATCTGTACTAATTACAAAGTGGGTCGCATCCATGGTGTTATTAGAATGAGGTTTCCAACCTTATTCTTATACCATAGACTATTTAGGTTATAATCTTGAAGTCAACCCAAATAGTGTCCACTACACTGATTGCAAGATAGTTGTTATAACCTTGGAGCATACTTTATTGGATTTATAAAAGCAAGACTGTAATCTTATAAAAAAAATAACACTTTATTGAATTGATCAAAATTACACAGGTTTAGGACATAAATCCCAACATACTTACCCTAGCAATGATCTTAAGCTAGCAACAGTTGTTTTACCATCGAAGATCTAGAGGTATTATTTATTCGGTGTGAGGTGCCACATTTTCCTCGATCATGAGAGTCTGAAATATATCTTTGATCAGAAAGATTTGCATATGAGACAGAGATGAAGGATACACTTTATTAAAGATAAATATTGTATCATATAATACCATCCATGTAAGGCGAGCGTAGTAGCAGATGCATTAAGTAGGATGTTGAGACTTCCTAGGGATGCTTTGTATGGTATTCGAGCATCCTTTTTAACTACGCTAAGGGATTCTAAGGTGGTTGTGACTGCAGAGAATTCAGGGAGCCTCTTAGCTCAATTTCAGGTCAGGTCTTCGCTCGTAGCAGATATTGTGAGAAGATAACCAGAGGATAGTATGTTGGAGAAGATGTTTGGAAACTCCAAACAGGGCCTAGAGTTAGAATTTAAGGTGGGAGCAGACAAAGCCATAGTTAAGCAGGGAAGACTATGCAATCCGAGTATTAGTTAACTTAAAGATGCTATACTATAAGAAACTCATAGTTCAACTTACGTTATGCATCCGGAAAGCACCAAGATGAACACAACTAGGAAGAAGACGTATTGGTGATGTTGTATGAAGCGCGAGATAGCTTAATATGTTAATAGATGTTTGATCTACCAACAGGTTAAACCAGTTAGACAAAGAGCATGAGGAGTCCTTAATCCATTGCCAGTACGTGAGTTGAAATGGGAGCATATCACTATGGATTTTCGGTTTGGATTACCACGTACTTTTTTGTGGACATGATGATATTTGGGTAGTAGTGGATAGACTCACTAAAACAACACGGTTTATACCGATTAAAGCGACGTCTACACTTGATTACCTTGCTAAGCTATACGTCGAAAGGATTGTCAGTAAATACAGAGTGTTAGGGTCCAAAGTTTCAGATAGGGATCCGAGATTTACGTGTAAGGTTTGGCCTAGTTTACCGAAAGCTATGTGGACAAACATGAATTTCAGTACAACTTTCCACCCTCGGATAAATGGTCAGTGCGAGAGGACAACCCAGACCTTAAAGGACATGTTGAGAGCATGTGTCCTCCAGTTTAAGGGATGTATGGATACCCACTTATCACTTGTGGAGTTCGATTATAATAAAGGCTGTCAATCTAGTATCGACATGGCACCGTTTAAGTCTCTGTATGGAGGACCATGTAGAACTCCCGTGGGTTGGAATGAGGGAGCGAAAGCTAATCGGTGTTGAGTTTGTACAAGTTACGACAATTAAAGTGATTAGAGAGAATCTTAATGTAGATGTTATCGTCAAGATTGTCGTTCAGAACAACCGTCATGACATCCCTTTGCTGACATACATTTGCCATACTTCGTAGTCATAATATGCAACAATACCCAGAAGGATCCGTATAGACTTAATCATGGCAACAGGAGAAAAGGTTTCCTCATAGTCAACCCCTTGTCGCTGGGTATAACCCTTTGCCACGAGTCTAGCTTTGAAGATCTGCATCTTCCCATCTACACCACGTTTTCTCTTGTAGATCCATTTACAACCTATGGGCTTAACCCTATTAGGTTGATCCATAAGATCCCAAACAGAATTGAATGTCATCCATTTACACCTTCTCGTTTGGTATCCATTCGTTTTTGTCAATGTCAACCATTGCTTAATCATATGACAATGGGTCCTCGCAGTCATTACTAGAAGTAAAAACTTGGGTTTCAGTCAAACCCATGTAACGCTCAGGTTGTATAACAACTCTCCCACTACGTCAAGGCTCTCTCAAATGTTGAGATGGAAAACTTTGACTAGACGTGCTAGGGTCAACAACCTTTGTTTGTTTCTTAGCTTTGTTAGTGACTTTTACTAACACACTGTCTAACTCTTTTAACACGATTTTACTTTTAGGCTTGTGATCCCTGATGTGGTCTTATTCTGGAAAACTAGAATTTTTCGGCACAAGCACCCTTTTTCTTTAGGATAAAAAAGTAGACCACATCTCCGTTCTCTAGGGTAGCCCACAAACAGCCATAATTTTGAACGAGGTTCAAATTTCGGTGGATTTTTCACTAGCACATGGGTTCGACATAAACGACCTTAATGTCCTTTCCAGAGTTCGTAAGGTGTTTCAGGAACACTTTTTGAATGAACATTGTTCAAAATGTATACTGCAGTCTCCACTGCATAACCCAAAACGACTTAGTGAGATGAGCATAACTCATCATCGATCGAACCATGTCTAACAGGGTTCTATTTCTCCTTTCTGATACACCGTTTTGTTGTGGCATACCAGGTGATGAGAGTTGGGACGTTATTTCATGGTCTATCATATAGTCCTGGAATTCATGATCCATTTACTCTCAACCTCGATTAGATCAAAATGTTTGATGGATTTACCTAAAAGGTTTTCAACCTCGGTTTTATATTCCTTGAACTTTTCAAGTGCCTCAGATTTTTTCTGCATTAGGTAAATGTATCCAAATCTCGAATAGTTAGCTATAAAATAGATGAAATATTCATACCCACCTTGGGCTTTAACACTTATCGAACCACAAAGGTCTGAGTGTACAAGCTCCAAGGTTTTATTGGCTCTATAACCTTTTCCACTAAAAGGTCGTTTGGTCATTTTTCCTTCAAGGCATGATTCGCATACTGATAAAGAATTTTCTTCTAACTCGTTTAGAAGTCCATTATTCACCAATCGCTAAATCCTATTTAGGTTTATATGATCAAATCTTAGTTGCCAAAGATAGACATTTTTTTTAGGAGATACTTTTTGCTTTTTATTAGTTCGCGTATTTGTTGTTCTAAATAATTCACTGTTCAAAACCATGTTAATTGAATTAGTCCTTAAAACATTCAAATTATTTACAAGTAGTGGTACACAATTCTAAATCTTTCAATGAAATAAACGCTTTTCTTGAATTGTTACGAAATTAAAATACATTGACTAAATAGGCAAGAAACAAAAATAAGGTTTCTAGCAAACCCTTGAACTAAATACACGTTATCTTAAAACAATATTTTCTTGCCAAATAGTAGCTCCACCGTGCCCACCGCTGCAACTGATACAACATCTCCATTTCCAAGTTTGAATGTTATCTCCCCTTTTTGCAGCTGCTTTCAGGAACTAGTTTCCTAAAAAAAGGAGAAAACGTGGTTACTGGCCCCTGAATCCAATATCAGGTAGAGTTACCATTGCCCACTAAACATGTTTCAACACAAAGCAAATCAATTTACCTTATTTCTTCTTATCGGCTAGGTATTTGCGGCAGTTTCGCTTTCATGGCCCATCTACATTGCAGTACAAACATTTTCCTTTTTCTACAGCGTCATTGACGTTCTTGCCCTTCTGGGCGGCAGCGCGGTCAGCTTGTTTCTCTTTGGCTACATTTTTCATATTCTTCTTCTCCCCTTTCGTGCCTTAAAAGAATGAGGCTACAGATTTGGTCCCCGATGACGAACTGGACTAAAAAGCTAGTTGGGCAATATTTGTCTCACCCTCCTGTCTCCTGACTTTCATCAAAGAGTGGAGGGTTTGTAGCTCATTGAGCAAACTTGTTAAGGTGTACCTAGGCTTGTTCATAATTGCATTGCTATGGAATTTCAGGAAAATATATGGTACAGTTTAAAAAATGAAGCTGACCTGGCTCGACTCATCGATAAATTCACCATTCATCTCTGCCACGTTGAAGTGGACCATCATGTCGAGAACATATTCCCTAACAGGCGCCCCCTCCTTCATTCTTGCATTGAAAATGTGTTTGATCGCATTGTGCTTGACCTGAAATGACTGTTGTCCAAACATGTCTTGCAGCGATGCCATGATCTCCTTGGCAATGGCCATGCTCTCATGCTTCTTAACGAATATATCAGATATACATGCTAAGATGTTGTTGCATAAAATTTTAATATAATACTCAAGTGTACGGGTCAAGTTTAAGTATTGTGATTTTTTATTTGTTTCTCTTAAACTTCTAGATCATTCTCATGCAAGACTTCTAAAAGTTTTGACAACTTTGCTCTAATCTAAGCTTTTCTCTCGAGTCCACTTAAACAAACAATATCAAAGAATTAAAGAACGTATTGTCGAAAATAAACAATAAAACATAATTCAATACATAAGTAAACAAGTCTTAAACAAGCAAATCAAATCCTAACTACAAATTTCAGCCACTTGAAATCACAATAAAACCAAACTAAAAGTGTACAAAACGTCTTAGAACGATGCTACAATCAGAAAGAAAGAGGAAATAAATCTATGTGTCGATGTCGGTCCTTCGTCCCCGAGCTCCCTTCTGATTCTCGAACCTCCACGAATGTTGTAGGTCCCACGAAATGCTCACTTTTCTCTTCTTACAAGGAGTATTTCGAAATTAGGGTGCAAGGACAATCAAATTTGGGTCCCTTTGCAAGATGGCAGAATGTTCTATTTATAAAGTTTCTCGGTACAATGTTGCAACGCTCTGCATTGCCTTGCAACGCCATCACCTATGGTCTACTAGCTTGAAATGATCCTTTTAATTCTAATCGATGTTATTTTGAGCTCCAAAAAGCCTTGATTTGATCTCGAGTGATCCATAACGTCTCCAAATGTCCCATTTAAGCTCTTAACCTGAAATTCAATGGTTAACACACATAAAAGACCTGAAATTATCATAAAACTAGTAATAATTAAGCCTCAAGATAACACATTTTGTGTGCTATAAAATACCCCGAAACTTTAACTTTTGCTAGTCCCGAGCAAAAACATAATTAAACATGAGATTGTTCTTACACATACATCTGACTTAGGCCTCAAAGATTTAAAAGAAAATTTTGGCAATAACATGAAACACTCAATTAGAATACTTCAATGAGATATTTAAAACTCTTCCCGAGTATTCCTATGTGTGTGTGTGATTAACACATTTTTATTCATTTTTTCTATGCCCGGATAAAATTTATTAGGCTCTCCATTTAACATCCCCCTACACTGGTCATAATTACTAATCCTTGAGCCTCCCCCCAGTCATGAAATAAATAACTCTACTCAACACTTAATCACTTTTTATCACTTTTTTCTATTTTCTTCTTTCTTTTTTTTTTTTTATGCAAAGACACTAGCTTTCACACATCCACTGCAGGGACCCTTACCCAGAGCACTCGGTCAATGAGTGGCCTAACTGATCATTGTGAAGGTATCTCTTTTTGTTCTCCAAATTTTTTTTTAACAAACAAATAACAAAAACAAACGACTCTTCCAAATGATACAAATATTATAAAGATCATGCACTTCATATTTTCATTCACCCTATCCTGCAGTTTAACTCTTGGATCATCTTTTAGACCTATGGAGATGACATCAAACATCTAAGCCTAATAACTTTGTTCGAAGCATTTCAAAACTATAGGAACATAGTCTATGTGCAGAATAGTGTAGGAAAAGCTCAAGAATTTTTTTTAAATTAACTCAAATTCATATCATGCTCTCAAGTTTCAGCAGAGTCACAAGAATTTTCAATTAATTCTCATCCTAGGCTATTATGATCATACTTATGCAAAAGATGAATCAACAATTCAACATATACTCAAGACATCACAACATATCAATAACATCCCACCCCCAAACATAAACTAAACATTGTCAACAATGTATGCAAAATAAGCTCAAATAGTAAGAAGGGTAAGAGTGAACAATATTGTCCTAATTAAAAGCTATGATTCCCTTACCTTTAACTGATGGTATCCTGATCTCAAATCAATCTTAGAAAACACTGATGCTCCTCGTAACTGGTCAAACAAGTCATCAATACGGGGTAAAGGATACTTGTTACGTATCGTGACTTTGTTTAACTGTCTGTAATCAATGCATAATCTAAGGGTACCATCTTTCTTCTTTACAAATAACATGGAGCTCCCTGTGGTGATACACTAGGTCCGATGTATCCCTTATCAACTAGTTCTTGTAATTGCATCTTCAGCTCTTTGAGCTCACTTGGAGCCATTCTATACGGCGCCTGCGAAATAGGTGTTGTTCCTGGTAGCAATTCAATAGTGAACTCTACCTTCCTATCAGGTGGCAACCACAGACAGATCTCTTTGGAAAACATCTAGAAATTCGTTCACAACAAGAACATCTTACGGTTTTAACTTTTCTTCCTGCACCTCCATTACGTGAGCAAGAAACGTCGTGCATCCTTTTCTCAACAACTTCGAGCGAGCTTTGAATGCTGAAATCAAACTCGTAGAAATAATCTTCTTTTCACCCCTGAAAATCACTTCAGCCAACCCTGGTTTTCTAAAAACAACTTCCTTTTTATGGCAATCCATGGAAGCATAATGAGTGAATAAGAAATTCATCCCTAAGATTGCATCTAACATCTGCAACTCTAGTGGAAGAAGATCCACTAACATATTGAGACTTTCTACTAAGACCTCACAATCTCGCAACACTGAATTGACTAGTAAAGCATTACCAACTGGAGTGTATATAACTAACTCCTCAAATAAAGGCTCTAGCTTTCTACTAAGCTTAGTTAGGAATATACTGGAAACAAAGGAATGCGTAGCACTGGATCTATCAAAACACATCTTTGGTACATTACAAATAGAATCGTACCGGTAATCACATCCGTGCATCCTCCGCTTCTCTTTGAGTCATAGCGTAGACCTTTCCCTGTTGCCTAGGTTTCCCTACAACTCCTTTCTGTTTTGCACCACTGGTGCCCTCTCCTGCAGCTACTGGAACTCTCGGCTGCTCAACTGTCTTGGACCCAACTCCTCTGGTCCCTACGTGCGGCGGCCGCTCTAAGCTATGGACAATCCTCTTGAAATGCCCCGCCGCCACACTAGTAACACACACCGACACCAACAAGACATTGGCCTCGATGATTCTTGCCACAATTTGCACATGGAGTTCTCCTCTTTGCAGACCGGCAACAGACTCTGCATTTGTCCGTGGTCTTCTTTGTGGATTTGGCGATCGACTAGGTGCTCTTTGACTCTCGCCTCGATAAGCACCACTAACATTCATCCGCCTCGATATCGGCGCGCCACTCGATTCTTAAAGTCCCGACGACTTGAAACATTTACTCGTGTGTGAATCTTACGCTGTTCGCGACCGAAAACTACTTGTCGTTGAAGGCCCACGAGTTGGCTCCACTACTGACTGCGCCTCTGCTATACTCTACTCAACACGTAGAGCAGTCTCTACCAGCTGTGAGAAGTCAGTCCACTTAGCAATGACTGTGATTGGGGTACGTATCTCAGGTCGTAACCCTCTCTCAAATCGTCGACACCTGTCACTCTCGAGATGCCACAATAACATCAAAGATACCGTGATAGCTCGGTATACCTTCTCTCGTGACTCACCACCGATAGTGACCCTTGCTTTAATTCTAAAAATTCATCTCTTTGCTTCATGCAGTATGTGCGAGGGTAATATTTATCTTCAAATATTCCTCTCGAAAGTTTGCCGATCTAAAGTGCGTGCATCACTTCGTCGCTAAAATTGACTTCCACCATCCCTCTGCTTCTTTCTCTAGCAGGAATGTGGCTACCTTGACTTTACGCTCTTCAGGGCAGCTCATCACATCAAAACATTTCTCAAGTTTATTCAGCCACACCTCGGCGTCAGCTGGATCTGTGGAACCCTCAAACACTGTGGCTCCCAATTTCTTCAGACGTTATATTCCATACGCCTTTTCTGGATCACTTGGCCTCGCTCTCTTGCTTGCTCGCCTACCTCCCGTGAGGAAATGACATGTCTGCGATCTCTCGGCCGGTTTGGACTCTCGGGGCACTAGATCCCCTCTCAGATTGGCCTTGGGTAGGATCTCGCATCCCCGCCACGATCTACCTCGTCGTCCCCGCTAGTACGTGGTGGCATGACTCCTATAACATAACAACATATTAGACAAGCTATGGATACTTAACTCAAATACACAATAGTAAACTTATATTCATATTTTAGCCCTAACTGGACTTGCTCTTACCCTTACTTGAACCATACTCTACTAGTTCAATCTGAACTAACTCAATAACTTGTTATGACTTTTACTTTATTCTCAGAGCTAACTTGCCCTCTCTCGTTCCCATGGAGCTAATCGCACGACCAAGTTGTCACACCCCTTCCGAACTACCGCTAACTCACTCGAAAAGGCGGCGTGAAGCCAATGCAGACATTGTTTATCTCTTAACAATACCTATTGACCCTGATACACCTGATAAACATACTATGTTCGAAAATGGAACACTTAAACATGACATAGCGGAAACTAGACAACTATTAAACATATACAAGGAGAAACCATTCACAAGTCTCTCGTGGAAACTAAAAGTCTAGTGCATTAGAAACAACACAAGACAAACCATTGTTTATACAACCTCTAATGTACAAACAACTATAACACCAAAGTCCTCTCAAAATAATTTACAAACATAGAGACTTGCTAGACAAAACCAGCCACGTACAAAGTATTTAACTTATGAAACTTCAGCAGACTATGGCAGTAACTCAGGTGCCAGGAGCTCGTTCTCTACCTGAAAAGTTGAAAACATAGGAAGAATGAGCTATGAACCTCAGTGAGTGACTGTGTTTAATATCTATAACTTGTAAAACATGTGACCTGAAAACTATGAGCATATGCATTTGTATTTAATCATTGAAAGTAAACGTAGAATCATAATAGACTTTCAGAAAACCAACAAGTATATCATCAAAATCTCGTAAGGCATGTAAATGAGATAAACTCTTTTAAAAACATTTCACAATCCACGTTGTGTAGGCACGCACCAAAGATACAACCAACGTTTACTCTACGATGTAGTGGGGCCCGCCCGGCACTCCCATCGTCTTTGTCGTAGTGGGGCCCGCCCAAAGACTCACGGCAATGGCTGTTGTCACGAGTACACTCAACGTCGACAACGAGAATAAGACACTGTGTGCACACGGTACCATAAAGCCTCGGGCTCAATATCTCGTAAAATCACATGAAAACATTTGAACATGCCTGCTTATCTTTTCTTTCATAAAACTCAAGCTTACTCAACTTGTTCATAAAACTGGAAATCTTTAAAACATACTTGCTAGTACATGCTTGCTTGAAATCATAACATTACCATAAACTTTGCAACCATTGGACATATGCTCATGTATAAACTTTATAAAGACTTTTGGGGTCACAATGAACACTTGAAACATTTGTAGGAAAACATGAATACTCATAAACATGTATTCAAAGGAAAGCATAATGCATTGAAAACTTTATTCTAGCAAAACTTGCATTTCATGAACATAATTCAAGCATATATACACTTTTGATGTTCGTTTTATCACTCACAGTGTTTGAACTAGAATCTTAGCCCGTACACTCGACCTATTTGCTCTTCGTCTGTCAAACAAACCAAATTCATGTATTAGAACCTCGAGCTCATGGTTTTTAACCTTAAAACTACAAGAAAACACACTTTCAAAAAATCCAGCATTTTCAGATTTTCTGCCCTGTTTTCAGACAGCTATAACTTCTTCATTACTTATCCAAAAAGAATGTACTTTATACCAAACTCTTCCTTTTGGAACCCTCTAAAACTCTTATGAAGACATGAAAATGAGATTCCTAACGTATTGGTTAGAAAATACCCAGTAGCTTAACCCCTAAATTGATCCTGCTGCTGTTCTAGATTTCACTTCCTGCTGCAACCCGAAACTTAACCTGATGATTACAACATCTTCCAGTCATTTTCTTCTCACGATTCCTTCACGAAACATGTAGGAAATTGAATAATCTTTCGAACCATACCAATTAGAGCTTCTAACTCCAAGTATACAGATCCGAACAACCAAAACATCAGAGACCTATCGGATTTGACAGCAAATTTTTGTCTTCCGCCTTCCTCTTAACAAAACAGCAACTTAACATACGAATTTGCTCGAGCTTCCTTCATAAACTTTGTTTAAAAATGAGTTAGATTTCAAGAAACTACGCCTCAGCCCTTACCACTTCCTGTGGAGCTCGAGAAGATCAAAACATCAGGACTGGTCTGAATTGATCAACTTGCTGCAATAAAGAATCCCCTTGAGTTTTCCTCTTTTCTTCTGCAACTCCAGCTCAAAATCACCAAAAATGGCCTCCTTCTTCTTCCTTTCTCCTTCAACCACGAAGCTTCAGCCTTAGTTTGTGATGAAAGAGAAGAAAATGGAGAGAAAACCCTTTTAAAACAATAACAATCGGTGGAAAAGGTGTTGTTTTGTCTTTTTCCCTTTTCTCTTTTTGCTTTTTCTTTTTCTTTTTCCTTTTCTTTTTCTTTCCTTTATCCCTTTCTTCCATTTCTTTTCTTTTCTTTTCAAAACAAAGCAAAACTTAACATATAAAACATTTGTTTCATTTCCTTTTCTTCTTTTGTCTTTAAAAGCAAACGAAACCAAAATTGTTTAAATTTTCTTTCCTTCTTTTCCTTTTGCCTTTCACTTCATTTCTTTTCTTTTGAAATCATGGGAAACCAAGATTTAAACATTCATTTCTTCTTTCTTTTTGTTGTTTGTTAATAAGGAAGTTCCAAAGAAAGATCTCGGGTTTACAAGTAGTCTGTTGTGTTATGTTTAAAGTGTTTCTTATACAAGTATAGTATGCTTATCAGGTAAAACAGGGTCAACAAGTATCGTTAGAGAGGTGAACGATGTCTGTTGGCTTCATGTCGTCTGTCGGGCTAAGTTAGCAGGTAGTTTAGGAGGGGGGGTGAAAAAAACACATACACATTTTAAGAAGAAAAATGAAGTAAAATAGAGAACTAACACATAAACTTAGGTTGCCTACCAAGAAGCGCTTCTTTAACGTATTTAACTAGACTATAACTTAAGATTGACATCAAGGCACGTAAAACTGCACATATTTCATCGCACCCTTCTTGCTTGTATCGATATAGCGTTCTAAGTCTAAAAAGGCTATGTTGTTTTTCCTGAGTACCTGAAGGGAAATTATTTTTGATATTTTTGTTTATTGAAATAAAAGAACAAAAATCAAAATAAGTCTTGTGAGTATAGGACAAATGGTTATGAAGATTAAAGGAAGTTTCTGGAGATAAAAAGGGAAAAGACTTTTCACTCTCGAAATCTATCACCTGATTCCTCCATGGAAGTGATTGTATTACCATCGTCTAACTCACAACCCTAATTTTGGTTTGTTTATGTCTCCTCTAACCCATCCTCACTATCATATGAATAAGTCCTCCTAGGTTGCTCTTCCTAAGTGGTAAGAATAAAAATTTGTCCCTGTAAGGCTTTAAGGGAATTTACGAATTGATTGAGATAATGAGTTCTTTCATGGACTATTTCCCAAAGTTCTACCACTTTAGCTTCTAACCTATCCAACCTTTATAGTTGAGCTTGTGTTGTGATTTTTGACGGTTGAAGCTCCAACCCATGTGAATTAGAAGATAGTTGGAGGGTAGGAGAAATGTTTTAATTTAGATGTGTTTTTGTCTCTTTAAACAGACTATTGATTTTTTTTTTAAAGTCTCGTAGCGTTGTTATGTTGCTGAAATTTCAGCGCGAATGACGTGTCTCAAATAACACCCCTATATATGTTTCTCTGAAAAATCAGGGTCATTAAAATTTCTTTCAATTTTCATTAAATTCTTAAAATCTACTTGACATAATCATTTCAATATAAATATTATAGACATTTTAAATATAATATTTCAAATTAAACCGTTATACTGTAATAAAGTCACAATAATTAAAGCCTCATATATTTTAATAATTTTTCTCATACTTCATGCTAGGATTGACATTTCCACATATATTTACATTTAAATATTTTCTTAGTTTTTACCTATGAAGATTAAAAATGGTCGACTATTGTCAAATTAAGCAATGAGTAAATAATTTCCATCAATTTCAAGGATTTTCATAAATCTTTCGAAAGTTTCTACCATCATTGTCGTTATTGACATCGACATTTACGTTTCGAACATTTGCTAAAACAAACGATAATAAAGTCGTAGAAATAGTTCAATTTATGTGGTACCGAGTTAACAACGAATTTCACATAGAAAACTATAATATTCAATTATTAGAATGTGGTTTAAGCTTTAAATTGTTGATAGATAAAATTAAGAACGTAAAACATCAACATAACCAGATACAAAGACAAGAATGTTTGCCTTCACAAGTTCCAGATATGACATTTTGAAGTTGTGATGCACATAATGCGGCGCATTCTTCATTTACGCATGGTGTGGCATTAGATGACGGTAATGTCCTAGTGCACCTATGTTGTTGCTCTTGTGCATTGCTCACTATCATTTCCTCTCCTACATAACCCACAAAAAAATTTAAGTATTTTCTTTATGGATAACCCATATTCATATGTCTACTAACAACAAACGTCAAAAAGGAAGAATAATCACATGTTAATTTGTGAGAATGTATCTATCATATGAGGTTTGTACTTTTTAAGGTCAATCATATAGACATATGGGGATGCAATTGTTAAGGCATCTTTACCTCCTTGAAGTAATTATACATTAATTGTGACACTAATATTTATATATGTGATGTGATATTTCAAAACAATAGAAATGAAGATGATATTAAAATTTTAAAAATATGTAAAAATATATAAAACGACTCAAGCATTTAGAAAAAAATACATATGTAATAGTCTAAAACGTGTTCATACATAAAACAATAACCAACAAAAATCTTCAAAATTGCAATAAAAACCAAGATAATTACCATTGAAAATGAGGAAAACAAGGAGAATGGCTAAAATGAAGTTTGATTTCATGTTTTTATGCAAATTGTTATTGCGTATTTGTGAGAATTGTTTCTTTTCATTGTAATATAAAAAGACATGAAGAATGATAACTTTGCATTCTTATTTATTATTCACTTTTATTCAATATCTTTTTTTTATGGAAGTCTCTTAATGTAAAATTTTCCATTATCATTGGTGGATGTAATAACTTTCTTCGAGGTAATTACATTTTCCATGTGCATGGATATTTTCCCTTTTTTAGATTAAAAAATAATCAATTTGCTATGGATACATACACACAAAAAGGAAACGCAAATAATGTGCATAAAAAACTTCTTAATTTTATTTGTATGCATAACTGATTATTATGATATAAGTATATTGGTTAAGAAATTTAATTATTTGGAATGTATAAAAATAAAAAGGTTATTCGCAATTGACCCAAAAAAGGTAGATTAAATGTAAAGACATTTGTCTTATGGATGTTATTCCATTTCTGGCTCGGGAATATTTAATGTTAAAACATTCATTGTCTGGAAATTATTCTTTGATAGATGTGATTTTTTTAGACTTCTAAAGGGTTATGAGAATAATAAATTTATCCGATCGAACCTCAAATTATCATGTAATGATAATGCTCGCGGTCATCCACACGAATTAGAATTGTTAGGTTAATTAAGTGCAATAGCAAGTTAAAATTAATATTTTTTTTAGAGAAACAAAACTTTGGAGTGAGATGAACAAATAAAATAAATCCTAAACTAGTATTTACAAAGGTGGCTTCCAAATTTTCAAAAATATAATCGTTTACTAAAGAAAAGCATGAGACTTTAGATAAAGAATTTAATTTAGGCAATAAATCTTTAAGCCAAAAATTACTATGTTATCAACATCCACTCCGAGAACTCATGTATAACTATGAATTAACTTCTCGGCCTATTTTAATTACTAGACACCACATTTCATGATTATCATAGGCGCCTATAATTAGTCTACCCACTCCCACACGATAAATTAAGTGTAGTCAAATGCATCTGTAGTTTTGACGTAAATTTACTCTATCGACCTAAACATAATTTACCATATACGAAATGTAAGAAAGGTTTAAACAATAAAATTCTAATGCATAAAAAATTTAAAAGAAGACTATTAGACTAAGATCGTAGTCCATCACTCATTCTTGGCGTAAAGTCCAAGATCTTCAGCTTTGAGTTTCGTCTTTCGCTCACAAAGACTCTCTTCCAAGAACTAATGCATTGTCGAAATCGAGATTAAAATTTTAGTCTTTCAAAAAACAACTCCATTTTTGTGAATGCACGAACTTCCTTTTTTAGAGTTAAGAAAGCAATCCAATGCTAAGGGTAGTGTTGCAACGTTGTACTTCATTTTCATTAAGCATAAAAAAATTAATATTATGTAGCATTTCAATTCTATGCCCGCGGATCTTAAAACTTTAAAGGTGGTAGCGTGAGGACTTTTATTCTACCTTTTGGAAGGCCTTATCAAACATAAATTTATAAGACTTGGACACATACGTACTATTTATAGAAATTTGCAATGATTAGTGGATGGAGTCACTATAAGGATCGAAGTTCTTAATATTAATTAAATACCATAGTTTCTAAAAACTTTTGATTGGATTTTTGAAAGCTAATAAAAACTAAATTATACTTAAAATTGGAGTTCAATTTTACCGAAACATTTGGTTAATTGTAGACATGAAGTACAAGTATTAAATTGTTTATGAAAATATAAAAAAAATGCAATAATGCTAAGTGAGAATTAGTAAGGTATTATATTGACTCTCTCTACAACAATTCAACACATGAAAAATATAAATAAACTATTCGGTCTACTTTGACAACTAAACAAAAAATTAAAAGGTTATCTAAGGCTTCTAAAATTAACTTAATCATTCATGCAATAGGTTAATGATAGTAAAACATTTATGTATTCTAGTTGAACTTATACTTTCAAGCTAAAAACAAAAAACAAAAAAAGGTTTTGAGAACAACTAGACAATGCATACAACAACTAGTTTCCAACGTGATTCCTCATATAGACTGGAGTCTCCTCCTTAATTCTCTAAATTGATCCTCAAACTTTAAAACAATGCTCTAATCGAAATGAAGGGTTAGGACGGAAGGAATCTTGATCGGTATTGTACAACATAAACGAATTTCGATCGCTAACTCAATTTTGGTTTGGCAAATACAAAAACCAATACATTGCCAAATTAACAATGGATAAGCAATTAGGCATGAAGAGAATGCAGTAAACATGTTAAAAGCATTTATAAACTAAAAAAAATAGTATTTACCTTTGTAGCTTTCCATGCAGCTACACCTTGCTCCTTTGAAAAACACATGAACTGCCCTCCTATTGCAATTAACAGGACACCACCCGTAGTAGTCACTACATATCATCTAAGTTTTTTAGACAGAAGCTTTGGTGGGAAGCTTTGATTTTTAGGAAAGAGGTGAAATTTTCACAGAGTACTTTCATTGTGAATTGTTGTTCTCCAATGCACCCCACCCATCGATCAATTCAGTTCTCCCACTCCATACACATATCGATAGGGAGGGGAGAGTAGCAGAGAAGCATGGAACGTGCCAATTACACATTCATCTATAATTATTTTAAAAATAATTAATTCATCTAATTAAGTAATAATATAATTAAATCAATTAATTATATTAATAAATATAACCTATTCATTTAATTAAATTACATTTAATTAAATTAATTAATTAATTCTTAAATTCACTAATTATATTTAATTTAGGTTATCAATGATTAAATCATATTTAATCATACTCCCTTTAACCTATAGTTTTAATATACATCTATGCACATTAAATTTTAACCTATAGTTTTTAATGTGAATCTCATTCAAATTAAAAAGCAATATTTTAACTCTTTCAAATATTCGGTTCTCTCAAGTAATTTCCTTTGAATCATATGCAAATTAAATTTATATTATAATTTTTCAATATGCATAGAAATGTTATATTATAATGTATCTCCAAACGTCATGCTTATTCCCTAAGAGAATTTGAACATTTCAAATTCCCTCATTTTTTTAATAATCTAAGAATCCTTTATGAGCTACAAAGTGGATCTGATGGACCTACAGATCAAAAGCTCCAATGATACAAGATTATTAGGTTACTCTCATTAACCCCCTAATCAACATTCGTTAACTGCGGGATCACCGCACTAATGTCTAACAGTTGCACTTTTCTCACTGCAGATATATTTTAATGTCCATGTATATTGACCAATAAGAAACAAGTCGATCCTTCACGAATGTTCATAACACCAGTTAGGTAAAATTACTGTTTTACCTATGGATTACATCTTTGACCTTAAGTACTAGTGCTCCTCTAATTAAGAACCTGTTTATGGTCCTACCAATAAAAAGAACTCTCTCTCAGGCAAATGAAAGGGTCAGGCCCTTTATTCAAGTCTTGGATTTTGTGATGTTTGTCCAAATCTCGTTTAGTTTTAAATTTACATTTGGAATTAATAAAAGTTATTTCTTTCATCATTTTGTGTCTCGCATTTATTACATACTTTGCCCAATAAACTAAGCTACAGGGTCATTGAATTTATGAGAGAACTAGAACTTGAACGGTGTGTAGTGGACACACAGGAAGGATCACGCTCGATTAAATGACCCGAACGGTCTGCAGTATATGGATGGGGTTGGAGACCTAAGCCTGGATACACTGTGGATGCGGACCGCTTTGTATTAAGATTCAAACGAGGTAATCTTACTCGTTCATGTGGTTGACATGCGAGTGGGGGCATCCTGTACAATGAGATTGAACAAGACCGGATCGTGAACTATTAGACTTACTGATTAACACCGTTAACAATATGGAGTTATAACTTCGTAGATGACCATTCGTGACTCGACCTGAATCGTGAGCGTGTTACAGGCTCCTGTATATGGGGGTCTATCCTTTGACTAGTACGGGTGAGGGTGGTCACAGTTACTAGTCCAATATGCCTATCTTCTTAGGGACATAACCAATTAGGGAGTCGGGAACTTAATTACGCAAGATGAAATTCACTCATTCTCACATTTACGGAAACTAGAGGGTTTGTTCCCTTAAGTGTTGTCTTTAGGGCTTGGACAACGGGCACTCACCCTCTCACTGCCACGAGAGGGTTGTTGTGTATGGTTGGGTCATTACAACGTTGTTGTTCATTAGAGAAGGAGTGGGGACATAAGGAGCAAGAAGTAGACACAAAAGTAAAATGGTAATTTAACCTAGCAGTGTCTACGAACAACCTGTGAAGGGTCGACTCATGGGCATTGGTTATATCACTGGACACGTAATATCTTACCCTAACGGGATTGCAACTACGGGCATTAGTTTAGTGTTACCGTAGCTAATGAATGTTGATTAACCGGGTCAAAGAGTTTGACGGGTTAATCTCGTATCATTGGAGCTCGTCACAGCAGGTCCATAAGATCCCTCAGTTGGCTCAAACTGGATTAATAGAAGGTTTACAATTTTTGTGTGAATTTGAAGTGTTCAGATTCACTTGAGGGCATTTATGTCATTTATATAAGATATGAATGATATATTATATAGTTTAATGTGAATCAGATTCATAATAAAGTATATGTTAGCCTAATTGTTGAATTAGAGCTAATTTGGAGAAACTGGATTGTGAGATATTAAATTGGATGTCGTTCAATTTAAAAAACAACAATATTACAATTGTGTTTTGTAAAATGAGATATGAGATATCTGATAATATGTGGTGATGCAAATACGATTTGCATAACCTATAGCTGTTGTAAAATGGTAAATAGGTGGAGATCTCAACTCCACCTATCACCATTATAAAACCCTTTTGCAAGAAGGGTTGAAGGCTCTTATTCTTATTGTTTGAAATCTCACCAAAAGAAGAGTTCTCTCCTCTCTCAAATTCTCTCAAAGCTTATCCTCCCTTACAACAAGAAGGATCGCACCGTCCTCCTTCTAACCAAAGAAGAACATCCTTCTAACCAAGTGGAGTGGTCTGATCGTTGTTCGTGTGAGAAGATCGAGAAAAGCACGAAGAGTTCGTGAACTGAAGGAACCTTGAAAAAACGTCTTCAGCAAGAAAGTGCTTGCTGTGATTTCTTTCTTGGAACGCATGTTTAATCTATAATGTGTGATAATTAGTTTTAATAAAATTAATTAGCACAGTTTCACAACGACGATGCGATTGTCTTTCGCTGCACCTGGATTCTCATTCCCTTCCATTGGTATCAGAGCCAAACGTTGGTTCTTGTTGTGCTCTTAGTTTTGTTAAAATTTAGTGAGTATTTCCTTCAATCCAAAAGATGAATGCTGGTTGGTGAAATGGATGTTTTCTGTTTTGGCACTATTTTTAAATATTCATTTTATCTTGATTTGGCCAATGTGAGGGCACATTATTTTGGACATTTTTAATGTAAATCGAGTCTTTAAGTTCGTGTCGTTCGTGGCATGAGATGTTGTTAACAAATTAGAGAGGAAACAGGCAAGAAACGACGAAGAACAGCAAGAAGAGCTTGTTGCTCTGTCGACAGCGTTGAGACATTTTTCATTGGGGTCTAAACGCTGCGTATGCGAGGGAAGCTTAGCTGAAGGACAGTGTTGCAATGCCACTAGCGTGGAGCACGCGGGGCGTGACGCTAGACGCTGCAAGCATAGTGGACGGTTGCAACAAGCAGCGCGCGAGGAACGTGGGTAGTTGTTTCGACGAGGCATCATGCGACGTTTTGTATTTAATTCATAAAATGTAAAATGTATTTATTTTTTGTATTTAATTTATTTTATTAAATAATATTAATATAAATGTTATATTAATGTTATTTAATAAAATATTTGCCCCTAAATGAAAAAACTGGTACATTTTTGCTATTTAATAGTTTTTATGCATGAGATATATGATTTAATTAAATTTTATGTGCATAATGTATGTCATGTAGTTTTAAAATCTCAGTTTAGGTTAAACATATTCATGCATCATTTATATTATAAGTGTTATAATATATAGTTTGCATGGTAGGTTATATTTTAAGTGTTATAATATAATTTAATGCATGTTTTAATTTAATTAAGTATAAGTGCTATAGTTTTTAGATTAAAGTATGCTCATGCATTTTAATTTCATGTGATGAATTATTATGTTATAGTATAGTTATTCATGTGATGAATGATCAAACACTATAACATAAAAATGCATGTAACCTCAGTTAATTTTTAGTTTTAAAGTGTTTAGAACTTGAATAATTAGACTTATGTTTTATAGTTCTAATAAGATTAGAATTAGGAAATCAAAATGTAATCTTTGAATGGTGACTAATAAGTAACTCATTCTAAGGAAGGTTTTGTCTAACGCTGAGCTATTTAAGTTGATGCTTGCAGAAAACCCCTACCTGCAAACTGACTTGGAAGTGAATTCGGTCCGGAGATTTTTAGATTATATTTTTCGTGAGTGTCGTTAATTAAAAGTTGTTTAATTTAGTCACATAGACCTAAGTAATAATATGATTATAAACTTAGGCTAAATACCTGTAACGCCCCAAAACTCCAAGTAACCGTGTTTTGGATTAATTTATTGGAAGAATTAAATTTAATTGGGCATTGGGGCTTTGCAATTTAATTAAAGATTCTTTCAAATGGTGAATTTTGTGTAATTAAAAGACCATTGAATAAATTAATTAGGAATAAGGGCTTTTGTGATTAAAAGAAAGAGAAATTGGCTTTTTGTAAGTTAGGAGTTATTAGGGGCATTGTTGTAAATTGCAATAAGAAGATTAGGGTTTCTTTTACTTCTGCATAGCACGCCTTACAAGGACCTCCTTCTTTCCTCTTCACGTTCACAATCGGCCGTCAGCCCCACCTCGCCGCCGTTCGCCTTTCTGCAGCCACGCCAGTAGTCGAACCGAACGTCTCCAGCCGCAAGACTCAGGCATCTAATCGTCGACGTGCTCCTGCTTTCAGACCACAGTTGTTGCACGTCGTCACCGTCGTCGAAGCCATGGCCATTCGATTTTCGCTCGCCGCCGCGGCCGTGCACGTCGTAAGCGTGAAGTGAAGTCGGTCGAGTCCACACGCCAAGCCTCAGGTCCGTCTTCAACCCCCACTCCTAGTCGTCAGCCGCCGAACGTCGATGACCGTTGCAGGTGGAAGCTTGAAACCGTGTGGATGCGCCGCCGGCTAAGAAGTGTGCCTCTGTCCTACGCCTCGTCAAAATCCATCACAGCATCATCGATTTCTTCCTCAAACGTCCGTCGCCGCCGTTGCCGAGCTGCAGGTTGGAGCCCTCAGTCGCCGAAATCGTGAGCCGCCTTCGTCTCAGCCGATTCGACAGTGAGCCGTTATTGCGCGCAAAGCTTTGGTCGTATGGTTTGGTTCCTTTTTGACCGGTTTTGTTGGAAATAGGACCGGTTCTGAATTGATCGGCTCACGGGCTTTGCAGATCTGGCTTCTACGCTCCGAAAAGCGCAACGACACGCCGCCGCCCCGCCTCCACGCGCCGCCGTCGGTCGGCCACGCGCCGCCACTCGCCGGAGCTGTTTCCGGTCCACCTGTTTTGATCCCCCGAGTTGTTTTCAGCCTCCGGTTGGGTAATTCCACTTGATTATTACTTGATGCTCCAACTAATTGCTATGTAGACTCTAAGTTATGCTTATGTTAATTAATTGAGGAGTTGATGAAATGGAATTAGGGATCTGGCGTATTAAACACGATCGTGATGAACATTGTGTTAGGAACGGACCTTGAGGAGTTTCAAACTATGCTAAGGTAAGGGATTTTCTACAAACGATCTTAAAAAGGGAAGTGAATATGATTTCTTGAAATATGTATTTTTAAAAGATGAAACTTGAGGATTTATTTCAAGGAATGGTTTGCAAGGATTTATGCTTAAGACTTGAACCTATAAAAGAGATATTTCAAAGGGGTTGAAATAACCCTAAGTAAATGATTTCTAAAAGATTTAGAAAATAACATAACCTTGGATTTGAGAGGGTTCCAAGTGACTTAAGGGTCGGAGTAAACCCGAGTAGAAATGATTTTTAAAGTATTTGAAAAGGAGTTTCTTTTACACTGTTATGTATTTTTACATATAGTGAGCTATTCAGTTATGTTATTGTGATGAATACGTATTTGAGAAAAAGGCAAATGTATTGTGCTTTAATTTATGATTGATTGACTCAGGTTTTGAATTAATGAAAGTTATGTCATGATTGTGTGATTGTGCGTCATTATGACTGCCTATATTTGTGTGACTGACATATGGGACCTCATGCATATTGTGTGAACATGAACATGTTATGTAGGCTGTGGCAATTGTTTTCCTGAGAATTTGTGCATGGTAAAACATGCATCAGAGACCCTATGGGTCAAACTTATAGGAGTCTGTGAGGGACTCAAACTTATAGGGGTCTGTGAGGGACTCAAACTTATAGGGGTCTGTGAGGGACTCAAATCTTATAGGGGTCTGTGAGGGACTCAAACCTATAGGGGTCTGTGAGGGACTCAAACCTATAGGGGTCTGTGAGGGACTCAAAATGAAAAGACTCAGGTAGACACAATTGACCACGCATAGCCAAAGAGAAAAAGTCATGATTTTATGAAAGAAAGTTTTAGGTCCCACTACAGAAAGATTTATGATTTTAAAAGTCACGAATAATAGTCATGTTTAAAAGTCAGGTTTGAAGGAAAGTCATATGCATGTGTTTGCATTTCCCGACCCCTACTTACTGGGTATTTTACAATACTCATCCATCTCCCTTTGTGGTGTTTTCTCTGTTTAAAAATGTTTTCAGGTAAAGGCGAGAGCACACCAGGCGAGTGGCAGGGATGCGCTACAGAAGCCATGGGAACCGAGTCATGAATCCCGCACCCATGTTTTAGAAAGAATTTTTAAATGATTATTGTCTTCCGCTTATGTAACATAAAGTTTTGAAACTAGAGGCCGAACTTAGTTATGTTTCTTGTAAATGTTTTGTATTTCTATGGGATCCCAAATTAAATTGATTTTTATTTATCAACTTTTGCTTATTTAAAGTCAGTTAGGGCCTCTAATGCATGCATGAGTAGTAATGTCCTAGGAATTTACGTTATAATAGTAGGGGCGTTACAGTTGGTATCAGAGCCCAAGGTTATAGGTCTTGTAGACTCGCTTACAGAGTAAGCAACAAGTATCCCATGGCTAAGTAGCAACTCCAGGTCACCGCCAGGTATGCCTTTGAACTAAAGTTTTATTTGTTCATGAAAAGAAAATTAGGTATCCTATGTAAGGTTATTTTTATGTAAAAATCGAGTTTAATGAATTTCCAAACTAAGAAAGAATGAGAATGTATGAGCTAAACTATATGTCTATAAAAAGTAAATGCATAAAGGAAATACTTATATGTGAATCTATATGCGTATATATCGTAAAGTTGACGTGTTTTTACGCTGAAAGGAAAGAGGATACATGTGATCCCTGCTATTGACGATAGAAAGGAAGATGTTTTAGTTAATAATGTTTACGCTAAAAATGAAGTTTATTGCCATAAAACACATGTTGTGGATTATAAAAAGGTCCGCTTTGGCCAAGGGAGTGAAGAGTAAGACTTAAGATGTTAGAGTGTTAAAGGTTGCTAAGCAACTAGATTACTTAAGTATAGTTTTCAAAAATACAAGTTAAGACTACTCATGAGAAGTTCAAGGTTTGAATGTGTTCGGTAAGAGGTTAGTGGTCTCATTCATTCATGCTAGAACAATTGGATAAAAAGGGAATGAGATTTAGTAAACGTACCACTTTGGAGTTTTCGACTTTGTTGGTTCCCAAATAAAGTCCCTTCATCTTCAAGTGAATACATAACTATAGTATTTAAGGAGTTGAAAAGTAAAGAGAGCAAGGGTGTTTTGAAAATGTGCTCGAGATGTAAAGGGAAAAATAGATTGTTAATGTTGAGATGAAAATTAATTTTTTCAAAATACTTGAAACACTTCGATTTTATTTATACCATTGCTCTGTTAGGAAAGCTACAGGGATATACACAATTAATGTGTTACTGCAGATAGGCAGGATACGAAGTTTCAAAAGCGATACCATAAACTATATACACTTAATAAAGACAAGTATAAAGAGGAAAAAAAATGCTTAGAGTTTTAGTTGAGAACACAAGAGAATTGATTGTCGGGACTCCAGAAACTTGGGCACGAGTTGACATTCATATGATCACTTGTGTATTCAAGCTTGTGGATGTGTATAAGGAACCTTGCCACTAATTTCTACCTGTTGGACTAGATATATGTGTAAAACTTGAAAGAGATAACATGAGGTGTTAACCTTGAACTCTGATGTAGTAAAGTTTCCTTTTTCCCCAATCAGAGGGTTAAGGAGAGAGGATTCGGTTAATGGAGGAAAGTGCTTTGAATCTCTTCTTCGCTATGTAGCAGTCAAGCTGAGGAACTCCTTTCAATTAGTAAAGTGTATAGTGGTAGTGGTCGAGCGACCATTAGAAACATGAAACTATAAGGTTCCATTTAGTAAAGGTTAGGCTAATGGTTCTTAAGTGAGATTTTAGAGAAATCGACATTAGAACTACAACAGTACAAGTAGTTGAGAGAGTCCTCAATTTGACTAAAAGGAGAAAGTCGCGTTTAAAGTAAGTGAGCACGAGGAACAATTCATTCGCGTTAGATAAAATAATTTGATATTTTAAGGTTATCCTTAACACAAGAGGTAGACTTGAGCATGAAGTTAAAGTGAAAGTAGCGGTAACTTTTAATACTCCTTACAGAATGCTCTAGTGAGGTTAAAAGAACTCAAGTCATAAGTACATAACCTTCTATATAAGAGTTAATAGTAGTTTATCGCCATAAGAAGTATTAGTGTGATGCGTAAAGGAGAAAGTTGTATCCTTATGCTTGTGCATAGGAGATGAGAAGTGGAAGAAAGTGGTTGCTAAGAGTAAATACCTTCGTCTTTGGGTGAACGACCTATTCCACCAGTACGAGGAGCATAGTGTTCCTTAAAGTGATTTAGGAGTCAAGTTAGCGCCTGTCATGAACCAGGGATTAGAGATTCCGAGACAACTTTCAAATCACTTTACGAACATCATGAAGATCATAGAGATTTGACTTAAGTACCCCTAATGTTTATAGACTTGATGGATTTAATGCTCAAGAAAAGAGTAAAACATTGTTGTGATTAAGTTGCCGAAGACATTCTAGTTAAACCCAGTCTAAGAAGGGGCAGAAAAGAAAATTTGAAAGGATTGCTGTAAACAAAAGGAGAGAAGAGTAAGTTCTAAGAGGTGAAAGTAGTTGAAAGGTCACCAAGGAGTTATGTGTCTAAGTAAATTTCAAAGGATGTGCATAATGAAATTTGTTGAGCTTAGAAGAGACGAATAGGTGATCTTAGGTGTTTGGTGTTAGAAAGGAAATGTCTGAGTTGAAGGCACAAGGCTTAAGAGGAATTTTGCCAAGATTAGACACTCACCTGCGCGTTATTAAAAGAGCCAGTTTGGACAAAAAAAAGGGAAAGAGTGGACATTACGATGTGGAAGTCTTCCCTGAAACTTTGAACAACTAAGTTCCATAAGTAGAGCCTTGACGGAGGAATACTACAATTTCTTGAAAAGTCAAAGTCTAGAGGTGTTACGTGAAGTATTCGTATTCAAAGTCTGAACGTTAAAGTTTCAGGACAAAAGAGACGGAAAAGTTAAAGGATGTAGTGAATGTCATCCCAAAGTGTCTAACCCTATGAGTGATAAGAAAATTTCATTACATTCGAGTGATCACCTGAACATAATATTTAAGGAGTTGGAAGGTAATGGGAGAACGAGTTTTAAAAGACTAGATTCATTTTCACGAGATCGCTTAGTATCGAAGTTGTTATTGGTCGAGTATTTTAAAAGGGAGTAATATGAATGACTGTTGCGTTGTGCCATAGGCTGAGGAAAGGTTAAAAGTGATAGAGTACGAGTTGTAACATGAATGACTGGCTTTAAAAGGTTCATTCTGATTCCTTGAACTTACAATGGAAATGTTGACACTTAATGTGAAAATCTACAATTTATTAGGCTCTAAATCAGGGTAAGTCAAGAGGATTTTGTTACACTCACTGAAAGTTTGTTTTAAAAAGTAAGGTCGCAACCTGATTGTTAGATTATTTTGTCCTTGAAGAATCATTGTTTACGATTAAAGAAACATAGTTTCACTTATATTTGTTTGTTCAACATTCCTATGTATTGTGTGTTCTGAACTCTGAGTAAATCTTGAAATGAAGTTTGGAGGCGTGACTGGTTGGTTGTATGATTTTAGAAGTGTAATTTCTATCAATCAGGTGTTAAAGAAAATTTTGGCATTGTTGTAGTTATGCCGTTATGCTGCCGAAATTTTTGGAGCATCCTTGTGATAAGATTGGCAGAGTTGTATGAAACATTTCATGTGTCACGACAACCAAAGGAAACCTAAGTTGAGTTACTCCTACCATGACTTAAAGCTATCAACGAGTTATTAATTTCAATAGAAAGCCCAAAGTTAATTAAATACGTGAGTGAGATTGTCAGTACAACGTGTACTAAAATGTCGTTAGGAGTAGCGAGAACCAATAATGTAGGGAGTATTGAGCAGTGGAATAAAGTTGCTAACTCCATCCTTAATGAAGTCACATCTCTTAGAAAGTTGATAAAGTTATGGAAACAGTGATTAGACGAACGATTAAGTCATGCCTTGAAGTAAATGCTAGTAGCCGTTACAGTTGACCAAAAAAAAAAAAAAATGGTCCAACCCAAAAGGAATCAGTGTAGTAAAACATCTCATACTTGAATCACAAGACCGAGGAGACAACTTAGAGGACAAGAGAAGAAAAATACGAGTTAAACATCTCAAGTTATTTCAGGACTTGCATTCTGGAACCTTCAAGCTTTAGGATTCGAGTCAAAAATATTAGTTATTGAGGCCTTAATAGAAAGATCCAATAGAAGGAAAGGAGCTCAAGTTAAAGTTATGAGATCGTTGAATGATACGTAATTCGCTAGTGTAATACTTGAGAAGCAGCTAATGTTAATTCTCGCATAAGGATCAAAGAGTCGTCGTAACCGAGTGGAGAATGTACGAATGAACTATCCCAAAACTATTGCCAGATTGGAAACTTTCGAGGACGAAAGTTCTTAAAGAGGGAAGATTGTAAAGCCCCAAAACTCCAAGTAACCGTGTTTTAGATTAATTTGTTGGAAGAATTAAATTTAATTGGGCATTGGGGCTTTGCAATTTAATTAAAGATTCTTGCAAATGGTGAATTTTGTGTAATTAAAAGACCTTTGAATAAATTAATTAGGAATAAGGGCTTTTGTGATTAAAAGAAAGAGAAATTGGCTTTTTGTATGTTAGGAGTTATTAGGGGCATTGTTGTAAATTGCAATAAGAACATTAGGGTTTCTTTTACTTCTGCATAGCACGCCTTACGAGGACCTCCTTCTTTCCAATTCACGTTCACAATCGGCCGTCAGCCCCACCTCGCCGCCGTTTGCCTTTTTGCAGCCACACCAGTAGTCGAACCGAACGTCTCCAGCCGCAAGACTCAGGCATCTAATCGTCGACGTGCTCCTGCTTTCAGACCACAGTTGTTGCACGTCGTCACCGCCGTCGAAGCCATGGCCGTTCGATTTTGCATCCGTCGCCGCCCTGCGAAGCCGTAAGTCGTAGCCGTGAAGTCCAGGCCCGGAGTCCACACGCCAAGCCTCAGGTCCGTCTTCAACCCCCACTCCTAGTCGTCAGCCGCCGAACGTCGACGACCGCTGTAGGTGGAAGCTTGAAACCGTGTGGATGCGTCGCCGGCTAAGAAGTGTGCCTCTGTCCTACGCCTCGTCAAAATCCGTCACAGCATCATCGATTTCTTCCTCAAACGTCCTTCGTCGCCGTTGTCGAACTGCAGGTTGGAGCCCTCAGTCGCCGAAATCGTGAGCCGCCTTCGTCTCAGCCGATTCGACAGTGAGCCGTTATTGCGCGCAAAGCTTGGGTCGGCTGGTTTGGTTCCTTTTTGACCGGTTTTGTTGGAGATAGGACCGGTTCTGAATAGATCGGCTCACGGGCTTTGCAGATCTGACTTCTACGCTCCGAAAAGCGCCACGACACGCCGCCGCCCCGCCTCCACGCGCCGCCGTCGGTCGGCCACGCGCCGCCACTCGCCGGAGCTGTTTCCGGTCCACCTGTTTTGATCCCCCGAGTTCGTTTTCAGCCTCCGGTTGGGTAATTCCACTTGATTATTACTTGATGCTCCAACTAATTGCTATGTAGACTCTAAGTTATGCTTATGTTCATTAATTGGGGAGTTGATGAAATGGAATTAGGGATCTGGCGTATTAAACACGATCGTGATGAACATTGTGTTAGGAACGGACCTTGAGGAGTTTCAAGCTATGCTAAGGTAAGGGATTTTCTACAAACAATCTTAAAAAGGGAAGTGAATATGATTTCTTGAAATATGTATTTTTAAAAGATGAAACTTAAGGATTTATTTCAAGGAATGGTTTGCAAGGATTTATGCTTAAGACTTGAACCTAGAAAAGAGATATTTCAAAGGGGTTGAAATAACCCTAAGTAAATGATTTCTAAAAGATTTAGAAAATAACTTAACCTTGGATTTGAGAGGGTTCCAAGTGACTTAAAGGTCGGAGTGAACCCGAGTAGAAATGATTTTTAAAGTATTTGAAAAGGAGATTCTTTTACACTGTTATGTATTCTTACATATAGTGAGCTATTCAGTTATGTTATTGTGATGAATACGTATTTGAGAAAAAGGCAAATGTATTGTGCTTTAATTTATGATTGATTGACTCAGGTTTTGAATTAATGAAAGTTATGTCATGATTATGTGATTGTGCGTCATTATGACTGCCTATATTTGTGTGACTGACATATGGGACCTCATGCATATTGTGTGAACATGAACATGTTATGTAGGCTGTGGCAATTCTTCTCCTGAGAATTTGTGCATGGTAAAACATGCATCAGAGACCCTATGGGTCAAACTTATAGGAGTCTGTGAGGGACTCAAACTTATAGGGGTCTGTGAGGGACTCAAAT
Organism: Trichosanthes cucumerina; assembly: GCA_036507285.1. Taxonomy (NCBI): domain Eukaryota; kingdom Viridiplantae; phylum Streptophyta; class Magnoliopsida; order Cucurbitales; family Cucurbitaceae; genus Trichosanthes; species Trichosanthes cucumerina. The sequence continues at coordinate 9,422,186 of CM071837.1, read as the reverse complement.
CTTATAGGGGTCTGTGAGGGACTCAAACCTATAGGGGTCTGTGAGGACTCAAAATGAAAAGACTCAGGTAGACTCAATTGACCACGCATAACCAAAGAGAAAAAGTCATGATTTTATGAAAGAAAGTTTTAGGTCGCACTACAGAAAGATTTATGATTTTAAAAGTCACGAATAATAGTCATGTTTAAAAGTCAGGTTTGAAGGAAAGTCATATGCATGTGTTTACATTTCTCGACCCCTACTTACTGGGTATTTTACAATACTCATCCCTCTACCTTTGTGGTGTTTTCTCTGTTTTAAAATGTTTTCAGGTAAAGGCGAGAGCACACCAGGCGAGTGGTAGGGATGCGCTACAGAAGCCATGGGAACCGAGTCATGAATCCCGCACCCATGTTTTAGAAAGAATTTTTAAATGATTATTGTCTTCCGCTTATGTAACATAAAGTTTTGAAACTAGAGGCCGAACTTAGTTATGTTTCTTGTTAATTTTTTTGGTATTTCTATGGGATCCCAAATTAAATTGATTTTTATTTATCAACTTTTGCTTATTTAAAGTTAGTTAGGGCCTCGAATGCATGCATCAGTAGTAATGTCCCTAGGAATTTACGTTATAATAGCAGGGGCGTTACAGTTGGTATCAGAGCCCAAGGTTATAGGTCTTGTAGACTCGCTTACAGAGTAAGCAACAAGTATCCCATGGCTAAGTAGCAACTCCAAGAGTTATATTGGTAGACTTAGGTAAATTTTAGTCGGTTTATCTAGGTTAATCCCGAAAATTATAAATTCTTGAGTGGGAGGAAAATAAATTGTATATGATACATTTAATTTTTTGACCACAAAACTCTATTAAGTCAGCACCGTGAGATCCATACTCGGCCTCGTGCAACAAATGGGAGCGTCCCCCTTCGGATGGTATTTGTATGGATCAATACCAAAGTTGATGGAGAGAATACTTATTGTGAGTGGGAGCGGGACATGTAAAAATGGGACCCACGGTCTCTTCTTTCGATTCACATCGCGAGACACCTATGATCCGCCTGGTAGTTTGGCGTGGACCAGACAATCCTTTCGGAGGGCCTTTATCATTGGAGTCGGAACGTCGTGAATTCCCGAAAGGGATGAAGTTTCTTTGTTGGTAATCCTTCGTGATTCACCCTTCGGTTGCTATTGTTTGGACGGATACTTGGAAAGTTAAAGATTGAGGGTGACACTCACAAAATCCGTTAAGTGTTAAGTAATTCGACCAAATCATGGCAACAAGACACCTAATGGAATTGGAGTTATTCTTGGATTAGGGTCTGGTCGAGAAAGTCTCGTTGTATAGAAGGAGCGTTTTTGTTCACCATTCGGTGACGGTCGTTCTAAACCTTTAGAATATCATTGCAATTTTTAAATGACCTAGGGATCATATGATTAAATTTTGTTAAAACTTGATTGGATTTCAAAAAGTTTATGCAAGACTAGCACAAAATTTTAATTTGAATTTTTCAGCAAATATCAAGCTCAATTATCGCTTTACTCGCTTATGTCAAGTTAGTGGGAGATAACTTTCAAACGTGGAAGAATAATATAAACACGATTCTTGTAACCGACAACCTGAAGTTCGTGCTTACTGAGGAGTGTCCTCAATTGTCGACCTCGACTACATCGTGAAGTGTTCGCGATGCATGCGATCGATGGATTTAGGCCAATGAAAAGGCCATGGTCTATATAATTTCCAACTTATCTGAAGTCTTGGCAAAAAATCATGAGTTGATGGTCACCGCTAAGGAGGTCATGGAGTCATTGCAAAACATGTTTGGACAAAAGTCCTTTCAAGTTAGACACGACTCGCTCAAACACGTCTTCAACACACAGATGAAAGAAAAGGCGTTTGTCTGTGAACATGTTGTGGACGTGATGACCCACTTTAATCTAGCGTAGATGAACGAGATTCCGATTGAAGAGTCGAGCCAGGTGAGCTTTATTTTGGAGACTCTTTCGAAGATGTTCCTTATGTTTCGTAGCAACGCTGTTATGAATAATATAAGCTACACTTTGACCACCTTTCTAAATGAGCTACAAAACATCCAATCCTTGATGTGGACTAGGACACTAGAAGCTAAGGCAAATATTTCCTACAGATGATATCATTAGGGTTCGACCTCTGGGACTAAATCTGTTTCTCCTTCCCGCCCGAAAGGGAAGAAGAAGATGAAGAAGGGTAAAGCTGAGTGAGTTGTCGCCCAAAAAGGCAAGAAGGTCAAGGAAGTTGCAGAGAAAGGAAAGTGTTTCCATTGCAATGGGGATGGTCACTGAAGAGAAACTTTCCCAAGTTCCTTGCCGCGAGCAATAATCAAGGTAAATATGATTTACTAGTAACTGAAATTTGGTTAGTGGAGAGTAATAACTCTGCCTGGATATTAGATTCGGGCGCCACTAACCATGTTTGTTCTTCTTTTTAGGGAATTGATTCCTGGCAGCAGGTGCGTGAAGGTGAGGTGACTCTACGGGTAGGATCCGGGGAGATAGTCTCTGGTGCAGGTATTTGCAAAGTGAAGCTTTTCTTCGACATGAATTACATATTCTTAGACAATGTGTATATAATTTAACGGTTTACTAGAATCCTCGTTTCTATTTCGTATCCTTTAGAACAATGTATCCCCGTGTCGTTTAATGGTAATAAAGAGTTTCTTTCAAGAAACGATAATCTCATTTGTTCTGCTCCACTTAAGTCAAATTTGTATGTTTTAAAGCTTAAATCGATCAAAAGCATTTTGAACACTGAGTTATTTAAAACTGCAGAAACACGAACTAAAAGAGATAAAGTTTCTCTAAAAGGAAATGCCCATCTTTGGTATCTAAGGTTAGGCCACATTAATATCAATAGGATTGAGAGACTAGTGAAGAGTGGACTTCTAAATCAATTGGAAGAAAACTCTTTGTCGGTGTGTGAGTCATGTTTCGAAGGCAAAATGACCAAACGTCCTTTTAGTGGAAAAGAATATAGAGCCAATGAGCCACTTAAGCTTATACATTCTGACCTCCGTGATCCGATGAGTGTAAAAACACGAGATAGTTACGAATACTTCATATCTTTCATAGATGTCTATTCGAGGTATGGGTATATTTACCTAATACATAGGAAGTCTGAAACTCTTGAAAAGTTAAAGGAATATAAGACTGAGGTTGAGAACCTGTTAAGTAAAATGATAAGAACACTTCGATCGGATTGAGGTCGAGAAAAAATGGACATTGAATTCCAGGACTATATGATAGAACACGAAATTACGTCTCAACTCTCAGCACCTGCTATGCCATAACAAAATGGTGTATCGGAGAGTAGAAACAGAACCTTGTTGAACATGGTTCAGACGATGTTTAGTTATTCTCGTCTCCATTATTCTTTTTAGGGTTATGTAGTGGAGACTGCGGTGTATATTCTCAACAACGCTTCGTCGAATAGTGTTTATGAAACACCTTTCGAACTCTGAAATTGTCGTAAAGGTAGTCGACACAATTTCAGAATTGTGGGATGCTCGACCCACGTGTTTGTGTCAAATTCGAAGAAATTGGGACCTCGTTCAAAATTGTGTCTATTTGTAGGTTACCCAAAAGAGACTATGGGTGGTATATTTTACGATCCTAAAGAAAATAGGGTTCTTTTTTCGACAAACGCCACATTCATTGAGGAAGACCACGTCAGGGATCATTTGCATCAGAACAAAATCGTGTTAAACCAAATGGACAGTACATCAGCAAGAGTTGCTAATGGGGCTATTACATCAGCAAGGGTTGTTGATCCTAGCACGTCAAGTCAAGTCCGTTCCCAACTGTTGAGAATGTCTCGACGTAGTTGGAGGGCTGTTAAACAGCCTGAACGTTACATGGGTTTGGCTGAAACCCAAGTCGTCAATATTGATGATGACAACGAGGATCCATTGATCTATGATCAGAAAATTGTTGATGTTGACAAGGACGAATGGATTAAAGCTATGTACCAGGAAATGGAATCGATGTACTTAAATTTTGTCTTAGAGCTTGTGGATGAACCGGATGGGGTAAAACCTATTGGTTGCAAATGGATCTACAAGCGTAAACGTGGCGTATATGGGAAGGTGCAAACCTTCAAAGCACGACTAGTGGCAAAGGGTTTTACCCAGGTCGTAGGGGTTGACTATGAGAAAACCTTTTCACCTTTTAGCATGGTAAAGTCGACCAGGATCCTTCTGGCCATTGTCGAGTATTATGACTACGAGGTATGGCAGATGGATGTCAAGACCGCTTTTCTTAATTGCAACCTTGACGAACCATCTTCACGGACCAACCCAAAGGGTTCATTGCCCAAGGCAAGAGCAAAACGTTTGTCGACATCATAGGTCCATTTATGGACTAAAACAAGCCTCGAGTTCTTGGAATATATGGTTTGATGAGGCAATCAAATCTTATGGCTTTGATCAGAATGTTAACGAGCCTCGTGTCTATAAGAAAATCGTCGACAAAACTGTCGCATTTCTGATATTATTCGTGGATGATATCCTTTTCCTTGGGAATGAGGTATGATTTCTTACTGATGTAAAGAAATGGCTAGCTTCGCAATTCCAAATGAAAGATTTGGGAGAAGTTTAGTATGTTCTAGGTATCCAGATTGTCCCGAACCGAAAGAACACAACGCTGGCCATGTCTCAAACTTCTTATATTGACATGATGTTGTCTACATATAAGATGCAGAACTACAAGAAGGGCTTACTGCCTTTCAGGCACAGGGTTCACCTATCTAAGGATCAGTGCCCTAAGACTCCTCAAGAGGTTGAGAATATGAGACGGATCCCCTATGCTTCAGTTGTAAGGAGCCTAATGTATGGCATGCTTTCTACTAGGCCCGATCTGTTATGCAGTAGAGATTGTCAGTAGGTATCAATCAAATCCAGGATTTGATCACTTGACAGTCGAAAAGGCAATCCTCAAGTATCTTAGAAGAACAAGGAACTACAACTTAGTATATGGCAGTGGGGATTTGATCTTTATAGGATACATAGATTCAAACTTTCAGACCCATAACGATTCTTTGAAATCCACTTCGGGGTCAGCCTTAATTGTGACTGGAGGAGTTGTAGTATGGTGAAGCATCAAGTAGGGATGGATTGTCGATTCCACTATGGAAGCGGAGTACGTTGCGGCTTATGAAGCTGCAAAGGAAGCTGTTTGGCTTAGGAAGTTCATGATGGATTTGGAAGTTGTTCAAAATATGAACTTGCCGATCACACTGTTTTGTGACAACAACGTTGCTGTAGCCAACTCCAGAGAGCTTTGGAGCCATGAGAGAGGCAAATACATTGAGCGGATGTATCATCTGATACGGGAGATTGTGCACCGCGGCAACGTGACAGTCACGTTGATAACATCGGAGCACAACGTAGCTGATCCATTTACAAAGTCCCTCATAGCTATGGTGTTTCAGGGTCACCTACAGAGTCTAGGTGTTCGAGTACTTCAAGTCTTACGTAATCTCATTACATAGGATATCCCCACTTACATGTCATCTACACGATCACGTTCGGATCACAGTGTTTGTATCATATACAAAGTGGGCCACATCCATAAGTTTACCAGGGTAAGTTACCCAATCCTTATCCCTTAACTATAGACCCTTTAGGCTTTATCTCTAACCGAGATCCGGTATATGTACACTTCATTCAGTTAAAGATTCCTTTAACAACCTTAGATGTTTAGTTTGTTTGATTTAGGGTTTAAAACAAAAGCAATATCAAACTTTATTACACAAATTAGAACATAATTACAAACAACGAGTTTTAGGGCACAAATCCCAACAGTATGCCAGGTTTTGAGAGTTGGGATTGTTGGGATTTCTGTCCTAATCTTGTGTTTGTAAAATATTGTTTTCAAATTAATAAGAGTTATTCATTTCTTCACTTTGTGTCACACAATTCTTTTTAATGACCCGTACGGTCATTAAAAAGAAGCCTCGAGTTCTTGGAATATATGGTTTGATGACCCGTACGGTCTACAGTATAAGGATGGGGTTGGAGACCTAATCCTGGATACACTGTGGATGCGACTCACTTTGTATTAGATACAAACGAGGTGATCTGACTCGTTCATGTGGTTAACATGCGAGTGGGGGCATCTTGTACAATGAGATTGTACAAGACCGAACCGTGAATTATTAGACTTACTGATATAACACCGTTGATAGTAAAGACTAATATATTCGTAAATGGTCTCATTAGTGACTCGACCTGAATCTTGAGCGTATTACGGACTCCTGTCTGCGAGGGTCTATCCTTTGACTAGTACGGGTGAGGGTGGTCTCAGTCACTTGCCCAATATGCCTATCTTCTCAGGGACAGAACCAAGTAGAGAGCTAGGAGCCTAATAACGCGAGATGGAATTCACTTGTTCCCGCCAATAGAGAATCTTGAGGGGTTGTTCCCTTAAGTGCTGTCTCCAAGGCTTGGACAACGGGCGCCCACCTTCTAACTTGCCCCAAAAGGTGTTGTGTATGGTTGGACCATCCCAATATGTTGTTCATTAGAGGAGCAGTGGGGACTTAAGGAACAAGATGTAGACATAGAGGTAAAACGCTAATTTTACCCAGCCGTATCTACGAACAACCTGTGAAGGGTCGACTCATGAGCCTTGGTTATATCAGTGGACACGTAATATTCTACACTGATGGGAGTACAACAACAAGCTTTAGTGGAGTGTTACTGTAGCTAATGAACATTGGTTGACCAAGTCAAAGAGTTTGACTAGTTAATCTCAAATCATTGGAGCCCGTCGATGTAGGTCCATTAGGTCCCTTGGTTGGCTCAATCTGGGATAAAAGAAGGGTTAATGTTTTGGTATGAAATTGAAGTGTTCAATTTCACTTTAAGAGTAATTATATCATATAGATTATATAATATATAGTTTAATATGAATGAGATTCATAATAAACTACATGTTAGCCTAATTGTTGAATTAAAGGCTAATTGGAGAAATTGATAAAGAAAAAATAAATTGAATGTGATTCAATTTGATTAAATCATATCTTATATTTACATAACATATGGTTGTGGTAAAGAGGTAATAATGTGAAGTTTAGAACTCCATCATTCCTCTATTTAAACCCTTTTGCAAAAGGGTTTTGGTAACCTAACCGAAGCTAAGCTTTGGAAGCTAAGTGAAATTGTAAACCCGAGATCTTTCTTTGGAACTTCCTTAATATCAAACAACAAAAGAAAGGAAGAAATGAATGCTTAAAACTTGGTTTTCCTTGTTTTAAAAAGGAAAGAAATGAAGTGAAAGGCAAAAGGAAAACAAGGAAGGAAAGTTTAAACCATTTTGGTTTGGATTGCTTTTAAGACAAAAGAATAAAAGGAAATGAAACAATGTTTAATATACTAAGTTTGTTTTGTTTTGCAAAGAAAAGATAAGAAATGAAAGATAAAGGAAAGGAAAGAAAAGGAAAAAAGAATGTAAAAGGGAAAAGGAAAGTGGGTGGTGGATCCCACCTTAGTTTTCTTTTTAAATTAACCCATTCCATCGATTTCCTTCTCATTTTCAACAAGGAGCAGCAAGGGTTTCCATGATAGAAGCATAAAGGAAGAGGAAGAAGGGGTTTTTGGTGCTGGAATTGCAGAAGAGAGGGAGGAGAACTCAAAGATTACTTGTGTAGCAGCAAGGTGAATAACTCAGACCAGTTCTGCTATTTTATTCATCACGAGCTCCACAGAAAGAGGTAAGATTTGAGATTTTGTTTCATGAAAGTTACCTCATATTGGAACAAAATTCGTGAAGGAAGCTCGAGCAAATTCAGATCTTAAGCTACTGTTTTGTGAAGAGAAAGACAGAAGACAGAATTTGCTGTCAAATCCGAGAAGTCTCTGATGTTTTAGTTGTACTGGTCTGTAGAGTTGGAACCAGAAGCTCTAATAGGTATGGTTGGAAAGCGTATTGAATTTCCTACAACTTTCATGAAGAAATCGTGAATAGAAAATGACTGGAAGATGTTGTAAATAACAGGTCAAGTTTCGGGTTGCAGCAGAAAATCGAATCTGGAATAGCAGAAGTTGGTTCCTGGGAAAGAAGACTTCGAGGTATTTCTGAACAAATCTATTGGGAATCTCATTTTCATGTCTCCATAAGAGTTTTAGAGGATTCCAAAAGGAAGAGTTTGGTATAAATTTCACCCTGTTTGGCTACGTAATGAAGAAGTTATGGCTTTCTGAAAACAGGGCAGAAAATCTGAAAATGCTGGAATTTTTAAAGTGTGTTTTCTTGCAAGTTTTAAGGTCAAAAATCATGAGCTCGAGGTTCTAATGATTGATTTGGCTTGTTTGACAGGCCAAGAGCAAATAGGTCAAGTTTACAAGCCAAGGTTCCAATTCTAATACGGTGAGTGACTCTATCTTAGAACTATGTTTGACCTATGTTTTTCTTCATGAACATAAGTGTTGATAATTACATCTTGATTGAACTAGTTGTGAATAGCTTCATAGAGTTTTCTAACATAAAGTCATGATGGAACCTAAGCATGCTTTGAATTAGTTGTAACTATAAATCCAGGTATGGAAACTAAATTATGAAAGTATGCTTTCCTTTAGAGAATGTTTTGTGTAAATCCACTTGGGAACATGTATAAATGACAATGTGGAAATGTCAAGGAATTGTTGTATGTGTTATAAAGACATGATTTCCATGGTACACAAATTATGCCCTTGTTTGGGGTTAACCCCTAATTTGAAGGACATTCGAGAAGGTACTTAGGGGAATGAATCATGATATCCCGATCATGAAGGACAATGAGAAGGTATCAGGAAGTAAATAGTTTTACCTAAATCTTTGAAGGACAATGAGAAGGTATTCGGGTAGTAAATGGTTTTACCTTAATCTTGAAGGACATAGAGAAGGTATTAGGGAAAACCAAGCGACTAAAGGCATTCCACGTGCACGTGAGAGAGAGTGGTACGAACCTTATTGGTATAAATGTAACTCTACCACCTCTATGGTTTAATGTGGTATCATGTCATGTGTTTTATTGTTATGAGTTTCTATTTTATTGATCTATCAACCCTCGATATGTTAGTACATTTTGAGTTTTGTGCTATGCACAAGTGATGACTTAAACTTGTAAATTGGAAGCATGATTTGTTTATGTTTACAAAGCAGATGTTAGGCTATTTTCTACTTATAAATCTGCCATTATTATGATTCACTGTGAGCTTATAATGTTTTAAAGATAGACACTCTTGAGCTTTTTAGCTCATTCTTTCAATGTTTTCAAACCTTTTAGGTAGAGATCAAGCTCCTGGTTTTTGACATCCCGCCATAGTCTCTTTGGAAGTTTCATAAGTTGTTAGTTTGTCACGTGGTTTGGTGTTGTATAGCAAGTCGTTATGTAGTTATAGAAGTTTTGTACATTAGTGGTTGTATAAACATTGAGTTGTCTTGTGTTGTTTTGATGCACTTGACTTTTAGTTTCCAAGAAGACCTAAGAAGGGTTTCTTCTTGTTTATGTTTAATAGTTGTCCAGATTCTGTTGTGTTATTTTAAAATGTTCCAAATGCGAACGTAGTATGTTTATCAGGAGAAGAGGGTCAACAGGTATTGTTAAGAGGTAAACAATGTCTGTTGGTTTCACGCCGCCTTTCGGGCTAAGTAGCAGGTAGTTCGAGAGGGGGTGTGACAGAAATTCTCTCTTCTCTCTCAATTCTCTTAACCTTCGAAAACACAAAAGTTCCCACCAACTTCCTTCTCCAAAAGAGAACAATCAAGAATATCATTTGCTAGTGTTTGGGATTTGATCATGGAAGAGTTCGTAGAGATCGAGCAACACGAGGAGTTCGTGATCAACAAGGAGAGTTTGCTGAATTGTTCTACAACAAGTAAGTTTTCTTTCTCCTTCCTGTAAAATTTCAGCATGTTTAGCCTAGATCTAATAGTTAGATAAATTTTAATAAGCATGTAGCATGATGATGCCACGACGATTCGATCGTCTTCCGCTGCACGCGGATTCTCATTCCCTTCAATTGGTATTTGTGCCATTTTGATGGTTCTTCATCTATGCACTGTTTTATTAAGATTTAGGTGGGTATTTTAACATGTTTTCATGAGATGAATGTTTGGTTTGCAAAATGGATGTTTTCGGTTTTTGGCACTAGATTAGATTTACAATTATGTTGATGAGATCAATGTAAAAGCCCGTTGTTTTGGGCAATTTTGTTGTAAATCGAGTTCGTCATTCCAGGTCGTTCGTGTCAAGAGTTGTCGTGAAGAAATTGGAGCGAAAACAAGCGAAAATCGGTAGAAAAACAGCAAGTTTGATTGCTGTCGGTCGATGGCGTTGAGACGGTGGCCAACGACATCTCAACGCCGTGCCTGCGGTAGAAGGCTCTGCAACAGAGTGTCGTTGCAACGCTTGGCGTAGAGTTGCAACGCTGGGCGTAGCGTTGCAATGCCGCTAGCGTTGAGGACGCGCCTAAACGCTGTAGGCGACAACGTTGCAACACTGTAGACGTTGAAAAATTAATGCGGGCAACGTGGGCGTTTTGATGACCGTTGGATTTATTATATTTTAGTTTTATTATATAAAAACATTTTATTATTTATTTATTTTATTATTTTATTAAATATTATTAATATAAATGTTATATTAATTTTATTTAAATAAATAATTGCCCCTAGGTGCCAAAAATCGGTCCAATTTTACTATTTAATTATTTCATGCATGAGATGTATAATTTTAATTAATTTCTATGTACATAATGTATGTCATATAGATTTAAAATCTCACCTTAGGTTAAACATATTCATGCATCATGTATATTATAAGAGTTATAATGTAATTTAATGCATTTTTAATTTAATTAATATAAGTGTTATATTTTTTAGATTAAAGTATGCTCATGCATTTATATTCATGTGATGAATGATTATTATGTTATAGTATATAGTTATTCATGTGATGAATGATCAAACACTATAACATAGAAATGCATGCAATCTAAGTTAATTATTAGTTTTAAAGTGTTTAGAACTTGAATAATTAGACTTAGGTTTTCTAATTTTCTAATAAGATTAGAATTTTAGGAAATCCAATATAATTTTTGAATGGTGAGTGATTAGTAACTCTGTCTAAGGAATGTTTTGTCTAAGGCTGAGGTATTTAAATTGACGCTTGCAGAACACCCCTACCTGGAAACCGACCTAGGAGTGAATTCGGTCCGGAGATTCTTAGATTATATTTACGTGAGCGCCGTTAATTAAGTGTTAATTAATTTTCTTACATAGACCTAAGTTAATAATGTGATTATAGACTTAGGCTAAATACCATATAAGAGTTAAATTGGTAGACTTAGGTAATTTTTAGCCGATTATCTAGGTCAATCCCAATAAAAATTAAAGTACCGAGTGGGAGGAAATATAGTGTATGAGATACATTTAAATTTCCAACCATAAATCTCCTTCTAGTCCGCACCGTGAGATCTATACTCGGCCTCGTGGCGCAAATCGAAGCGTCCCCCTTCGGGTGGCATTTGTATAGGTCAATATCATCGTGGATTGAGAGAGTACTTATAGTGAGTGGGAGTGGGACTTGTGAAAACGAGACCCACGGTCTCTTCTTAAGATTCACACCGTGAGACACCTATGATCTGCCTGCTAGTTTGGCCTGGACCAGACAATCCCTTCGGAGGGATTGATCATGGGAGTCGGAACACAGTGAATTCCTGAAAGGGATACAGTTTCCTGGTTGGTTTTCCTTCTTAGTTCACCTTTTGGTCGCTATTGTTAGGACGGATACTTAGAAACTTTAAGATTGAGGGTGACACTCACAGAATTCGATAAGTGTTAATGAATTTGACCGAACAATGGTAATTGGATGCATAATGGAATAAGAGTTATTTTGTGATTAGGGTCTGATCGAGAAAGACTCGTCCTAGAGGAGGAGTGTTTTGTTCACCCTTCGGTGGCAATCATTCTAAACCTTTAGGGTATCATTGCAAAATTTTGAATGACCTAGGGATCATTAAACATTTTTTTGCTAAAACTAGATTGGTTTGTCAAAAGGTTTTTGCGAGACTAATACAATGTTTTTCTCAAATTTCTTAGCTAAAAATGTCCAGCGCTATTATAGCCTTACTTGCTTCCGATAAGTTAGTGGGAGATAATTACCAGAGCTGGAAAAATAACATCAATACAATTTTGGTGACTGACGACATAATGTTCGTGTTGTCTGAGGAGTGTCCTCAGATGTCGGGCTCGACTGCGTCGTGAGTTGTACGCGATACGTACGATCGATGGATCAGTGCCAATGAAAAGGCCAAGGTCTATATAATTGCAAGCATGTCTGATGTTTTGGCAAACAAGCATGAGCTGATGGTTTTCGCTAAGGAAACCATGGAGTCCTTGCAGGAAATGTTTGGACAACAGTTCTTTCTGGTCCGGCATGACTCGCTCAAATACATTTTCAATGCTCGGATGAAAGAGGGGTCGTCTGTCCGTGAACATGTTCTAGACATGATGACACACTTTAATCTGGTCGAGATGAATGTGGCTTCGATCGACGAGTCGAGCCAGGTCAGTTTTATCATAGAGACTCTTCCGAAGAGTTTCCTTCAGTTTCGTAGCAATGTTGTCATGAATAAAATTTGCTACAATCTAACTACCCTCATCAATGAGCTACAGAATTTCCAGTCCCTGAATAGGGTCAAGGAATCTGAGGCAAATGTTGCCTACAGGTCTTACCACAGAGGTTCGACCTCCTGGACAAAACTTGTTGCTACTTTACGCCCGAAAGGGAAAAAAAGGATGAAGAGGGGTAAAACTGACCAAGCTGCCACCCAGAAGGGCAAGAATGTGAAGGAGGTTGCAGAGAAAGGAAAGTGTTTCCACTGCAATGGAAGCAGATACTGGAAGAGAAACTGTCCCAAATTCCTGAGCGAAAAGAAGAACCAAGGTAAATGTGATTTACTTGTGGTAGAAACATGTTTAGTGGAGAGTAATGACTCTTCTTGGATATTAGATTCAGGCGCCACTAACAACGTTTGTTCTTCTTTTCAGGGGATTGATTCCTGGGAGCCGCTGCAAGAGGGTGAGGCGACTCTACGGGTTGGATTCGGGGAGCTTGTCTCTCCTGCAGCAATCGGCACGGTGAAGCTGAATTTTGGCGGGAAGTACTTATTGTTAGACAATTTGTACATAGTTCAAGGGTTTACTAGAAACCTTGTTTCTATTTCCTGCTTAATTGAACACTGTATTTCCATTTCTTTTGAATTAAATAAAGCGTTTATTTCTTTCAAAAGGAATGTTATTTGTTCAGCTTCACTTGAAAATAATCTGTATGTTTTAAAACCCAATTCGGTTAAAAGTGTTTTGAATACTGAATTGGTTAAAACTGCGGAAACACGAACTAAGAAAGCAAAAATTTCTCCAAAAGAAAATGCCATTCTTTTGCATCTACGGTTCAGCCACATTAATCTCAATACGTTTGAGAAACTAGTGAAGAGTGGACTTCTAAACGAGTTCGAAGAAAACTCTTTGTCAGTATGTGAGTCATGCCTTGAAGGCAAAATGACCCAACGTCCTTTTAGTGGAAAAGGATATAGAGCCAAAGAGCCTCTTGAGTTAGTACATTCTGACCTCTGTGGTCCGATGAATGTTAAAGCTCGGGGCAGTTATGAGTACTTCGTGTCTTTCATAGACGATTACTCCAGATATGAGTATATTTACCTAATGCATAAGAAGTCTGAAACTCTTGAAAAGTTCAAGGAATATAAGATTGAGGTTGAGAACCTCTTAGGTAAATCGCTTAAAATAGTTCAATCGGAACGAGGTGGAGAGTACATGGACACTGAATTCCAGGACTATATGATAGAACACGGAATTACGTCCCAACTCTCAGCACCTGGTATGCCACAGAAGAATGGTGCATCAGAGTGGAGAAACATAACCTTTTTGGACATGGTTCGGTCGATGATGAGCTATGCTTGTCTCCCTGATTCTTTCTGGGGCTATGCTGTAGAGACTGCAGTTTACATTTTGAACAATGTTCCATCAAAGAGTGTTTGTGAAACACCCTTTGAGCTCTGGAGTGGACGTAAAAGCAGTTTACTTCATTTCAGGATTTGGGGATGCCCGCCCCATGTGTTGGTGTGAAACTCGAAGAAGTTGGAACCCCGTTCGAAATTGTCCGTATTTGTAGGTTACCCTAAAGAGACTAGGGGTGGTCTGTTTTACGATCCAAAGGAAAATAGGGTGCTTGTCTCGACAAACATCGTTTTCCTAGAGGAAGACCACATCAGGGATCATTTGCCAAGAAGTAAAATTGTATTGAATGAAATGGACAGTACATCAACAAGAGTTGCTGATGGGGCTAGTACGTCATCAAGCGTTGTTGAGCCTAGCACGTCTAGTCAAATCCGTTCTCAAGAGTTGGGAATGCCTCGACGTAGTGGGAAGACTGTGAGATAGCCCGATCGCTATATGGGTTTAGCTAAAACCTCAGTTGTCGCTCCTGACGATCACTGTGAGGATCCATTGACCTATGATAAGGAAATGACTGATGTTGATAAAGACGAGTGCATTAAAGCTATGGACCAAGAATAATGGAGTCTATGTACTTCAATTCTGTCTGGGAGCTTGTGGATCAACCGGATGGGGTAAAACCTATTGGTTGTAAATGGATCTACAAGCGTAAGCGTGGCATAGATGGGAAGGTGCAAACCTTCAAAGCTCGACTAGTGGCAAAGGGTTCTACCCAGGTTGAAGAGGTTGACTATGAGGAGACCTTTTCACCTGTTGCCATGGTAAAGTCAATCAGGATCCTTCTGGCCATCGTCGCGTATTATGACTACGAGGTATGGCAGATGGATGTCAAGACAGCCTTTCTGAATGGCAAACTTGATGAGACCATCTACATGGACCAGCCCAAAGGGTTCATTAACCAAGGCCAAGAGCAAAAGGTTTGTCGGCTTCATAGGTCAATTTATGGACTGAAAAAAGCTTCGAGGTCTAGGAATATAAGGTTTGATGAAGCAATCAAATCTTATGGCTTTTATCAAAATGCCGACGAGCCTTGTGTCTACAAGAAAATCGTTGACAAAACTGTTGCAATTTTGGTGTTGTATGTGGACGATATTCTTCTCATTGGGAATGAGGTAGACTTTCTTACTGACGTTAAGAAGTGGCTAGCTTCACAATTCCAAATGAAAGATTTGGGAGAAGCTCAGTATGTTATAGGTATCTAGATAGTCAGGAACCGAAGGAACAGAATGCTAGCCTTGTCTCAGACGTCTTAATTTGACAACATGTTGTCTAGATATAAGATGCAGAACTCAAAGAAGGGTTTGTTGCCTTTTAGGCATGAGGTTCACTTGTCTAAGGATCAGTGTCCTAAGACTCCTCAAGATGTCTAGGATATGAGACGTATTCCATATGCTTCAGCTGTGGAGAACCTGATGTATGTGATGCTGTGTACTAGGCCCGACATCTGTTATGTAGTAGGAATTGTAAGTAGATATCAGTTCAATCCAGGATTAGATCACTGGACAACCGTAAAGACAATCCTGAAGTATCTTAGGAGAACGTGGAACTACAGCTTAGTGTATGGTCGTGGGGATTTGATTCTTACAGAATACACGAATTATGATTTTTAGATCGATAAGGATTCTAGGAAATCCACTTCGGGGTCAGCCTTCATTTTGAATGGAGGAGCTGTAGTATGGCGAAGCATCAAGCAGGGATGCATCGTTGATTCCACTATGGAAGTAGAGTATGTTGTGGCTTGGGAAGTTGCAAAGGAAGATGTTTTGCTAAGGAAGTTCATGACGGATTTGGAAGTTGTTCCAATTATGAACTTGCCAGTCACGCTGTTCTCTGATAACAGTGGTGCAGTAGCCAACTCACGTGAGCCTCGAAGCCATAAAAGAGGTAAACACATTGAGCGCAAGTATCATCTAATACTGAAAATTGTGCACCGCGGAGACATGACAGTGACGCAGATAGCATCGGAGCACAATGTAGCTGATCCATTTATAAAGCCCCTCACGGCTAAAGTGTTTGAGGATAACCTAGAGAGTCTAGGTATTCGCGAGCTTCCTGACTAGAGCAAGTGGGAAATGTGTAAACGAGTATTCAATCCCCTAGTTTGTTTTTCTTGTAATTCATTTTGGAAATGTACATTCTCCACTAGCTTAGTCCAAGTGGGAGTTTGTTGGGATTTCTGTCCTAATCTCGTGTTTGTAAAATATTGTTTTGAAATTAATAAGAGTTATTCATTTCTTCACTTTGTGTCTCGCAAATATTTTAAACATTTCCAATAAACTAAGCTCCAGGGTCATTGAATATATGAGAGAACTAGATCTTGAACGGTGTGTAGTTGACACACAAGGAGGATCACGTTCGAGGTAATGACCCGAACGGTCTACAGTATAAGGATGGGGTTGGAGACCTAATCCTGGATACAATGTGGATGCGACCCACTTTGTATTTGATACAAACGAGTAGATCTTACTCGTTCATGTGGTTGACATGCGAGTGGGGGCATCCTGTACAATGAGATTGTACGAGACCGGACCGTGAATTATTAGACTTACTAATATAACACCATTGACAGTAAAGACTAATAAATTCGTAGATGACCTTTATTGACTTGACCTGAATCTTGAGCGTATTACGGACTCCTGTCTACAGGGGTCTGTCCTTTGACTAGTACGGGTGTGGGTGGTTTTAGTCACTCGCCCAATATGTCTATCTTCTCAGGGACAAAATCAAGTAGAGAGCTGGGAACCTAATTACGCGAGATTGAATTCACTCGTTCCCGCCTATAGGGAATCTAGAAGGGTTGTTCCCTTAAGTGCTGTCTCCAGGGCTTGGAAAACGGGCGCCCACCTTCTCGCTGGCCCGAGAAGGGTGTTGTGTATGGTTGGGCCATCACAATATGTTGTTCATTAGAGGAGCAGTGGGCACTTAAGGAACGAGATGTAGACACAGGGGTAAATCGGTAATTTGATCCAGCCGTGTCTACTAACAACCTGTGAAGGGTCGTGTCACACCCCCTCCCGAACTACCTGCTAACTCAGCTCGAAAGGCGGCGTGAAGCCAACAGACATTGTTTATCTCTTAACAATACACATTGACCCGATAGACTTTGATAAACATACTATGTTGAAAATGGAACACTTAAACATGACATAGCGGAAACTGGACAACTATTAATCATATACAAGGATAAACCATTCACAAGTCTCTCTAGGAAACTAAAAGTCTAGTGCATCAGAATCAACACAAGACAACCTGTGTTTATACAACCTCTAATGTACAAACAACTATAACACCCAAGTCCTCACAAATAATTACAAACATAGAGACTTGCTAGACAAAACCAGCCACGTACAAAGTATTTAACTTATGAAGCTTTAGCGGACTATGGCGAGAACTCGTGGTGCAGGAGCTCGATCTCTACCTGAAAAGTTTGAAAACATAGAAGGAATGAGCTATGAAGCTCAGTGAGTGACTGTGTTAAAAATCTGTAACTTGTAAAACATGTGACCTGAAAACTATTAGCATATGCATTTGTATTCAAGCATTGAAAGTAAATGTGGAATCATAATAAACTTTCAGAAAACCAACAAGTATATCATCAAATCTTGTAAGGCATGTAAATGAAATAAACTCATTTAAAAACATTTCACAATCCACGTTGTGTAGGCACGCCAGTACAACCAACGTTTACTCTACGATGTAGTGGGGCCCGCCAAAGACTCCCATCGTCTTTGTCGAGTGGGGCCCGCCCAAAGACTCACGACGGCAATACGTTGTCACGGAGTACACTCAAGCGTCGACAACGAGAATAAGACCTGTGTGCACACGGTACCATAAAGCTTCGGGCTCAATATCTCAGAATTTCACATGAAAACATTTGAACATGCCTGCCTATCTTTTCTTTCATAAACTCAAGCTTACTCAGCTTGTTCATAAAATTGGAAAACTTTAAAACATACTTGCTAGTACATGCTTGCTTGAAATCATAACATTTCCATAAATTTTGGCAACCATTGAACATATGCTCATGTATAAACTTTATGAAGACTTTTAGGGTCACAATGAACACTTGACACATTTCTAGGAAAACATGAATAGTCATAAACATGTACTCAAAAGAAAGCATAATGCATTGAAAACTTTATTCTAGCAAAACTTGCATTTCTTGAACATAATTCAAACATATATACACTTTTGAAGTTCCTTTTAACTTGGTATCAGAGCAGTTAGCTCCATGGGAATGAGACAGGGCAAGTTAGCTCTGAGAATAAAGTAAAAGTCATAGCATGTTATTGAGTTAGTTCAGATCGAACTAGTAGAGTATGGTTCAAGTAAGGATAAGAGCAAGTCCAGTTAGGACTAAAATATGAATAGAAGTTTAGTAGTGTGTATTTGAGTTAAGTATCCATAGCATGTCTAATATTTTGATATGTTATAGGAGTCATGCCACCACGTACTAGCGAGGCATTGACGAGCGAGGATCGAGGCGGGACACGAGGATCCTACCCAAGGCCAACAACCGAGAGGGATCTAGTGCCCGAGAGTCCAGCGAGGCCGAGATCGGCAGCATGCCATTTCCTCACAGGAGGTAGGCGAGGCAGAGAGAAAGCGAGGCCAAGTGATCCGAGAAAAAGGCGTATGGAATAGACGTGCCGAAGAAATTGGGAGCCCACAGTGTTTGAGGTTCATGATCCACCGACGCCGAGGTGTGGGTGAATAAACTTGAGAAATGTTTTGGCGTGATGAGCCGCCCGACGAGGAGCGTAAAGTCAAGCTAGCCACATTCTGCTAGAGAAAGAAGGCGAGGATGGTGGAAGTCAATTTTAGCTGGACGAGTGATGCACGCACTTTAGGCGGCAAACTTTGAGAGGAATATTTGAAGATAAATATTACCACGGCACTTACTGCATGGCTTAAGAGAGATGAATTTTTAGAATTGAAGCAAGGGTCACTTTACGTGGTGAATACGAGAGGAAGTATCTTTGAGTTATCACGGTATCTTTGAAGTAATTGTGGCATCGAGAGTGGCAGTGTCGAAGATTTGAAAGAGGGTTACGACACGAGATCGTACCCGATCCACGACCATTGCTAAGTGGTGACTTCTCACGGTGGTAGAGAGCGCCCTACGTGTTGAGCAGAGTATAGCAGAGGCGCGATCGATGAGTGGAGCCTATTCGTGGGCCTTCAACGGCGAGTAGTTTTCGGGGTCGCGACGCAAACAAGATTCACACACAGGGTGAATGTTTCAAGTCGTCAGGACTTTAAGAATCGAAAGTGGCGGCGATTTCGAGGCGAGATGAATGTTAGTGGTGCCTATCGAGGCGAGTCAAAGAGCACCTAGTCGATGCGGATCCATAGCAAGACCACGCAGACAATGCGAGTCGATTGCGGTCGCGGCAAGGAGAACTCCATGTGCAAATTGTGGCAAGAATCATCGAGGCCAATGTCTTGTTGGTGTCGTGTGTGTGTTACCAGTGTGGCGGCGAGGGCATTTCAAGAGGGACTGTCCACGGCTTAGAGGCCGCCACAGAGGGACCGAGGAGTTGGGTCCCGATGCTGAGCAAATGAGAGTTTCAAAGAGGCTGCAGGAGAGGCACCAGTGGTGCAAAGCAGAAGGAGTTGTAGGGAGACCTAGGCAACAAGGAAAGGTCTACGCTATGACTCAAAGAGAAGCAGAGAGAGGATGCACGGATGTGATTCACGGTACGATTTCTATTTGTAATGTACTGCTTGTGTTTTGATAGATCCGGGTGCTACGCATTCCTTTGTTTCAGATTTATTCCTAACTAAGCTTAGTAGGAAGCTAGAGCCTTTATTTGAGGAGTTAGTTATATACACTCCGGTTGGTGATGCTTTTCTAGTCAATTCGGTGTTGCGAGACCGCACAGTCTTAGTAGAAGGTCTCAATATGTTAGTGGATCTTCTTCCACTAGAGTTGAGATGTTAGATGCAATCTTAGGGATGGATTTCTTATTCACTCATTATGCTTCCATGGATTGCCATAGAAAGGAAGTTGTTTTTAGAAAACCGGGGTTGGTGAAGTGGTTTTCAGAGGTGAAAAGAAGATTATTCCTACGAGATTGATTTCAGCATTCAAAGCTCAGAAGTTGTTGAGAAAAGGATGCACGGCGTTTCTTGCTCACGTAATGGAGGTGCAGGAAGAAAAGTTAAAACCAGAAGATGTTCTTGTTGTGAACGAATTTCTAGATGTTTTCAAGCAGATCTGTGGGGTTGCCACCGATAGGGTGGTAGAGTTCACTATTGAATTGCTACCAGAACGGCACCTATTTCACAGCGCGTATAGAATGGCTCCAAGTGAGCTCAAAGAGCTGAAGATGCAATTACAAGAACTAGTTGATAAGGGATACATCAGACCTAGTGTATCGCCTTGGGGAGCTCCAGTGTTATTTGTAAAGAAGAAAGATGGTACCCTTAGATTATGCATTGATTACAGACAGTTAAACAAAGTCACGATACGTAACAAGTATCCTTTACCCGTATTGATGACTTGTTTGACCCGATTCAGGAGCATCGGTGTTTTCTAAGATTGATTTGAGATCGAGGATACCATCGATTAAAGGTAAAGGAATCAGACATTCCTAAGACAAAGATTGAGAACAGTGCACGGGCATTATGAGTTTCTAGTAATGCCGTTCGGTTTGACGAATGCACCGGCGATTTTCATGGACCTCATGAGCAGGATATTCCACCGATTTTTGGATCGGTTTCGTGATAGTATTTATTGATGATATACTAGTTTACTCAATTGTGGAAAGCTCATGAGGAACATTTGAGGATTATTCTCGCAAACACTACGAGATAAATGATTTATACGCTAAATTCACCAAATGTGAGTTTTGGTTGGACTGAGTAGTGTTTTTGGGGCATGTTGTCTCGGCAAATGGTGTTAGTGTGGATCCAAATAAAGTTAAAGTCGTAGTCAATCGGGAGAGACCCGATCGGTCATGACAGAGGTACGTAGTTTCCTAGGCTTGGCGGGGATACTACAGGCGGTTTGTTGAGGATTTCTCACGATTAGCATTACCCTTAACAGCTTTGACAAGGAAGAATGCTAAGTTTGAGTGGTCAGACAAGTGCGAACAGAGTTTTCAGGAGCTGAAAATGAGATTAGTTACAGCACCTATTCTGACACTTCCTGTAACGGGAAAAGAGTATGTGATTTACTGTGATGCCTCGAGACAAGGTTTAGGGTGTGTTCTGATGCAAGAAGGAAAAGTAATAGCTTATGCATCAAGGCAATTGAAAAAGCATGAATGTAATTACCCTACCCACGATCTTGAGTTAGCAGCAGTTGTTCTAGCACTGAAGATCTGGAGACATTACTTGTTTGGTGAAAGGTGTCACATCTACACAGATCATAAGAGTCTGAAGTATATCTTTGATCAAAGGGAGTTGAATATGAGACAGAGAAGATGGTTAGAACTGATTAAAGATTATGATTGTACTATAGAATACCATCCTGGTAAGGCGAATGTAGTAGAGATGCTTTGAGGGGAAGTCAAGACTTCCTAGGGATGCTTTGTGTGGTATTCGAGCAACATTTTTAAGAACTCTAAGGGATTCTAAGGCAGTTGTGAATGCAGAGAGTTCAGGGAGTCTTTTAGCTCAGTTCCAGGTCAGGTCTTCACTCGTAGCGGAGGTTGTGAGAAGACAAGCAGAGGATAGTAACTTGCAGAAAATGTTTGGAAAGTCCAAACAAGGCCCGAAGCGAGTTTAAGATGAGATCGAGGACGGGGCCATAGAAAGGCAAGGAAGACTATGTGTTAGAATTTTAGTGAGCTTAAAGATGCTATTCTAGAGGAAGCTCACAGTTCAGAAACTACGCTATGCATCCAGAAGCACCAAGATGTACAAAACTTTGAAGGGAGCGTATTGGTGGCACGGGATGAAAGCGAGAAATAGCCGATTATGTTGATAGATGTTTGATCCGCCAATGAGTTAAACCCGATTAGACGAGAGGCCGTGAGGACTCCTTAACCCATCGCCAAAGTCTGAGTGGAAATGGGAGCATATCACTATGGATTTTCTGTTTGGATTACCACGCACGTCAAGTGGGCATGATGGTATATGGGTAATAGTGGGCGGACTCACTAAAATAAAGACGGTTTGTACCGATCAAAGCGACGTCTATGCTTGATCACTTGCTAAGTTGTGCGTCGGCTGAATTGTGAGTCGAGACGGAGTGCGTGTCTATCGTTTGAGATATAGAGATCCAAGATTTACTTCTAAGTTTTGGCCTAGTTTACGTAAAGCTTTGGGAACAAAGTGAAGTTTAATCTGACATTCCATCCTCGAGACGGATGGGCGATCGAGAGAGAGGACCATCCGGACCTTAGAAGACATGTTGAGAGCATGTGTCCTTTGGTTTAAGGAGTTGGGATACTCACCTATCGCTTATGGAATTTGCTTACAATATGACTACGATGAGTATTGGTATGGCACCATTTGAGGCTCTGTATGGAAGACCATGTAGGGCGCCCGTATGTTGGAATGAAGTTGGAGAGCGGAAGCTTATTGGTCCGAATTGGTGCAAGTTACAGTGAGATAATGTTAAGTTAATCAGAGAGAATCTAAAGGTAGCTCAAGACCGTCGAGAAGAGTTATGTGCAGATAAGCGGCGAAAGGACTTAGAATTCCAAGTTGGAGATCAAGTTTTCTTGAAGTTATCTCCATGGAGAGGTGTCCTTCGTTTTGGTAAGAAGGGTAAACTAAGCCCTAGATATATTGGTCCTTATTCGATGAACGGACGAGTTGGGCCGCAGACCTCTACAGATTTGGAGTTGCAGTGCAGAACTATCTCGAGTACATGATGTATTTCATGTGTCCATGTTGAGGAAGTATATCCCGGATCCGACACATGTTACGCAAGCACAACCGATTGAGTGAAAGAAGACATGAGTTACGTAGAGGATGCAGTTCAAATCCTCGACAGGGAAAGAACAAGTTTTGAGGAACAAGACAATCCCACTCGTGAAGGTTCGTTGGAGACATCACGGAGTGGAGGAGGCAACACTGGGAGTTAGAGGATCTAATGAGGAGGAAGTACCCAATGATTTTCACTTAAAGACTACTCAATTTCGAGGACGAAATTTCTTAAAGGGGAGGTAAGTTGTAAACCCGAGATCATTCTTTGGAACTTTCTTTTTATCAAACAACAAATGAAAGGAAGAAATGAATGTTTAAAACTTGGTTTCTCATGTTTTAAAAAGAAAAGTAATGAAGTGAAAGACAAAAGGAAAGCAAGGAAGAAAAAGTTTAAACCATTTTGGTTTGGTTTGCTTTTAAACACAAAAGAAGAAAAGGAAATGAAACAAATGTTTTATAATAAGTTATTTTGGTTTTGTAAAGAAAAGAAAAGAAAGAAAGAAGATAAAGGAAAGAAAAGAAAATGAAAAAGAAATGAAAAAGCAAAAGTGCAAAAAGACAAATCTTTCCACCGATTGACTTTCTTTTAAAAAGAGTTTCTCTCCATTTTCTCCTCTTTCATCACAAACCTAGCTGAAATTTCGTGGTTGAAGGAGAAAGGAAGAAGAAGGAGGCCATTTTTGTTGATTTTGAGTTGGAGTTGCAGAAGAAAAGAGGAAAACTCAAGGAGATTCATTTTTACAGCAAGGAAATCAACTCAGACAAGCTCTGATTTTCTGTTAATCTCGAGCTCCACAAGAAGAGGTAAGAGTTGAGCTTTTGTTTCATGAAAGTTAACTCATATTGGAACAAAATTCGTGAAGGAAGCTCGAGCTAATTCTGATGTTAAGTTGCTGTTTTGTTAAGAGGAAGGCAGAAGACAGAAATTTGCTGTCAAATCCGAGAGGTCTCTGATGTTTTGGTTGTTCTGATCTCTATACTTGGAGTTAGAAGCTCTAATTTGTATGGTTCGAAAGCTTATTCAATTTCCTACAAGTTTTGTGAAGGAATCGTGATAAGAAAATGATTGGAAGATGTTGTAATCTTCAGGTTAAAATTCGAGTTGCAGCAGGAAGTGAAATCTGGAACAGCAGCAGAATCAATTTAGGGGTTAAGCTTCTGAGGTAATTGCTAACCAGTACGTTAGGAATCTCATTTTTATGTCTTCATAAGAGTTTTAGAGGGTTCAAAAAGGAAGAGTTTGGTATAAAGTACATTCTTTTTGGATAAGTAATGAAGACGTTTTGGCTGTCTGAAAACAGGGCAGAAAATCTGAAAACGCTGGAATTTTTGAAAGTGTGTTTTCTTGTAGTTTTAGGGTTAAAAATCATGAGCTCGAGGTTCTAATACATGAATTTGGTTTGTTTGACAGGCCAAGAGCAAATAGGTCAAGTGTACGGGCTAAGATTCTAGTTCAAGCACTGTGAGTGATAAAAGGAACTTCAAAAGTGTATATATGTTTGAATTATGTTCAAGAAATGCAAGTTTTGCTAGAATAAAGTTTTCAATGCATTATGCTTTCTTTTGAGTACATGTTTATGACTATTCATGTTTTCCTAGAAATGTGTCAAGTGTTCATTGTGACCCTAAAAGTCTTCATAAAGTTTATACATGAGCATATGTTCAATGGTTGCCAAAATTTATGGAAATGTTATGATTTCAAGCAAGCATGTACTAGCAAGTATGTTTTAAAGTTTTCCAATTTTATGAACAAGCTGAGTAAGCTTGAGTTTATGAAAGAAAAGATAGGCAGGCATGTTCAAATGTTTTCATGTGAAATTCTGAGATATTGAGCCCGAAGCTTTATGGTACCGTGTGCACACAGGTCTTATTCTGTTGTCGACGTTGAGTGTACTCGTGATAACAGCCATTGTCGTGAGTCTTTGGCGGGCCCCACTACGACAAAGACGATGGGAGGCCGGGCGGGCCCCACTACATCGTAGAGTAAACGTTGGTTGTACTGGGCGTGCCCTACACAACGTGGATTGTGAAATGTTTTTAAATGAGTTTATTTCATTTACATGCCTTACAAGATTTGATGATATACTTGTTGGTTTTCTGAAAGTTTATTATGATTCCACATTTACTTTCAATGCTTGAATACAAATGCATATGCTAATAGTTTTCGAGTCACATGTTTTACAAGTTTCTGATTTTTAACACATACCACCACCGAGCTTCATAGCTCATTCCTTCTATGTTTTCAAACTTTTTTCGTAGAGATCGAGGCCCCGCCTTTTGAAGTTCTCGCCATAGTCTGCTAAAGCTTCATAAGTTAAATACTTTGTACGTGGCTGGTTTTGTCTAGCAAGTCTCTATGTTTGTAATTATTTGTGAGGACTTGGGTGTTATAGTTGTTTGTACATTAGAGGTTGTATAAACACAGGTTGTCTTGTGTTGATTCTGATGCACTAGACTTTTAGTTTCCTAGAGAGACTTGTGAATGGTTTCTCCTTGTATATGATTAATAGTTGTCAAGTTTCCGCTATGTCATGTTTAAGTGTTCCATTTTCGAACATAGTATGTTTATCAGGTCTATCAGGGTCAACAGGTATTGTTAAGAGATAAACAATGTCTGTTGGCTTCACGCCGCCTTTCGAGCTGAGTTAGCAGGTAGTTCGGGAGGGGGTGTGACAGGTCGACTCATGAGCATTGGTTATATCAGCGGGCACGTAATATTCTACACTGATGGGAGTACAACTACAGGCTTGAGATGAGTGTTACTATAGCTAATGAACATTGGTTGACCGGGTCAAAGAGTTTGACTGGTTAATCTCAAATCATTGGAGCCCGTCAATGTAGGTCCATTTGGTCCCTTGGTTGGCTCAATCTGGGATAAAAGAAGGGTTAATGTTTTGGTATGAAATTGAAGTGTTCAATTTCACTTTACGAGTAATTTTATCATATAGATGATATAATATATAGTTTAATATGAATGAGATTCATAATAAACTATATGTTAGCCTAATTGTTGAATTAAAGGCTAATTGGAGAAATTGATAGAGAGAAAATAAATTGAATGTGATTCAATTTGATTAAATCGACAATTATTGCAAATGAGATTTGCAACATAAGATATGAGATATCATATATTTACATAACATATGGTTGTGGTAATGTTGTAATAATGTGAAGTTTAGAACTCCATCATTCCACTATTTAAACCCCTTTGCAAGAGGGTTTTGGTAACCTAACCGAAGCTAAGCTTTGGAAGCTAAGTGAAATTCTCTCTTCTCTCTCAATTCTCTTCACCTTCAAAAACACAAAAGTTCCCACCAACTTCCTTCCCCAAAAGAGAACAACCAAGCAGTTCATTTGGTATTGTTTGGGATCTGATCGTGGAAGAGTTTGTAGAGATCGAGAAGCACGAAGAGTTCGTGATGAACAAGGAGAGTTTGTTGAATTGGTCTACAACAAGTAAGTTTTCTTTCTTCTTGATGTAAAAATTTAGCATGTTTAGCCTAGATCTAATAGTCACATCAATTTTAATAAGCATGTAGCATGATGATACCACGACGATTCGATCGTGTTCTGCTGTGCGGGGATTCTCATTCCCTTCAGGGACGTGATTCCATGTTCTATCATAGATGGAAGAGAAGTATTGAGAATAATGCGGCGTAACCGTGGATTTCGCTTCTAAATAATTCAATAGTTTTCTTCATTCTTTGGGACGTGATTCCACATTATTCTCAATAGTTTTCTTCCATCTTTGAGAATAATGTGGGCTAACTGTAGATGCCAAAGATCGACATTTTGTTTAGAAGAAACCTTCACTATTTTAGTTCGTGTTTCTGATGTTTTCAACAATTAAGTATTCAAAATTTTTTTTTACCGAATTTGGTTTCAAAACATACATATTAGACTCAAGTGAAGCAGAACACAATAAACTCCCATTTCTAGAAATAAACGATTTATTGTCAGAAAATTCAACGGAAATACAATGTTATAAATAACAAGAAATAGAAACTAGGTTTCTAGTTAACCTTGGATCTATATAAAATTATCTAATAAAATGTAGTTCCTTACAAAATAAAACTCACGGTGTCGTTCGCAGCAGCAGGGACAATCTCACCGGATCTAACCCGTAGAGTCAACCTACCCTCTCGGAGCTGCTGCCAGGATTTACTTCCTTGAAAATAAGAACAAACATGGTTAGTGGCGCCCAAACCCAATATCCAGGAAGAGTCATTACTCTCCACTAATCAGGTTTCAGTTACTAGTAAATCACATTTACCTTTATTCTTCCGATCTGTAGGGAACTTGGGACAGTTACGCTTCCAGTGGTCATGCCTATTGCAGTGGAAACACTTTCCTTTCTTTCCAACTTCCTTGATCGTTTTGCCCTTTTGGGCGGCAACACAGTCAGCTTTACCCTTCTTCATATTCTTATAACTCCTTTCTCGGTGATAAGGAATCACAGATTTTGTCCCAGATGTCGAACCCCTCTGATAGGACCTGAAGGCAACATTTGCCTCAACTTCCTGTGTCCTAATCCTCATCAATGACTAGATGTTTTGTAACTAATTTAGAAGGGTGGTCAAAGTGTAGCTAATTTTTTTCATAACACCATTGCTATGAAACTAAAGGAAACTCTTCGGAAGTGTCTCCATAATAAAGCTGACCTGGCTCGACTCATCGATAGAAGCCCCATTCATCTCTGCCAGATTAAAGTGGATAATCATGTCTAGAACGTGTTCTCGGACAAACGCCCTTTCTTTCATCCGGGTGTTGAAGACGTGTTTGAGCGAGTCATGGCAGACTTGAAAGGACTGTTGTCCAAACATGTCCTGCAACTACTCCATGATCTACTTGGCGGTGACCATCAACTCATGCTTCTTCGCCAAGAGTTCAGATAAGCTGGCTATGATGTAGACCTTGGTCTTTTCATTGGCCCTGATCCATTTATCGTACGCATCACAAACATTTCGTGACGCGGTCGAGCTCGGCAACTGAGGACACTCCTCAGTGAGTACGAACTTAAGGTCGTCAGTTACTAGAATCGTGCTTCTATTGTTTTCCAAAGTTTGGTAGTTATCTCCCACTAGTTTGTCGGAACCCAATAAAGCTATTATGGAACTAGACATTTTGCTGAAAAACAAGTAAAACATTGTGCGAGTCTCGCAAAAATCAAATAAAAACCAATCAAGTTTTAGCAAAATTTTATCCTATGATCCCTAGGTCATTAATAATTTGCAAGGATATCCCAAATGTTTAGAATGACAGCCACCGAAGGGTGAACTGAAGCACTCATCGTCTAGGACGAGACTATCTCGACCAAACCCTAATACTAGAATAACTCTTATTCCATTAGGCATCTAGTTACAATTTTTCGGTCTGAATCCATTAACTTTTAATGAATCCTGTGAGTATCACCCTCAATCTTTAAGTTTTTAAGTATCCGTACAAACAATAGTCACCGAAGTGTGAGCCAAGAAACAAAACCAACAAGTAAACTGTATCCCTTCGGGAATTCACGATAATCCGACTCCCATGATCAAGGTCCTCCGAAGGGATTGTCTGGTCCAGGCCAAACTAGCAGGCGGATCATAGGCGTCTCACGGTGCGAATGGAAAGAAGAGATCGTGAGTCCCATTTTAACAGGTCCCGCTCACACTCACTATAAGTACTCTTTCGATCCACTATGATATTGATATCGATAATGTTCTCTCACTTACGTTCCCTCCTCCATGTGCGCGTTATAAACGAACTTTAGTGCTTCATGCCAAATTTGTTTGGACGGTTGTCTAGACAAATTTAGCACAAAATCCATGATCTCACGAGCTGAGACCTTGCCCACCAACCTCCTTGCTAAAACACCAGGTATGCTAGATGGAGATGTGTTTTGATCCAACGGTCATACACATCCTCAATAGATGGAGATGTGTTTTGAGTAGGGAATTGAGGACACTCCTCATTGAGAACGAACTTAAGATCACGTGCAACAAATATTATGTTCAGTCTATTCCTCCAAGTCATTATATTTTCTCCGGTTAATTTTCCAACGCCCAGTAAGGAAATAATTGAGCTAGATATTTTGCTGATAATTTACAAACAAAACTTGTATGAGTTTCTTGTTATAATTATAATCCAATCATGTTTTAACTAATTATCAAATGATTCCTAGGACATTCATAATTTGCAATGATACTCCAAACGTTTAGAATGTAGGACACCGAAAGGTAATAAACAACACTCATCCACTTGATCAAGATATTCTTGACCAAAACATAATGCCAGAATAACTTCTATTCCTATAGGCTTTAGTTACCATTAATCGGTCAGGATACATACACAACTTATGTACCTCGTGAGTGTAACCCCCTGTCTTTAGACCCTAGAGTCCCCTTCAAATAAAATTCGGCGCAAGGAGGACAAGATTAAAAAATAGACTAAGGAAATCTTTATCCTTTTTGGGTGCCTACTGTGTTCGATCACCTATGAACAAGCCCTCCGAATGGATTGTCTGGTCCAGGAAAAACTAGCAGGTGACTATAAACCGACTAAAGAGACCATAGGTTTTGTTTTCACTAAACTAGCTCCCACTCACTAAAACTACCCTCTCCATTCACCTTTATATTGACTCATACGAACACCATCCGAAGGGGGACGCTCCCGTTTGCGCCACGAGGACAAGTATGAATCTCAATGTGGGAACTTCCCGAAGATACGTAGGTGGAAAAATATGTATCATATGTACGTTTCCTCCCATTGGATACTTTTCCTCCCACTGGATATTTTAAATCTATAGGAATCTTACTTAGGCTAAACCCTGCTAATGGTTTTACCTGAAGTCATCAATATAACTCTTATATTGATAATCAATATAACTATAATATTGATTTTATCCTAAGTTTTGCTAATATAACTCTTTATATTAAGCATAGGATTTCTATTTTATTAACCCCTTAATAAACCCGCTGACGCTACTATGATTTATAAACTGTTGGATTAAATTTCACTCTCAGGTAAGTTCCCAGATAGGGTGTTCTGTTTTCGTCAGCATAAATACCCCAACGTAGAAAGAACTTTCCTTAGACAAAGTTTCTCTTTTAATATTTGTTTATAAATCACTTGGTTACTAAATCTAATCTAATTAGAACTAGATAACCTAAGGTATATTATTTCCAAGTTCTATACGTTTTAAAACTAATAATTAACCTTACATGACATGCATACTATGTTATAGTGCTTGATCATTCATCTCATGAATAATAAGACATAAGTAGAATAATCATCTCATGAAATATAATGCATGTCAATTTTGTCCATAAATTAATATAACACCTTATATTCATTAATCATGCAAACTATATAATATAACTATTTATATTGTAAATGATGCATGTAAATGCTTAACCTAAGGTGGGATATCAAAATTAAGAGCATATATTATGCATTACAATAATTACACAACAATTGCACAATTTAAATAGCAAAATTAGGCCAATTTTGGCACCCTAAATTCAATTTTAATTAATTTAATCTAACTATATTATTTAAAATTAAATAAATTAAAATAAATTATATATAAATTATATTTATATTTAATATATAATTAAAAGTACGTTTCTGCCCGTTGAAGCCTTCTGTGAAACGTTTGTGGTGCTGCAACGCTCATACCAGCGTTGCAACGCTGCTCTATGTCCTCTTCTGCCAATTGAAGCGCGCCTCAGCAGCAGCGATGCACAACGCCTCAGTGTTGCAACGTTGTCGTCTTCGGCCGCGCACCTCTCTGCGCAGCGTTGGCGTTGGTAACGCTATAGAACAGCGTTGCAACGCCATTCACAGAACAACAACAGACTTCACAGTTTTTGCTCATTTTTGCTCCGTTGTTCTTAGCAACCACCTTGCCTCGATGG
Organism: Trichosanthes cucumerina; assembly: GCA_036507285.1. Lineage (NCBI taxonomy): Eukaryota > Viridiplantae > Streptophyta > Magnoliopsida > Cucurbitales > Cucurbitaceae > Trichosanthes > Trichosanthes cucumerina. The sequence continues at coordinate 9,391,377 of CM071837.1, read as the reverse complement.
ACACGGACTTACAAACTCGATTTACAATAAAAATTGACCAAAACACCGGGGCCTTACATTGAACGATTCATTGAAAAGTTGTAAATCTAAGTGCCAAAATTGAAAACGTTTAAATATCAAACCGTTCATACATCACATGCAAAATAGTAAATCCCACCTCGTTCTTGAAAAATCAAGAACGTAAATTTAGAACGCAATTGGGCTCTGATACCAATTGAAGGGAATCAAATTCCTCAGCAGAAGCGATTGTGAATCACGTGTTCTTAATTTCATTACTGGATTACATTCAAGAACTACTCTATCTAGATTAAGCTTATACAAACCAGATGTACAACAAGAATAATACCTTTGAAGAACTTTTCTTTGAATGCTCCTTCTCCCACGATCATAATCTCAGCAACACGAACCCAAGAGATCACAAACACTACCACCGGATTTTCTCCGTTGTTTTTTAGGTGAGGGAGGAATGTGGGTTCCCTTTAGGTGAGATGAGGTGTTTTTGAGAGACATTGTGTTTTGGAACCTTTCCAACAACAAAACAAAATGACACACTAGGGTTTTCAAATTCTTAGGTCAAAGTTGCATCTCATGCAACTATATATACAGGGAAATAATGTGGAAATTACCATCCTATCCCTCTTTCATTCTCTCTTTAGTATATGGTTAATATGTGAATCTAATTCACATTAAAACTATATATTATATCAATTATATCGCACATAACTGATATGACTTCTAATATATGAAATTGAACACATCAATTTCATTCCTAACTTTATAACCTCAATATAACCATGTTGAGCCAGCGGAGTGACCTAATGGACCTACAATTCATGAGCTCCAATGATGTGAGATTAATTGATCAAACTCTATGATCCAGTTAATCAATATTCATTGACTACAAGTTACTCCACTATAGACTTGTAGTTGCACTCTCCTCCCATGAGTCGGCCCTTCACAGGTTGTTCATAATGACGACTGTGTCAAATACCATTTTACCCATGTGATTACATATTTATTCCTTAAGCATCCCTGATCCTCTAATGAAAAACAAGCTTATGGTTCCACCATAGGCTCATACACTCATAGAGCGCGGGGCCTCGTTCAAGACCTGGAGTAAGTTCTTAAAGGAACAACCTATCTAATTCCTTAGTAAATTCCATCATGCACAGTTAAGTTCCCAGCTACCTACGAGGTTTTTTCCATTAGAAGGTAGGGTTATTGAGTCGGTTACAGGCCACTATCACTATAACGCCCCTACTTTTAACACATAAGTTCCTAGGGCATTACTTCTCATGCATGACTTTGAGGCCTTAAATAATGGTAAATAGGGAAAACATGGTGATTAAATTCACTTTATGTTGGGATTCCATAAAGATAAAAACATTTAAAAACATAACTAAGTTCGGCCTCTTGATTCAAACTCCTATAATACATAAGCGGAAAAACAATAGTTTGTTAAAAATATTTTCTAAAACATATGCGCGGAAAACTATGACTTGGTTCACTTTATGTCTTCGCTTCTACCTGAAAACATTTTAAAACAGAGAAACAAAACAAAGGTAAATGGGTGAGTATTATAAAATACCCAGTAAGTGGGGGGTCGGGAAATGCAATCACATGCAACATGACTTTCTTTTAAACATGACTTTTATACATGACTGTTATTCATGACTTTTGAAGTCGTAAAACGTTTTGTTCTGGGACCTAAAACTCCTTTCATAGAATCATGACTTTTCTCTTTGGCTATGCGTGGTCAATTGAGTCTACCTGAGTCTTTTCGTGTTGAGTCCCTCATAGACCCCTATAGGTTTGAGTCTCTCACAGACCCCCTATAAGAATTGAGTCCCTCACAGACCCCTATAGGTTTTGAGTCCCTCACAGACCCCTATAAGTTTGAGTCCCTCACAGACTCCTATAAGTTTGACCCATAGGGTCTCTGATGCATGTTTTACCATGCATAAATTCTCAGAAGACCAATTGCCACAGCCTACATGACATGTTCATATACAAACAGTATGCATGAGGTCCCATTCTTCAAACACAAATACATATACGTTCAGAATGATGAAACAATCACATAAAACATAAGATCATGGCATAACTTTCACAACTCTAATCTAGAGTCAGTCAATCATAAGTAATAAGTACGTTTATAATTTAAGATACATAATTAACACAATGGCATAACTGAAAATCTCAATATGCCTAACTATACATAACTGTGTCAAGCCTCGTTTTAAAATACTTTGAAATCATTTCTGTTCAGGTCCTCCCTAAACCCTTAAATCATTCAGACTCCTTTCTAAATCGTTTGAAAAACATTTACTCATGATCCTTTAAAACCCTATGAAATATTACTTTTCTAAAGTCATGAGCGTAAGTCTTGGAATTTCACCCTTTTGAACTAAGTCTTCGAATTTCACCTTTTAAAAATAAATCTTTCAAGAAATCATATTCATTCCCCTTTTTAAGATCATTTGTAGAAAATTCCTTACCTCATCTTAGCTGAAACTCTAAAGTTCTACCCCTAACTCAAGGTTCTTCTCAATCGTGCTTGGCACTCGAATCCCCTAAATCAAATTCATCAATTTCTTAATAAGAACTTATAAACATAAACTTACTTTCGAATCCAATCCTAGTTAAGTTATATTACCACAAACGGACACTTAAAACGGACTCGGGAAACGAAAATGATTGGGTTGGGTTGACTCCGGCCAGCGGTGGCGCGTGTGGCGGTGCGTGGAGGCGGCACAACAATGCGTGGAGGTGCGTGGAGCATACAATTAGAAATCTTGTTGCCTGATCGATCCAAAACTGATCTTAACTCAGTCAAAACCGGTCAGAATGCCCGTCAAAACTCGAACCAACCACCAAATCAACAGCTGGATCTTTGCCTTCCGATGACTGCAGACATTCACTAGCCCTTCGCAATTCCGGCGACTTGCATCTGGCGATGGTTGCGATGAGGCTCGACAGTCGACTGCGAAGAACTCGAACTCGGCTTGCAGCGGCTGCGGATAGCAGCTCGTCTCCAAATCTGAAGTGCACGGCTCGACTAGGTGATTGACGACGCGACATGAGGTTGGCGGCTTCAGCAGAGGTCTCCAGCGGCTGAACTATCGACATCGGCGAGCTTCGATGTGCAGCTGGGTTCTCCGTCTGTGAGAAAGGGCCGTGCGGCTGAAGGAGGGAGAAGAGAAGAGGTTTCTCGAAAATTGTGCTTCTTTTTAGGGTTAAAACCCTAATTCCCTCTCTTTAGATAATATTTACCAAAAAGCCCTTCATTTTAGGTAAAACTACAAAAATTCCCCTTTAACTTAAATAAATAATCCAACTTAAACTAAGAAACTTCAAGGCCCGATTAATTCCATTTCCATTAAATAAACCCGAAACTCATAAGAAAAAGGTACTTGGAGTTCGGGGGCGTTACAATCACCCATACTACTCTAAGGACAAACCCCTATAAGTAGGTGTTCTTATCTTGCTTAAGATTTAGGTCGAGTCACTAATGACCATCTATAAATAATAGGTCTTACCCTATTAACGGCGTTATACTCGTTAGTCGACTAATAATTTGCAGTCCGGTCTTATATGAACTATTCATACAGGATGCCCCCACTCGCATGTCAACTACATGAATGAGTTGGATTACCTCATTTGTATTAATTACAAAGTGGGCCACATGCATTGTGTTACAAGAATAATGTTTCCAACCTTATTCTTATGCCATATACCATTTAGGTTATACTCTTGAACATAATCAAAATAATGTCTACTACACTAATGATCAAGGTACATTATAAACTTGGAGTTAGTTTATTGGATTTATAATGCAAGAATATAATTTGATCAAAAAAATAAATCTTTATTTATTTGATAAAAATTACACAAGTTTAGGGCATAAATCCCAACATTATAACACTTATAATATAATTATGATTCATGAAATGATTAACCTGAATGAGATTTTAAATCTATATGACATGCATCATGCACATATAATTAAATATTTCATACAACTCATACATAAAATAAATAAATAGAAAATATTGGACTGATTTTGGCACTTAGTGGACATTAGAAGAATTAAATGACATTAATATTACATTTTATATTAATATTAATTAATTATTTTAATTTAAATAAAATATAAATACAACTTAAAAATCAAATAAATAAATAAAATAATGAAAATTACTACCCCGCGATTGATGAATTAGCATCAACCCACGTACTCGCAAAACTGCTGCTTGAACTGCTTCTCAACGCACGCAGGGTTGCAACGCTCCAGCGTCCAGTGTTGCATCGCTGCCCTGCAGATAAGCCTCCACCCACGCGGACGTCGTTGAGACGCCAAAGAACAACGTCTCAACGCCATCTATTAGACACCAAATACCTTTGTTGATTTTCTTCGATTTTCCCCATTTCCACTCTGATTTCTTCACAACAACTCTTTGTCGCCAAAGAAACGGACTTATAAACTCGATTTATTTTCTAATTTTTCAAGAAACACGGGCTTTTACATTTGATCTCATTAGCAGAAAATAAACCTAAAACTAGTGCCAAAATCGAAAACATCAAATTATGCAAACCACAATTACATCTCATGAATTGAAGTAATACCTACCTAATTTTAAGAAAAACATATGCACAACTAAAAGCCCATGATTGGCTCGGATACATTTTGAAGGGAATGAAAATCACACGCAGCGGAAGGGTAATCGAATGGTCATGGTATCGTTGCGAAAAATGCATTCTTAAAATTGAGACTATCACATAGTATATAGGCTAAACATGCAATAAAAGAGAAAATCAAGTAAGAACACTTCCTTTTTGATGAACCATTCTTCACGTATTCCTCATCTGCTCACGAACCCTTCGTCTTCGCGTTCTCTACGATCTCGAAATCCTCCAATGAACCAATGGACCGGACACCTCAAAAAAGTTTCTCTCTTGTTCTTCCTTTGGTAGAAGGAGAGTGAGTGAGTCTCCCTTTTGGTGAAAGAGAGGGGAGATTGAGAGAGGAGAGTTGAGAGAATTTTCATTGTTGTCTTGTTGATAATCCAAAAAATGAAGAACCAACCATACAAATCCTTCTTGCAAAGGATTTACATTATGGTGATAGGTGAAGTTGAAATCTTCACCTATTTACCATTTAACCACAACCATAGGTTATGCAAATCATATTTGCATAACTGATAGCACACAAAATGTGCTATCCTTAGGCTTAATAATTGCTAGTTTTATAATGATTTCAAGGCTTTTACGTGTTTAATTCATTCAATTTCAGGTTAAGAGCTTAAACGGAACTATTGGAGACAAATTGGATCACTCGGGATCAAAACAAGGCTATTTGGAGCTAAAAATAACATCCATTGGAAGAGAAAGGATCAATCAAAGAATGATGACCCGAGGCGATGGCGTTGCAACGCTGTTTATAGCGTTGCAACGCCGAATATACAGCGAAGACGCGTTGAAGACCGCAAGCGATAGCGTTGCAACGCTGCTTTGCAGCGTTGCAACGCTATATCAATAAGGGCGCACGCATAAGAAGCTGCACACAGGGCGTTGCAACGCTTCCTTGAAGCGTCGCAACGCCATATCGATAGGCGCACACGCGTTAAGGTAGCAGCGTTGCAACGCTGCCGATAGATTCCTTATTTACCACGCGTTTAGGGTACAGTGTTGCAACGCTGTCCCTAGCGTTGCAACGCTGTCCCATTGATGCCTATAAATACAATATTATGCAATTGAGAAAAGGGAGCCGAATTTGATAGAGTTTTGCCCTAATTTCGAAATACACCTTGTAAGAAGAGAGAAAAGAGTAATTTTGGGAGCCAAAGCATTCGTGGAGGTTCGAGATCGAAGACGGGAGCTCGGAGACGAAGGTCCGACATCGACACCTAAGTTTATTTCTCTTTCTTTCAATTTGTAATAGCGTTCTAAGACGTTTTCTACTTGTTTAGTTTCTTTTTCATGTGATTTAGAGTAGCTAAACATTGTAGTTGGATTTGATTTACTTGTTATGACTTTATTGCTATGTTTTGAAGCATGTTTTGTCCTTATTTTTGGCAATTCGTTCTTTACTCCTTAATTTGTTGGTTTAATTTGACTCGAGAGATAAAGCATGAATTAGAGCAAAATTGTCAAGACCCTTAGAAGTTTGGCACGAGAGTGACCTAGAAATCTTAGGGAAACACATAAAGAAGTTGCTTAATGTCATGCATGTTGTAGGTTCATATGGAGACTATGAGTTTATTGCACGTGTGAGGCTCACTAAGAACCGAGAGGTTTTCTTGAGTAATTTACTTCTTGTTTATAAATTCATCTCATGATGTCAGTGCATGTGTAGTTAGGTTATTAACTTGTAAAATCACTTCCTTCAATTCTATCAATTCGTGTCTCCACATGTTTGTTGTTTGGTTGTCTTATTTGTCAAACACTTATCCATGTTTTGTTGCTTTAGCTAAATTTGAGAATTAGTATCTTAGTACTTAATTAATCTAAAAATCCATTCCCGAGGACGATACTTGGACTCATAAATCACTATACTAAAACTTGACCCGTACACTGCGGCATTGCAATATCATAAATATTACGCAACAATAACCACATATAATAAGATATCTCATATCTCATTTTACAAATCAATTTGTATAATTGTTGATTTTTAAATTGAATCACATTCAATTTAATTTCTCTCAATCCAATTTGCCCAAATTAGCCCTAATTAGACAATTAGGCTAATCAATAGTTTATTATGAATCTCATTCAAATTAAACTATATAATATGTCAGTCAAATGTCATAAAAATTACATGATTACACTTTAATGAATTTGAACACTTAAAATCAACAACAAAACTGTAATCCCTTTATTAATCCAGTTTGAGCCCACCGAGAGACCTAATGGACCTACAAGTGACGAGCTCCAATGATGTGAGACTAACCTGTCATACTCTTTGACCATGTTAAACAACATTCATTAGCTACGTAACACTCCACTAAAGCCCGTTGTTGCACTCCCGTCATTGTAAGACTAGTTGTGTCCATTGATATAACCAATGTCTGTGAGTCGACCCTTCACAGGTTATTCGTAGACACTGCTTGTTCAAATTACTGTTTTACCCCTGTGTCTACTTCTTGCTTCTTAAGTCCCCATTGCTCCTTTAATGAACAACAATGTTGTAATGGTCAAACCATACACAACAACCCTCCCAGGGCAGTGAAAGGGTGGGTACCCATTGTCCAAGCCCTAGAGACAACCATTCAGGGAACAACCCCTCTAGTTTCCCTAATCTGTTTGGATGTATGTCCTAATCTGGTTTAGTTTGTAATTTGATATTTTAAATTAATAAGTGTTATTCATTTCATTTCTGTGTGTCTCGCAAATGTTTGAAAATTTTTTCAATAAACGCGTCATTGAATATATGAGAGAACTAGAACTTGAAAAGTGTGTAGTGGACATAGAGGTAGAATCACGTTCGAGTTAATGACCCCAACGGTCTATAGTATACGGATAAAGGAGGCCTAATCCTTGATACACAATGGATGCGACACTCTTTGTATTAGATACAAACGAGGTGATATGACTCGTTCATGTGGTTGACATGCGAGTGGAGGAATCCTGTGCAATGAGATTGTACAAGACCAGACCGTGAATTATTATACCTACTAATGGAACGTCGTTGACAGCATAGGACTAATAACTTCGTAGATGACCATCAGTTACTCAACTTTAATCCTAAGCGTGGTACGGACTCCTATCTGCGGGTGTATGTGCTTTGACAAGTATGAGTGAGGGTGGTCATAGTTACTCGCCCATTATGCCTTCATAGGGACAGGACCACGTTGGGACCTAGAAACTTAACGACGTGAGATGAAATTCACTCGTTCCCGACTTTAGAGAAACTAGAGGGGTTGTTCCCTTAACAAGACTTGGACAACGGGCGACAACCCTCGCACTTGCCCGAGTGGGGTGTTGTATATGGTTAGACCATTGCAACGTTGTTGTGCATTATAGAAGCAGTGGGGACTTAAGGAGCAAGTGGTAGACACAGGGCTAAAGTTGTAATTTGACCCAACAGTGTCTACGAACAACTTGTCAAGGGTTGACTCCGGCAATTGTTATATCAATTGACACAACTTGTCTTACACTGACGGGAGTGCAGCTACGAGCTTTAGTGGAGGGTTACAGTAGCAAATGAGTGTTGATTAACCCGGTCAAAGAGGTTGACATATTAGTCTTAGATCAATGGAGCTCGTCACCTAAAGGTCCATGAGGTCTGTCGGTTGGCTCAACCTTGATAAATAAAGGGTTTACAGTTTGATTTGGATTTGAAGTGTTCAAATTCATTATAAGGGTAATTATGTCATTTATCTAAGATATGATTGATATATTATATAGTTCAATGTGTAGGAGATTCATAATAAACTATAGGTTAGGCTAATTGTTTAATGTGATAATTTGGAGAAATTGGATCGAGAGAAATTAAATTGAATGAAAATCCACAATTATACAAATGGTATTTGTATAGTGACATATGAGATAACTTATTATATGTGGTTATGCAAATATGATTTACATTTGAGATTTCAACTCCACACATCACCATTATATAAAACCTTGTAAGAAGGATTTTGATTGTTTGAGTTTCATTTTTTGGATTTCTCTCTTAACCTTCTATCACATCTCTCTTCCCTTTCACCAAAAGAAGTCGCACCTACCCTCCTACTACATAAAGAGAACAACCGAGAATTCCTTTTCGGAAGTGTCCGGGTACTTCATTTGTTCTAGGAGATCTAGTTCGTTGAGATCGTGAACACGAAGAGTTCGTGACCGGAGAAGGATTTCATGAAGAACGATTCTTCAACAACTAAGTAATTCCTTACTGTTGTTTCCTTTTAAAAGCATGTTTAAGGTTAAAAAGCATGAGCTCGAGGTTCTAATGGTTAAAAAGCATGAGCTCGAGGTTCTAATGGTTGAATTTGGTTTGTTTGACAGGCCAAGAACAAAAGGTCGAGTGTACGGGTCAAGACTTTAGTTCTAACACTGTGAGTGACAAAACGAACCTTGAAAATGGTTTATAGGCTTGTATTATGCTTATGAAATGCAAGGTTTTGCTAAAACGAAATGGTTTAGATGTTTATTGTTTTCTTGAACACTTATTTATGAGCATTCATGATTTCTTAGTAATGTTTTAAAGTGTTCATGATGAGCCTAAAAGTCTTTATAAAGTTTATACATGAGCATATGTCCAATGGTTGCCAAAACTTATGAAAATGTGATGATTTCAAGCAAGCATGTACTAGCAAGTATGTTTTAAAGATTTCTAGTTTTATGAACAAGCTAAGTAAGCTTGAGTTTTATGAAAGAAAAAGATAAGCTGGCATGTTCAAATGTTTTCATGTGATCTTACGAGATATTGAGCCCGAGGCTATGTAGTAGCACCGTGTGCACATGAGGTCTTATTCTCGTTGTCGACGTTGAGGGTACTCCGTGATTAACAGTGTTTGTCGTGAGTCTTTGGACGGGCCCCACTACGACAAAGACGATAGGAGTCTTTGGCGGGCCCCACTACATCGTAGAATAAACGTTGGTGTACTGGGCGTGCCCTACACAACGTAGATTGTGACATGTTTTAAAAAGAGTTTATATCATTTACATGCCTTACGAGATTTTAACGGTGTCTTGCTTGTTTTCATGAAAAGCTATAATGATTACACGATTACTTTTAGCGCTTGATTACGGATGCATATGCTCATAGATGGCGGGTGATATAATTTACGAGTTAATAGCTTTCTTTTAAACTCAAGTCACTCATCGAGCTTTATAGCTCATTCTTTGATGTTTTTCCACTTTTCGTGTAGAGATCGAGCTCCCGGTGCACGATAACTCGCCATAGTCACTGGAAGCTTCTCATGTTTGATATGTTGTACGTGGTTGGTGTGGTTTAGCAAGTCCATATGTCTGTAAATTATTTTTAAGAGAACTATATAGTTATAGTCGTATGTGCTTTAGAGGTTGTGGTTGCTTAATTAGTGGTTTGAATTTGTTTGTGGTTACGATGTTCTAGCTCATCTTAGTTTCCAAGAGAGGCTTAAGAAGAGTTTCTCCTCATGTACGTCTTATAGATGTCCAGATTACGCTATGTTAAGTTTAAAGTGTTCCATATGCGAACATAGTTTGTTTCCATTGTTAAGAGGTAACAATGTCCGTTGGCTTCATGCCGTCTCAGGGCTAAGTTAGCATGTGGTTCGGGAGGGTGTGACAACAGTATCGAGCGCTTAGTTTCCATGGGAATGAGACAGAGCAAGTTAGCTCTAGAAGAAACTGAAAAGTAAATAGCAAGTTATTGAGTTAGTTCAGTAGAACTAGTAGAGCATGGTCCAAGTAAGGACAAGAGTAAGTCCAGTCAGGACTAGAATGTGAACACAAGTCTAGAATTGTGCATTTATGTTGAGTACTCATTACATGTCTAGTATGTTAATATGTTATAGAAGTCATGCCACCACGTACTAGCAGACGATGCAGGCAAGATCAGGACGGGACGCGGATCCTACCCAAGATCAATCCCAGTGGAGATCTAGTGCCCCGAGAGTTCAGATGGGGGCCAGAATTAAGCAGCATGCTAATTCCTCACAGGAGGTAGGTAAGCCATAGGGAGCAGGGCTAAGTAATCCAGATAAGACATATATAATAGATTATCTAAAAGAATTAGGAGCCACAGTGTTTGAGGATTCCAAAGATCCAGCTGAAGCTGAGGTTTGGCTGATTAAGCTTGATAAATGTTTTGATGTTATGAGTTGCTCTGAGGAGCGAAATGTTAAGTTGGCCACATTCTTGCTGCTAAAGAAGGTAGAAGAATGATGGAAATCGATGTTAGCCAGTTGTAGTGATGCACGTACTTCACACTGGCAAACTTTCAGAAGCCTCTTCGAAGATAAATATTACCCTAGCACGTACCGAGAGGCAAATAGGGATGAATTTTTAGAATTAAAGCAGGGATCATTTTTTTGGTGAGTAGTATGAGAAGTTATACCGAGTTTTCGCGGTATGTTGATGTGATTGTGGCATCTGAGAGTGACAGGTGTCGAAGATTTGAAAGAGGGTTACGACCTGAGATACGTACCCCAGTTACAACCATTGCTAAGTGGATTGATTTCTCCCAGCTGGTAGAGACTGCTCTACGTGTTGAGCAGAGTATGGCAGAGGTGCAGTCAGTAGTGAAGCCTAGTTGTGAAGGCTTCGACAACAAGCGATTTCAAGGGTGAGTAAGCGGTGAGTTCACACTTGGAATAAATGTTTCAAGTCAATATGACTTTAAGGAGCAAGCTAGTAGCCAAGTAGCCAGGCATCAAGGCAGATGATTGTGGGTATTGCCTATCAGAGGCAGAGCTAAAAAGAACCTAATTAGTTTGTTTGATTAGCAAAGAAGGCGCAAAGAGGGCAAGAGTCTATGCCAGTATAACAAGGAAAACTCCATGTCTGATATGTTGTAAGAATCATCAAGATCATTGTCTTGTGAGTGTTGGTACATGCTACCAATGCTGACAACCAGGACATGTCAAGAGGGATTGTCCATAGCTATGGACAGCCATACAGAGGGACTAGGAAGTTGAGTCCCAGTTAGTTGAGCGGTAGAGTTTTGAAAGAGCTGCAAGAGAGGGCACCAGTGGTGTTAGACTAAAGAGAGTTGTAGGGAGGCCTAGGCAACACGGAAAGGTCTAGGTTTTAACTCAGCAATAAGCTGAGGATGCACCAGATATGATTATTGGTACAATTACTATTTGAAATGTATCTGCACCTGTTTTAATAGAACAAGGTGCTACACATTTCTTTGTTTTTAGTATGTTCTTGACTAAGTTGAATGGGAAGCTAGAACCTTTATGTAAAAGGTTAGTTATATACACTCCAGTTGGTGATGCTTTATTAGTCAATTCAGTGATGTGGAATTGTGAGGTCTTAGTAAAAGGTCTCAATTTGTTAGTGGATCTTCTTCCACTAGAGTTGCAGGTGTGAGATGCAAACCTAGGAATGGATTTCTTATTCACTCACTATGCTTCCAGAGATTGCCATATAAAGGAGGTTGTTTCCAAGAAACCAGGATTAGCTGAAGTGGTTTTATGGGATGAAAGAAAGACTATCCCTACGAGTTTGTTTTCAGCATTCAAAGCTCAGAAGTTATTGAGGAAAGGTTGCACGACGTTTCTTGCACATGTAGTTGAGGTGCAGGAAGAAAAGTTAAAACAAGAAAATGTTCTTGTTGTGAATGAATTTTCTTGTTGTTTTTCTAGCAGATCTATCAGGATTGCCACTTGATAGGGAAGTTGAGTTCACCATTGAACTGTTATCATGAATAACACCTATGTCGCAAGCGTCGTATAGAATAACTCCAAGGGAGATCAGGGAACTAAAGATGCAGTTACAAGAACTAGTTGATAAGGGATACATCAGACCTAGTGTATCGCCTTGGAGAGCTCCAGTGTTATCCGTGAAAAAGAAAGATGGTATCCGTAGATTATGCATTGATTATAGATAGTTAAACAAAGTCACGATACATAATAAGTATCCTTTACCCTGAATAGATGACTTGTTTGACCAGTTAAGAGGTGCATCGATGTTTTGTAAGATTAATTTAAGAACAGGATATCATAAGTTAAAGGTCAGAGAATCAGACATTCCTAAGACGTTATTCATAATGAGGTACGAGCATTACGAGTGTTTAGTAATGCCATTCGGTTTAACAATGCACTAGCAGTTTTCATGGACCCCATGGACAGGTTTTCCACCAGTATTTGGATATCTTGTAATAGTGATTATTGATGATATACTAGTTTACTCAGTTGACAGGAAAGCCTACGAGGAACACATGAGTATTATTCTACAAACATTACGAGATAAACAGTTGTACGCTAAATTCACCAAAGGTGAGTTTTGATTGAATCAGGTAGTGTTTGAGGTAAGTTGTTTCAACAAATGGAGTTGGTATGGATCCAAATAAAGTTAAAGTTGTAGTCAACTGGGAGAGACCAGTTAGTGCTGCCAGGCACGTAGTTTCCTAGGTTTGGGGGATATCTGCAGATGATTTGTTGAGAACTTCTCACAATTAGTATTACCTTTAACAGTTTTAATAAGAAAGAATGCTAAGATTGAATGGTCAGATAAGTGTGAACAGAGTTTTCAGGAGCTGAAAAAAAAAGATTAGTTACACCACCTATTCTGACACTTCCTATAACGGGAAAAGAGTATGTGGTTTACTGTGATGCCCCAAGGAAAGATTTAGGGTGTGTCTTGATGCAAGAAGGAAAAGTAATAACTTATGCGTTAAGGCAATTGAAAAAGCACGAATGTAATTACCCTACCCATGATCTTGAGTTAGCAGCAGTTATTTTAGCACTCAAGATCTGGAAACATTACTTGTTTGGTGAAAGGTGTCACATTTACACAGATCATAAGAGTCTGAAGTATATCTTTGATCAAAGGGAGTTGATTATAAGACAGAGAAGATGGTTAGAATCGATTAAAGATTATGATTGTACCATAGAATACCATCCCGGTAAGGTGAATGTGGTATGATTGCATTGAGCAGAAGTGAAGACTTCCTAAGGACACCTTGTGTGGTTCGAGCAACATTTTTAAGTACTCTAAGGGATTCTAAGGCGCTTGTAGCTCGCAGAGAATTGAGAGGTCTTTTAGTTTAATTTGAGATCAGGCCTTCACTGCGTAATAGAGATTGTGAGAAGACAATCAAAGAATAGGAACTTGCAAAAGATGTTTAGAAAGTCCAAATAGGGCCAAGAAGCAAAATTTAAAATGAGATCAGGCGGAGCCATAGAAGAAACAGAGAAAACTATGCGTTAGGAGTGTTAGTGAGCTTAAGAATGCTATTCTAGAAGAAGCTCATGATTCAGCTCACGCTATGCATCCAGGAAGCACCAAGATGTGTAAAACCTTGAATGAGACTTATTGGTGGCCTGGGATGAAGCGGGAGATAGTTGATTATGTGATAGATGTTTAATCTGTCAGCAAGTTAAACCAGTTAGACAGAAGCAAAAAGGACTCCTTAATCCACTACTCGTGTCGGAGTGGAAATAAGAGCATATCGCTATGGATTTCCTGTTGCTTGAACATCTTACTCCCAGTGGACATTATGGTACATGATAATGATCGATAGACTCACTAAGACAACAAGGTTTATACCGATTAAAATCGACGTCTGCACTTGATCAACTTGTTAAGCTATACGTCGACAAATTTGTGAAAAAAAAAACTATGGGGACAAAGCTGAGTTTTATCAGTCTAGTTTTGACATGGCACCATTTGAGGCTCTAGATAAAAGACCGTGTAGAACGCTCGTATATTGGAATGAACTAGAAGAACGGAAGCTAATCGGTCCTGAGTTGGTGCAAGTTATGACAAACAATATTAACGTAATCAGAGAGAATTTGAAGGTAGCAAAAGACCGTCAGAAGAGTTATGCAGTTAAGCAGCGAAAGGACTTAGAATTCCAAGTCGGAGATCAAGTTTTGGAAAGAAAGGTAAGCTAAGTTCCAGATATATTGATCCTTATCAAGTAATGAAACGAGTTGGGCTACCAACCTACAAACTGGAGTTGCCAACGGAACTATCTCAAGTACATGATGTATTTCATATGTCCATGTTGAGGAAGTATATTCCAGATCCGACACATGTGTTGCAAGCACAACCATTTGAGTTGAAAGAAGACATGAGTTACGTAGAGGATGCAGTTCAAATCCTCGACAGGAAAGAACAAGTTTTAAGAAACAAGACGATCTCACTCGTGAAGGTTCGTTGGAAACATCACGGAGAGGAGGAGGCGACCTGGGAATTAGAGGATCTAATGAGGAGGAAGTACCCAATGATTTTCACTTAAAGACTACTCAATTTCGAGGACGAAATTTCATAAGGGGGAGGTAAGTTGTAAACCCGAGAGCTTTCTTTGGAACCTCCTTATTATCAAACAACAAAAGAAAGGAAGAAATGAATGCTTAAAACTTGGTTTTCCTTGTTTTAAAAAGGAAAGAAATGAAGTGAAAGGCAAAAGGAAAACAAGGAAGGAAAGTTTAAACCATTTTGGTTTGGATTGCTTTTAAGACAAAAGAAGAAAATGAAATGAAACAATGTTTAATATACTAAGTTTGTTTTGAAAAGAAAAGAAAAGAAAAGAAATGAAAGATAAAGGAAAGGAAAGAAAAGGAAAAAGAATGTAAAAGGGAAAAGGAAAGTGGGTGGTGGATCCCACCTTGGTTTTCTTTTTAAGTTAAGCCATTCCATCGATTTCCTTCTCATTTTCAACAAGGAGCAGCAAGGGTTTCCATGAGAGAAGTAGAAAGGAAGAGGAAGAAGGGGTTTTTGGTGCTGGAATTGCAGAAGAGAGGGAGGAGAACTCAAAGTTTGATTATTTAGCAGCAAGGTGAGCAACTCCAATCCTATTCTGGTTTTCTATTCATCTCGAGCTCCACAGGAAGAGGTAAGATTTGAAAATTTGTTTCATGAAAGTTAACTCATATTGGAACAAAATTCGTGAAGGATGCTCGAGCAAATTCGGATCTTAAGCTACTGATTTGTGAAGAGGAAGACAGAACACAGAATTTACTGCCAAATCCGAGAAGTCTCTGATGTTTTGGTTGTACTGACCTGTAGAATTTGAATCAGAAGCTCTATTAGGTATGGTTGGAAAGATTATTGAATTTCCTACAACTTTCATGAAGAAATCGTGAATAGAAAATGAATGGAAGATGTTGTAATTAGCAGGTCAAGTTTCGGGTTGCAGCAGAAAATCGAATCTGGAATAGCAGAAGTTGGTTCCGGGGAAAGAAGCTTTCGAGGTATTTCTGAACCAATCTATTGGGAATCTCATTTTCATGTCTTCATAAGCGTTTTAGAGGGTTCAAAAAGGAAGAGTTTGGTATAAAGTACATTATTTGTGGATAAGTAATGAAGAAGTTATGAGTATCTGAATACAGGGCATAAAATCTGTTAAATGCTGGAATTTTTGAAAGTGTGTTTTCTTGTAAGTTTAAGGTTAAAAAGCATGAGCTCGAGGTTCTAATGGTTGAATTTGGTTTGTTTGACAGGCCAAGAACAAAAGGTCGAGTGTACGGGTCAAGACTTTAGTTCTAACACTGTGAGTGACAAAACGAACCTTGAAAATGGTTTATAGGCTTGTATTATGCTTATGAAATGCAAGGTTTTGCTAAAACGAAATGGTTTAGATGTTTATTGTTTTCTTGAACACTTGTTTATGAGCATTCATGATTTCTTAGTAATGTTTTAAAGTGTTCATGATGAGCCTAAAAGTCTTTATAAAGTTTATACATGAGCATATGTCCAATGGTTGCCAAAACTTATGAAAATGTGATGATTTCAAGCAAGCATGTACTAGCAAGTATGTTTTAAAGATTTCTAGTTTTATGAACAAGCTAAGTAAGCTTGAGTTTTATGAAAGAAAAAGATAAGTGGCATGTTCAAATGTTTTCATGTGATCTTACGAGATATTGAGCGAGAGGCTATGTAGTACCGTGTGCACTGCAGGTCTTATTCTCGTTGTCGACGTTGAGTGTACTCCGTGACACTTGTACCTGTCGTGAGTCTTTGGCGGGCCCCACTACGCATAAAAAGACGATGGGAGTCTTTGGCGGGCCCCACTACATCGTAGAATAAACGTTGGTGTCTTGGGCGTGCCCTACACAATGTAGATTGTGACATGTTTTAAAAAGAGTTTATATCATTTACATGCCTTACGAGATTTTAACGGTGTCTTGCTTGTTTTCATGAAAAGCTATAATGATTACACGATTACTTTGAACGCTTGATTACAGATGCATATGCTCATAGATGGCCAGGTGATATAATTTACGAGTTAATAGCTTTCTTTTAAACTCAAGTCACTCACCGAGCTTTATAGCTCATTCTTTCGATGTTTTTCCCACTTTTCGGTGTAGAGATCGAGCTCCGGTGCACGATAAACCGCCATAGTCTGCTGGAAGCTTCTCATGTTTGATATGTTGTACGTGGTTGGTGTGGTTTAGCAAGTCCATATGTCTGTAAATTATTTTAAGAGAACTATATAGTTATAGTCGTATGTGCTTTAGAGGTTGTGGTTGCTTAATTAGTGGTTTGGACTGTTTGTGGTTCTGATGTTCTAGCTCATCTTAGTTTCCAAGAGAGGCTTAAGAAGAGTTTCTCCTCATGTACGTCTTATAGATGTCCAGATTCCGCTATGTTAAGTTTAAAGTGTTCCATATGCGAACATAGTTTGTTTCCAGGTAAAGTAATGTCAGCAGGTATTGTTAAGAGGTAACAATGTCTGTTGGCTTCATGCCGTCTCCCGGGCTAAGTTAGCATG
Source organism: Trichosanthes cucumerina (assembly GCA_036507285.1). Classification (NCBI taxonomy): domain Eukaryota; kingdom Viridiplantae; phylum Streptophyta; class Magnoliopsida; order Cucurbitales; family Cucurbitaceae; genus Trichosanthes; species Trichosanthes cucumerina. The sequence continues at coordinate 9,374,003 of CM071837.1, read as the reverse complement.
TGGTTCGGGAGGGGGTGTGACAGGTCATCTATGAAGTTATTAGCCGTATACTGTCAACGGTGTTTACATCAATAGGTCTAGTAATTCACAGTCCGGTGTTATACAATCTCATTGCACAGGATGCCCCCACTCACATGTCAACAAGATGAACGAGTTGGATTACCTCGTTTCTATATAGTACAAAGCGGGTCGCATCCACAGTGTATCAAGGATTAGGTGTCCAACCCTATCCATATACTGTACACCGTTGTTGTCATTAACTCGAACGTGATCCTACCTATCAGTCTACTAAACAGCGTTCAAATTCTAGTTCTCTCATAACTCAATGACCCTGAAGCTTAGTTTATTGGACAAAGTTTGTAAATATGCGAGACACAAAGTTATGAAAAAATAACTATTATTTATTTCAGGAGATAAATATTACAAACATGTACGAGATTAGGACATACATCCCAACACTCTGATACCAAGTTTTCACACCCCCTCCCGAACTACCCGCGAAACAAGGCCGGAAGATGGCATGTAGCTGGATGACATCACTTACCTCTCTAATGATATCTATTGACCCTGTTATACTTGATAAACATGTTTTACTTGTATATAAACTACTTTAAACACAACACAACAAACCCTTGAAGATTACCATACATACGTAAGGAGTTGTTCTATTTAAACCTCACTCGAAATTTAAACATATAGGGTCCACTAAAGTAAAAAACATATCAAACCATGATTTATACAACTACAACCCCTATTACATACACGAACATAACTATACATTCCTTTCAAAATATATACAACATATACAAACTTGCTATACAACCTCACCAATGTAAAAAGTATCAAACTCTGACAGATTTTTGCAGACTATGGCAAGATTGTAGTGAAGGGAATTAGAATCCTCGCGCAGCAGAAGACGATTGAATCGTCATGGTATCATCATGTAACGTGTTTACTAAAACCGATCTACCTATTAGATCTACGCTAAACATGCTGAAAAACAATAAGATAACATACTTGTTGTAGACCGATTCAGCAACCTCTCCTTGTAGATCACGAACTCTTCGCGCTCCTCGATCTCCACGAACTCTTCCCACGAACGGATCCCAAACGCTACCAAAACGATCTTCTTGGTTGTTCTCTTTTGGAGAAGGGAAGTTGGTGGGAACTTCTTTTGTGTTTTGGAAAAGGAGGAGAAATGAGAGAATGGAGAGAAAATCATTTAGCCTCCAAAGCTTAGTGTAGCTTAGGTTAACCTAAGACCCATCTATCAAAGGGTTTAAGCAGTGGAATGATGAAGTTCACAACTTCACATAATTACCACTTTACCACAACCATATAATATGTAAATCCCATTCACATAATTATATAATATAAGATATCTCATATCTTATGTTCCAAATCTCATTTGCAATAATTGTGGATTTAATCAAATTGAATCACATTCAATTTATTTTCTCTCTATTAATTTCTCCAATTAGCCTTTAATTGAACAATTAGGCTAATATATAGTTTATTATGAATCTCATTCATATTAAACTATATATTATATCATCTATATGATATGATTACTCTTACAGTGAAATTGAACACTTTAATTTCATACCAAAACATTAACCCTTCTTTTATCATAGATTGAGCCAACCAAGGGACCTAATGGACCTACAGTGACGGGCTCCAATGATCTGAGGTTAGTTAGTCAAACTCTTTGACCCAGTCAACCAATATTCATTAGCTACAGTAACACTCCACTAAAGCCTGTAGCTGTACTCCCATCAGTGTAGAATATTACTTGTCCACTGATATAACCAATGCTTATGAGTTGACCCTTCACAGGTTGTTCATAGACACGACTGGGTCAAATTACCGTTTTACCCCTGTGTCTATATCTTGTTCCTTAAGTCCCCACTGCTCCTCTAATGAACAACATATTGTAATGGTCCAAACATACACAACACCCTTCTCGGGCCAGTGAGAAGGTGGGTGCCCGTTGTCCAAGCTTTAGAGACAACATTTAAGAGCACAACCCCTCTAGTTTCCCTATAGGCGGGAACGAGTGAATTCCATCTCGCGTAATTAGGTTCCCAGCTCTCTACTTGGTTCTGTCCCTGAGAAGATAGGCATATTGGGCGAGTGACTAGGACCACCCTCACCCGTACTAATCAAAGGACATATCCCTGCAGACAGGAGTCCATAATACGCTCAGGATTCAGGTAGAGTCAATAATGGTCATCTACGAATTTGTTAGTCTTTACTTTCAACGGTGTTATATCAGTATGTCTAATAATTCACCGTCCGGTCTTGTACAATCTCATTGTACAGGATGCCCCCACTCGCATGTCATCCACATGAACGAGTCAGATCACCTCGTTTGTATCAAATACAAAATGGGTCGAATCCACAGTGTATCCAGGATTAGGTCTCCAACCCCATCCTTATACTGTCGATCGTTCGGGTCATTAACTCGAACGTGATCCTCCTTGTGTGTCAACTGCACACCGTTCAAGTTCTAGTTCTCTTATATATTTAATGACCCTAGAGCTTAGTTTATTGGAAATGTTTAAAATATTTGCGAGACACAAAGTGAAGAAAAGAATAACTCTTATTAATTTCAAAACAATATTTTACAAACACTAGATTAGGACAGAAATCCCAACATGTAGGTACAGGGAGCTCGGTCTGTACCTGAAAAGTTGGTAACCATTGAAAGAGTAAGTTATAAAGCTCAGTGATTGACAAAGTATAAAACCATGAACTCACAAGTCATATCACTTGATAATCTATCAGCATAAGCATTTGTAATTAGGGGTTAAATATAACCGTGTAATCATAATAGTTTTTTCTAGAAATCCAACAAGTATGTTATTACAATATCGCAAGCCATATCAAGAACACTAACGATTTAAAACATATGAAAATGTGCGTTGTGTAGAGCAAACCCAATGCAACCAACATTCACTATACGATATAGTGGGGCCCGCCCAACACTCTCATCATCTTTGTCGTAGTGGGGCCCGCCCAACACTCACGACAACATTGTTGTCACAGAGTACACTCTACATCGACAATAGAAAATGACCTGTTTGTCCATGATACTATACAACCTCGGGCTCAATATCTCAGTCATTTATTCATGCGAGTCTCAGAATAAGCACATGAAAAATACTTGAATACGCCTGCTTAACTCTTTTTTTTCGTAATACTGAAGCTTACTCAGCTTATTTATGAAAACTGAAAATCTTTAAACTATACCCACTAGTACATGCTTGCTTGGAATTATAACATTTCCACTAAATTTTAGAAAATCAATAAACATATGCTCACATGTAAATTTCATTTGGAAAAATCTAATCTCACAACGACCACCTGAAACCATTCCAAGGAAACCATGTCTGCTCATAAGTATGTGATGCGAAAATATCGTGTGCCCTAAACTAATGTAAATTAGAATAAGACTCTGACACTTCTACGACGTGCAAGTATACATGGTCGAAAGCAGCAAGTGATGAGTTAAAGTATCGATCGTACGAGGACTAGCTAAACCCAAATGAATGAGTGTCCTATCAAATTTTCCTTATTTTAGTGCAATGCATGGGTGTGAAAATTATTGATGTAAATAAATAAATTGATGTGAAACGTGAGGAAAGACAAAACTATACTCAAGAAAATAACTAAATTTAAATGAGGGGAGAGGAGAATGCAAACAAGAGGGCAGATGCAAGAGATGAGATTTGTAATGAAAAATAGGCTCGGGTTAGGTTAGAGTTCTAATGTTCAATTGGAATAAATTTTGAGTGATGCCTTGAATTTACCTACACATGCATTCAAATGATTCTTTCCAAAATCACTAAGTTTTAAAAACTACAATTTCCCAATTGTGATCTAAATTATGCCCATGATTTTAGGTTCTAGGTGGGTTAAATATCCGTAATCAACTCAATAATCCTAGAATGAAATTTTAGTTTTCTAATTCATTAGCTTTTTTAAGTTTATGAATTATAGAGAAGTTAAAAAGGCCACTTTTAATTCTCATGCAACGTTAAATTTAATAAATTTTCATAAATTCAATCAATGACATCAACCATAAATTTAATCCAAAATTACATTAAAACAACCTAACCCTTGCCTAAGACAAATTAGTTCATGATGGAAATTGAGTCACTTATCTGTAGTTTAAGCATGCTTTTATTGATCAAGGAGTTCATGCAAAACAACCATCAATGTTCACTAAATTCGCCTAAATTAACAACAATTCTTGCTTAAAACAATCACCAGTTATGTCTAAAATAGTGAGCAAAAGTAGTCTAAATAAATACGTAAAAAATCCAAAAATTCAGTAATAAATTGGTGGTTGACAACAAGCAATAACACTTAGATATAGGGAAAACGTTACACAACAGGTGGCCTTATTTTTCTAGTTCAGTTCGATAGCAATATCTGATGACCCAACCGTTCAAAATGAAGCCTTGTGAGCCCCGAACAAGGTGACAAAATTTCAGCTAAATCCAACGGTGGAAACTTTGGATAATACAAACTTTGTGAGTGTCGTCTCTGAAAAACTGAACTGCACTGATGCTTTCGGGTTTTGCTATAGCAATGGCACCTTGATGTCTCGGTTTTGCTACAACAATGGCACACCGATGCTCCTGGTTTTGCTACAAAAATGGTAGCTCTCGATAGCAACTAGGACAACCCCCCAATTTTGTTTCAGCAAACAACAACCAAGCAATTGCTTCAGCAATCCTCTCGACAAATCCTTTTTTCTTCCAACGATTGCTTCAGCAACTCTTGGCAATCAGCAACCTCTCAGCAACCTCACGCCTATTGTTGTAGCAAATCTCTCCTTTGACCTTCCTTCACAATTGCTTCAGCAAATTGATGGGTCAGCTCTCCCGATGTCGCCCCTCGAAATTGCTACAGCAAATCGAAGTGCTTCGTCCTCCAAATGCTTTAGCGCCTCTGTCCTTCAAATGGTTAAGCAAATCGAAGCCATTCACGAATCCTCTCTTGGGTTTTATGTAGCAATTCTCACCACGCCGACAAAAATTCCTTCAACAATTGATGGACCACATGATTGCTACAGTAAATACATCTTCATGATTTGTCTCTCCAATGCACACATTTTCTGTAGCAATAGATCGGTTCTCCTTTCTCCTCGGTCTCTTTCTCTTATCGCCAATTCTCTCATATACCTTCAAACTTGTAAACCCTAGCCTCCTTATACAAGATGGTGTTCCCTAACTCCACAAATTATAAAAATACCCTTGAGGGTAAAAAGACCATATTACCCTTCGAGTAAAATGTCTAAAATGCCCTTAGGGACTCTTGTAATTTTTAAACATCTCCTGCACACAGAAAAATGCCAAATAAATTTATGACGCCAATTATAAATCAAACTAAATACCCAAGGATTCTTGGAGTTAAGAAAAATCTCAAATTTTTTTCTTTAATTAACCGTCTGCTTATTTTCCTAAATTTCTTGAATTAAAGCCCAAAAACATCAAAATTAATTATTTTTAACCTAATTTTTAAATTCATGATTTTAAAGCTAAGAAACATAATTTAGGGATAAAATAACATGAGGAACACTAATTTAAATTCAATTCAAGTGGATTAAACACTAAAATTCTCGTAAAATAACTCCCTTATGGTGAGTTATCAGTATGCATTCAAACATAAAACATTTTAACTAATTCATTCCAGGGAAGTCTTGAATTTCCATAAGCATCAATTCAAGCATAAAAATCGTTTTCGAAAATCGTTTGTCACCCATAACGTAAAAACTAGATCCCCGACCCGTATACTTGACCTATTCCTCTTGGCCTGTCAAACAAACCAAGACCAAACATTAGAACTTTAATATCATGAATTTCAAAAGGAAGATTACAAATATCATTCCATTCATTTTCTATCATTGTACAAATTTCATACTTTAACTTCACATACACATAACTTCTTCATTACCTGGCCAAAAAAAGTGTACTTTATATAAAACTATTCCCTTTTGAACCCTCTAAAACATATCTGAACACATGGAATTGAAATTCTGAAAGGATGTATCCGTAAATACCTCGAAATCTACTTTCTAAAATTATGCTTATGTTTTTTCCCGAATCGTTTTTCTGCTCCACACCACATTTGACCTGCATTTTAAAGCCACTTCCAATAATTTTTTACTCAGGACCTCATCATGAACGTTTTAGGAATTTAAATAAGCTTTTAAACCATAAAAAACAGAGCTTCTTATTCAAACTCTATATCTAGAGGTTTTTCATATTTGATAACAATTTCTCTCCTCTAACTTCCCCTTTTAGAAACAAATAACTTAAAGTCAGATTTGCTCGAGCTTCCTTCACGAAATTTGTTAAAAAATTGGTTAATATGCATATAAATTAAACCTCACCTCTTACAGCTTCTTGTGGAGCTAAAAAATGAGTTATACGTCAGTAGTAGGTAGAATTGATCACCTTGATGCCATGGAAGCTTGTGTTGAGTTTCCCCCTCTTCTTCTTTGCTCAACCCTCTACCACGAAGATCTCTTGTATTCTTTCAATAATTAGAAGGAAATGAGAATAAAATGGGTTAAAATGAACTTACGATGTGAAGTGCTCCAGTATCCTCATATCTTTTTTTTTTTCACATTTCTTTTTCTCCTCATTTCTTTGTTTTTCTACTTCCTTATACAACATCTTCCCAAAAATGTTTAAACATTTGTGTGTGTGTGTATTGTTTTTAAAGAAAGTTCAAGGAGAGATCTCATGTTTACATAGCGTTATCTTGTTGCGATTCCTTAGAATTTGAATCCCAAAAACATATTGTGCCTCTCCAAAATCGTTCATTTGGAATTTTGTTGCTAGCCATTTATTTATCTTAGTGGCGTATCTGTTGGGGTTTGTGCCCTAAAACTCGTAGTTTGTAATTATGTTCTAATTAATGTAATAAAGTGTTATTATTTCAATAAAGTGTTATTGTTTGTTTTCTACGGGTTTGCCTTTATATGAACCCTAAATCCAATAAACTAAACATCCAAGGTTGTTAAATGAATCTTTAGCTGAATGTAATGGACATAAAAAGGATCTCAATTCAAGATACAACCTAAAGGGTTTATAGCTAGGGGATATGGTTTGGGTACCTTACCCTGGTTAAACTATAGATGTGGCCCACTTTGTATTTGATATAAACACTGTGATCCTAACGTTTTGGGTAGATGACATGTGACTGGGGATATCCTATGTAATGAGATTACATAAGACCGGACCACGAAATAGTAATCTGTAGCGGTAACCCCGTTGACTCGTTAGGTTTCTATTTCACTAGGATGACCTAGGCAACTTGACCTCAATCCTGAGCAGGTAACGAACTCCTGTTCGTGAGGGATTGTCCTTTGACAAGAATGGGTGAGAGTGACCAGTTTCGCCAACTCAATATGCCTACCTTTATTGGGACAAGACCTAGTGAGCGGCTGGGAACTTAACTTGGCAAGATGGAATTCACTCCTTCGCGCCTATTAGGGTAAGTAGAGGAATGTTCCCTTAAGTGGTGTATCCGGGACTTGAACAAAGAGCCCGACCCTCTCATTGGCCCGAGAGGGACACTGTTTGTTGGTAGGACCACAAACAAATTGTTCATTAGAGGAGCACTTGTACTTAAGGCACAAGATGTAACCCAGGGGTAAAACGGTAATTTGACCCAACTTGTGTTACGAACATTAGTGAAAGATTGACTTGCTTTTATTTGTCGATATTCATGGACACGGAAATATATCTGCAATGAGAAGAGTGCAACTAGGGGACTGTAGAGGAGTGTTCCCGCAGTTAACGAATGTTGATTGGGAGGTTAATGAGATTAACCAAGCAATCTCGTATCCTTGGAGATTCTGATCTGTAGGTCCATTAGGTCCACCTTTTAGCTCGTAAAGGGTTCTTAGATCATTTAAATTTGAAATGTTCAAATTCATTAGGAAATATATTTTTTATATATGGTTACGATATAATATATAGTTTTGGAACTATATGTTGTAAATTTAATGTGAATATGATTCATACTAAATTGTTGGAGAAAATTAAATATCTCAAAGAGTTTAAATATTAAATTTAAATGTGAATGTGATTCATATTTAAAAATTATAGGTTAAAAATTTAATGTGCATTAGATGTACATAACAACAATAGGATAGAGGGATATTTCATTAAATGTGATTTATATAGATTAAATATAAGATATTTAATTTTGATTATTTAATTAACGTGATTAATTAAATAAATAAGGAACGTGTAAGGACGATACGTTCCCCCCTCTCCCAACTTCATATTCGATAGGAAGTTGAAGATGCCCATTTGAAGCTTCTTATTCTCCTGAGGAGGGTTGGAAGATAGCTTGATTGATTATTTTTTGGTGTGCTGACATAAGAAAAATTCTCTCTCAATCTCAAATTCCCTTCTCACCAAAAGTTGGAATCCTTCCCACCAAGGAGGATCTAAGTATTAAGAGACATAAGAGGTAAAAACAGAGAAGTTCCTTTGTTTCTGTACTGCTTGGAGCAAGGAGTTGCTGTTGGAGAAAGTCTACAAAGGTATAATTTCTTCTTCCCTTTAGTTTAATAGTTAAACTTTATATATATTTGTATATATGCAATTAATCCATGTCTAATAGGATTAGAATTCATGTTTGTTCTGTATTTTTATCAATGTAGTGGTTTATTGTTTCAATTAAAACAATCAAGCACATTAAGATCCAAAACTCGTTTCCGCTGCTCAAGGAGATCAGATCTCCATCAGTATCCTACATAATTTCTTATGAGCAGGATATCACCCACAAAAAATACAAAGAAAGTTATCTTATCGTTGACGATCCTCTTGTAAACACCATGCTCATCAACGTTCTGGTCAAAACCATATTTGATCGCAGTATGAAATCTTATGTTTCAACATCTGGAAGCTTGTTTGAACTCATAAATAGATCAATCGACCTTGAAAACTTTTTGCTCCTGACGTTGGCCTATGACCTCTCTTGGTTGTCACATATATATAAACTCATCAAGATTACCATTCAAAAAGGCAGTCTTTGTTGGGATGTATGCCCTAATCATGTGAAGTTTGTAAAACTTATGATTTTAATAAATAAAGGTTGTTTGTTCATCAAACTTTTTATCTCGCATTTTATAAACTTAATGCAATAAACTAAGCTTTAGGGTGATATTAATAGAGAAAATGAGAACTTGAACGGTGTGTAGTTGACACACGGGGAAGATCACGTTCGAGTTTAATTTTCCGATAAGTCTACAGTATATGGATGCGACCCACTTGTACTTGATACAAATGAGGTGATCGAGCTCGTTCATGTAGCTGACATGCGAGGGCTGCTTCATTTTCAATGAGATTTTACGAGACCGGACCGTGAATTAATAGACATACTGATGTAACACCAGTAACAGTATACGACTATTGATTGTACAACACCAAACCGTGAATTATTAGACCTACAAACCATTTGTTACTTGTCCTTAATCCTGAGTGTGTTACGAACTCCTGTCTGCGAGGGTTTGTCCTTTGACTAGTACGGGTGAGGGTGGTTGGAGTTCGTTGAATAAGCCTATCTTCTTGGGGGCAGGACCACGTGGGTTGCTGAGAACTTAACTATGCGAGAGGAAATTCACTCATTCCCGAGTTAGGGAAACTAAAGAGGTTGTTCCCTTAAGCTTTGTCTCCAGGGCTTGAACAACGGATGCCAACCCTCTCATTGTCCCGAGAGGGATTTTGTTTATGGCTGGGCCATGCAACAAAGTCGTTCATTAGAGGAGTAGTGAAACTTAAGGAACAAGATGTAGACACAGGAGACACTGTAATTTGACCCAGCTTTGAATACGAACAACATGTGAAAGGATAACTCACGGGCATTGGTTATATCATTAGACACAACATGTCCTACGGTTAGGAGAGTGCGGCTACGAACTTTAGTAGAATGTTACCATAGTTAATGGATGTTGATTAACCAGAACAAAGAGTTTGATCGATTAATCTCATATCATTATAACTAGTCTATTGTAGGTCCATTAGGTCCCTCGGTTGGCTCAGGTTGGACAAAATGAGTGTTTACAGTTTCGAGTGGATTTGAAGTGTTCAAATTCATTAAAAGTGTATTTATGTCATTTATATGTGATATAATGGACATAAAATATAGTTTATTGTCAATGAGATTCATGATAAACTATAGTTTAGCCTAATTGATTAATTAGGGGTAATTTGGAGAAGTTGAATTTATTGAAATTAAATTGAATATGATTCAATTTAAAATTCAACAATTACGCAAATGTGACTTGTATGATAAGGTATGAGATACCATATATAATGTGAGTTTTGGTTGATTTAGGTAGTGTTTATAGGGCATGTTGTTTTAGCAAATTGAGTTGGTGTGGATTTCTAGAAAGTGAAAGTTGTGGTCAAGGCTTGGCAGGATACTACAGACGGTTTGTTGAGGATTTCTAATAGTTAGCATTACCCATAACAACTTTGACAAGGAACAATGTTAAGTGAAGACAACTAAAGGATAGTAACTTGAAGAAGATGTTTGGAAAGTACAAACAAGGCCCAGAGTGAGAATTTTAGGTTAGAGCAGATGGAGCCATAGTTCAGCATGGAAGACTATGTAGTCCGAGTATGAATTAACATAAAGATGCTATAGTAGTGAAAACTCGCAGTTCAGCTTACATTATGCATGTGGAAAGCACCAAGATGTACAAATCTTTGAAGAAGACGTACTAGTGGCCTTGTATGAAAAGGGAGATGACGAATATGTTAATAGATGTTTTATCTGGCAACAGGTTAAACCAGTTAGACAAAGAGCCGGAGGACTCCTTAATTCATTGTCAGTTCCAGAGTGGAAATGGGAGCATTTCATTATGGATTTTTTATTTTGATTAGCACATATTTTTTGTGGACATGATGGTATTTGGGTAGTAATGGATAAACATACTAAAACAACACGGTTTATATCGATTAAAGCGACGTCTACACTTCATTGCCTTTATAAGCTATACGTCGACAAGATTCTGAGTCAATATGGAGTGCCAGGGTCCATACTTTCAGATAGGGATCCAAGATTTCATCTATGTTTTGGCCTAATTTAAAGAAAGCTATGAGAACAAGATGAATTTCAGTACAACTCTCCATCCTCGGACAGATGGCCAGTAAGAGAGAACCATCAAGACCTTAGAGGACATGTTGAGAACATGTGTCCTCCAGTTTAAGGGTAGTTGGGATACTCACTTATCACTTATGGAGTTCGCTTATAATAACAACTATCAATATAGTATTGACATGGCACCATTTAGGCTCTATATGGAAGACCATGTAGAACTCCCGTGCGTTTGAATGAAGTGGGGTAATGAAAGCTAATCGATCCTGAGTTTGTACAAGTTACGACTAACAATATTAAAGTGATTAGAGTGAATCTGAAGTAGCCCAAAATCGTAAGAAGTGGTACGTATATAAGCGACGAAGATATTTAAAATTCTAGGTCGGAGATCAAGTTTTCTTGAAGATATCTCCGTGGAGAGGTGTCCTTCGCTACGACATGAAAGGTAAGTTGAGTCCTAGAGACTTCAGTTGCCAGCAGACTATCTCGAGTAGTTTATGTTTTTCTTGTGTCCATGTTGAGGAAGAATATTCCAGATCTGACACGTGTGTTGCAAGCGCAACCGGTTGAGCTGAAAGAAGATTTGAATTACATAGAGGATGCAGTTCAAATCCTCCACAGGAACGAACATGTTTTGAGAAACAAGACGATACAACTCGTAAATGTTTTTTCGAAACATCACGAAGTGGATGAGGCAACCTAGGAGTTAGAGGTCCAGGTAAGGAAGAGTTACTTGATGCTTTTCACCTAAGGTCTACTAAATTTTGAGGATGAAAGTTCTTAAGAGGGGGTAAGTTGTAAACCCGAGATCTCTCCTTCAAATTTATTTACAAAAAAAAAGAAACACAAATGTCTAAAACAATTGTTTGGAATTGTTGTATTATGAAATGAAAAAAAAAACAAAAGAAATGTGGAAATGAAAAAAGAAAAGAAAAAAGAAATGTTTTTGTATGTTTTGTAAAAAAAAAAGGGAAAAGAAACGCTTTGGTAGGATTTTTTTTTTTTTTAATAAATGTTAAGGGAATATGAAGCACATACTCACCGCCAAAGCTCCACTAGGTAATCCATTTTCTCTCATTTGCCTCCATTCACTAAAGGAAACTAGAGAATTTCGTTGGAAAGGGTTGAAGGAAGAAAAAGAGAAAGTTTGCTACAGTTTAGGGTTGAAGAAGAAAGCGGGAAACTCAACACAATCCTCCATGGCAGCTTTGTCATCAATTTTACCCATTACTGATGTTTAAATCGTTTTCAGCTCCACGAGAAGATGTAAGAGGTGAGGTTTGATTTTAATGAAATTTAAGCCATTTTTGAACAAATGTCGTATTGGAAACTCGAGCAAAATCGAGCTTTAAGTTATAGATTTTTCAAGAGGAAGTCATATGAGAGGATTTGTTGTCAAATCTGACAAACCTTTGGTTTTTAAGACATGCTGATCTCTAGAGTTTGAATTAGAAGCTCCGTTAGGTATGGTTGGAGAGCTTATTTAATTTACTATAACTTTCAAGAAGATTTCTTGAGTAAAACATGATTGATTGTTGCTTTACAATTCACGTCAAGTGTGGGGTGCAACAGAAAAACAATTATGGAAATAGCAGAAGCTTAATTTTATGGAAGTAGCTTTCGAGGTATTTACGACACATTCATTTACAATTTCAATTCCATTTCATCAGATACGTGTTAAGGGGTTCAAAAAGGAAGAGTTTGGTTGAAAGAACATAATTTTTGGCCAAATAGTGAAAAAGTTATGAGAATGTGAAGTCAAGATTGGAAATTTGTTGAAAGCTGTAAAATAGATGGAATGATATTTGTAATCCTAAGTCTTCAATCCATGAGATTGAAGTTCTAATACTTGGTTTTGGTTGTTTGATAGAACAAGATGAAATAGGTCAAGTATACAGGTCGATGATCTACTTTTAACGCTATGAGTGACAAAACGAATTTCGCAAACGATTCTATTCTTGGATTTGTGCTTGTGGAAATAAAAAATTTCCCTAGAACAAGTTCCCTTTAAATGATGTCAAATGCTCGTTGTGAGCATATGTTTATTGATTTTATGAAATTTAGTGCAAATAATATAATTTCTAGCAACCTTTTACTAGCAAGTATTGTTTAAAGATTTACAGTTTTCACGAGGAAGATGAGTAAGCTTGAGTTGTACAAAAAAAAAAAAAAGATAAGCAGGCGTGTTCAAGCATTTTCATGTAGTTTTTTTTAGTCTCGAATGGATAAATGACTGAGATATTGAGCCCGAGATTGTATAGTACCGTGTGTAGATAAGTCATTTTTTATTGTCGATGTTGAGTGTACTCTGTGACAACAATGTTGTCGTGAGTGTTGAACAAGTTCGACTACATCGTAGAGTAAATGTTGGTTGTACTGGGTGGGCCCATCACAACGTAGATTGTCATATGTTTTTAAATGGCTAAATATTCTTGTTAGGCATTGTGAGATTCTAATAACATACTTGATGGATTTCTGAAAAAAGCTATTATGATTACACGTTTATATTTAACTCCTAATTAAAGGTCTTTATGCTCATAGATTATAATGTGATATGATTTGCTAGTTAATTGTTCTAACCATAGTCACTCACTGAGCTTCATAGCTTATTCTTTAAAGTTTACGTCATTCCAAAATTTGGAGATGTCTGACCCATGTGTTGGTGTCAAACCCGAAGAAGTTTGAACCTCGTTCGAAGTTGTGTCTCCTTGTAGGTTACCCAAACAAGACTAGTGGTTGTCTATTTTTTGATCCTATTGAAAATATGGTGGTTGTGTCGAATAACGCCTCATTCCTTTAAGAGAACAACATTACGGATCATAAACCCAGAAACAAGGTTGTGTTAAACGAAATGACAGTTCATCAGCAAGAGTTGCTAATGGTACTAGTACGTCAACAAGTGTTGTTGATCCTACCTCGTTTAGTCAAATACGTCCTTCTCAAGAGGAATGCCAAAACATAGTGGGAGGGTTGTGAGACAGCTTGAACATTTCATGGGTTTAGCTTAAACCCAAGTCGTCATACTAATGATTAGTGTGAGGATCCATTAAGTTCTAATCAATGAACCATGAACCATGGAATGGAGTCGATGTACTTCAATTTCGTCTCGAAACTTGTGGACCAACCCGATGGGGTGAAACCTATTGGTTGGAGTGGATCTATACAAGCGTAAACGTGGTGTAGATGGGAAGGTGCAAACCTTTAAAGCCATACTAGTGGAAAAGGGTTTTACCCAGAGAGAAGGGGTTGAATACGAGGAAACCTTTTCTCCTGTTTACGTAGTAGAGTTTATTTGGATCCTTTTGGTCATCCCCGCATATTATGACTATGAGGTATGGCAAATGGATGTTTGGGCAGCCTTTTGGAATAGCAAACTTTACGAGACCATCTACATGGACCAAGCAAAGGGGTTCATTACTCAAGGCAAATAACATAAGGTTTGCAGACATCAAAGGTCTATTTATGCACTACAACAAGCCTCGAGGTCTTGGCTTTTACGGTTTGATCAGGCTATCAAATTTCTTATATTTATGTGGATGATATCATACTCATTAGGAACGATGTAGGTTTCCTTACTGATGTTAAGGAATGGTTGGCTTCGCAATTCAAAATGAAAGATTTGGGAGAAGCACACTCTGTTGTAGGTATCCATATAGTCTGGAACTGGAAGAGCAAGACGCTAGCCATGTCTCAATCATTTTATATTGACAAGATTTTGTCACGATAACATGTAAAACTTCAAGAACAACTTGCTACCTTTTAGGCATGGGGTTCACTTGTCTAAGGAATAGTGTACTAAGAAACCTCAAGAGGTTGATGATATAGGATGAATCTATTTTCCGTGTTGTTGGGAGCTTGATGTACGCCATGTTGCGTATTAGGCCCCACATCTGTAATGCAGTTGGGATTGATAGTAGGTTTCAATTCAATCCAGGATTAGATTACTAGACAATCGTAGTGGCAATAATCAAGTATCTAATGAGAACGGGACCCTACATTCTTGTATATGAACGTGGGAATTTGATCCTTACAAGATATGAATACTATAACTTTTAAACCGATAAGGATTCTAGGAACTCCACATCGGAGTCAATTTTCACTCTCAATGGAGGAGTGGTAGTGTGGTGAAGCATTAACAAGGGATGCACCACTTATTCCACAATGGAAGTCGGGTATCTTGCAGCTTGTGAAGCGTATAAGGAAGATGTATGGCTTATGAGGTTCATGCTAGATTAGGAAGTTGTTCCAAATATGAACTTGCCAGTGACATTGTTTTGTGACAACAGTGGAGCAGTAGCCAACTGGAGAGAATCTCGAGGTCAGAAGAGGGGTAATTATATTAAGCGCAAGTTGAACGGAATGAAAATCCCCGCGCAGCGGAAGGCGATCAAATCGTCAAGGTATCGTTACGCTACTTGAAGTTTGTTAAAACGATCTAACACTTAGATATAAGTTAAACATACATAATTAAGGAAGAAAAACAACAAGAAGAATGTACTTACTTGTTGAAAACTCTATTCAAAGTTTCTATCTTGGTCACGAACACTTCGTGGTTCTCGATCTCAATGAAAACTCGAACTAACGAACAAGATCTGGTCACAACAACTTGGAAACTCGTTTGTTTTTCTTTTTGAAAGAAGGAAGATGGTGGGATCTTGGTTTTGGAGAGAAAGAAAGGTTCAGAGAAAATGTTGAGAGAATGAATCTTTTCTCTTTGGTGAAATCAAAAAATTGAGAGATTGGCTTACCACCTTCTCGCAAGATGGGTTTAAATAGTGGAATAATCATGGAGTTAAAGTCTCCACATTATTACCATTTTACAACAACCATAGGTTATGCAAATCATATTTGCATAGCCATATAATATAATACATCTCATATCTCATATTCCAAATCACATTTACAATAATTGTGGACTAATCAAATTGAATCACATCCAATTTAATTTCTCTCAATTAATTTCTCCAAGTAGCCCTAATTCAACAATTAGGCTAACCTACAGTTTATTATAAATCTTATTCATGTTAAACTATATATTATATCATTCATATCTCATATATATGACATAAATGCCTCTAAGTGAAATTGAACATTTCAATTTCTTGCCAAAACTCTAACTCTTCTTTTAACCCAGATGGAGCCAACCAAGAGACCTAATGGACCTACAGTGACGGGCTCCAATGACAATCTCACCGGATCGGACCCGTAGAGTCAACCCACCCTCTCGCAGCTGCTGCCAGGAACTACGTCCTTGAAAATAAGAACAAACATGGTTAGTGGCGCCCGAATCCAATATCTAGGAAGAGTCATTACTCTCCACTAAACAGGTTTCAGTTACTAGTAAATCACATTCACCATTATTCTTCCCATCTTTAGGGAACTTGGGACAGTTACGCTTCCAGTGGTCATGCCCATTGCAGTGGAAACCCTTTCCTTTCTTTGCGACTTCCTTGACCTTTTTGCCCTTTTAGGCGGCAACGCAGTCAGCTTTACCCTTCTTCATATTCTTATAGTTTCCTTCTCGGTGATAAGGAGTCACAGATTTTGTCCCAGATGTCGAACCCATCTAATAGGATCTTAAGGCAACATTTGCCTCAACTTCCTCTTTCCTAATCCTCATCAACGTCTAGAAGTTCTGTAACTAATTTAGAAGGGTGGTCAAAGTGTAGCTAATTTTTTTCATAACACCATTGCTACAAAACTAAAGGAAACTCTTCGAAAGAGTCTCTATAATAAAGCTGACCTGGCTAGACTCATCGATAGAAGCCCCTTTCATCTCTACCAGATTAAAGTGGATCATCATGTCTAGAACGTGTTCTCGGACAAACGTCCTTTCTTTCATCCGGGTGTTGAAGACGCGTTTGAGCGAGTCGTGGCAGACTTGAAAGGACTGTTGTCCAAACATGTCCTGCAACTACTCCATGATCTGCTTGGCGGTGACCATCAACTCATGCTTCTTCGCCAAGAGTTCAGATAAGCTGGCTATGATGTAGACCTTGGGCTTTTCATTGGCCCTTATCCATTGATCGTACGCATCACAAACAATTCGTGACGCGGTCGAGCTCGGCAACTTAGAACACTCCTCAGTGAGTACGAACTTAAGGTCGTCAGTTACTAGAATCGTGCTTCTATTATTTTTCAAAGTTTTGTAGTTATCTCCCACTAGTTTGTCGGAACCGAGTAAAGCAATTATTGAACTAGACATTTTGCTGAAAAACAAGAAAACATTGTGCGAGTCTCGCAAAAATCTAATCAAAACCAATCAAGTTTTAGCAAAATTGTATCCTATGATCTTTAGGTCATTAATAATTTGCAAGGATATCGCAAATGTTTAGAATGACCGCCACCGAAGGGTGAACTGAAGCATTCATCGTCTAGGACGATACTATCTCGACAAAACCCTAATACTAGAATAACTCTTATTCTATTAGGCGTCCAGTTACAATTTTTCGGTCTGAATCCATTAACTTTTAACGAATCTTGTCAGTATCACCCTCAAACTTTATGTTCTTAAGTATCAGTACAAACAATAGTCACCGAAGTGTAAGACAAGAAACAAAACCAACAAGTAAACTGTATCCCTTCGAGAATTCACGGTGTTCCGACTCACATGATAAAGGCCCTCTGAAGGGATTGTCTGGTCAAGGCCAAACTAGCAGGCGGATCATAGGCGTCTCACGGTGCGAATGGAAAGAAGAGACCGTGAGTCCCATTTTCACAGGTCCCGCTCACACTCACTATAAGTACTCTTTCGATCCAGTATGATATTGATACATACAAATACCGTCTGAAGGGCGACGCTCCCATTTGCGCCACGAGGTCGAGTATGGATCTCACGGTGCATACTTTAACGGAGATTTGTGGTCGAAAACTTAAATGTATCTTATACACTTTATTTTCTGTCGCACAACACTTTATATTATTTGGGATTGACCTAGATAAATCAGCTAATATTTACCTAAGTCTATCAATATAACTCTTATTTTAAATTAACCTAAGTTTATAATTACATTATTAACTTAGGTCTATGTGAGTAAATTAATCAACTTCTAATTAACGCCACTCACGATAATATAACCTTAGAATCTCCGAACCGAATTCACTCACAGGTCGGTTACCAAGTAAGGGTGTTCCATGAAACGTCAGCTTAAATACCCCACCCTTAGACAGAAACTTCCGCAGACATAGCTATTAATCAGTCTCCATTCAAGGTCATATTTGATTTCCTTATTCTAATCTTATTATAACTAGAAAACCCAAGTCTAATTATTCAAGTTCTAAACATTTTAAAACTAATAATTAACTTAGGTTACATGCATTTCTATGTTATAGTGCTTGATCATTCATCACATGAATAATATTAAACTATAACATACATTCATAACATAAATTAAATGCACGAGCATGCTTTTAATTTAAAAATATAACTCTTATATTTAAATAAATTAAAACATGCATAATTTATATTACAACACTTATAATATAACCTATCATGTATACTATATATTATATGAAATGAATCGAATCCCTCATCAGAAGCGATTGTGAATCGCGCGATTTTAATTTCATTACATGGATTACATTCAAGAACTAATCTATCTAGATTAAGCATATATAAACCAGATGGATAGCAAGAATAATACCTTTGAAGAACTTTTCTTCGAATGATCCTTTTCCCACGATCTGGATCTCAGCAACACAAACCCAAGAGATCACGGACACTACCACCGGATCTTCTCCGTTGTTCTCTAGGCGAGGGAGGAAGGTGGATTCCCTTCAGGTGAGATGAGATGTTTGTGAGAGAGATTGTGTTTTGGAACCTTTCCAACAACACAACAAAATGACACACTAGGGTTTTCAAATTCTTAGGTCAAAGTTACATCTCATGCAACTATATATATAGGGAAATAAGGTGGAAATTACCATCCTATCCCTCTTTCTTTCTCCCTTTAGTATGTAGTTAATATGTGAATCTAATTCACCTTAAAACTATATATCATATCAATTATATCACATATAACTTATATGACATCTCATATATGAAATTGAACACTTCAATTTCATTCCTAACTTTATACCCTTAATATAAGCATATTGAGCCAATGGTGGGACCTAATTGACCTACAGTTCATGAGCTCCAATGATGTGATATTAACTAATTAAACTCTTTGATTTAGTTAATCAATATTCATTAACTACAAGTCATTCCACTAAAGACTTGTAGATGTACTCTCCTCACTATAGATTATATTGTGTCCACTGATATAATCATTACCCATGAGTCGACCCTTCATAGGTTGTTTGTAATCACGGTTGGGTCAAATTACCGTTTTACCCATGTGGTTACCTATTTGTTCCTTAAGCACCACTGATCCTCTAATGAAAAACAAGCCTATGGTCCTACCATAGACTCATACCCTCATAGAGGGTGGGGCCCTGTTGTTCAAGACCTGGAGTCAGTTCTTAAGGGAACAACCTATCTAATTCCTTAGTGAATTCAATCTTGCACGGTTAAGTTCCAAGTTACCTATGAGTTTCTGTCCCATAAAAGGTAGGCTTATTAAGTCGGCTACAGGCCACTCTCATCCATACTAGTCTAAGGACAAACCCCTATAAGCAGGAGTTCTTAACTTGCTAAGGATTTAGGTATAGTCACTAATGACAATCAATAAAATTATCAGTCTTACCCTTGTTAACGACGTTATACTGCTTAGACTAATAATTTTCAGTATGGTCTTGTATGAACTCTTCATATAGGATGCCCTCACTCACATGTCAACCAGATGAATGAGTTGGATTATCTCGTTTGTACTAATTACAAAGCGGGTCGCATCCATGGTGTTACCAGAATAAGGTTTCCAACGTTATTATTATACCATAAACCATTTAGGTTATACTTTTGAACATAATCCAAATAGTGTCTACCACACTGATGTTCAAGATACATTATAACCTTGGAGCTTAGTTTATTGGATTTATAAAGCAAGAATATAATTTTATCAAAACAAATAACTTTTTATTTATTTGATCAAAATTACACAAGATTAAGGCAAAAATCCCAACAATCACCCACTTGACCTGAAGCTTGTTGAGTACTAAAACATTACAGTAATGTAAATACAATAAACTAGGGCATTTAAACTATTTGTACAAAATACTCCAACTTGCTCTAGTTAGGGAAGACTTGTAAACCTAGACCTTCTAGGTGACTCTCAAATACTTTAGTCGCGAGAGCTTTTGTAAAAGGATCAGCAACGTGCTTTCCCCTCTTGTGACTTCGGGGTTATCTCAAATTAGCCACTGCACCACTGTTATCTCAACACAACGTGATGGGCAAAGTCATATTTTGAAAATCTTCCAAATTTGGCATGAATTTCCTTAACCAAACGACCTATTTAGCTGCTTCACAGGCTGCTACATATTCAAGCTCCATTGTGGAATCAGCGATGCATCCTTGCTTGATGTTTCGCCATACTATAACTCATCCGTTAAGAGTAAATACTCACCCTGATGTAGATTTCTGAGAATGTTTATCAGCCTGAATGTAAGAATCCGTGTATCATGTAAGGATGAATTGCTTAGCCCCATACACAAGCATGTAGTTCCTTGTTCTCCATAGATACTTAAGGATTGTTTTAAGCTCTGTCAACTGTTCAAGTCTTGGATCATATTGATACCTACTGACCATTCCAACTACAAAACAGATGTCTGACCTAGTACACAACATGGCGTACATAAGGCTCCCAACAGCTGATGCATAAGTAATCCGTCTCATTTCCTCAACTCCTTGAGGTGTCTTGGGACACTGGTCCGTAGAAAAATGGACTCCATGTCTAAAAGGCAATAAACCCTTTTTGGAGTATTGTAACTTAAACCTCGACAACACTTTGTCTATGTAAGATGTTTTAGACAAAGCAAGTGTTTTATTATTGCGGTTCCGGACAATCTGGATACCAAGAACAAACTGCGTTTCACCTAAATCTTTCATTTTAAATTGCGTATGTAGCCAATTCTTATTGTCAGTAAAACATCCTACACCATTCCTGATGAGTATGATATCATCCACATATAGAACTTGGAATGCGACAAAACTATTAATGATTTTCTTGTAGACACAAGATTCATCATCATTCTGGTCAAAACCATAAGATTTAGTTGACTCATATAATCTTATATTCCAGGACCTAGAGGCTTGTTTCAGTCCATAAATTGACCTTTTAAGCCTGCAAACCTTTTGCTCTTGTCCTGGTTCAATGAACCCTTTGAGTTGGTCCATGTATATATTTTCCTCAAGATTGCCATTTAAAAATGTTGTCTTGGCATCCACTTTCCATACCTCATAGTGATAATATGCGGCAATGTCAAGTAGGATACGGATAGACTTTATCATAGCAACAGGTGAAAATGTTTCCTCATAGTCATCCCCTTCAACCTGGGTATAACCCTTTGCTATTAGTCTAGTTTTAAAGGTTTGCACCTTCCCATCTACACCACGCTTTCTCTTGTATATCCACTCATAACCTATAGGTCTTATCCCATCAGGTATATCTACAAGATCCCAAACAGAATTGAAGTGCATAGACTCCATTTCTTGGTCCATGGCTATGACCCATTTGTCTAAATCTTTGTCAACCATCGCGTCATTATAAGTCGATCGGTCCTCACAGTTGTCATCTGATATAACAACTTCAGATTCAGATAAACCTATGTAATGGTCAGGTTACGTTGTAACCCTCCACTACGTCGAGGCATACTCAACTCTTGAGATGGACTATCGTGACTACACAACCTAGTATCAACAACTTTTGTTGACATACTAGTTTTATTAGCACCCTTTTCTATTGTTTCGTCCAATTCACTGAACACAATTTTATATCTTGGTTTGTTGTCCCTTATGTGGTCCTCCTCTAACAAAGTTGCATTTGTCAACACAAAAATCTTATCTTCATTAGGATCATAGAATAAACCAACTCTTGTTTCTTTTGAGTATCCAATTAGTAGACACAATTTTGAACATGAATCCAACATGTTTGGATTTGCCACAAGCACATGTGCTCGACAACCCAAAATTCTGAAATGAGATAAACTACCATAATGTTCTTTCAAGAGTTCAAAATGTGTTTCAGAAACAATTTTTTAGGGTACATTGTTCAAAGTGTATACCCAAGTCTCTACTGCATAACACCAAAAGGAACTAGGGAGTTGAGCATAACTCATCATTGATCGAACCATGTCCAACAAGGTTCTATTTCTCCTTTTCGATACACCGTTTTATTGTGGCATACCTAGAGCCGAGAGTTGGGATGTAATTCCATGTTCTGTCTTATAGTTCTAGAATTGTAAATCTATGTAGTCTCCACCTCGATCTGATCGAAGTGTTTTAATTGTTTTACCCAATTGATTTTCAATTTTAGTCTTGAATTTCTTGAACTTTTCAAGTGTTTCAAACTTATGTTGTATTAGGTAAATATGCCCAAATCTAGAATAATCATCTACAAAGGAGATGAAATATTCATAACCTCTTATGGCTTTAACACTCATCAGACCACAAAGGTCTTAATGAATAAGCTCAAGAGTTTCTTTGGCTCTTTAACCTTTTCCACTAAAAGGCCTTTTAGTCATTTTGCATTCCTAGCATGATTTACATACAGGTAAAGTATTTTCTTCTAACTCATTTAGAAGTGTATTGTTTACCAATCTTTGAATCATAGTGAGGTTAATGTTACCCAATCTAAGATGTCAAAATTGAGCATTTTCTTTAGCATAAACTAGTTCGTGTATTTGCTATAATTCAGTGCTTAAAACTATTTTAACTGAATTAACACCTTGCATAATTCTCAAGAAGAGCAACACATGTAGTTCAATTATTTTCCAAAGAAATAAATACTTTGTTCAATTGAACAGAAATTGAAGTACAATGTTCGCTAAGGCAAGAAATAGAAATAATGTTTCCAATAAACCATGTAACTACATACATGTTATCAAATAACTGTCTTTCTTGCCAGATTATTGCTCTTTATTTACTCATTTTCTTTTTCTTCTGTATTTTCTTAAGTACAGAAGTATAACTGCAGTTCTTAGGTCCAGAGGGTGAACCCTTTTTAGAGCTTTTGGAATGGGCAACTAGATTTGCTTCTCCATTTTGTTGTCTCTTATCATCCATAAGAAACAACTAATTATGCGGCTCATTTAGTTGAGAAGTCAGATCATACTCTATGTTGTTCATCGTTGCATTGCTGCGAAATTGCCAAAAAGTATTCATAAGAGATTATAGGATGAACGAAATCTGACTTTTCTCATCTTTAACCGCTCCGTTTAATTCCGCTATGTTGAAGTGAGCAATAAGGTTGAGATAATGTACTCTCAATGACGTTCCCTCCTCCATGTGCGTGTTATAAACGAACTTTAGTGCTTCATGTCAAATTTGTTGGACGGTTGT
The DNA here is from genome assembly GCA_036507285.1 of Trichosanthes cucumerina. Classification (NCBI taxonomy): domain Eukaryota; kingdom Viridiplantae; phylum Streptophyta; class Magnoliopsida; order Cucurbitales; family Cucurbitaceae; genus Trichosanthes; species Trichosanthes cucumerina. The sequence goes on along the minus strand of CM071837.1, from coordinate 9,350,431 downwards.
CTAGACAAATTTAGCACAAAATCCATGATCTCACGAGCTGAGACCTTGCCCACAAACCTCCTGGCTAAAACATCAGGTATGCTAGCCAGGATATAGGCTTTTTCCTTTTCATTGGCATTGATCAAACGGTCATACACATCCTCAATAGATGGAGATGGGTTTTGAGTAGGGAATTGAGGACACTTCTCATTGAGAACGAACTTAAGATCACGTGCAACAAATATTATGTTGAGTCTATTCGTCCAAGTCATTATATTTTCTCCAGTTAATTTTCCAACACCCAGTAAGGAAATAATTGACCTAGATATTTTGCTCAAAATTTACAAACAAAACTTGCATGAGTTTCTTGTTATAATTATAATCCAATCATGTTTTAACTAATTATCAAATGATTTCTAGGACATTCATAATTTGCAATGCTACTCCAAACGTTTAGAATGTATGACACCGAAAGGTAATAAAAAACACTCATCCACTTGATCATGATATTCTTGACCAAAACATAATGCCAGAATAACTTCTATTCCTATAGGCTTTAATTACCATTATTCGGTCAGGATACATACACAACTTATGTACCTTGTGAGTGTAACCCCCTGTCTTTAGACCCTAGAGTCCCCTTCAAATAAAATTTGGCGCAGGGAGGACAAGATTAAAAAAGAGACTAAGAAAATCTTTATCCTTTTTGGGTATCTACTGTGTTTGATCACCTATGAACAAGCCCTCCGAATGGATTGTCTCGTCAAGGGAAAACTAGCAGGTTGACTATAAACCGACTAAAGAGACCATAGGTTTTGTTTTCACTAAACAAGCTCTCACTCACTACAAGTACCCTGTCCATTCACCTTCATATTGACTCATACGAACACCATCCGAAGGGGGACGCTCCCGTTTGCGCCACGAGGACAAGTATGAATCTCAATGTGGCAACTTCCCGAAGATACGTAGGTGAAAAAATATGTATCATATGTATGTTTCCTCCCATTGGATACTTTTCCTCCCGCTGGATATTTTAAATCTATAGGAATCTTACATAGGCTAAACCCTGCTAATGGTTTTACCTGAAGTCATCAATATAACTCTTATATTCATAATCAATATAACTCTAATATTGATTTTATCCTAAGTTTTGCTAATATAACTTTTTATATTAAGCATAGGATTTCTATTTTTTAACCCCTTAATAAACCAGCTGACGCTACTATGATTTATAAACTGTTGGATTAAATTTCACTCTCAGGTAAGTTCCCAGGTAGGGGTGTTCTGTTTCCGTCAGCTTAAATACCCCAACGTAGAAAGAACTTTCCTCAGACAAAGTTTCTCTTTTAATCATTGTTTATAAATCACTTGGTTCCTAAATCTAATCTAATTAGAAGTATATAACCTAAGGTATATTATTTCCAAGTTCTAAACGTTTTAAAACTAATAATTAACCTTACATGACATGCATACTATGTTATAGTGCTTGATCATTCATCTCAAGAATAATAAGACATAAATAGAATAATCATCTCATGAAATATAACGCATGTCAATGTTGTCCATAAATTAATATAACACCTTATATTAATTAATCATGCAAACTATATAATATAACTATTTATATTGTAAATGATGCATGGAAATGCTTAACCTAAGGTGGGATATCTAAGTTAAGAGCATATATTATGCATGACAATAATTACACAACAATTGCACACTTTAAATAGCAAAATTAGGCCAATTTTGGCACCCTAAATTCAATTTTAATTAATTTAATCTAACTATATTATTTAAAATTAAATAAATTAAAATAAATTAAATATAAGTTATTTTTATATTTAATATATTATGAACAATACGTTTCTGCCCGTTGAAGCCTTATGTGAAACGTTTGTGGTGTTGCAACGCTCATACCAGCGTTGCAACGCTGCTCTCTGTCCTTTTCTGCCAATTGAAGCGCGCCTCAGCAGCAGCGATGCATAACGCCTCAGTGTTGCAATGGTGTAGTCTTCCTAGTCGCGCACCTACTGCAGTGGCGTTGCAACGCTATAGAACAGCGTTGCAATGCCATTCACAGAACAAAAACAGACTCCACAGTTTTGGCATATTTTTGCTCCGTTGTTCTTTGCAACCACCTTGCCTCGATGGACACGAACTTACAAACTCGATTTACAACAAAAATTGACCAAAACACTGGGGCCTTACATTGAACGATTCATTGAAAAATTGTAAATCTAAGTGTCAAAATTGAAAACGTTTAAATTTCAAACCGTTCATACATCACATGCAAAATAGTAAATCCCACCTCGTTCTTGAAAAATCAAGAACGTAAATTTAGAATGCAATTGGGCTCTAATACCAATTGTGTGACGACCACAACCACAGGTACAAATTATTTATTTTATTTAACGTTCTATCAACCTTTGTGTCTAGTAGGATTAGTGAATTTTCATCAGGCTCGGTGAGAGTGAGTCCTTGAGTTTATTTAGTTTATAGTGAAGTGTTCTCCTTAAGATAATTATACACATATAATTTAATGAAAGATGAGAAGGTGGCCATGGCATCTTAGTGATTTATGCTCAAGGCAAGGGCTAGTTGGGCTTTTGGAAAGAAAAAGACCTAGGGTTTTAGTATTTATATTATCGTTGGCATGATTGGACAAAAGAAAACCCTAGCCACCTCTCATATTGCTCCTATTAGTTTGCCCTAGCCGAAACCCTAAACCCACCTCCTTGCTGCTGTTGCTGCCGCTGGCAAGCCCACGAACGGAAGCTACCCCAGCCGACTACGCCTGCTGTTACGCCGGAGATCACGAACGAAGAGGTGACGCCGTCGAGTCCAGCAGCGCCGAAATCCCTCACGCATGCCAGCCATTCGCGAGCTTCATCCCAGCCGCCCGTGAAGTACCAGCCGCCGACGCCTAAACCGTTCGCAAGCCTTACGTTCGCAGCCGCCTTCACTACCGTCACGCCGGAAGATCACGGACAGAGGAGTCTCACCGTCGGAACTTCAGGCGCACACTTCCAGCAGAGCCGACGTCTCCAGCCGCCACCGCCGCTGCTGCTCGGAGAACCAGTCGCCGCCAATCTGCTCGTGAACCTCGCCATCACCGTCCGGATCTACTTTTGACTACAACGCCGACCAGCTTCGCCTTGCAGTCACTGAGCTTGCAGTCAGGTGAGCGTTTTGTTACGTTTCGGATTTGAGAGAGAGTTATACGTGACCTATTGGATATTAAAACGCTAAATGGAAAACTTAAGCCACTGTTTTGAACACAACTTTTAGGGACCAAGTTTGGAGCGGAATTGAAGATCAAACAGCAAGGCGAACTAAGAAATATTAGGCCTATACGTTGAGATTGAGGTAAGCGGGGCATGAAGCGTCAAGAACTTAAATTGAGTACCTTTACGTTTATGAATTTGGAGTATGCTCGGATTATAATTTCGGGATTAATAAGTGAATCAGGTTCTACAAAAGAAGCGTACTCAAAGATCTAGGGTTAAGTTTTGAAGTAGAATCTAAACTAAGGTAAGGGACCTTGTGTCGAACTTTTCTAAAAAGGGATTGAAGAAAATGAATTTCATTAATTCATGCGAATTTAGTTTGTTATTTTTACATGAGAATATTTCAATATTTTCTGTGAGAATACTTTAATATTTTATGTGAAGATATCTCAATATTTTATGTGAGCATATTTCAGTATTTTATGTGAGAATATCTTTGTATTTTGTGTAAGAATATTCCAGTATTTCATGCGAGGATATTACAGTATTTTCTATGTGAATATTTCGTGATTACATACAAGAGTATTATCTTCAAACTGTTGTAAAGTTATGAGTTGCATATCAATGATAATGTTTCATGACATGTGCACTATAGTCATATTGAATGATGGGACCTCATGCATGTTATGTAAAAACAACAAAAACTAGAGCAAACATATAATAACGGATTCGAAATTGTACCCAAGCATCGCCCATTGGTTCTATTCCCGATTCATAACTCGAAAGTTTCTCTATAAAATGATTTGAAGTAAAATGTGGAATTTGGTCTCCTTAGTGCATTGTATGCATGGTCAAACATGCATTAGAGACCCTATGGGTCAAGTTTACAGGGGTCTGTGAGGGACTCAATCCATACAGGGGTCTGTGAGGGACTCAAATAATTACTGAGAGTGCGTGAGGACTCAAAATGAAATGACTCAGGATGACCAATTAACCATTTAAAGAAAAGGAAGTCATGTATTACAGTAATGTGTATACGAGAAAGTTTTAGGTCCCACATATGAACATTTTGACCAAGTTTAAAAGTCATGATTGCATGTGTTTGCATATCCCAAACCTCGGTAGCGAGGTCACTTACTGGGTATTGTATTGCAATACTCACCCTTTTGTTTTAAAATGTTTTTCAGGTAAGGCTAAGGACGTACGGGGCGAGTGACGGAGGCGCGTAGTCAAACCATGGGGATAGTCATGTTTTCCGCACTTCGTTTTCCTTAATAACTGATGTTGTCGTTTTACAGCTTCGAAGTTAAAGTTTGATTTCAGGATTTTTAGAAGGCCAAGCTTAAACTGTTCTTTTAAATGCTTTAACGTTTTCTCGGGATCCCTAAAGGAAATTTTGATACAATGACAATTTAAATATCTTTTATGTGTGTTTGGCCTAAGAATGCATGCATGTGTAGTAGTGTCCCTAGGAGTTATAGTTATAAAAAGTAGGGGCATTACAGTTGGTATCAGAGCCCTAGGTTTAGGGTTCTGTAGACTCGCTTATAGAGTAAGCACAGAGTAGTTCCCATGGTTGAGCAAAAGCGTTAGGCCACCGCTGTGCACGTTACGTAATTTATAAACTAAGCAAATGATTATGATGTAATTCTGTATTGTGAATGTAAATGGATTTAAACCCTAAGGGTGACCCTACCTTACAGTTAGAAAGTGATGAGAACTAAGTTAGAAATTCTCTACGCTTTGTAGATCGACAAAAATGCCACCTAGAGGTCGAGGAGAGGTAGAGGACGTGGTAGGGTCGGAGGACGGGAGGAAACGTTAACACCCAACTGCAATTACCACCGAAGCAGGGAAGAGATTACTCCACCCGTGCCAGATCTCCCCCAGGACCAACCAGATCGCCAAGAGGATGCACCTGCAGTTGCTCCAGTGGCGGATCAAGGAAACCCTAATGTCATGACTATGATGGTAGAGGCTATGCAGACTCTAGTGCGAGCTACGGTAGCCACTCAGTTGGCCCAAACAAGTCAGGGGCGGAATGATGCAACTCTGGAGTCCCGATATCTCAAAAACATTGAAAAATATGATCCCGAGATCTTTTGATGGGTCTTCTAGTGACCCCACTGTGGCTGACTTATGGTTGTCCTCCATCGAGACCATTTTCAGACTGATGAACTGTCCTGAGGATCAGAGAGTATCCTGTGCCACCTTCATGTTGAGAGACGACGCTTACTTATGGTGGGAGTCCGCTCAGGGGACCATAGTCGCCAGCGGAGAGACGATTACCTGGAATTTGTTTAAGGAAGCATTCTGGCGGAAATTTTACCCTGCCGCAGCTCGTTATAGGAAGCAGGCGGAATTCTTACAACTTAGCCAGAACAAGAGGGCAGTGGAGATGTATGAGAGAGAATTCACCCGTCTGTCACGCTTTGCCCCCGAGTTAGTGGACACTGAGGCGAAGAAAACAGAGCGTTTCGTTATGGGACTGGATGAAAATATTCGAGGCTTCATACAGGCACTAGCACCCCTGCACTATGCCTCGCGGTGAGAGTGGCGGAGTTGATTTGGGTGCGAGCACAGGCATCCCTCTCAGTAGTGGTTGGCTGGCGACACCGCCAAATCAGAAGAGGAAATGGGAGCAGGCAAATTCAAACTCGCAACGCCCCCAACGTACGCCACATAGACCAGGAAACTTTCGTGCAGGTTCGGGTCAGAAACCACAGTTCAACAGGACAGGAACTAGCAGTGGAGACAAGCCACAATGCAAAGACTGTGGTAGACATCATTGGGGTAAGTGTTTGGCCCGGTCCGGGGTGTGCTTCAGATGTGGGAAAGAAGGACACAAAGCTAATAGCTGTCCGAGTCAAGCCAGTGCTAGCAAACCTCAGGTTATCAATAGTGGGGCTGCTGCCAAGCCCGTAATACACCAAGGAAGAGCTTATGCGAGCACAAGTAAGAGCATCCATGGCACCGACTCCGTGGTTACAGGTACACTCCCATTACTTGGGCACCTTGCCTTTGTATTATTTGATTCTGGCTCTACTCATTCTTTTATTTCTGCATCCTTCGTGAGTCAAGCTGAGTTAGAGTTAGAACAGTTACAGTATGCTTTGTCTGTTTCCACTCCTGCGGGGTTGAATTTGTTAGCCACCATGAAAGTCGAAGATGGTAGCGTGACTATTACAGACTATGAGTTAGGAGTAAATCTAGTAGTCCTAGACATGACTGACTTTGATGTGATATTGGGTATGGACTGGTTAGCACAGAACCATGCTTGCATTGACTGCATCAGGAAAGAGGTAGTGTTCACTCCCCCTGACCAACCTAGTTACAGGTTCAGAGGCACGTTAGCGGGAAGTAGGCCTAAGGTAATTACTGCCCTTAAGGCCAGGAAGTTATTACATCGGGGAGCTTGGGGCGTCTTAGCTTGTATACTGGATGCAAGGTGTACGAGGATCTCAGTGTCATCGGTACCAGTGGTGAATGAATTTCCAGACGTCTTCCCCGAGGACCTCCCCGGGGTACCTCCGGTCAGGGAGGTGGATTTTAACATAGGATTTGGAGTCAGGGACAACTCCGATATCCAAGGCACCGTAAAGAATGGCACCGGAAGAGTTGAAAGAACTTAAACTACAGCTACGGGACTTATTAGATAAGGGATTTATACGCCCTAGCGTTTCACCTTGGGGAGCCCCTGTGCGTCTGTGCATAGATTACAGAGAGTTGAATAAGGTTACGATCAAGAATAAATACCCTCTACCTAGAATAGATGATTTGTTCGATCAATTGCGGGGAGCAACGGTGTTTTCCAAGATTGACCTGAGATCAGGCTACCACCAGTTGAGAATCAGTGAAGAAGATATTCCTAAGCGACTTCTCGAGATCACGTTATGGACACTACGAGTTCACGGTGATGCCGTTTGGTTTGACCAACGCCCCTGCCGCTTTCATGGACTTGATGAACCGATTATTCAAAGAGTTTCTAGATACGTTCGTGATTGTGTTTATTGACGACATTCTGATATACTCCAAATGTGATGAAGATCATGAAAGGCACCTGAGAAAAGTTTTACTCACGCTGAGGGAGAATAAGTTGTATGCAAAATTTTCCAAGTGCGAGTGCGCGCAGCGGTATCCTTCTTAGGACATGTGGTGTCCGGCGGGAGTCTCTGTTGACCCGAGCCAAAGAAAAGTGGAAGCCGTCACACACGGTGGCCTCGTCCGACCACCGTCATCGCAGGTACGTAGTAGTTTTACGGGTCTTGCAGGATACTACGGGCGTTTACGCATGTGATTTCGCCAAGATAGCCATGCCCATGAATCGGTGTGACGCGCAAAGGTAACCCATTTGTTTGGGATGACACTTGTGAGGCGAGTTTCCAAGAACTCAAGCGTAGATTGGTGTCACCCGGTTCTTACAAATCCCCAGGAACAGAGAGCTTGGTGGTTTCTGGTGATGCTTCCAAGAAAGGTTTGGGTTGCGTCTTGATGCAAAGACGGTAAAGTAATAGCTTACGATATCGACAATTGAAGGCACGAGAGAAATTATCCAACCCATGACTTTGAACTAGCGGCGTGAGTCTTTGCACTAAAGATCCGGAGACATTACCTATATGGCGAGAAAATTCAGATTTTTACTGAGATCATAAAAGTCAAGTATCATTCACCCGAAGGAATTGAACATGAGGCAACGCGAGATGGTTGGAATTAGTGAAGGATTACGACATAGATATTAGATATTCAATACCACCCGAAGTAAGGCTAATGTCGTGGCCGATGCCCTCTCGAGAAAAGCGATTCATACTTCAAAGACGAGTTCTCGACAGAGCAGAGCTGCGCAGCAGAGTTTGTGCGAGTGAAATTATTGTGATTAGTAGGGAAGGTCACGGCACAGTTAGCTCATTTAACTGTACAACCAACTTTGAGGCAGCGCATCATTGAGTCTCAACAGGGGGACCCTCAGTTAGTAGAGAAACTTACTGCAGTAACTACAGGTGAATTAACAGGGTTTTCGCTATCCACAGATGGAGGATTACTATTTCAGGGACGATTATGGGTACCAAACGACGACAAACTGAAGACGGAAATCTTAAGCGAAGCTCATAACTCACCGTTCTCTATGCATCCCGGTAGTACCAAGATGTATCGAGACCTGAAACAGTCATTCTGGTGGTGTAACATGAAGCGCGACGTGGCAGAGTTTGTTAGCAGGTGTTTGACTTGTCAGCAGGTGAAGGCACCTAGACAGAGGCCCGCAGGACTACTGCAACCTTTACATGTACCTCAGTGGAAATGGGAGGAGATCTCCATGGACTTCATAGTCGGACTGCCCAGAACCTTACGAGGTTACTCAGTGATTTGGGTCATTGTGGACAGGTTAACAAAGTCAACACATTTCATACCAGGAAAACCCACCTACTCTACGGATAAGTGGGCGCAGTTGTACCTGGAAGAGATAGTCCGTCTACATGGGATTCCAGCCAGGATTATTTCAGACAGGGATACACGTTTCACCTCCAATTTTTGGAGAAGTTTACAAAAAGCGTTAGGTTCACAGTTAAACTATAGTACAACTTTTCATCCACAGACGGATGGGCAGACAGAGCGTTTGAACCAGATCTGAGAAGACATGTTGCGAGCTTGCACCTTAGACTTTCCTGGTAGTTGGGACACTTATTTACATTTGATGGAGTTTGCGTACAATAACAGTTATCAATCGACCATTGGAATGGCTCCATTCGAAGCCCTTTATGGCAAGCGTTGCAGAACCCCGGTTTTCTGGGAGGAGGTTGGCGAACGCCAGTTATTGGGTCCAGAGTTAGTACAGGTCACTAATAGTGCAATACAAAAGATTAGGGTGCGAATGCAGACCGCCCAAAGCAGACAAAAGTGTTATGCCGATTCGAGACGAAGGGACCAAGAATTCGAAGTTGCGGACCACGTATTCCTTAAGGTGGCCCCAATGAAAGGGATTCTAAGGTTTGGTCGAAAGGGGAAGTTGAGTCCGCGATTTATAGGGCCATTTGAGATCTTAGAAAGGGTCGGTGTGGTGGCCTCTGAGGCTAGCATTGCCGCCTTCCCTATCGCCGATTCATAACGTATTCCATGTCTCCATGTTGAGAAAATACGTTCCAGACCCGACCCACGTTGTAGACTTTGAACCGTTACAGTTAGCAAAAGATTTGAGTTATGGCGAGCAACCTGTACAGATTATTGCTAGAGATCAAAAGACCCTCCGTGAACTGTAGTGAGATCAACTTAGTTAAAGTGTTATGGCAAAATCACCGCATACGGAAGAAGCTACGGGAGGCGAGAAGAAGAAGTGCGAGCTAAATATCCGAACTATTCCAAGAATAGGAACTTTCGAGGACGAAAAGTTCTTAAGGAGGAAGATTGTGACGACCACAACCATGGTACTAATTATTTATTTTATTTAACGTTCTATCAACCTTTGTGTCTAGTCGGATTAGTGAATTTTCATCTGTGGCTCGTGAGAGTGAGTCCTTGAGTTTATTTAGTTTATAGTGAAGTGTTCTCCTTAAGATAATTATACACATATAATTTAATGAAAGATGAGAAGGTGGCCATGGCATCTTAGTGATTTATGCTCAAGGCAAGGGCTAGTTGGGCTTTTGGAAAGAAAAAGACCTAGGGTTTTAGTATTTATATTATTGTGGGCATGATTGGACAAAAGAAAACCCTAGCCACCTCTCATATTGCTCCTATTAGTTTGCCCTAGCGAAACCCTAAACCCACCTCCTCTCTGCTTTATTCTTTGCCGCTGGCAGCAAGCCCTGAGCGGAAGCTACCCCACCGACTACGCTTTCGCCGTTACGCGGAGATCACGAACGAAGAGGTGACGTCGTCGAGTCCAGCAGCGCCGAAATCTCTCACGCACGCCAGCCATTCGCGAGCTTCATCCCAGCCGCCCGTGAAGCACCAGCCGCCGACGCCTCAACCGTTCGCAAGCCTTACGTTCGCAGCCGCCTTCACTACCGTCACGCCGGAAGATCACAGACGGAGGAGTCTCACCGTCGGAACTTCGGGCGCACACTTCAGCAGAGAGCGCGTCTCGCCGCGCCACCGCCGCCGCCGCCGGAGAACGGCCGCGCTAATCGCTCGTGAACCTCGCCATCACCGTCCGGATCTACTTTTGACTACAACGCCGACCAGCTTCGCCTTGCAGTCACTGAGCTTGCAGTCAGGTGAGGGTTTTGTTACGTTTCGGATTTGAGAGAGAGTTATACGTGACCTATTGGATATTAAAACGCTAAATGGAAAACTTAAGCCACTGTTTTGAACACAACTTTTAGGGACCAAGTTTGGAGCGGAATTGAAGATCAAACAGCAAGGCGAACTAAGAAATATTAGGCCTATACGTTGAGATTGAGGTAAGCGGGACATGAAGCCTCAAGAACTTAAATTGAGTACCTTTACGTTTATGAATTTGGAGTATGCTCGGATTATAATTTCGGGATTAATGTGTGAATCAGGTTCTACAAAAGGAGCGTACTCAAAGATCTAGGGTTAAGTTTTGAAGTAGAATCTAAACTAAGGTAAGGGACCTTGTGCCGAACTTTTCTAAAAAGGGATTGAAGAAAATGAATTTCATTAATTCATGCGAATTTAGTTTGTTATTTTTACATGAGAATATTTCAATATTTTATGTGAGAATACTTTAATATTTTATGTGAAGATATCTCAATATTTTATGTGAGCATATTTTCAAGTATTTTATGTGAGAATATCTTTGTATTTTGTGTAAGAATATTCCAGTATTTCATGCGAGGATATTCATGATTATTTTCTATGTGAATATTTCGTGATTACATACAAGAGTATTATCTTCAAACTGTTGTAAAGTTATGAGTTGCATATCAATGATAATGTTTCATGACATGTGCACTATAGTCATATTGAATGATGGGACCTCATGCATGTTATGTATGCCATAAAACGATTTGAAGTAAAATGTGGAATTTGGTCTCCTGAGTGCATTGTATGCATGGTCAAACATGCATTAGAGACCCTATGGGTCAAGTTTACAGTGGAGTGCGTGAGGACTCAATCCATACAGGGTGGTGTGAGGGACTCAAATAATTACAGGGGTCTGTGAGGGACTCAAAATGAAATGACTCAGGATGACCAATTAACCATTTAAAGAAAAGGAAGTCATGTATTTCAGTAATGTTGATACGAGAAAGTTTTAGGTCCCACATATGAACATTTTGACCAAGTTTAAAAGTCATGATTGCATGTGTTTGCATATCCCAAACCTCGGTAGCGAGGTCACTACTGGGTATTGTATTGCAATACTCACCCTTTTGTTTTAAAATGTTTTTCGTGAGTAAGGCTAAGGGCGACAGGCGAGTGACGGAGGCGCGTGTAGTCAAACCATGGGGATAGTCATGTTTTCCGCATTTCGTTTTCCTTAATAATCGATGTTGTCGTTTCTGACTTGAAGTTAAAGTTTGATTTCGAGGATTTTTAGAAGGCCAAGCTTAAGCTCGTTTCTTTTAAATGCTTTAACGTTTTCTCGGGATCCCTAAAGGAAATTTTGATACAATGACAATTTAAATATCTTTTATGTGCGTTTGGCCTAAGAATGCATGCATGTGTAGTAGTGTCCCTAGGAATTATAGTTATAAAAAGTAGGGGCGTTACAAATTGAAAGGAATCAAATCCCTCAGCAGAAGCGATTGTGAATCACGCGTTCTTAATTTCATTACATGGATTACATTCAAGATCTAATCTATCTAGATTAAGCTTACACAAACCAGATGTACAAAAAGAATAATACCTTTGAAGAACTTTTCTTCGAATGCTCCTTCTCCCACGATAAGGATCTCAGCAACACAAACCCAAGAGATCTCAAACACTACCACCAGATTTTCTCCGTTGTTTTTTAGGTGAGGGAGGAAGGTGGGTTCCCTTTAGGTGAGATGAGGTGTTTTTGAGAGACATTGTGTTTTTGAACCTTTCCAACAACAAAACTGTTTTCCAATTCTTAGGTCAAAGTTGCATCTCATGCAACTATATATATAGGGAAATAATGTAGAAATTACCATCCTATCCCTCTTTCATTCTCTCTTTAGTATATGGTTAATATGTGAATCTAATTAACATTAAAACTATATATTATATCAATTATATCACACATAACTGATATGACTTCTAATATATGAAATTAAACACATCAATTTCATTCCTAACTTTATAACCTCAATATAACCATGTTGAGCTAGCGGAGTGACCTAATGGACCTACAATTCATGAGCTCCAATGATGTGAGATTAATTGATCAAACTCGATGATCCAGTTAATCAATATACATTAACTACAAGTCACTCCACTATAGACTTGTAGTTGCACTCTCCTCCCATGAGTCAACCCTTCACAGGTTGTTTATAATGACGGTTGTGTCGAATTACCATTTTACCCATGTGATTACATATTTATTCCTTAAGCACCCCTGATCCTCTAATGAAAAACAAGCTTATGGTCCCACCATAGGCTCATACACTCATCGAGCGCGGGGCCTCGTTCAAGTCAGTTCTTAAAGGAACAACCTATCTAATTCCTTAGTAAATTCTATCCTGCACAGTTAAGTTCCCAGCTTCCTACGAGGTTTTGTCCGTTAGAAGGTAGGCTCATTGAGTCGGTTAAAGGCCACTATCGCCCATACAACTCTAAGGACAAACCCCTATAAGTAGGAGTTCTTAACTTGCTTAAGATTCAGGTCGAGTCACTAATGACCATCTATAAATAATCAGTCTTACCCTATTAACGGCGTTATACTCGTTAGTCGACTAATAATTTGCAGTCCGGTCTTGTATGAACTATTCATACAGGATACCCCCACTCGCATGTCAACTACATGAATGAGTTGGATTACCTCATTTGTATTAATTACAAAGTGGGCCACATGCATTGTGTTACAAGAATAAGGTTTCCAACCTTATTCTTATACCATATACCATTTAGGTTATACTCTTGAACATAATCAAAATAATGTCTACTACACTAATGTACAAGGTACATTATAAACTTGGAGTTAGTTTATTGGATTTATAATGCAAGAATATAATTTGATCAAAAAAATAAATCTTTATTTATTTGATAAAAATTACACAAGTTTAGGGCATAAATCATAACATTATAACACTTATAATATAACTATGATGCATGAAATGATTAACCTGAATGAGATTTTAAATCTATATGACATACATCATGTACATATAATTAAATATTTCATACAACTCATACATAAAATAAATAAATAGAAAAAATTGGACTGATTTTGGCACTTAGTGGACATTAGAAGAATTAAATGACATTAATATAACAGTTTATATTAATATTAATTAATTAATTTAATTTAACTTAAATATAAATACAACTTACAAATCAAAAAAATAAATAAAATAATGAAAATTACTACCCAGCGATTGATGAATTAGCATCAACCCACGTACTCATAAAAGCTCGCCGCTTGAATCGCTTCTCGCACGCGCGGCGTTGCAACGCCGTTGGCAGTATTGCAACGCTCCAGCGTCCAGCATTGAATCGCTGCCTTGCAGATAAGCCTCCACCCGCGCGGACGTCGTTGAGACGCCGAAGAACAGCGTCTCAACGCCATCTATTAGACACCAAACATCTTTGTTGTTTTTCTTTGATTTTCCCCATTTCCACTCCGATTTCTTCACAACAACTCTTGTCGCCAAAGAAACGTACTTACAGACTCGATTTATTTTCTAATTTTTCAACAAACACGGGCTCTTACATTTGATCTCATTTAGCAGAAAATAAACCTAAAACTAGTGCCAAAATCAAAAACATCAAATTATGCAAACCACAATTACATCTCATGAATTGAAGTAATACCTACCTAATTTTAAAAAAATCATATGCACAACTAAAAGCCAATGATTGGCTCGGATACATTTTGAAGGGAATAAAAATCACACGCAGCGGAAGGGCAATCGAATCGTCATGGTATCGTTGTGAAAAATGCATTCTTAAAATTGAAACTATCACATAGTATCTAGGCTAAACATGCAATAAAAGAGAAAATCAAGTAAGAACACTTCCTTTTTGATGAACCATTCTTCACGTATTCCTCTTCAGGTCACGAACCCTTCGTGTTCACGTTCTCAACGATCTCAATATCCTCCAATGAACCAAAGGACCGGACACCTCAAAAAAGTTCGCTCTTGTTCTTCCTTTGGTAGAAGGAGAGTGAGTGAGTATCCCTTTTTGTGAAAGAGAGGAGAGATTGAGAGAGGAGAGTTGAGAGAATTTTCATTGTTGTTCTGTTGATAATCCAAAAAATGAAGAACTAACCATACAAATCCTTCTTGCAAAGGGTTTACATAATGGTGATAGGCGAAGTTGAAATCTTCACCTATTTACCATTTAACCACAACCATAGGTTATGCAAATCATATTTGCATAACCACATATAATAAGATATCTCATATCTCATTTTACAAATCAATATGTATAATTGTTGATTTTTAAATTGAATCACATTCAATTTAATTTCTCTCAATCCAATTTGCCCAAATTAGCCCTAATTAGACAATTAGGCTAATCAATAGTTTATTATGAATCTCATTCAAATTAAACTATATAATATGTCAGTCAAATGTCATAAAATTTACATAATTACACTTTAATGAATTTGAACACTTGAAAACAACAACAAAACTGCAATCCCTTTATTAATCCAGTTTGAGCCCACCGAGGGACCAAATGGACCTACAGGTGACGAGCTCCAATGATGTGAGACTAACCTGTCATACTCTTTGACAAGGTTAAACAACATTCATTAGCCACGTAACACTCCACTAAAGCCCGTTGTTGCACTCCCGTCATTGTAAGACTAGTTATGTCCGTTGATATAACCAATGCCTGTGAGTCGACCCTTCACAGGTTATTCGTAGACACTGCTAGTTCAAATTACTGTTTTACCTCTATGTCTACTTCTTGGTTCTTAAGTCCCCATTGCTCCTTTAATGAACAACAATGTTGTAATGGTCAAACCATAAACGACAACCCTCCCAGGGCAGTGAAAGAGTGGGCGCCCATTGTCCAAGCCTTAGAGACAGTCATTAAGGGAACAACCCCTCTAGTTACCGAATCTGTTGGGATGTATGTCCTAATCTGGTTTAGTTTGTAATTTGATATTTTAAATTAATAAGTGTTATTCATTTCATTTCTTTGTGTCTCGCAAATTTTTGAAACTTTTTTCAATAAACGGATCATTGAATATATGAGAGAACTATAACTTGAAAAGTGTGTAGTGGACATAGAGGTAGGATCACGTTCGACTTAATGACCACAACGGTCTATGGTATACAGATAAAGGAGGCCTAATCCTTGATACACAATGGATGCGACCCGCTTTGTATTAAATACAAACGAGGTGATATGACTCGTCCATGTGGTTGACATGCAAGTGGGGACATCCTGTGCAATGAGATTGTACAAGACCAGACCGTGAATTATTATACCTACTAATGTAACGTCGTTGACAACATAGGACCAATGACTTCGTAGATGACCATCAGTTACTCGACCTTAATCCAAAGCGTGGTATGGACTCCTTTCTGCTGGTGTCTGTGCTTTGACAAGTACGAGTGAGGGTGGTCATAGTTACACGCCCATTATGCCTTCATAGGGACAAAACCACGTTGGGAGCTGAAACTTAACTACGCGAGATGAAATTCACTCGTTCCCGACTTTAGGAAAACTAGAGGGGTTGTTCCCTTAACAAGACTCGGACAACGGGCGACAACCCTCGCACTTGCCCGCGAGGGGTGTTGTATATGGTTGGACCATTGCAACTTTGTTGTGCATTATAGAAGGAGTGGGGACATAAGAAGCAAGTAGTAGACACAGGGCTAAAGTTGTAATTTGACCAAACAGTGTCTACGAACAACCTG
This sequence comes from Trichosanthes cucumerina, assembly GCA_036507285.1. Taxonomy (NCBI): domain Eukaryota; kingdom Viridiplantae; phylum Streptophyta; class Magnoliopsida; order Cucurbitales; family Cucurbitaceae; genus Trichosanthes; species Trichosanthes cucumerina. The sequence continues at coordinate 9,334,272 of CM071837.1, read as the reverse complement.
TCAAGGGTTGACTCGGGCAATTGTTATATAAATTGACACAACTTCTCTTACACTGACGGGAGTGCAGCTACGAGCTTTAGTGGAGGGTTACAGTAGCAAATGAGTGTTGATTTATCGGGTCAAAGAGGTTGACAGATTAGTCTTAGATCATGGGGTCTGTCGGTTGGCTCAACCTTGATAAATAGAGGGTTTACAGTTTGATGTGGATTTGAAGTGTTCAAATTCATTATAAGGGTAATTATGTCATTTATATGAGATATGATTGATATATTATATAGTTTAATGTGAACAAGATTCATAATAAACTATAGGTTAGCCTAATTCTTTAATGTGATAATTTGGAGAAATTGGATCGAGAGAAATTAAATTGAATGAAAATCCACAATTATACAAATGATATTTGTATAATAACGTATGAGATAACATATTATATGTGGTTATGCAAATATGATTTACATTTGAGATTTCAACTCCACACATCACCATTATATAAACCCTTGTAAGAAGGATTTTGATGGTTTGAGTTTCATTTTTTGGATTTCTCTCTTAACCTTCTATCACATCTCTCTTCCCTTTCACCAAAAAAAGTCCCACCTACCCTCCTACTACCTAAAGAGAACAATCGAGAATTCCTTTTCGGAAGTGTCCGGGTACTTCATTTGTTCTAAGAGATCTAGTTTGTTGAGATCGTGAACACGAAGAGTTCGTGACCGGAGAAGGATTTCATGAAGAACGATTCTTCAACAACTAAGTAATTCCTTACTGTTGTTTCCTTTTAAAATCAGGTTTAACCTAGTTTCAATAGGATCGATTCAATTTTGAGAAAATATTTTTCACAACGAAACCACACCGATTTAATTGTCCTTCCGCTGCGTGGGATTTTCATTCCCTTTAGGGCGAGTAATGGTGACCACTCTCACCCGTACTAGTCAAAGGACAAACTCCCGCAGACAGGAGTCTGTAACATGCTCAGGATTAAGGTCGAGTCACTAATGGTCATCTATGAAGTTATTAGTCGTATACTGTCAACGGTGTTACATCAATAGGTCTAGTAATTCACTGTCCGGTGTTATACAATCTCATTGCACAGGATGCCCCCACTCACATGTCAACAACATGAACGAGTTGGATTACCTCGTTTGTATATAGTACAAAGCGGGTCGCATCCACAGTGTATCAAGGATTAGGTGTCCAACCCTATCCATAGTACACCGTTATTGTCATTAACTCGAACGTGATCCTACCTATCTGTCTACTACACACCGTTCAAATTCTAGTTCTCTCATAACTCAATGACCCTGAAACTTAGTTTATTGGACAAAGTTTGTAAATATGCCAGACACAAAGTTATGAAAAAATAACTATTATTTATTTTAGGAGATAAATATTACAAACATGTACGAGATTAGGACATACATCCCAACACTCTGATACCAAGTTGTCGCACCCCCTCCCGAACTACCCGCGAACCTAGGCCGGAAGATGGCATGAAGTCGGATGACATCACTTACCTCTCTAATGATATCTCTTGACCCTGTTATACTTGATAAACATGTTTTACTTGTATATAAACTACTTTAAACACAACACAACGAACACTTGAAGATTACCATACATACGTATGGAGCTGTTCTATTTAAACCTCACTCGAAATTTAAACATATAGGGTGCACTAAAGCCAAAAACATATCAAACCATGATTTATACAACTACAACCCCTAGTACATACACGAACATAACTATACATTCCTTTCAAAATATATACAACATATACAAACTTGCTATACAACCTCACCAATGTAAAAAGTATCAAACTCTGACAGGTTTTTGCAAACTATGGCAAGATTTTAGGTACTGGGAGCTCGATCTGTACCTGAAAAGTTGGTAACCATTGAAAGAGTAAGCTATAAAGCTCAGTGAGTGACAAAGTATAAAACCATGAACTCACAAGTCATATCACTTGATAATCTATCAGCATAAGCATTTGTAATTAGGCGTTAAATATAAACGTGTAATCATAATAACTTTTTCTAGAAATCCAACAAGTATGTTATTACAATTTCGCAAGCCATATCAAGAACACTAACGATTTAAAACATATGAAAATGTGCGTTGTGTAGAGCAGACCTAATGCAACAAACATTAACTATCTGATGTAGTGGGGCCCGCCCAACACTCCCATCATCTTTGTCGTAGTGCGGCCCGCCCAACACTCCCATCATCTTTGTCGTAGTGGGGCCCGCCCAACACTCACGACAACATTATTGTCAAAGAGTACATTCTACATCGACAATAGAAAATGACCTGTTTGTACATGATACTATACAACCTCGGGCTCAATATCCCAGTCATTTATTCATGTGAGTCTCAGAATAAGCACATGAAAAATACTTGAATACGCCTGCTTAACTCTTTTTTTTTTTCGTAATACTGAAGCTTACTCGGCTTATTTATGAAAACTTGAAAACTTTAAACAATACCCACTAGTACATGCTTGCTTGGAATTATAACATTTCCACTAAATTTTAGAAAATCAATAAACATATGCTCACATGTAAATTTCATTGGAAAAAATCTAATCTCACTATGAGCACCTGAAACCATTCCAAGGAAACCATGTCTGCTCATAAGTATGTGATGCGAAAATATTGTGTGCCCTAAACTAATGTAAATTAGAATAAGACTCTGACACTTCTACGACGTGCAAGTATACATGGTCGAAAGCAGCAAGTGATAAGTTAAAGTATCGATCGTACGAGGACTAGCTAAACCTAAATGAATAAGTGTCCTATCAAATTTTTCCTATTTTAGTGCAATGAATGAGTGTGAAAATTATTGTTGTAAATAAATAAATTGATGTGAAACGTGAGGAAAGACAAGACTATACTCAAGAAAATAACTAAATTTAAATGAGGGGAGAGGAGAATGCAAACAAGAGGGCAGATGCAAGAGATGAGATTTGTAATGAAAAATAGGCTCGGGTTAGGTAATAGTTCTAATGTTCAATTGGAATAAATTTTGAGTGATGCCTTGAATTTACCTACACATGCATTCAAATGATTCTTTCCAAAATCACTAAGTTTTAAAACCTACAATTTCCCAATTGTGATCTAAATTATGCCCATGATTTTAGGTTCTAGGTGGGTTAATTATCCATAATCAACTCAATAATCCTAGAATGAAATTTTAGTTTTCTAATTCATTAGCTTTTTTAAGTTTATGAATTATAGAGAAGTTAAAAAGGCCACTTTTAATTCTCATGCAACGTTAAATTTAATAAATTTTCATAAATTCAACCATAAATTTAATCCAAAATTACATCAAAACAACCTAACTCTTGCCTAAGACAAATTAGTTCATGATGGAAATTCAGTCACTTATCTGTAGTTTAAGCATGCTTTTATTGATCAAGGAGTTCATGCAAAACAACCATCAATGTTCACAAAATTCACCTAAATTCACAACAATTCTTGACTAAAACAATCACGAGTTATGTCTAAAATAGTGAGCAAAAGTAGTCTAAATCAGTACGTAAAAATCCCAAAAATTCAGTTCAGTTCGATAGCAATATCTGATGACCCATATCTTCTATCGACAATCTAACCGTTCAAAATGAAGTCTGGGGAACCCCGAACAAGGTGACAAAATTTCAGCTAATTCCAACGGTGGAAACTCCGAATAACATAGACTTTGTGAGCGTCGTCTGTGAAAAACTGAACTGCACTGATGCTTTCGGGTTTTGCTACAGCAATGGCACCTTGATGTCTCGGTTTTGCTACAACAATGGCATACCGATGCTCCTGGTTTTGTTACAAAAATGGTAGCTCTCGATAGCAGCTAGGACAACCCCCCAATTTTGCTTCAGCAAACAGCAACCAAGCAATTGCTTCAGCAATCCTCTCGACAAATTCTTTTTTCTTCCAACGATTGCTTCAACAACTTTTGGCAATCAGCAACCTCACGCTTATTCTTGTAGCAAATCTCTCCTTTGACCTTCCTTCGCAATTGTTTCAGCAAATTGATGGGTCAGCTCTCCCGATGCCGCCCCTCGAAATTGTTACAGCAAATCGAAGTGCCTCGTCCTCCAAATGCTTTAGCACCTCTGTCCTTCAAATGGTTCAGCAAATCGAAGCCCTTCACGAATCCTCTCTTGGGTTTTCTGTAGCAATTCTTACCACGCCGACCAAAATTCCTTCAACAATGGATGGACCACACGATTGCTACAGTAAATACATCTTCATGATTTGTCTCTCCAATGCACACATTTTCAGTAGCAATAGATCGGTTCTCCTTTCTCCTCGGTCTCTTTCTCTTGTCGCCAATTCCCTCCTCTACCTTCAAACTTGTAAACCCTAGCCTTCTTATACAAGATGGTGTTCCCTAACTTCACAAATTATAAAATTACCCTTAAGGGTAAAAAGAACATATTACTCTTCGAGTAAAATGTCTATAATGCCCTTAGGGACTCTTGTAATTTTTAAACATCTCCTGCACACAGAAAAATGCCAAATAAATTTATGAAGCCAATTATAAATCAAACTAAATACCCAAGGATTCTTGGAGTTAAGAAAAATCTCAAATTTTTTTCTTTAATCAACCGTTTGCTTATTTTCCTAAATTTCTTGAATTAAAGGCCAAAAACATCAAAATTAATTATTTTTAACCAAATGTTTAAATTCAAGATTTTAAAGCTAAGACACATAATTTAAGGATAAAATAACATGAGGAGCACTAAATTAAATGCAATTCAAGTGGATTAAACACTAAAATTCTCATAAAATAACTCCCTTATGGTGAGTTATCAGTATGCGTTCAAACATAAAACATTTTAACTAATTCATTCTAGGGAAGTCTTGAATTTCCATACGCATCAATTCAAGCATAAAAATCGTTTTCGAAAATCGTTTGTCACCCATGACGTAAAAACTAGATCCCCGACCCGTATACTTGACCTATTTCCTCTTGGCCTTTCAAACAAACCAAGACCAAACATTAGAACTTTAATATCATGAATTTCAAACTTAAGATTACAAATAACATTCCATTCCTTTTCTATCATTGTACAAATTCCATACCTTAACTTCACATACACATAACTTCTTCATTACCTAGCAAAAAAAAGTGTACTTTATATAAAACTCTTCCCATTTGAACCCTCTAAAACATATATGAAGACATGGAATTGAAATTATGCTTATGTTATTTCCTGAATCGTTTTTCTGCTCCACACCACATTTGACCTTCATTTTAAAGCTACTTCCAATAATTTTTTACTCAGGACCTCTTCATGAACAGTTTAGGAATTTAAATAAGCTTTTGAACCATACAGAACAGAGCTTCTTATTCAAACTCTATATCTAGAGGTTTTTCAGATTTGACAACAATTTCTCTCCTCTAACTTCCCCTTTTGGAAACAAATAACTTAAAGTCAGATTTGCTCGAGCTTCCTTCACGAAATTTGTTCAAAAATTGGTTAATATGCATATAAATTAAACCTCACCTCTTACAGCTTCTTGTGGAGCTCAAAACGACTTATACGTCCGTAGTAGGTAGAATTGATCACCTTGATGCCATCGAAGCTTGTGTTGAGTTTCCCCTCTTCTTCTTTGCCCAACCCTCTACCACGAAGATCTCTTGTATTCTTTCAATAATGAGAAGGAAATGAGAATAAAATGGGTTAAAATGAGAAATGTATCATGTACTCCACTAGCTTAGTCCAAGTGGGAGTTTGTTGGGATGTATGTCCTTATCTCGTGTAGTTTGTAATATTCCAAGTTGTAAATGAATAAGAGTTATTTATTTCAACATTGTGTAATAAATAAGAGTTATTAATTTAAACTTTGTGTCTCACATTTTTCATAAACTTAATCCAATAAACTAAGCTCCAGGGTCATTGTATTATGAGAAAACTAAGAACTTGAACGGTGTGTAGTGGACACACAGAGAAAGTCGCGTTCGAGTTAATGACCCAATCGGTCTAAAGTATATGGATAGGGTTGGAGACGTAATCCTGGATACACTGTGGATGCGGCCCTCTTTGTATTAGATACAAACGAGGTGATCTGACTCCTACATGTGGTTGACATGCGAGTGGGGGCATCCTGTGCAATGAGATTGTACAAGACCAGACCGTGAATTATTAGACTTACTGATGTAACACCGTTAACAGTATAGTGCTAATAAATTCGTAGATTACCATAAGTGACTCGACCTTAATCCTGAGCGTGTTACAAACTCCTGTATGCGGGGGTTTGTCCTTTGATTAGTACACGGGTGAGGGTGGCCCGTTGTTGCTCGCCAATATGCCTACCTTCTCGAGGCGAGGACCACGTGGGGAGCGGGAACTTGACTACGCAAGAAGGAATTCACTTGTTTCCGACTTAGGAAAACTAGAGGGGTTGTTCCCTTAAGTACTGTCTCCAGGGCTTAAACAACGGGGCCCCACTCTCTCATTGGCTTGACAGGGTTGTTGTTTATTGTTGGACCATGCAACGTAGTTGTTCATTATAGGAGCAGTGGAACTTAAGGAGAAAGAGGTAGACACAGCGGTAAAACGGTAATTTGACCCAGCTGTGACTACGAACAACGTGTGAAGGGTCAACTAATGAGTATTGTTTATATCGATGGACAAAACTTGTCATACAGTGATGAGAGTGCAGCTACGGGCTTTAGTGGAGTGTTATCGTAGCTAATGAATGTTGAATAACCGGGTCAAAGAGTTTGACAGGTTAGTCTCGAATCATTGGAGCTCGTCACGTGTAGGTCCATTAGGTCCCTCGGTTGGCTCAAATTGGACAAATTATGGGTTTACAATTTGGTGTGAAATTGAAGTGTTCAAATTCATTATTTGGGTATTTATGTCGTTTATATGAGATATAGATGACATAATATATAGTTTTATGTGAATGAGATTCATAATAAACTATTGTATAGCCTAATTGATTAATTAGTGCTATTTGGAGAAATTGAATTGAGAGAAATTAAATTCAATGTGATTCAATTTATATTTCCACATTTATGCAAATGAGATTTGTATAATAAGGTATGAGATACCTTATATTATATAATAGGCAAATATGATATGTATATTATATAGTTGTGGTAAAATGGTGAATTGGTGGAGATTTTAACTCCACCAGACACCATTATAAAAGGATCCATTCAAAGGCATCTCATGATACAAGCTTGCCATTTTTTGGATTTCAATCCAAAGAGAGCAAGCGATTCTCTCTCAAATCCTCTCTCAATTCTCCAAAATTCTCTCCTCACCCAAAACCAAAGGGAGTCCCACTCACTCTCTCTCAACCTCCGGAGAACAACCGAGAAGACCCTTTGGAGGTGTCTCCCTGTTCGGATCGAGGTTCGTGTTCGAGGAGATCGTTGGATCGAGAGAGATCGTGACCAGAAAAGAAAAGCGTTGAAGAAGAGATCTTCAACAAGTTAGTATCTTATAATTCCTTACTGTTTTCTTCTCTTATTTGCATGTTTAGCCAAGGATCTATGAGATAGGTTCGATTTTAAGACACGTTTTACACAACGGATCAACGGCGTTTCACAACGTCTTCCGTTGCTGGAATTCAAAATCCCATCATTTAAACCCTAAATCCAATAAACTAAACATCCAAGGTTGTTAAATGAATCTTTAACTGAATGTAATGGCCATAAAAAGGATATCGGTTCGAGATACAGCCTAAAGGGTTTATAGTTAGGGGATAAGGTTTGGGTACCTTACCCTGGTTAAACTATAAATGTGGCACAATTTGTATTTGATACAAACACTGTGATCCTAACGTGTTCCTGTAGATGATATGTGAGTGGAGATATCCTATAAGATGAGATTACATAAGACCGGACCACGAAATAGTAACCTGTAGCTGTAACTCCGTTGACTAGTTAGGTTTCTATTTCACTAGGATGACCTAGGCAACTTGATCTTAATCCTGAGCAGGTAAAGAACTCTTGTTCGTGAGGGATTGTCCTTTGACTAGAATGGGTGAGAGTGGCCAGTTTCGCCGACTCAATATGCCTACCTTCTTGGGGACAAGACCGAGTGAGCGGCTGAGAACTTAACTTAGCAAGATGGAATTCACTCCTTTCCGCCTATTAGGGTAAGTAGAGGAATGTTCCCTTAAGTGGTGTCTCCAGGACTTGAACAAAGGGCCCGACCCTCTCATTGGTCCGAGAGGGACACTGTTTGTTGGTAGGACCACAAACAAATTGTTCATTAGAGAAGCACTAGTACTTAAGGCACAAGATGTAATCCAGGGGTAAAACGGTAATTTGACCCAGCTTGTGTTACGAACATTCGTGAAGGATTGACTTGTTTTTATTGGTCGATATTCGTGGACACGGAAATATATCTGCAGTGAGAAGAGTGCAACTAGGGGCCTTTAGTGGAGTGTTCTTGCAGTTAACGAATGTTGATTGGGAGGTTAATGAAATTAACCAAGCAATCTCGTATCCTTGGAGCTTCTGATCTGTAGGTCCATTAGGTCAACCTTTTACCTCGTAAAGGGTTCTTAGATCATTTAAATTTGAAGTGTTCAAATTCATTAGGGAATATATTTTTTATATATGGTTACGATATAATATATAGTTTTTGAACTATATGTTGTAAATTTAATGTGAATATGTTTCATATTAAATTGTTTAATAGAATTAAATATCCGAAAGAGTTCAAATATTAAATTTAAATGTGAATGTGATTCATACTTAAAAATTATAGGTTAAAAATTTAATGTGCATTAAATGTACATTAAAACTATAGGATAGAGCGATATTTCATTAAATGTGATTTATATAAATTAAATATAAGATATTTAATTTTGATTATTTAATTAATGTGATTAATTAAATAAATAAGGAACGTGTAAGGAGGACACGTTCCCCTCCTCTCTCCCAACTTTCTATTCGATAGGAAGTGGAAGATGCCCATTTGAAGCTTCTTATTCTCCTTAGGAGAGTTGGAAGATAGCTTGATCGATCATTTTTTGGTGTGCTGACAGAAGAAAAATTCTCTCTCAATCTCAAATTCCCTTCTCATTCCAAAAGTTGGAATCCTTCCCACCAAGGAGGATCAAAGTATTTAGAGACATAGGAGGTTATCCAAGTGGTGGTGTTGTTGTTCTGTAAAAACAGAGAGTTCATTTGTTTCTGTACTGCTTGGAGCAAGGAGTTGCTGTTGGAGAAAGTCTACAAAGGTATTAATTCTTCTTCCCTTTAGTTTAATAGTTGAACTTGATATATGTTTGTATGTATGCAATTAATTCATGTCTAATAGGATTAGAATTCATGCTTGTTCTGTATTTTTATCAATGTAGTGGTTCATTGTTTCAATTAAAACAATCAAGCAAATTAAGATCCAAAACACGTTTCCGTTGCTCAAGGAGATCAGATCTCCATCAGTATCCTACATCATTTCTTATGAGCAGGATATCACCCACAAAAAATACTAAGAAAGTTATCTTATCGTTGACGATCCTCTTGTAAACACCAGACTCATCAACATTCTGGTCAAAATCTTATTTGATCGCAGTATGAAATCTTAGGTTTCGAGATCTGGAAGCTTGTTTGAACTCATAAATAGATCAATCGACCTTGAAAACTTTTTGCTCCTGACGTTGGCCTATGAACCCTCTGGGTTGTCACATATATATAAACTCATCAAGATTACCATTCAAAAAGAATCACTTGCTTAACCTAGTTGCATCTCATGCAACTATATATATAGAAAAATAGGATTGAAATTACTATCCTATGCCTCTTATATTCTCCCACCATATATTATATCATATATATCATATATAATTGATATAACACCTCATGTATGGAATTGAACACTTCAATTTCATTCCTAATTTTATACCCTCAATATTACCATGTTGAGCCAACGGAGGGACCTAATGGACCTACAGTTCATGAGCTCCAATGATGTGAGATTAACTGATCAAACTTTTTGATCCAGTTAATCAATATTCATTAACTACAAGTCACTCCACTATAGATTTGTAGTTGCAATCTCCTCACTGTAGATTATATCGTGTCCAATGATATAATCATTACCCATGAGTCGACCCTTCATAGGTTGTTCGTAATCTTGGCTTGGTAAAATTCTCGTTTTACCCCTGTGATTACCTCTTTGTTCCTTAGACACCACTGATCCTCTGATGAACAAAAAGTCGAAGGTCCTATCATAGACTCATAGGCTCATAGAGGGCGGGGCCTCGTTGTTCAATACCTGGAGTCAGTTCTTAAGGGAACAACCTATCTAATTCCTTAGTGTAGGAATGAGTGAATTCCATCTTTCAAAGTTAAGTCCCCAGCTACCTACGAGATCCTGTGCGTGAGAAGGTAGGCTTGTAGAGTCGGCTACAGGCCACTCTCACCTATACTAGTCTAAGGACAATCCCTTATAAGCAGGAGTTCTTAAGTTGCTCAGGATTCAGGTCGAGCCACTAATGACCATCTATATGTTGGGATTTTTTTCATAATCTCGTATTTGTAAATTACTGTTTGAAATTAATAAGAGTTATTTATTTCATTACTTTGTGTCTTGCATTATTTGTAAACTTTTCCAATAAACTAAGTTCCAGGGTCATTGAATTTATGAAAGAACTAAAACTTGAACGGTGTGTAGTGGACAAACAAGGAGGATGACGTTCGAGTTAATGACTGGAACAATGTACAGTATAAGGATAAGGTTGGAGACCTAATCCAGGATACACTATGGATGCAACCCGCTTTGTATTAGATACAAACGAGGTGATCTGACTCGTTCATGTGGTTGACATGCGAGTGGGGGCATCCTGTGCAATGAGATTGTACAAGACCGGACCGTGAGTTATTAGACCTACTGATGTAACACCGCTGGATTGTGATGAGGACTAATAACTTAATAGATGACCATTAGTGACTCGACCTGAATCTTTAGCGTGTTACAGACTCATGTGTGCGGAGGTCTGTCCATTGACTAGTACGGGTGAGGGTAGTCACTGTTACTCGCCCAATATGCCTATCTTCTCAGGGACAGGACCAAGATGGGAACTTGGAACTTCACAACGCGAGATGGAATTCACTCGATTCTGCCTTTAGAGAAACTAGAGGGGTTGATCCCTTAAGTGTTGTCCCCAGGGCTTGGACAACGGGCGCCCACTTTCTCACTGGCCCGAGAAGGGTGTTGTGTATGATTGGACCATCACAATATGTTGTTCATTAAAGGAGTAGTGGGGACTTAAGAAACAAGAGGTAGACACAGGGGTAAAATGGTAATTTGATCAAGTCGTGTCTACGAACAACCTGTGAAGGGTCGACTCATGGGCATTGGTTATATCAGTGGGCACGTAATATTTTGCACTGACGGGAGTGCAGCTACGGCCTATAGTGTAGTGTTATCGTAGCTAATGAATGTTGATCAACCGGGTCAAAGAGTTTGACAGGTTAATCACAGATCATTTGAGCCCGTCACTGTAGGTCCATTAGGTCCCTCGGTTGGCCCAATCTGGATTTAAAGAAGGTCTAATATTTTGGTATGAAATTGAAGTGTTTAGTTTCACTTTAAGGGCATTTATGTCATTTATATGAGATATGAATGATATAATATATAGTTTAATGTGAATGAGATTCATATTAAACTATAGGTTAGCCAAATTGTTGAATTAGGGCTAATTGGAGAAATTAATTGAGAAAAATTAATTTGGATGTGATTCAATTTAATTAATCCACAATTATTGCAAATGAGATTTGCAATATGAGATATGAGATCTCTTATATTATGTGGTTATGCAAATGAGATTTGCATAACCTATGATTGTGGTAAAGTGGTAATAATGTGGAGATTTTAACTCCATCATTCCCACTGCTTAAACCCTTTGCAAGAAGGGATTGGTGTGGAATTCTCTCATTTTTTGATTTTCATCAATGAGAAGAGATTGAAATTCTCTCTACTCTCTCAACTCTCCTCCTTTTCCAAAACTCTAAGAGTCCCACAACTCTCCTCCTTTCCAAAGGAATAACAACTTAGACTCCAAGTGGTTGTGTTCGGGTTTCGTTTGAGAGAAGGCTTTGTTGAGTTCGAGAAGCACGAAGCGTTCGTGATCAAGGAAGGATTTAAGAAGATTTGTCCACAACAAGTATGTTCTTCTTGCTGTAAATTCTTCCTCTTCTGCATGTTTAGCCTATATCTAATAGTTAGATCGTTTTAACAAAATTAGAGTAGCGTAATTATACCATGACGATTCGATCGTCTTCCGCCGCGCGGGGATTTTCATTCCCTTCAATTGGCATCAGAGCCATTTCAATGGTTCTCCATTATGCACTGTTTTTTGTTAAAATAGGTGGGTATTTTACTTTGAATTCATGAGATGAATGCTGGTTTGCGAATTTGGATGTTTTTGGTTTTGGCACTAGATTAGATTTACAATTTATGTTGATAAGATCAATGTAAGGACCCGTTGTTTTTGGGCATTTTGTTGTAAATCGAGTCTGTAAAGTCCGAGTCTTTAGTAGCAAGTGTGGCTGTGAAGAAATCGGAGCGGAAACGAGCGGTTTTCGATGCACAATGTACAGGCGACGACGTTGAGATGTTGTTCCTTGGCGTCTCAACGTTGTCCCAGCGGGAGCAAGGCGCGCTGCAGGACAACGTTGCAACGCTAGGCGTAGCGTTGCAACGCCGCTGGCATTGAGAACGCTGGTTGACGGAAGCGAAAAGCGCAGTAACGCCGCCACACAAGATGTTGCAACTCGCCCGCATTGAGGAGCGATTCATGGCGATTCGGCACGTGGCGGTTAAATATGCTTCTTAGTGGGCAGTTTTTAAGATTTTAAATTGTATTTTTTTTTTGTAATTTTTTTTATTTTTTTATTTAATTATTTTGTTAAATAATATTAATATAAGTGTTATATTAATGTTATTTAATTAAATAATTTCTTCTAGGTGCCAAAACCGATCCAATTTTGTTATTTAATTATTTTATGCATGAGATGTATGATTTAATTAAATTCTATGTGCATATTGTATGTCATATAGTTTTAAAATCCCACCTTAGGTTAAACATTTCATGCATCATTTATATTATAAGAGTTATAATATATAGTTTGCATGATAGGTTATATTATAAGAGTTATAATATCATTAAAATGCATGCTTAATTTAATGAATATAAGTGTTATATTTTTTAGATTAAAGTATGTTCATGCATTTAATATTCATGTGATGAGTTATACTATGTTATAGTATTTACTTATCCATGTGATGAATGATCAAGCACTATAACATAGAAAAGCATGCAACCTAAGTTAATTATTAGTTTTAAAGAGTTTATAACTTGAATAATTGGACTTAGGTTTTCTTTATTCTAATGAGATTAGAAATTAGGAAATCAAAGTTTAGTCTAGGAATGGAGACTGATTAGTAACTCTGTCTAAGGAAGGTTTTGTCTAAGGCTGGGGTATTTAAGTTGATGCTTGCGGAACACACTTACCAGGAACGACCTGGGAGTGAATTCGGTCTGGAGATTCTTAGATTATACTTATCGTGAGTGTCGGTAATTAAAAGTGTTTTAATTTACTCACATAGACAAAAGTTATAACGTGATTATAGACTTAGGTTAATACCATATAAGAGTTATAGGTAGACTTCGGTAAATTTTAGCCGATTTATCTAGGTCAATCCCTATTAAAATTAAAGTGCTGAGTGGGAGGAAATAAAGTGTATGAGATACATTTGATTTTCCAACCACAAATCTCCTTTAAGTCCGCAATGTGAGATGTATACACGGCCTCGTGGTGCAAATGGGAGCATCCCCCTTCGGGTGACATTTGTATAGGTCAATATTTTCGTGGATGGAGAAAGTACTTATAGTGAGTGGGAGCGGGACTTGTGAAAACGAGACCCACGGTTTCTTCTTTCGATTCACACCGTGAGACGCCTATGATCTGCTTGCTAGTTTGGCCTGGACCAGACAATCCCTTTGGAGGGCCTGATCATGGGAGTCGAAACACCGTGAATTCCCGAAAGGGATACAGTTTCCTTGTTGGTTTTGCTTCTTGGTTTACCCTTCGGTGGCTATTGTTTAGATGGATGGTTGGAAACTTAAAGATTGAGGGTGACAATCACAGAATTCGTTAAGTGTTAAAGAATTCGACCGAACAATGGTAATTGGATGCCTAATGGAATTAGAGTTATTCTGGGATTAGGGTCTAATCGAGAAAGTCTCGTCCTAGAGGAGAAGTGTTCTGTTCATCCTTTGGTGGCAACCATTCTAAACATTTAGGATATCATTGCAAAAATTTGAATGATTTAAGGATCATGAAACAATTTAACTAAAATTTGATTGGATTTCAAAAGGTTTTTGCGAGACTAACACAAAGTTTTCTTAATTTTTCAGCTTAAAATATGTCTAGCCCAATAATAGCTCTACTCGCGTCTGATAAATTAGTGGAAGATAATTATCAAACTTGGAAAAACAACATAAACACAATTTTGGTAACTGAAGAGATTAAGTTCGTGTTGTCTGAGGAGTGTCCTCAGATGCCAGGCTCGACTGCGTCGCGAAGTCTTCGCGATGCATACGATCGATGGATCAGGGCCAATGAAAAGGCCAAGATCTACATTATAGCCAGCATGTTTGATGTTTTGGAAAAGAAGCATGAGCTGATTGTCAATGCCAAGGAGATCATGGAGTCCTGGCATGAAATGTTTGGACAACAATCCTTTCAGGTCCGGCATGACTCTGTCAAATACGTCTTCAACGCACAGATGAAAGAGGGGTCGTCTGTCCGTGAACATGTTCTAGACATGATGACCCACTTTAATCTGGCTGAGATGAACGGGGCTTCGATCGACGAGTCGAGCCAAGTCAGTTTTATTCTGGAGACTCTTCCAAAGAGTTTCCTTAAGTTCGTAGCAAAACTGCTATGAAAAGAAATAGCTACACTCTGACTACCCTCCTCGATGAGCTACAGAATTTTCAGTCCTTTAAGAGGCATCAGAATCTGAGGCAAATGTTGCCTACAGGTCTTATCACAGGGTTCGACCTCTAGGACGAAAGTTGTTGCCCCTTAACGCCCGAAAGGGAAGAAGAGGATGAAAAGGGATAAAATTGGCCGAGCTGCCGCCCACAAGGGCAAGAAGGTCAAGGACGTTGCAGAGAAAGGAAAGTGTTTCCACTGCAATGGGGGCGGACACTAGAAGCGGAGCAATCCAAAATTCATGACCGAGAGGAAGAATCAAGGTAAATGTGATTTGCTTGTGAGAGAAACTTGTTTAGTGGAGAGTAGTGACTCTGCCTGGATATTGGATTCAGGAGAAACTAACCATGTTTGTTCTTCTTTTCAGGGGATTGATTCCTGTCAGCCGCTGCAAGAGGGAGAGGTGACTCTACGGGTTGGATCCAGGGAGCTTGTCTCTGTTGCAGCGATCGACAAGGTGACGTTACATTTTGGCAAGGACTACATTTTGTTGGACAATTTGTATATAGTTCCAAGGTCTACTAGAAACCTAGTTTCTATTTTCTGCATTTTAGAACTGTGTATTTCCATTTCATTCCATGGTAATAAAGCGTTTATTTGCAAAAATGGTAGTCTTATTTGTTCTGTTTCACTTGAGCATGATCTGTACGTTTTGAAACCTAATTCGGTCAAAAGTGTTTTGACTACTGAATTGTTTAAAACTGCAGAAACACGAACTAAGAAAGCGAAAGTTTCTCTTAACGAAAATGCCCATCTTTGGCATTTCCGGTTAGACCACATTAATCTCAATAGGATTGAGAAACTAGTGACCCCATCCGGTGTTTGAGTCATGCCTTGAGGTCAAGATGACCAAACGTCCTTTTAGTGGAAAAGGATATAGAGCCAAAGAGCCTCTTGAGTTAGTACATTCTGACCTCTGTTGTCCGATTAATGTTAAAGCTCGGGGAGGTTATGAGTACTTCGTGTCTTTCATATACGATTACTCGAGGTATGGGTATATTTACCTAATGCACAGAAAGTCTGAAACACTTGAAAAGTTGAAGGAGTACAAGACTAAGGTTGAGAACCTCTTAGGTAAATCGCTTAAAACACTTCGATCGGATCGAGGTGGAGAGTAAATGGACACTAAATTCCAAGACTATATGATAGAACACGAAATTACGTCCCAACTCTCAGCACCTAGTATGCCATAGCAGAATGGTGTATCGGAAAGGAGAAACAGAACCCTGTTGGACATGGTTAGGTCGATGATGAGCTATGGTCGTCTCCCTGATTCTTTTTCGGGTTACGCAGTAGAGACTGCGGTCTATATTTTGAACAACGTTTCGTCGAAGAGTGTTTGTGAAACACCTTTCGAGCTCTGGAGTGGACGTAAAGGCAGTTCACATCACTTCAGGATTTGGGGAAGCCCAACCCACGTGTTGGTGTCAAACCCGAAAAAGTTGGAACCCCGTTCGAAATTGTGCCTATTTGTAGGTTACCCTAAAGAGACTAGGTGTGGTCTGTTTTACGATCCTAAGGAAAATAGGGTGCTTGTGTGGACAAACGCAACTTTCCTAGAGGAAGACCACGCTAGGGATCATTTACCAAGGAGTAAAATTGTGTTAAATGAAATGGACGGTACATCATCAAGAGTTGTTGATGGGGCTAGTACGTCAACAAGTGTTGTTGATCCTAGCACGTGTAGTCAAATCCGTTCCCGAGAGTTGGGAAGGCCTCAACGTAGTGGGAGGACTTTGAGACAGCCTGATCGCTACATGGGTTTAGTTGAAACCTCAGTTGTCGCTCCTGATGATGATTGTGAGGATCCATCGGATGGGGTAGAACCTATTGGTTGCAAATGGATCTACAAGCGTTAAGGTGGTGTAGATGGGAAGGTGTAGACCTTCAAAGCCCGACTAGTGGAAATGAGTTTTACCCAGGTTGAAGGCGTTGACTATGAGGAGACCTTTTCACCTGTTGCCATGGTAAACTCGACAAGGATCCTTCTGGCCATTGTAGCATATTATGACTACGAGATATGGCAGATGGATGTCAAGACAACGTTTCTGAATGGCAAACTTGATGAGACCATCTACATGTACCAACCCAAAGGGTTCATTGCCCAAGGCAGTGGGGATTTGATCTTTACGGGATACACAGATTCTTACTTTTAGACCGATAAGAAATCTAGGAAATCCACTTTGAGGTCAACCTTCATTCTGAATGGAGGAGATGTAGTATAGCGAAGCATCAAGCAGGGATGCATCGTCGATTCCACTATGGAAGCGAAGTATGTTGCGACATGTGAAGCTGCAAAGGAAGCTGTTTGACTTAGGAAGTTCATGATCGATTTGGAAGTTGTTCCAAATATGAACTTGTCGATCACACTGTTCTGTGATAACAGTGCTGTAGTAGCCAACTTCAGAGTGCCTCGACTATAAGAGAGGCAAACACATTGAGCGGAAGTATCATCTGATACTTGAGATTGCGAACCGCGGAGACGTGACATTCACGCAGATAGCGTCGGAGCACAATGTAGCTGATCCATTTACAAAGCCCCTCACGGCTAAGGTGTTTGAAGGTGACCTACAGAGTCTAGGTCTTCGAGGGCTTCATGACTAAGGCAAGTGGGAGATGTTTAAACGGGTATTCAATGCCCTAGTTTATTGTATTACTTCATTGTAATTTATGTACATTTCATAAATGTATTTTCTCCACTAGCTTAGTTCAAGTGGGAGCTTGTTGGGATTTTTGTCCTAAACTCGTGTTTGTAAATTACTTTGTGTCTCGCAATATTTAGAAACTTTTCCAATAAACTAAGCTTCAGGGTCATTGACTTTATGAGAGAATTAGAACTTGAACGGTGTGTAGTGGTCACACAGGGACGATCACTTTCGAGTTAATGACCCGAATGGTCTACAATATATGGATATGGTTGGAGACCTAATCCTGGATACACTGTGGGCCTGGCCCGCTTTGTATTAGATACAAACGAGGTGATCCGACTCGTTCATGTGGTTGACCTACGAGCGGGGGCATCTTGTGCAATGAGATTGTACAAGACCAGACCGTGAATTATTAGACCTACTAATGTAACACCATTGACAGTAAGAACTAATAACTTCGTTGCTGACAATTAGTGGCTCAGCCAGAATCCTTAGCTTTTTACGGACTCCTGTCTGCGGGGGTCTGTCCTTTGACTAGTACGGGTGAGGGTGGTCACAGTTACTATCTCAATATGCCTATCTTCTCAGGGGCAGGACCACGTAGGGACCTGGGAACTTAACTACGCGAGATGGAATTCACTCGTTCTCGCCTTTAGGTGAACTAGAGGGGTTGTTCCATTAAGTGTTGTCTCCACGACTTGGACAACGGGCGCCTACCTTCTCACTTGCCCGATAAGGGTGTTGTGTATTGTTGGACCATCACGATGTGTTGTTCATTAGAGGAGCAGTGGGGACTTAAGGAACAAGAGGTAGACACAGGGAAAAAATGGTAATTTGACCCAGCCGTTTCTACGAACAACATGTGAAGGGTTGACTCATGGTTATTATATCTATGGACACGTAATATTCTGCACTGATTGAAGTGCATCTGCGGGCTATAGTGGAGTGTTACCATAGCTAATGAATGTTGATTAACCTGGTCAAAGAGATTGATAGGTTATTCTCGGATCATTGGTGCCCGTCACTTTAGGTCCATTAGGTCCCTCGATTGGCTCCATCTGGGTTAAAAGAAGGGATAGTGTTTTGGTGTGAAATTGAAGTGTTCAATTTCACTTAGAGGAACTTATGTCATTTATATGAGATATGAATGATATAATATATAGTTTAATGTGAATAAGATTCATAATAAACTATAGGTTAGCCTAATTGTTGAATTAGGGCTAATTGGAGAAATTAATTGAGAGAAATTAAATTCGATGTGATTCAATTAAATTAATCCACAATTATTGCAAATGTGAATTTCAATATGAGATATGAGATATCTTATATTATATGGTTATGCAATTTGCATAACCTATGGTTGTTGTAAAATGGTGATAATGTGGAGATTTTAACTCCACTATTTAATCCATTCTTGCATGAAGGAATGATTCTCTCACTCTCATTTTTTTGATTTCACCAAAGAGAAGAGTCTATTTTTAGACTCTCTAAATCTCTCCTCACCAAAACACAAAAGAATCCCACCATTCTCCTTCTTTCCAAGAGAAGAACAACCAAGGTTCCAATTGGCGGTGTTTGTTCGGGTTTTGTTCGAGAGAAGCGTTCGTTGAGAAGCACGAAGTGTTCGTGATTAATGAAGAACTTTTGAAGAATTCTCTACAACAAGTAGGTACGTTTTTCTCGTTGTTTTTCTTCCTACTTTTGTATGTTTAACTTAGATCTAAACCTTAGATCGGTTTAACGAACTTCAAGTAGCGTAACGATACCTTGACGATTCGATCGTCTTCCGTTGCGCGGGGATTTTCATTCCATTCAATTTTGAATCCCTTTTCTAGTTTATTCTAAATTTTCTAAAGCATGCTTGCATGTAAATATCTCCATGCCTAAATTGATTATGATTTTAGGGCATAAAACCCAACAAACTTCCACTTAATCTAAAACTCTAGTTTAGTGGGTACGTAAAATAAAAAACAATAGGATATAAAAATAGAGTAAATTAGCGCATCCTTTTACCCAATACATATCTCCCACTTGCCCTAGATTACATTAATTAGATATCTCTACACTTAGACACTCCAGATGACCCTCGAACACTTTAGCCGTTAGAGTCTTCGTAAATGGATTAACAATATTTTGCTTTGAAGCCATCTTGGTGAGTATGACATCTCCTTGTTGCACTATCTCACGAATGAGATGATATTCTCTCTCCATGTTCTTCCCTCGTTTGGTTCTACGAGGTTCTTTAGAGATGGCTACAACACCACTGTTTTAAAAGTATAAGGTGATAAGCAATTCTATATTTGGAATGACTTCAAAATCAGTCAAGAAATTCCTTACCCACCCAACCTCCTTAGCTGTTTCACAAGGAGCTACGTATTCAACCTCCACTGTGAAGTTTGTGATGCATCCTTGCTTAATGTTTCGCCATACTATAGCTCACCCGTTGATGGTGAAAACACTTATATTAAATAAATTAAAACACGATTTTAATTATATTATAACACTTATAATATAACCTATCATGCATACTATATTATAACACCTATAATATAAATGATGCATGACATGTTTAACCTAAGGTGAGATTTTTAAATCTACATGACATACATTATGCACATAGAAATAATTAAATCATACATCTCATGCATAAAATAATTAAATAGAAAAAATGGATCGGTTTTTGTACTTAGGGGCATTTATTTAATTAATTAACATTAATATAACCTTTATATTAATATTATTAATGAAATAAATAAAATTAGTAAAATTAATACATTTTACATATTCAAAATAAATAAAATACTAAATAAAACGCCGCACGAATGAAAAATAGAGAAACTGCCAACGCCCTCGCAAAGTGGTCGTTGGAACCGTCGATCATGCACGTAGTGTTGCAACACCGTTGGCAGCGTTGCAACGCTGCAGTGCTCAGCGTTGCACCCCACACACTCCATGTTTAAGCCCTAAACTCTATTTTCTTTTATCATTTTACACTCGTACATGATGTTTTGAAATATGCAAAATGATGTAGGTTGCACTAAAGGATTTCGTGATCGGATTTGGGAATTTATTGAATTGGGGGCTACAATGTTTTAAAGCATCATAAGGAGATAGGTAAGCCATTGAAATAAACATATTAACAGTTCAATTGAAGTAAGTTAAAATCATTAGCAAATTGCGGATATTTTAAGTGCAATATGTATTGAATGGAATATCTTGTATCTCACGAACTTAGGATAAGTTTGTTAAATGCTTAGGGTTTATTTACTTACTTATTTTCGTGTTTTAAAAAGGGGGTTATGATGTAAATATGGTATCTCACGAACTTATGATAAGTTGGCTAAATGCTTAGGGTTTATTTACTTACTTATTTTTGTGTTTTAGAAAGGGGGTTATGATGTAAATATGGTAGTAGGAGCTGGCCAAAGGAGGTGAAGTCTCGAAGTTAAATTATCAAGTAGGTGTTGTCAAGTTCATAGGAAAACAACAAGCTACTGGGAAATGGGTCTACTTCAAATGACCATATCTCTTAATTTACTGAACAAAATTCGATGATTTTTTTAGTCATAATCTAAGAAATTGAGTGTAGAATACGGAAATGGTCGGCGTTTGTGAAATTACGAAGAGAAAGAAGGAGAAGAGTGTAGAATACAGAGAGCTTTTCAAAGTTCTCGGGTAGCAGAAAAGTGTGAGGAGATCAGGCTCTTTTGAGCTTGTGAGGAGGAATTAGAAGCTGAAATTTTGAGGTAAGTAAGCAAATGTTGTACTTGAGGTTTTTCAAAAAATATTGGATGGTTGTGTTGATAAATTTTGAGAAACCCAAGTTGAAAGTTGAACCTTAAATTTTAGGTGCAAGGGGAAAATTGGTAGCAAGAGATTGAAGGAGATGTTCTTCCATTCCTATATACCTTACAACCATGTGTGTATAGTTATTTTGAATTGAGTTATGAGATTGAATTAGATCTATTTTTAAGGTGCATAAGGAAATGAATTAATGTTACTAATTTCATTTTCAAGGCAAACAAAGATAGGAATAGCTTATAATCCTTGGAACTCTTTGGGTGATTGTGAGTGACTCTATTTTAGAACTATACTTAACCTTTGTGTTACTTCCAAAACATAAATGTTGATCATTGAATCATGGTTGAATTAATTATGTATAGTTTCATGGAGTTTTTAACACCAAGTATGGAAACTAAATTATGGAAGTATTATTTCCTTTAGAGAATGCTTTCGGTAAATCCACTTGGGAACATGTTTAGAAAATAATATGCCAATGTTGAGAAATTTTTGTATGTATTATTAAAACATGATTTCCATGGTAAACAAATTATGCCCATGTGTCACACCCCCTCCCGAACCACCTGCTAACTTCGCCCGGAAAGAGGCATGAAGCCAACAGACATTGCTCACCTCTTAACAATACCTGATGACCCTGTTCTACCTGATAAACATACTATGCTCGTATATGGTAAACTTTAACATAACACAGCGAAAACTTGATAACTACTAAACATACATACGGAGACACATTTCTTAAGTCTCTCATTTGAAAACTTATACGAGCAATAGCATCACAACTCAGAACATGCCAACCCACTGTTTGTACAACCTCTTATGTACAAACAACTATAACTGCATAACGACTTGCTATACAACACCAGCCACGTACAAAATATCAACTTATGAAACTTCCAGCAGACTGTGGCAGTATGTCAGGTACCAGGAGCTCGATCTCTACATGAAAAGGTTTTAAAACATTGAAAGAATGAGCTAAAAAGCTCATTGAGTGTCTATCTTTAAAACATTATAAGCTCACACGTGAATCATAATAATGACAGATTATAAGTAGAAAATAGCTTAACATCTGTTTGTAAACATAAACAAACCATTCTTCCAATTTACAGGTTTAAGTCACCACTTATGCATAGCACACAACTCGAAATGTACTATCATATCGAGGGTAGATAGATCAATAATATAGAAGCTCACAACAATAAAACACATGACATGATACCACATTCAACCATAGAGGTGGTAGAGTTACATTTATACCAATAAGGTTCATACCTTTCTCTCTCACGTGCACGTGGAATACCTTCGGTCGTTTGGTTTTCCCTAATACCTTCTCTATGTCCTTCAGTATTAAGGTAAAACCATTTAATACCCGAATACCTTCTCATTGTCCTTCAAAATTAAGGTAAAACCATTTACTACCCGAATACCTTCTCATTGTCCTTCAGTATTAAGGTAAAACCATTTACTACCCGAATACCTTCTCATTGTCCTTCAGTATCGGGATATCATGATTCATTCTCCCCCTAAGTACCTTCTCGAATGTCCTTCAGTATTAGGGGTTAACCACAAACAAGGGCATAATTTGTGTACCATGGAAATCATGTCTTTATAACACATACAACAATTTCTTCACATTTTCACATTATCATCTAAACATGTTCCCAAGTGGATTTATACAAAACATTCTCTAAAGGAAAGCATACTTTCATAATTTAGTTTCCATACTTGGATTTATAGTTACAACTAATTCAAAGCATGCTTAGGTTCCATCATGAACTTTATGTTACAAACTCCATGAAGTTATACATAATTAGTTCAAACAAGATTCAATGATCAAAAATTATGTTTTTGAAGAAAAACATAGGTCAAGCATAATTCTAAAATAGAGTCACACACAGTATTAGAATTAGAACCTTGGCTTGTAAACTTGATCTATTTGATCTTGGCCTGTCAAACAAACTAACTAAACCATTAGAACCTCGAGCTCATGATTTTTGACCTTAAAACTGCAAGAAAACACACTTTCAAATTTCCAGCATTTTTCAGATTTTCTGCCCTATTTTCAGACAACCATAACTTCTTCATTACTTATCCAAAAATAATGTAATTTATGCCAAACTCTTCCTTTTTGAACCCTCTAAAACAATATGAAGACATGAAATTGAAATTCCAAACGGATTAGTTCAGAAATACCTTGAAATCTACTTTCCTCAAAACAGACTTCTGCTGTTTCTAGATTCAGATTTCCTGTTGCCCAACAAATTTAACCTGATAATTACAACATCTTTCAATCATTCTCCTCTCACGATTCCTTCACGAAAGTTGTAGGAGATTCAATAAGATTTTGAACCATACCAATTAGAGATTCTAACGCCAAGTATACAGATCAGAACAACAAAAAAATCAGAGACTTTTCAGATTTGACAGCAAATTCTATCTTCTATCTACCTCTTAACAAAACAGTAACTTAACATAAAAATTTGCTCGAGATTCCTTCATGAACTTTTTTCAAAAATGAATTAGCTTTCATCAAAACTAAACCTCAACTCTTACCTCTTCTTTTGGAGCTCGAGATGAACAGAAAACTAGAACAGAGTTGAGTTGATCACCTTGTTGCTATACAATCAAGCTTTGAGTTCTCCTCCTTTCTTCTGCAACTCCAGCTCCAAAATCACGAAAATGGCTTTCTTCTTCTTCCTTTCTCCTTCTCCCACGAAGCTTCAGCTTTGGTTTTGTAAAGATAGAGAAGAAAATGGAGAGAAGATAAAGCAAACGGTGGAAAAGGTAACATTTTGTCTTTTTCCCTTTTTGCTTTTCACTTTTTCTTTTCTTTTTCTTTTTCTTTTTCCTTTCCTTTATCCCTTTCTTTCTTTTCTTCTCTTTTCTTTTATTTTCTTAAAAAAACAAAACTTAATATATTAAACATTTGTTTCATTTTCTTTTCTTCTTTTATCTTTAAAGCAATCCAAACCAAAATGGTTTAAACTTTCCTTCCTTGTTTTCCTTTTGTCTTTCACTTCATTTCTTTTCTTTTTAAAACATGGAAAACCAAGTTTTAAACATTCATTTCTTCTTTCTTTTTGTTGTTTATCAATAAGGAAGATCCAAAGAGATTGGGTTTACAACTTACCTCCCGTTAAGAAATTTCGTCCTCGAAATTAAGTAGTCTTTAAGTGAAAATCATCGGGTACCTCCTCCTCATTAGGTCCTCTAACTCCCAGGTTGCCTCCTCCACTCCGTGATGTCTCCAACGAACCTTCACGAGTGAGATCGTCTTTTTTCTCAAAACTTGTTCTTTCCTGTCGAGGATTTGAACTGCATCCTCTACGTAACTCATGTCTTCTTTCAACTCAACTTGTTGTGCTTGCAACACATGTGTCGGATCTAGAATACACTTCCTCAACATGGACATATGAAAAACATCATGTACTCGAGATAGTTCTGCTGGTAACTCCAGTCTGTAGGCTGCTAGCCCAACTCGTCCCGTTACTGGATAAGGACCAATATATCTAAGGCTTAGTTTACCTTTCTTGCCAAAACGAAGGACACCTCCCCATGGAGATAACTTCAAGAAAAGTTGATCTCCGACCTGGAATTCTAAGTCCTTTCGTCTCTTATCTGCATAACTCTTGTGACGGTCTTGAGCTATCTTCAGATTCTCTCTGACTACCTTAATATTGTCTGTCGTAATTTGTACCAACTGAGAATCGATTAGCTTCCGCTCTCCTACTTCATTCCAACATACGGGCGTTCTACATTGTCTTCCATACAGAGCCTCAAATGGTGTCATGCCAATACTTGACTAATAGCTATTATTATAAGCGAATTCCATAAGTGATAGGTGTGTATCACAACTACCCTTAAATTGAAGGACACATGCTCTCAATATATCCTCTAGGGTTTGGATGGTCCTCTCTGACTGCCCATCTGTCTGAGGATGGAATGTTGTACTAAAATTCAGCTTTGTCCCCATAGCTTTATGTAAGTTAGGCCAAAACTTAGAAGTAAATCTTGGATCTCTATCTGAAACTATGGACACATGCACTTCGTATTGACTCACAATTCTGTCGACGTATAGCTTAGCTAGCTGATCAAGCGTAGACGTCACTTTAATCGGTATAAACCGTGATATCTTATTGAATCTATCCACTATTACCCAAATACCATCATGTCCACTTCAAGTAAGTGGTAATCCAAACAGAAAATCCATAGTGACATGCTCCCATTTCCATTCTGGCACTGGCAATGGATTAAGGAGTCCTCCTGGTGTCTGTCTAACTAGTTTAACCTGTTGGCAGATCAAACATTATCAACATATTCAGCTACCTCCTGCTTCATCCCAGGCCACCAATACGTTCCCTTTCAATGTCTTATACATCTTGGTGCTTCCTGGATGCATAGCGTAAGCTGAACTGTGAGCTTCTTCTAGAATAGCATCTTTAAGCTCACTAACACTCGGAACACATAGTCTTCCCTGCCTCTCTATGGCTCCATCTGATCTCATTTTAAATTCTACTTCTGGCCTTGTTTGGACTTCCTAAACATTTTCTGCAAGTTACTATCATCTGGTTGTCTCCTTGCAACCTCTGCTACGGTGAAAACCTGACCTTGAACTGAGCTAAAAGACTCCCTAAACTCTCTTCATTCACAACTGCCTTAGAATCCCATAGAGTACTTAAAAATGTCGCTCGAATACCACACAAGTCGTCCTTAGGAAGTCTTGACTTCCTCCTCAATGCATCTACTACCACATTCTCCTTTGTCTCATATTCAACTCCTTCTGATCAAAGATATATTTCAGACTCTTATGATCGTGTAAATGTGACACCTTTCACCAAACAAGTAATGTCTCCAGATCTTCAGTGCTAAAACAACTGTTGCTAGCTCGAGATCATGGGTAGGGTAATTACATTCGTGCTTTTTCAATTGCCTTGATGCATAAGCTATTACTTTTCCTTCTAGCATGAGCACACACCCTAAACCTTGCCTTGAGGCGTCACACAAATTACATACTCTTTTCTCGTTACAGGACGTGTCAGAATAGGTGTTGTAACTAATCTCTTTTTCAGCTCTTGAAAATGAAAGCTCTGTTCACACTTATCTGACCATTCAAACTTAACATTCTTCTTTGTCAAAGCTGCTAAGGGTAATGCTAATCGTGAGAAATCCTCAACAAACCGCCAGTAGTATCCTGGCAAGCCTAGGAAACTACGTACCTCTGTCGCACTAACTAGTCTCTCCCAGTTGACTACAACTTTTACTTTATTTGGATCCACACTAACTCCATTTGCTAAGACAACATGCCCCAAAAATACTACTTCATTCAACCAAAACTCACATTTCATAAATTTAGCGTATAACTGTTTATCACGTAGTGTTTGCAGAACAATCCTCAGATGTTTTTCATGGGCTTTCCTGTCATCCGAGTAAACTAGTATATCATCAATAAATACTATCACAAACTGATCCAAATACTGATGGAAAATCCTGTTCATGAGATCCATGAAAACTGCTGGTGCATTCGTCAAACCGAATGGCATTACTAAAAACTCATAATGCCCATACCTCGTTCAGAATGTTGTCTTAGAAATGTCTGATTCCCTGACCTTTAATTGATGGTATCCTGATCTTAAATCAATCATAGAAAACACTGATGCTCCTCGTAACTAGTCAAACAAGTCATCTATATGGGGTAAAGGATACTTATTACGTATCGTGACTTGTTTAACTATCTATAATCAATGCATAATCTAAGGGTACCATCTTTTCTTCTTTACAAATAACACTGGAGCTCCCCAAGGCGATACACTACGTCTGATGTATCCCTTATCAACTAGTTATTGTAACTTCGTCTTCAGCTCTTTGAGCTCGCTTGGAGCCATTCCATACGACGCTTGCGAAATAGGTGTTGTTCCTGGTAGCAATTCAATAGTGAACTCTACTTCCCTATCAGGTGGCAACCCTGACAGATCTGCTGGAAAAACATCAAGAAACTCGTTCACCACAAGAACATCTTGTGGTTTTAGCTTTTCTTCCTGCACCTCCACTACGTGTGCAAGAAATGCCATGCAACCTTTCCTCAACAACTTTTCAGCTTTTAATGTTGAAATCAAGCTCGTAGGGATAATCTTTCTTTCACCCCTGAAAACTACTTCAGTTAATCCTGGTTTCTTGAAAACAACTTCCTTTCTATTTAGCACCTTTGGTGCCCTCTCTTGTAGCTCTTTGGAACTCTTGGTCGCTCAACTATGCGGGACCCAACTCCCTGGTCCCCGTGTGTGGTTGCTCTAAGCCGTGGACAATCCTCGTTGAAATGCCTCGCTGTTGCCACTTTGGTAACACACATTGACACCAACAAGGCATTGGCCTCGGTGATTCTTACCACGTTTTTGTACATGGAGTTCTCCTTGTTGCACTTACAGAGACTCTGTATTGTCGGTGGTCTTATCGTTGATCCGCGGATCGACTAGGTGCTCTTTGGCTCTGCCTCTGATAGGCACCACTAACATGTGTTTGCCTCGATGTCTGGTCGCCAGCTCGACTTTTAAAATCCTGACGACTCAAAACATTCACTCCAGGTGTGAATCGTCGCTGCTCACGACCATGGAAACTGCTCGTCGTTGAAGGCCTCCGAGTAGGCTTCACCATTGTTTGTGCCTCTGTTATACTCTGCTCAACACGTAGAGCACTCTCTACCAATAGGGAAAAGTCAGCCCACTTTGCAATAACTGTGACTGGGGTTCGTATCTAAGGATGTAACCCTCTTTCAAATCTCCGGCACTTGTCGCTCTTAGATGCCACAATCACATCAGCATACCGTGACAGCTCGGTATACCTTCTCTCATACTCAGCCACTGAAAGTGACCCTTGCTTCAGTTCTAAGAATTCATTCCTCTTTGGCTCACGATACGTGCTAGGGTAATATTTATCTTCGAATATGCCTCTGAATGTTTGCCAATCCAGAGTACGTGCATCACTCCGTCTTGCTAAAATCGATTTCCACCATCCCTCTGTTTCCTTCTCTAGCAGGAATGTGGCTAACTTGACTCTTCGTTCGTCAGGGCAACTCATTACATCAAAACATTTTTCAAGCTTGTTCAACCAAACCTCAGCATCTGTTGGATCTATGGAACCCTCAAACACTGTGGCTCCAAATTTCTTCAGACGTTCTATTCCAATCGTCTTCTCTGGGTCACTTGCCCTGCTCTCTCTTGCATGCCTGCCTCCTGTGAGAAACTAACATGTTGCTCATCTCTAGCCTCAGTTTGGACTCTCGTGGTACTAGATCCCCTCTCAGATTGACCTTGGGTAGGATCCTGCGTCCTGCCCTGATCCTGCCTGCGTTGTCTGCTAGTACGTGGTGGCATGACTCCTATAACATATCAATATATTAGACATGCTATGAATACTTAACTCAATAACACAATAGTAGACAATTATTCACATTTTAGCCCTAACTTGACTTACTCTTATCCTTATTTGGACCATACTCTACTAGTTCGTTCTGAACTAACTCAATAACTTGTTAAGACTTTTTACTTTATTCTCAGAGCTAACTTGCCCTGTCTTATTCCCATGGAGCTAACTGCTCTGATACAAAGTTGTCACACCCCCTCCCGAATCACCTGCTAACTTAGCCTGGAAAGTGGCATGAAGCCAATAGACATTGCTCACCTCTTAACAATACTTGATGACCCTGTTCTACCTGATAAACATACTATGCTCGTATATGGTAAACTTTAACATAACACAGCGGAAACTTGATAACTACTAAACATACATAGGGAGAAACATTTCTTAAGTCTCTCATTTGAAAACTTAAACGAGCAATAGCATCAAAACTCAGAACATGTCAACCAACTGTTTATACAAACTCTTATGTACAAACAACTATAACTACATAACGACTTTCTATACAACACCAGCCACGTACAAAATATCAACTTATGAAACTTCCAAAGAGACTATGGCGGGGATGTCGGTACAGAGCTCGATCTCTACCTGAAAAGGTTTTCAAACATTGAAAGAATGAGCTAAAAAGTTCAGTGAGTGTCTATCTTTAACACATTATAAGCTCACAGGTGAATCATAATAATGACAGATTATAAGTAGAAAATAGCTTAACATATGTTTGTAATCATAAACAAACCATGCTTCCAATTTACAGGCTTAAGTCACCACTTATGCATAGCACACAACTCGAAATGTAAAATCATATCGAGGGTAGATAGATCAATAATATAGAAGCTCATAACAATAAAACACATGACATGATACCACATTCAACCATAGAAGTGGTAGAGTTACATTTATACCAATAAGATTCATACCTCTCTCTCTCACGTGCACGTAGAATACCTTCGATCGTTTGGTTTTCCCTAATACCTTCTCTATGTCCTTCAGTATTAAGGTAAAACCATTTAATACCCGAATACCTTCTCATTGTCCTTCAGTATTAAGGTAAAACCATTTACTACCCGAATACCTTCTCATTGTCCTTCAGTATTAAGGTAAAACCATTTACTACCCGAATACCTTCTCATTGTCCTTCAGTATCGGGATATCATGATTCATTCCCCCCCTAAGTACCTTCTCGAATGTCCTTCAGTATTGGGGATTAACCACAAACAAGAGAAAAATTTGTGTACCATGGAAATCATGTCTTTATAACACATACAACAATTTCTTCACATTTTCACATTATCATCTAAACATGTTCCCAAGTGGATTTACACAAAACATTCTCTAAAGGAAAGCATACTTTCATAATTTAGTTTCCATAGTTGGATTTATAGTTACAACTAATTCAAAGCATGGTTAGGTTTCATCATGAACTTCATGTTAGAAACTCCATGAAGCTATAAATAATTAGTTCAAACAAGATTCAATGATCAACAATTATGTTTTTGAAGAAAAACATAGGTCAAGCATAATTCTAAAATAGAGTCACTCACAGTATTAGAATTACAACCTTGGCTTGTAAACTTGACCTATTTGCTCTTGGCCTGTCAAACAAACTAACTCAATCATTAGAAACTCGAGCTCATGATTTTTGACCTTAAAACTGCAAGAAAACACACTTTCAAATTTCCAGCATTTTCAGATTTTCTGCCCTGTTTTCAAACAACCATAACTTCTTCATTACTTATCCAAAAATAATGTAATTTATACCAAACTCTTTCTTTTTGAACCCTATAAAAATTATATGCAGACATGAAATTGAAATTTCAAACGGATTGGTTCGGAAATGCCTCGAAAGCTACTTTCCTCAAAACAGACTTCTGCTGTTTCCAGATTCGGATTTCCTACTGCACAACAAATTTAACCTGATAATTAGAATATCTTCCAATCCTTTTCCTCTCACGATTTCTTCACGAACGTTGTAGGAAATTCAATAAGCTTTCGAACCATACCAATTATAGATTCTAACTGCAAGTATACATATCAGAACAACCAAATCATCAGAGACTTCTCAGATTTGACAGCAAATTATGTCTTCTATCTTCCTCTTAACAAAATAGTAACTTAACATAACAATTTGCTCGAGCTTACTTCATGAACTTTGTTCAAAAATGAATTAGCTTTCAAGAAAACTAAACCTCAACTCTTACCTCTTCTTTTCGAGCTCGAGATGAATAGAAAACCAGAACAGGGTTGAGTTGATTACCTTGCTGCTATACAATCAAGCTTTGAGTTCATTTTTCTTCTGCAGCTCCTGCTTTAAAATCACGAAAATGGCTTTCTTCTTCTTCCTTTCTCCTTATCCCACGAAGCTTCAGCTTTGGATTTGTAAAGATAGAGAAGGAAATGGAGAGAAGATAAAGCAAACGGTGGAAAAGGTAACATTTTGTCTTTTTCTCTTTTTGCTTTTTACTTTTCCTTTTCTTTTTCCTTTCCTTTATCCCTTTCTTTCTTTTCTTTTCTTTTCTTTTATTTTCTTAACAAAACAAAACTTAATATATTAAACATTTGTTTCATTTCCTTTTCTTCTTTTGCCTTTAAAGCAATCCAAACCAAAATGGTTTAAACATTCCTTCCTTGTTTTCCTTATATCTTTCACTTCATTTCTTTTCTTTTTAAAACATGGAAAACTAAGTTTTGAACATTCATTTCTTCTTTCTTTTTGTTCTTTGTTAATAAGGAAGTTCCAAAGAGATTGGGTTTACACCATGATTTCCCGATACTGAAGGACAATGGGGTAAATTTTCATACCTTAGTACTGAAGGACATAGAGGAGGTATTAGGGAAAACCAAAGTGGCAATGGCATTCCACGTGCACGTGAGAGAGGTATGAACGTTATTGATGTAATTATAACTCTACCACCGCTAAGGTTCGAAAATGGTATCGTGCCATGAGTTTTTTTGTTATGAGCATCTACGTCGTTGATCTATATACCCTCATTATAGTACTACATTTTGAGTTTTTATGCTATACATAAGTGGTGACTTAAACATATAAATTGAAAGCATGACTTGATTACATTTAAAAATAAATGTTAAATTATTTTGTACTTATAGTCTGGCCATTATTATGTTTCACCTTTGAGCTTCTAATGTTCTAAAAATAGTCACTCACTGGGCTCCACAGCTCACATATTCATTAGGTTTGCTCTTCCCAAGTAGAAGACGAGTTCCTGGTGCTCAGCCTTGACAAGACCTGTTTACCACCACGCCGTTTTAGCTCCTTGTATATACACATTATTTTGTATATGGTTAGTAGTGAGACATATTAGATGGGTTGTAATAAACTTGAAAGCTTTATGACTAGCTAAAAAACATAGTACCGGAAGTGAAAGTGTTTCGTTTATATGTGTATTTCAGTGTTCAATCTCTCTTGTTCGAACGTGTTGTGTTGAGCTTAATATTAGGTTATGTCTTGGGTTATTCAGGGAGAGCCAATAAAAGGGTCGGTTTTCTCTGCCTTTGTATCTCTTCCTAGGTTAAGAAAGTAGGCAGGGTCATGCTGTGATAACTTGGTATCAGAGCAAAAGTTTACGAGAAGGGAACTAGGTTCATGCATTAAACTAGGAGCTTGTTGTCTTAACTATTTTAATAAGACTGTATAATTTACGACCATGGCTCGAGGTTTCAAACGAAGCAGGCAAGTGGAGGCCGGAACTCAAAATGCTACTGGTGATAGAGGAAGAGAGGTATCAGAGGGAGAATCTAGTCATCCTCAACAAAAGGTGAACATGGAGGAACAGATCTTTACGAGGATAACTCAAAGATTAGCTAAAAAAGTTGTGTCAACACAAGCAGATCCAAATAAGAAGTATGGCATTGAAAGACTGACGGCCTTAGGTGCAAAAAAATTTGAAGGCACGACAGATCCCGCTAATGCTGAGGTTTGGTTAAATCTGATTGAGAAGTGTTTTAGGGTCATGCAATGCCCTAGAGACAGGAAGGTCTATTTAGCAGCTTTCTTGCTCTAGAAAGGAGTAGATGATTGGTCGAAAATAACAGAGAGAAGAAAAGGGGAAGCTTGGAGCTGGAAAGAGTTTCGAAAGGCCTTTGAAGATAACTATTATCTAAGCTCTTATCGTCATGCAAAGAGGAACGAGTTTCTAGGACTTGTTAAGGGATCAATGACAGTAACATAATATGAGAAGAAGTTCACTGAGTTATTAAAGTATGCTAGCACTATTGTTTCAAACGAGATAGATCGATGCAATAGGTTCGAGGATGGTCTACGAACAGAGATCCGAATGCCTGTGACAGCAAGTTCGGAGTGGGTTGTGTTGTCTAAGCTTGTGGAGACGACATTACGGGTAGAGCGAAGCCTAGTAGATGGCAGAATGGAAAATGGAGTTATAGGTTGTGGTCATGCCACTTATTCTGTTTGTTTATCACGAGACCGATTCCAATGAGAAGATAATAGGAGATTCACTCCTGGTCTTTATGGAAAAGGGAGCTTTAAACCACATCGTGGTGGGCAGTCTACTCCATAGACTTGTACAGGTTGATGGGGGCAAAGACAGAGGCAGCAAGGATCAAGTTTTCTGATAGGATCAACAAGGGACTCCCGTACTGGGCAAGGCAGTGAGTCAGTAGCTAGTTCAACAAGGAAACCTTTGTGCAACACTTGTGGAAAGTATCATTGAGGTCGATTTTTGAGTGGCGAAAATGTATGTTTCAACTATGGGCAAGGCGATCCCTTCAAAAGGGAATGCCCCCACCTAATGCAAGAAGGCATGGTAGGACAGCGAACCACGTTGCAGACTGTGAACCAGCAGTAAAATAATGGGGTAGCTGGAGGAGAAGGCACTAGTAGTGCTAGGCAGAAGGGACATGTAGGTTGACCCCAACAATAGGGGAAGATTTACGCCAAGACACAGCAGTAGGCAGAGGATGCACCAGAAGTGGTTATGGGTACACTTTCTATATGTGGTAAACCTGCACATGCATTATTAGATCAAGGAGCTACGTATTCTTTTATCTCTAAAATGTTTGTTGCTAGCATTGTTGCGAAGTTAGAACCTTTATATGAGGAGTTGTGTATTTATACTCCTATTGGTGATATGACGATAGTTTGTAGTGTTTATACTAATTGTATGGTGAAAGTGAATGGTATGACTATGACAACTGAACTGATTCCCTTCGATCTTCAAGAGTTCGACGTTGTCTTGACGATGGATTTCTTATCTAGGTATCATGCCTTAATGGACTGTCATAGGAAGGAAGATGTGTTGAGGAAGTCAGGCGACACTGAGGAAGATATTACCTACTTGTATGATTTCAACTATTAGAGCTAGAAAATTATTGAAGATAGGTTGTACAACATATCTTGCATATGTAGTTTGTGCACCGGTGTGTAAATTGAATCCTATAGACATTCCAGTAGTATGTGAGTATTTAGATATCTTCCCAGAGGAACTAACAGGGTTGCCATCTGATAGAGGTGAAGTTTACCATAGACTTGATGCAAGGAACGACGCCAATATCTCAAGCCCCGTATAGGATGGCACCGAAGGAATTAAAAGAATTGAAAACTCAGTTGCAGGAGTTGGCGGATAAGGGTTATATTCGACCAAGCGTATCTCCGTGGGTAGCACCTGTGTTGTTTGTTTAAAAGAAGGATGAGACATTACGATTATGTATTGATTACCCACAACTAAATAAGGTAACAATACGTAACATATATCCTTTGCCCCGCATAGATGACCTGGTTGATCAAGTAAAGGGTGCCTCAGTGTTTTCAAACATTGATTTACGATCAGGTTGCCATCAACTGAAGATCAATGATTATGATGTACCGAAAACAGCTTCCAGAACAAGGTATGGGCATTACGAATTCTTTGTAATGCCATTCGGGTTAATAAATGCCCCAACAACAGTAATGGAAGTCATGAATCGGGTATTCCATCCTTACCTTGATCAGTTTGGGATAGTATTTATTGATGACATCTTGGTGTATTCACAAAGTAAAGAGAAGCATGCAGAACATCTCAAAATAGTACTACAGACATTACGAAATCGGAAGTTGTATGACAAATTTAGTAAATGTGAGTTTTGGCTAGAACAGATTGTGTTTTTGGGACACGTAGTGTCAGCAGCTGGAGTTCATGTGGATCCTCAGAAAACAGAAGCTATAGTTAAGTGGGAATAACCCACTTCAATAACGGAAGTCCGTAGTTTTTTAGGACATGCAGGATATTATCGACGTTTTATCGAGGGGTTTTCGAAGATAACTCTTCCATTAACCAGTTTGACAAAGAATAATACGAAGTTCGAGTGGAGTGAAGGGTGTGGAAAAAGTTTTCAAAAGTTAAAGAACAGACTTGTCACAACACCGGTACTAACTCTACCCACCACGGGAAAAGAGTTTGAGGTTTACTGTGATGCCTCACATCCGGGCCTTTGATGTGTGCTTATGTAGGATGGGAAAGTGATCGCTTATGCGTCAAGGCAGTTGAAAATGTATGAATGTGATTATCCTCCTCATGATCTGGAGCTCACAGCTGTGGTGTTAGCTTTAAAGATTTGGAGGCATTATCTGTTTGGTGAGAAGTGTTGTATTTACACAGATCATAAAAGCTTAAAATATATCTTCGAACAGAAAGAGTTGAATTTGAGACAACGGCGGGGGCTTGAGTTGATAAAAGATTATGATTGCGCGATTGAATACCACCCATGAAAGGCTAATGTTGTAGTAGATGTACTATGTAGGAAGTCAAAGCAACATAGTAGTTCACTTACTGCTGTTAGAGTGGCTATATTTGAGGAACTAAAGAGTTCTAATGCAAAAGTGTATGTTGGTGACAAAGGGAATTTTTTAGCTCATTTTCAGGTAAGACTTAATTAATGATGCTATCTCAAGTCAAGCCAAAGACCCTGCCTTGAAAAAATTGATTGAAGAGGTGAAGTTAAAGGAGAGGGAAGATTATGAAGTAAGACGTGATGGAGCGTTGATGAAGTGTGGTAGATTTTATGTACCTAAAGCTGAAACTTTTAGAAATGCAATACTAGAGGAAGCACATAGTTCAGCCTATGTGATGCATCCAGGAGGTACAAAAATGTATCGGACCATAAAGAACCATTATGGGTGCCATGGGATGAAACAAGAGATAGAAGAGTATGTCTCTAAATGTTTAATTTTTCAGCAAGTGAAACCTGTACGACAGAAACTATGAGGGCTTCTAAATCCACTCTGAATACATGAATGGCAGGATTCACATAGTGGCAAGGAATTTTCTTTTAACTCGTTTAGAAGTCCGTTCTTTACCAATCTCTCAATGCTATTGAGATTAATGTGACCCAATCTTAGATTGCAAAGATGAGCATTTTCTTTAGGATAAATTAGTTCGTGTACTTGCAATTGAAAAATTCACTTGTTAAAACTATTTTAACTGAATTAAACCATTTGCAAATAATTCTCAAGAAGAGCAACATATAGTACAATACTTTTCTAATGAAATAAACTTTTTATTCAATTGAAAAGACAGAGAAGTACAATGTTCGCTAAGGGAATAAATGAGGTTTCTTATAAACCCTTAAGCTACATGTTATCAAATAACAACTTTTCTTTACCAGACGATTGCTCTTTATTTGCTGATTTTTCTTTTCTTCTGTATCTTCTTAAGTCCAGACGTATGGCTGCAGTTCTTTGTCCCAGAGGATGAATCCTCTTGAGGACTTTTGGAATGAGCAAACAAATTTGCTTCTCCATCTTGTTGTCTTTTATCAGCAGCTCATGTAGCAGAGAAGTCAAATCATATTCTATGTTGTTCATCGCTGCATTGCTACGGAATAGCTGAAAACTCTTTGGAAAAGATTCTAGTATGAACAAAATCTGGCATTTCTCATCTATGATTGATCCGTTTAATTCCGCTATATTGAAGTAGGCAATCAGATTGAGAACATGTTCTCTCACCGATGTACCTTCCTTCATACGTGCATTACAAATTAATTTTAGGGCTTCAAGTCGAATTTGTTTGGATGGTTGTCTAGACAAATTTAGCACAAAATCCATGATCTCTCGAGCTGAGACCTTGCCCTCCAGCCTCCTAGCTAAAACATCAGGTATGCTAGCCAGGATATAGGCTTTCGCCTTTTCGTTCGCATTAATCCAGCGGTCATACGCATCCTCAATAACTTGAGATGCATTTTGAGTAGGAAATTGAGGTCACTCCTCATTGAGAACGAACTTAAGATCATGTGTAGCCAAAATTATATTGAGTCCATCCCTCCATTTCACTATGTTCTCTCCGGTTAACTTTTTCGCACCAAATAAGGAAATCATAGAGGTAGACATTTTTGCTGAAAAATTTACAAACAAACTTGTATGAGTTTCTTGCTATAACTCTAATCCAATCATGTTTTAGCTAATTATCAAATGATTCCTAGGCATTGATAATTTTCAATGATACTCCAAATGTTTAGAATCTATGACACAGAATGGTAATCAAAAACACCCATCCTCTGGATCAAGACACTATTAACCAAAACCTAACACCAGAATAACTCTTATTCCTATAGGTTTTAGTTACCATTTTTCAGTCTGAATACATACACAACTTATGTATCCTATGAGTGTAACCCTTTGTCTTTAGATCCCAGAGTCTCGATCCAATAAAATCCGTCGAACGGAGGACTAGATTTGAAAATAGTCTAAAGAAATCTTTATCCCTTTCGGGTGTCTACTGTGTTAGATCCCCTATGATCAAGCCCTCTGAAGGGATTGTCTGGTCTAGACCAAACTAGCAGGCTTACCATAGTGGTCTAACGATGTAAACCGAAAAAAGAGACTGTAGGTTTTGTTTTCACCAAACCTGCTCCCACTCACTATAAATACCCTCTCCATTCATCTTGGTATTGACTCATACAAACACCATCCGAAGGGGAACGCTCCCGTTTGCACCACGAGGCCAAGTATGAGACTCACGGTGTGAACTTCCCGGAGATACCGTAGGTAGAAAAATATGTATCTCATACACTTTTTCCTCTCACTGAATACTTTAAGTCTATAGGAATCTTTCTTAGGCTAAAACCCGACTAATGGTTTTACTTATATCTATCAACATAACTCTTGTATTGATAATCAATATAACTCTTATATTGATTTTATCCCAAGTTTGTTAATATAAATCCTTATATTAAACCTAGGATTTCTAGTTTATTAACCCCTTAATAAACCCGTTGACGCTATTGTAATTTATAAGGCTCTCTGATTAAAAATAATGCATGTCAATGTTGTCCAAAAATTAATATAACAAACTTATATTAATTAATCATGCAAACTATATAATATAACTCCTTATATTATAAATGATGCATGAAAATGCTTAACCTAAGGTTGGATTTCTAAAATACAAGCATACGCTATGCATGGCAATAATTACACAACAATTGCATAATTAAAATAAAAAAGTTAAGACCAATTTTTGCACCCTAGAAATAATTTTAATTAATATAATGTAATTATATTAATTAAAATTAAAATTATTAAATATACTAAAATAAAATCTTTTTATAATTAATATAAATAATAAAAACAATGTTTATGCCCGTTGCTCCTCGCGTGAAACGCATCCTGGTGTTACTGTCGCGATAGCGGCGTTACAGCAGCGCCGCCTTTTAGTGTATTGGCGGCGTTACATAACGCCACAACGTTGCAACGCTGCCTCCTGCATGCGCCATCTCCTTCAAGCGCGTCGTTGCAAAGCCGATGAACAACGTTACAACGCTGCACACAGACAACAACAATCTCCATTGTTTTTGGCTCGTTTTTGCTCCGATCTTCTCAGCAACCGCTTTGCCTCCATCGACACGGACTTACAGACTCGATTTACAATTAAATTTTCCCAAAAACATCGGGCCCTTACATTGATCATTTCAATGGAAATTGTAAATTTAAGTGCCAAAATTGAAAACATCTAATTTTGCAAAAAATCGTTCATACATCTCATGCACAAAACAGTAGATCCCACCTTGTTCATAAAAATTCCATAACATAAATCAAGAACACAATTGTGCTCGGATACCAATTGAAGGGAATCGAAATCGCTGCAGTGGAAGCGATTGTGAATCGCGCGCTCTTGATTTAGTTACAATGGAAAATACAAGAACGTAAAACAATACATTAAGCATAAACGTGAAATGGATAGCAAGAAGTTTCCTTTGAAGAACCTTTCTTCAAGTGCTTCTCTCTCCACGGTCACGATCTCTGCAACAAGAACTGGTACGATCACCGACACCACCACTGGATCTTCTCCATTGTTCTCTAGGTGAGGGAGGAAGGTGGGTTCCCTTTAGGAGTGGTCAGGTATTTTGTGAGAGAGATTTGTGTTCTTGGAACACTTCCAAGAACACAACAAGGAGGCTGGTAAAAACTTTCTCAAAGTCTTGACGTAGTTGCATCTTATGCAACTATATATATAGGGGAATGGGATGGAAATGACCATCATACTCATCCTTTAATCTCTCTTGTGTATATAGTTTATACATGATTTAATTCACAATAAAACTATATATTATATCAAATACATCATATATATTTGATATAACTCATCATGTATGAAATTGAACACTTCAATTTAACTCCTAACTTTATTCCCTCAATATTACCATGTTGAGCCAACGGAGGGATCTAATGGACCTACAAATCATGAGCTTCAATGATGTGAGATTAACTCATCAAACTCTTTCATCCAGTTAGTCAATATTCATTAACTACAAGTCACTCCAGTGATATAGACACTGTAGATCTAATTGTGTCCACTGATATAGTCATTACCCATGAGTCGACCCTTCACAGGTTGTTTGTAATCACAACTTGGTCAAATTACCTTTTTACCCATGTGATTACCTCTTTGATCCTGAAGCACGACTGATCCTCTAATGAACAACAAGTCTAAGGTCCTACCTTACACTCATACCCTCATAGAGGGCGAGACCTCGTTGTTCAAGACTTGGAGTCAGTTCTTAAGGGAACAACCTATCAGATTCATCAGTAAAGGAATGAGTGAATTCCATCTTGCACAGTTAAGTTCCCAGCTACCTACGAGGTCCTGTCCCTGAGAATGTAGACTTATATAGTCGGCTACAGGCCACTCTCACCCATACTAGTCTAAGGACAAATCCCTATAACCAGGAGTTCTTAACGTGCTCAAGATTCAGGTCGAGTCACTAATGACCATCTATAAATTACTAGTCTTATGCTGTTAACGGTGTTACACTGTTTAGACTAATAATTTGCGATCCAGTCTTGTATGAACTTTCATACAGGATGCCCCCACTCGCATGTCAACTACATGAATGAGTTGGATTACCTCATTTGTACTAATTACAAAGTGGGTCACATCCATGGTGTTACCAGAATGAGGTTTCCAACCTTATTCTTATACCATAGACTATTTAGGTCATAATCTTGAACTCAACCCAAATAGTTTCCACTACACTGATTTCAAGATAAACGTTATAACCTTGGAGCATAGTTTATTGCATTTATAAAAGCAAGACTGTAATATTATCAAAACAAATAACACTTTATTTAAATTATCAAAATTACACAAGTTTAGGGCATAAATCCCAACAAATCTATCATATGTGGAAGAACCTCTACAAGTACTGGATCGAAAAGAAAAAGTTCTTAGGAACAAGTCAATACCATTGGTAAAGGTGTTGTGGAGAAATCACGACGTCGAGGAAGCAACATGGGAAAGCGAAGACCAAATGAAAGAAAAGTACCCATAAGTTTTCTCGTGTTAAATTTCGAGGGCGAAATTCCTCTTAAGAGGGTAGTAAATTGTAAGCCCTAAACACTATTTTCTTTTATCATTTTGCACTTGTACTAGATGTGTTGAAATATGCAAAATGATATAGGTTGCACTAAAGGATGTCGTGATCGGATTTGGGAATCTATTTAATTGGGAGCTACAGTGTGTTAAAAGCTTCATACGGAGATAGGTAAGCCATTCAAATAAGCATATTAAAAGTTGAATTGAAGTAAGTTAAAAGCTTAAGCTTTTGGTGGTTGAGGTCTATCAAAAAGTATTTGGTTGCTGTTTTGATAAATTCTGAGAAACCCAAACTAAAAGGTGAACCTGAAACCTTAGGTGCAAAGAAAAAACTGCTAACAAGAGATTGAAGGAGATGTGCTTCCATTTCTAGGTACCTTACAACCAAGTGTGTATGGTTATTATGAATAAAGTTATGGGATTTACTTACATCTGTTTTTAAGGTGCATAAGGAGAGGAATTAATGTTAATAATTTAATTTTCACGGCAAACGGAGATAGGAATAGCTTATAATCCTTGGACTCTTTTGGTAATTGTGAGTGACTCTATTTTAGAACTATACTTGACCTTTGTTTTTCTTCAAAATATAAATGTTGATCATTGAATCTTGTTGGAATTAATTATGTATAGTTTCATGGAGTTTTTAACATAATGTTCTTGATGGAATTTAAGCATGTTTTGAATTAGTCCGTACTATAAATCCAAGTATGGAAACTAAATTATAGAAGTAAGATATTCTCTAGAGAATGCCTTGTGTAAATCCATTTGGGAACATGTTTAGAAATTAATATGGAACTGTTGAGAAATTGTTATATGTATTAATAAAACATGATTTCCATGTTATACAAATTATGCCCATGTTTGTTGTTAACCCCTAATATTGAAGGACATTAGAGAACGTACTTAGGGGGGGGGGGGAGGAATCATGATTTCCCGATACTGAAGGACAATGAGAAAGGTATTTGTGTAGTAAATGGTCTTACCTTAATACTGAAGGATATAGAGAATGTATTAGGGGAAACCAAAGTGCCAATGGCATTCCATGTGCACATGAGAGAGGTATGAACGTTATTGGTATAAATATAACTATACCGTCGATAAGATTCGAATGCGGTATCAAGCCATGAGTTTTATTGTATTGATCTATCTACCCTCAATATAGTACTGCATTATGAGATTTATGGTATACATAAGTGGCGACTTAAACCTGTAAATTGAAAGCATGGCTTCATTATGTTTACAAAAAAATGTTAAGTTATTTTCTACTTATAGTCTGTCCATTATTATGCTTCACCTTCGAGCTTATAATGCTTTGAAAATAGACACTCACTGGGCTTCCAAGCTCACGTATTCATATGTTTGTTCTTCCCATGTAGCAGAAGAGTTCCCGGTGTTTGGCCTTGACAAGACCTGTTTGCCACCACGTCGTTTTAGCTCCTTGTATATACACTTTCTTATGTATATGGTTTGTAGTGAAAATATATTAGTTGGGTTGTAATAAACTTGAAGGCTTTATGACTAGCTAAAGACAATAGTTTTTGAAGTGAATGTGTCGTGCTTATATGTGTATTCAATGTTCAATCTTGCTTGTTCAAACGTGTTGTGTTGCGTTTAATTTTAGGTTAAGTTTTTGGTTAGTCAGGGAGAGCCAGAAGAGAGTTGGTTATCTTTGTCTTTGCATCTCTTCCTAGGTTAAGCAAGTAACCTGGGAGGGGGTGTGACACATTCCTTAATGTCAGTAAGAAACCATACCTCATTCAAAATGAGTAGGATATCATCCACATACAATATCAGAAATGCGACAGTACTGTTAACGATTTTCTTGTAGACACAATGCTCGTGAACATTTTGATAAAAGCCATAAGATTTGATTGCCTCATCAAACCTTATATTCCAAGACCTCGAGCGTTGTTTCAGTCCATAAATAGACCTTTAAAGCCGACATACCTTTTGCTCTTGGCCTTCGGCAATGAACCCCTTGGACTGCTCTATGGGGATGGTCTCATCAAGGTTGCTATTCAGAAAGACGGTCTTGACATCCATCTGTCATACGCCATAGTCATACTATGCGACAATGGCCAGAGGGATTCTTATAGACTTTACTATGGCTGCATGAGAAAAGGTTTCCTCATAGTCAACCCCTTCAACCTGAGTAAACCCTTTGCCACTAGTCTTGCTTTGAAGGTCTGCACCATCCCATCTACGCCACATTTACGCTCGTAGAACAACTTGCAACCAATAGGTTTAACCCCATCCGGTTTGTCCACAAGCTCCCAGCCATAATTGAAGTACATCGACTCCATTTTTTAGTCCATAGCTTTAATCCATTTGTCTTTGTCAACGTTTGCCATTGCTTGATCATAGGTCAATGGATCATCACAGTCATCATTAGGGGTGACGACTTGGGTTTCAGCTAAACCCATGTAATGTTCAGGTTGTCTGACAGTCCTCCCACTACGTCGAGACATTCTCAACTCTTGAGATCGGACATGACTAGACGGGCTAGGATAAACAACACTTGTTGACGTACTAGCGCCATCAGTAAGTCTTGCTGATGAATTGTCCATTTAATTTAACACAATCTTACTCCTTGGTAAGTGATCCCCTGATGAGGCTTTCTTTAAGGAAAGTGACGTTTGTCAACACAAGAACCCTATTATCCTCGGGATCGTAAAATAGACCACCCCTAGACTCTTTTGGGTAACGTACAAAGAGGCACAACTTTGAATGGGGTTCCAACTTCTTCGGGTTTGACACCAACACATTGGTCGGACATCCCCTAATTCTTTAATGACGTAAATTTGTTTTACGACCATGTCAGAGCTCTAAAGATGTTTTACAAACACTCTTCGACGGAACTGTATTGAAAATGTATACCGTAGTCTTTAATGCGTAACCCCAAAAAGAATCAGGGAGACGGACATAGCTCATCATGGACTGAACCATGTCCAACAGGGGCAAATATTTAATTAAATAACATTAATATAACGGTTATATTAACATTA
Source organism: Trichosanthes cucumerina (assembly GCA_036507285.1). NCBI lineage: Eukaryota > Viridiplantae > Streptophyta > Magnoliopsida > Cucurbitales > Cucurbitaceae > Trichosanthes > Trichosanthes cucumerina. The sequence continues at coordinate 9,290,619 of CM071837.1, read as the reverse complement.
TTTAATAAAATAATTATATAAATAAAACAAATCCATTTTACAAATAAAGAAATTAATAAAATAAAATAAATTAGTAAAATAAAATGCCCACTATGAAGCATGAATGCCCACGTGTGCGAAACTGCCGTGAACTGCTCCTCAACGCGTGCAACGTTGCAACGCCATGGGCAGCGTTGCAACGATGTCGCCTCCAGCGTCGACCCAGCGTTCTCAACGCCAGCAGCGTTGCAACGCTGCTCTACACCAGGGCCTCCGGCCGCAAGGATAGCGTTGAAACGCCAAAGAACAACGTCTCAACTCCATCGACAGATCAACAAACAACTTTGTTGTTCTTCACCGATTTTTGCCTGTTTCCACTCTGATTTCTTCACAGGAACTCTTGCCACGAACGACCCGGACTTACAAACTCGATTTATTTTCTAAAATGCCAAAAAACACGGGCCCTTTACATTTGATCTCATTAAGCAGAAAATAAATCTAAAAATGCCAAAAACCGAAACATCCATTTATGCAAACCATCATTCATCTCATGAAATTTAAGGCGATTTACCCACCTATTTTAACAAAAACAGTGCATAATGAAGAACCATCGAAATGGCTCGGATACCAATTGAAGGGAATGAGAATCCCTGAGCAGCGGAAAACAATCGAATCGTCATGGTATCGTTACGCTACATGATTTTGTTAAAATGATATAACACTTAGATCTAAGTTAAACATGCTAGAAAGAAAGAAATTTACAGCGAGAATAAGTTTACTTACTTGTTGTAGACAAACTTCAAGAATTTCTTCCTCGTTCACGAACACTTCGTGCTTCTCGATCTCCACAAATGCTCTCCACGAATGGAACCCAAACACTACCACTTGGAGTCTCGGTTGTTCTTCCCTTGGAAAGAATGAAGTTTGTGGGAACTTGTGGTTTTGGAGAGGGAGGAGAATTGAGAGAAATTGAGAGAGAAATCTCTTCTTCTGTTTGATGAAAATCAAAAAATGAGAGAGTGAAGTTCATTCCTTCTTGCAAGAAGGGATTATATAGTGGAATAATCATGGAGTTAAAATCTCCACATTATTACCACATTACCACAACCATAAGTTATGCAAATCTTATTTGCATAATCACATAATATAAGATATCTCATATCTCATATTGCAAATCTCATTTGCAATAACTGTGGATTCATTAAATTGAATCAGATCCAATTTAATTTCTCTCAATTAATTCTCCAATTAGCCCTAATTCAACAATTAGGCTAACCTATACTTTATTATCAATCTCATTCACATTAAACTATATAGTATATCATTTATATCTCATATAAATGACACAAATGCCCTTAAAGTGAAATTGAACACTTGAATTTCGTACCAAAACATTAACCCTTCTTTTAACCCAGATTGAGCCAACCGAGTGACCTAATGGACCTACAGTGGCGGGCTCCAATGATTCGAGATTAACATGTCAAACTCTTTGACCCGGCTAACAAACATTCATTAGTTACGGTAACACTGCACTATAGCCCGTAGTTGCACTCCCGTCAGTGTAGAATATTACGTTTCCAGTGATATAACCAATGCCCATGAGTCGACCCTTCACAGGTTGTTCGTAGACACGGTTGGGTCAAATTACCATTTTAGCCCTGTGTCTACCTCTTATTCCTTAAGTCCCCACTGCTCCTTTAATGAACAACATATTGTGTTGGTCCAACCATACACAACACCCTTCCCGGGCCAGTCAGAAGGTGGGCGCCCGTTGTGCAAGCCCTGGAGACAACACTTAAGCGAACAACCCCTCTAGTTTTCCTAAATGCGGGAACGAGTGAATTCCATCTCACGTAGTTAAGTTTCGAGCTCCCTACTTGGTCATGCCCCTTAGAAGATAGGCATATTGGGCGAGAAACTTTGACCACCCTCACCCGTACTAGTCAAAGGACAGACCCCCGCAGACAGGAGTCCGTAACACGCTCAGGATTCAGGTCGAGTCACTAATGGTCATCTAGGATATTATTAGTCCTTACTGTAAACGGTGTTACATCGTAGATCTAATAATTAACGGTTCGTTCTTGTACAATCTCATTGCACAGGTTGCCCTCACTCGCAAGTCAACCACATGAACGAGTCAGATCACCTCGTTTGAATAAAATACAAAACGGGTCACATCAACAGTGTATCCAGGATTAGGTCTCCAACCCTATCCATATACTTTAGACCGTTCGGGTCATTAACTCGAACGTGATCCTCCCAGTGTGTCCACTACACACCGTTCAAGTTCTAGTTCTCTCATAAATTCAATGACCATGTAGCTTAGTTTATTGGAAAAGTTTATAAATATTGCGAGACACAAACTGATGAAATAAATAAGTCTTATTAATTTCAAACAGTAATTTACAAACACGAGATTAGGACAAAAATCCCAACAATTCTGCGGTGGCATACCAGCTGCTAAGTGTTGGGACGTAATTCCACGTTCTATCATATACTCCATGAATCTAGTGTCCATATACTCACTATCTCGATCTGATCAAAGTGTTTTAATTGTTTTACCTAACAGGTTCTCAACCTCAATCTTGTACTCCTTGAACTTTTCAAGAGTTTCATACTCCCTATGCGTTAGGTAAATGTACCCATTTCTCAAATAGTCACCTATAAAAGATACAAAGTATTCGTAACCTCCTCGTGCTTTAACATTCATCGGACCACAATGATCATAATGTATAAGCTCAAGAGGCTCTTTGGCTCTATATCCTTTTCCACCAAAAGGGCGTTGCCTTCATGGCATGACTCACAAGCCGGTGAAGAGTTTTCTTCCAACTCGCTTAGAAGTCTGCTCTTAACTAGTCCCTCAATCCTATTGAGATTTATGTGGCCTAACCTTAGATGCCAAAGATGGACATTTTCTTTTGGAGAAACTTGTAATATCTTAGTTCGCGTTTCTGCTGTTTTAAACAATTTGGTATTGAAAACACTTTTGACCGAATTAGGCTTTAAAACATACAAATTACTCTGAAGCGAAGAAGAACATAACAAATTTCCATTTTGTGAAATAACTACGTTGCATGGTCCAACCATAAACAACAACCCTCTCGGGCTAGTGAGAGGGTGAGGCCTCGTTGTTCAAGCCCTAGAGACAACACTTAACGGAACAACCCCTCTAGTTTCCCTAATTCGGAAACAAGTGAATTCCATCTCGCGTAGTCCAGTTCCAAACTCCCCACGTGGTCCTATCCCAGAGAAGATAGGAATATTGGGCGAGCAACAGTTGCAACCCTTACCCGTACTAGTCAAAGGATAGACCCCCACAGATAGAAGTTTGTAACACACTAAGGATTAAGGTCGAGTCACTAATGATCATCACGAATTTATTAATTCTATATTGTCAGCGATGTTACATCAGTAGGTCTAATAATTCACGGTCCGATCTTATACAATCTCACTGCACAGAATGGCCCTACTCGCATGTCAACCACATGAAGGAGTTGGATCTCCTTGTTTGTATCTAATATAAAGTGGGTCGCATTCACAGCGTATCCAGGATAAGGTCTCCAACCCAATCCGTATACTGTAGAGAGTTCGATTCATTAACTCGAACGTGATCCTCCCTGTGTGTCCACCACACACCGTTCAAGTTCTAGTTGTATCATAATACAATGACCTAGGAGCTTCGTTTATTGGACTAAGTTTATAAAATATGCAAGACACAAAGTATTGGAAAAATAACTCTTATTTATTTCAAATTGGAATATTACAATCATACACGGGATTATCACATACATCCCAATACCTCACTCTTAAGATATTTTGTCTTCAAAATTTAATAGTCCTTAGGTGAAAAGCGTCAGGTAACACTTCCTCACTTGGTCCTCTCAGTCCCAGGTTGCCTCCTCCACTCCATGATGTCTGAAATGAACCTTTACGAGTGGGATCGTCTTGTTTCTCAAAACTTGTTCTTTCCCATCGAGGATTTGAATTGCATACTCTATGTTACTCAAGTCTTCTTTCACCTCAACTAATTGCGCTTGCAATACATGTGTCAGAGCAGGAATATATTTCCTAAACATGGACACATGAAAAAAAGTTTTGTTGGCAACTCAAGTCTGTAGGTTGTTGGCCCAACTCGTTTTTTTACCTGACAAGGACTAATATATCTAGGACTCAACTTACCTTTCATGCAAAAGTGAAGGACACCTCTCAACGGAACTAACTTCAAGAAAACTTGATCTCCGACCTGGAATTCTAAGTATCTTTGTCGCTTGTTTGCGTAGCTCTTTTGACGGTATTGAGCTACTTTCAGATTCTCTCTAATCACCTTAATGTTGTCCGTCGTACTTGTACCAACTCAAGACCGATTAGCTTCCACTCTTCTACTTCGTTGCAACGCATGGGAGTTCTGCATGGTCTTCCATACAGAGCCTCAAAGGGTGCCATGTCGATACTAGTTTGATAGTTGTCATTATAAGCGAACTCCATAAGTGATAAGTGGGTATCCCAACATCCCTTAAACTCGAGGACACATGCTCTCAACATGTCCTATATGGTTTGGATGGTCCTCTCTTACTGACCATCTGTCTGATAATGAAACGTTGTACTGAAATTCAGCTTTGTCCCCATAGCTTTTTGCAAATTAGGCCAAAACTTAGATGTAAATCTAGGATCCCTATCTGAAACTACGGACACTAGTGTTCGATATTCACTCACAATCCTATCGACATATAGGTTAGAAAGCTGATAAAGTGTAAACGTCCCTTTAATCGGTTTAAACTGTGTTGTCTTACTGAGTTTGTCCATTACTACACAAATACCATCATGTCGATTGGAAGTATGCGGTAATCCAAACAGAAAATCGATAGTGATATGCTCGCATTTCCACTCTAGAACCGGCAGTGGATTAAGGTGTCCTCCTGACCTCTGTCTAACAAGTTTAACCTTTTGGCAGATTAAACTTCTATCAACATATTCAACTATCTCCTACTTCATACCAGACTACCAATATGTCCTCTCCAAAGTTTTGTACGCCTTGGTGTTTCCTGGATGAATAGGGTAAGCTGAATTGTGAGCTTCCTCTAGTATAGCATTATTAAGTTCACTAATACTCAGAACTCATAGTCTTCTTTGCTCAACTATGGCTCCCTCATCTCCCACCTTAAATTCAAACTCTGGGCCCTGTTTGGATTTTCCAAACATCTTCTGCAAGTTACTATCCTCTAGTTGTCTTCTCACAATCTCTGTTAGAGCGAAAACCTGACCTAAAGTTGAGGGAAAAGGCTCGTTAAATTCTCTACAATCACAACCGACTTAGAATACCTTAGCGCTAGTAAAAGGGTTGCTCTAGTACCACACAAGGCCTCCCTAGGAAGTCTCGACTTCGTACTCAATACATCTGTTACTACGTTCTTCTTACCCGGATTGTATTCTATGATACAATCATAATCTTTAATCAATTATAGCCATCTTCTTTGTCTCATATTCAACTATTTTTTATCAATGATATATTTTGGACTCTTATGATCTGTGAAAATGTGGCACTTTTGAACGAACAACTAATGTCTCCAAATCTTCAATGTGAAAACAACTGCTACTAGCTTAAGATCATGGATAGTGTAAGTACTCTCGTGCTTTTTAATTTACCTTGATGCATAAGCTATTACCTTTTCCTCTTGCATGAGCACACACCACAATCTTTGCCTCAAAGTGTCACAGTAAATCACATAGTTTTTCTCCGTTAGAGGAAGTGCTAGAGTACGTGTTGTTACTTGTCCAAGCTGTTAAAGGTAGTGAGAAATGCTCAACAAGTCGTCTGTAGTATCCTGCGAAGCATATGAAACTACGGGCCTCTGTTGCACTAGATGGTCTCTCCAAGTTGACCACAACTTCCACCTTCTACGGGTCCACACTAACTCCATCTGCTAAAACAACATGTCCTAAAAACACTACCTTATTCAACCAAAACTCACATTTGCTGAATTTAGCATACAATTATTTATCACGTAGTGTTTGTAGAATAATCCTCAGATGTTTCTCATTGGCTTTCCTCTAAATCGAGTAAAGTAGTATGTAATCAATGAACATTATCACAAACTGATCAAAATACTGATGGAAAATCATGTTCATGAGGTCCATTCGAATGGCATTACTAAAAGCTCATAATGATCTTACCTCGATTTGAATGTTGTCTTAGGAATATCCGATTTCCTAACCTTGAACTGATTGTATCTTGATCTTAAATCAATCTTAGAGAACACCGATGACCCCCTTAATTGGTCAAAGAAGTCATCTATGCATGGTAGATGATACTTGTTACGTATCGTGACCTTGTTTAACTCTCTATAGTCAATGCATACTTTTAGAGTACCATCTCTCTTCTTTACGAATAACACTGGTGCTCCCCAAGGCGATACACTCGGTATGATGTATCCCTTGCCAACTAGTTCTTGGAACTACATCTTTCGTTCCCTAACCTCGCTTTGAGCCATTCTATATGACGCTTGGAAAATAGGTGTTGTCATAATATGAATTCAATAGTGAACTCAACTTCTCTATCAGGTGGCATGGCTGACAGATCAGCTGGAAAACATCAAGAAATTCGTTCAGGACAAGAACATCTTCTGGTTTTAACATATCTTCCTACACATCCACAATGTGTGCAAGAAACACTGTGCAACCTCTTGTGAACAACTTTTTAGCTTTTGAATCATGAATTAGATGGAATTCACTCGTTCCCGATTCAGAGAAACTAGAGGGGTTGTTCCCTTAAGTGCTATCTCCAGGGCTAGGACAACGGGTGGCCGCCCTCTCACTTGCCCGAGAGGGGTGTTGTTTATGGTTGGACCATACAACATTGTTGTTCATTAGAGGAGCAGTGCGGACTTAAGGGGCAAGAGGTAGACACAGGGGTAAAACGGTAATTTGACCCAACAGTGTCTACGAACAACCCGTGAAGGGTCGACTCATGGGCATTGGTTATATAAATGGGCATTACTTCTCTTATAGTGATGGGACTGCAACTACGGGCTTTAGTGGAGTGTGACCATAGCTAATGAATGTTGAATAACCGGGTCAAAGAGATTTACAAGTCAGTCTCTGATCATTCGACCTCGTCATTTGTAGGTTCATTAGGTCCCTTGGTTGGCTCAAACAAGTCAGTCTCGGATCATTCGACCTCGTCATAAATATGATTTACATATTATATAGTTTAATGTGAATGCGATTCGTAATAAACTATATGTTAGCCTAATTGATTAACTAGTGCTAATTTAGAGAAATTGGATTGACAAAAATTAAATTGAATGTGATTTAATTTAAAATCTAAAATTTTACAAATGTGATTTATATAATAATGCATGAGATATCTTATTATATGTTTTATGCAAATATGATTTGCATAACGTAATGTTGTGGTAAAATTGTAAATAGGTGGAGATTTCAACTCCAAATATCACCATTATATAAGGCCTTTGTGAGAAGGCTTTGGAAACACAATTGCCATTTTTTGAAATCTCACTAAAAAGAGCAATCTCTCTTATCTCAAATCCTCCCTACCCCTAGACAAATGGGAGTCCCAATACTCTCCCTCTACCGATCGAGAACAACCGAGAAGACCAATTTGAGGTGTCCAATCCAATTTTGTTCCAGAGATCGTTATCATACAGATCAAGGGCATGAAGAGTTCGTGATCAGAGAAGGAAATCTCGAAAAAGTGTTCTTCAACAAGTAAGTAATCTTTCCTTACTGTTTTTTTCCTTCTATTAATGCATGTTATTTCCTAGGACTTGTGTGATAAATTCAGTTTTAAGAAAATGTTTTTCACAACGAACACCACGACTATTCAAAGTCGTTTTCCTCTACGGGAGTTTCATTACCTTCAATTGGTATCAGAGTTAATCGTTGGATTTTCGTTGTGCAATCTGATTTTCTTAAAATTAGGTGGGTTATGCCTTAATTTCATGAGATGAGTTTCGGTTTTGCATTTGGTTGTTTCGGTTATGGAATTTTTTAGATTTACTTTTCTGTTGATGAGATCAATGCAAAGGCCTAGTGTTTTCTTGCATTTTAGAAAGTAAATCGAGTCTGTATGTCCGTGTCGTTCGTGGCAAGAGTTGTTGTGTTGAAATCAGAGCAGAAACGGGGGAAATTCGTTGAAAACAACAAAGGTCTTTATTGTACAATCGATTGCGTTGAGACGCTGTTCTTCGGCGTCTGAACGTCGTCCGCGCGGTTGGAGGCTGAGCTGCAGTGTACCGTTGCAACGTTGGGTGTAGCGTTGCAACGATGAGGCGTTGGGCGCCTTGAGTACAACGTTGAGCGCTGAAACGTTGAGCATTGAACTGCTCCTCTACGCTGAAACGTCGAGCGTAGAGGAGCAGTTCGCGATCATTTCACGCGAGAAGTGGCATTGAGTGGCGGTTTTCCATTATTTTTTTAATTAGTTTTTTAAATATATTTTTATATTAATTTTATTAACTAATGTTAAATAATGTCCCTAGGGTGCCAAAACTGGTCCAATTCTTTTGTAAAATGTATTTTTATATTAATTTTATGCATGAGATGTTAATTAATTTAGTCAAATAGACCTAAATTAATAATGTGATTATAGACTTAGGCTAATCAAATGTAAGAGTTATATTGGTAGACTTAGGTCAATATTAGCCGATTAATCTAGGCCAATCTCGGTTAATTTAAAGTGTTGAGTGGGAGGAAATAAACAGTATAAGATACATTTAATCTCTCTACCTTTGATCCGCCTGCTGTTTGGCTTGGAGAAGAAAATCCTTTCGGAGGGCCTTGAAAATGGGAGTCGGAAGACTGTGAATTACCGAAAGGGATATAATTTCCTTGTTGATTTTCCTTCTGAAGGGAATGAGAATCCCTGCGCAGCGGAAGACGATCGAATCGTCGTGGTATCATCATGCAACATGTTTTTATCAAAATTGATCTAACTAGTAGATCTAGGCTAAACATGCTGAAATTTTACAGCAAGAAGAAAATACTTATTTGATGTAGACAAATTCAACAATCTCTCCCGTAGATCACGAACTCTTCGTGCTTCTCGATCTCTACGAACTCTTCCCACGATCGGATCCCAAAAACTACCAAATGATCTTCTTTGTTGTTCTCTTTTGGAGAAGGGAAGTTGGTGGGAACTTCTTTGTGTTTTGGAAAGAGAGGAGAAATGAGAGAATAGTGAGAATTCACTTTTGGATTCTTAGGTCAAAATCCAAAAATGATAACTTGGCTTGCAAAAACTCTTTTGCAAAGGGGTTTAAATAGTGGAATGATGGAGTTCAAAACTTCACATTATTACCACTTTACCACAACTATAGGTTATGTAAATCTCATTTACATATTCACATAATATAAGATATCTCATATCTCATATTGCAAATTTTATTTGCAATAATTGTGTATTAATTAAATTGAATCACATCCAATTTAATTTCTCTCAATTAATTTCTCCAATTAGCCCTTTAATTCAACAATTAGGCTAACATATAGTTTATTATGAATCTCATTCATATTAAACTATATTATATCATTCAGAAAGTGAAATTGAACACTTCAATTTCATACCAAAACATTAACCCTTCATTTATCCCAGATTAAGCGAACCAAGGGACCTAATGGACCTACAGTGACGGGATTCAATGATCTGAGATAACCAGACAAACTCTTTGACCCGGTTAACCAATACTCATTAGCTACAGTAACACTCGACTATAGCCTGTAGTTTTACTCCCGTAAGTGTAGAATATTACGTGTCCACTGATATAACCAATGCCCATGAGTCGACCCTTCACAGGTTGTTCGTAGACACGACTGGGTCAAATTACCATTTTACCCCTGTGTCTACTTCTTCTTCCTTAAGTCCCCACTGCTCCTCTAATGAACAACATATTGTGATGGTCCAACCATACACAACACCCTTCTCGGGCCAGTAAGAAGGTGGGCGCCCGTTGTCCAAGCCCTGGAGACAACACTTACGGGAACAACCCCTCTAGATTCCCTAAAGGCGAAAACGAGTGAATTCCATCTCACGTAGTTAGGTTCCCAGCTCTCTACTTGATTCTGTACCTGAGAAGATAGGCATGTTGGGCGAGTAACTAAGACCACCCTCACCCGTACTAGTCAAAGGACAGACCCCCGCAGACAGGAGTCCGTGATACACTTAGGATTCAGGTCGAGTCACTAATGGTCATCTACGAATTTATTAGTCTTTAATATCAACGGTGTTCTATCAGTAAGTATAATAATTCACGGTCCGACCTTGTACAATCTCATTGTACAGGATGCCCCCACTCGCATGTCAACCACATGAACGAGTCACACCACCTCGTTTGTATCTAATACAAAGCGGGTCGCATCCATAGTGTATCCAGGATTAGGTCTCCAGCCCCATCCTTATACTGTAGACCGTTCGGGTCATTAACTCGAACGTGATCCTGCTTGTGTGTCAACTACACACCGTTCAAGTTCTAGTTCTCTTATAAATTCAATGACCCTAGAGCTTAGTTTATTGGAAAGGTTTATAAATATTGCGAGACACAAAGTAAAGAAATGAATAACTCTTATTAATTTCAAACAATCTATTACAAACACGAGATTATGACAAAAATCCCAAGAAACTGCCACTTGGACTAAGCTAGTGGAGAAAATACAATGAAGTAATACAATAAACTAGGGCATTGAATACCCATTTTACACATCTCCCACTTGCCCTAGTCAGGAAGCTCTCGAATACCTAGACTCTCTAGGTGACACTCAAACACTTTAGCCGTGAGGGGCTTTGTATATGGATTAGCTACATTGTGCTCCGACGCTATCTGCGTGACTGTCACGTCTCCGCATTGCACAATTTCCCGTATCAGATGATACTTGCGCTCAATATGTTTGCCTCTCTTATGGCTCCAAGGCTCACGTGAGTTGGCTACTGCATCACTGTTATTACCGAACAACGTGATCACCAAGTTCATATTTGGAGCAACTTCCAAATCCGTCATGAACTTCCTAAGCCAAACACCTTTCTTTGCAGCTTCACGAGCCGCAACATACTCTGCTTCCATAGTGGAATCAGCGATGCATCTCTGCTTAATGCTTCGCCATACTATAGCTCCTCCATTCAAAATGAAGGCTGACCCCGAAGTAGATTTCCTAGAATCCTTATCGGTCTGAAAATCAGAATCTGTGTATCCTGTAAGGATCAAATCCCCACCGCTATACACTAAGCGGTAGTTCCTCGTTCTCCTAAGATACTTGAGGATTGCATTTACGGTTGTCCAGTGATCTGATCCTGGATTGGCCTGATATCTACTGACAATTCCTACTGCATAACAGATGTCCAGTGATCTCATATCCTCAACATCTTGAGGAGTCTTAGGACACTGATCCTTAGACAAGTGAACCCCGTGCCGGAAAGGTATCAAGCCCTTCTTGGAGTTCTGCATCTTATATCTAGACAACATCTTTTGAATATAAGACGCCTGGGACAAGGCTAGCATTATGTTCTTCCGGTTTCGGACTATCTGGATACCTAGAACATATTCAGCTTCTCCCAAATCTTTCATTTGGAATTGTGAAGCTAGCAACTTCTTAACATCAGTAAGAAATTCTACCTCATTCCCAATGAGAAGAATATCGTCCACATACAACACCAAAAATGAGACAGTTTTGTCAACGATTTTCTTGTAGACACAAGGCTCGTCGACATTTTGGTCAAAGCCATAAGATTTGATTGCCTCATCAAATCTTATATTTCAAGACCTCGAAGCTTGTTTCAGTCCATAAATGGACCTATGAAGCCGGCAAACTTTTTGCTCTTGGCCTTAGGCAATGAACCCTTTTGGCTGGTCCATGTAGATGGTCTCATCAAGTTTGCCATTTAGAAAGGTTGTCTTGACATCCATCTGCCATACCTCGTAGTCATAATACACGGCGATGGCAAGAAGGATCCTGATTGACTTTACCATGGCAACAGTTGAAAAGGTTTCCTCATTGTCAACCCCTTCAACTTGGGTAAAACCCTTTCCCACTAGTCGGGCTTTGAAGGTTTGCACCATCCCATCTACACCACGTTTACGCTTGTAGATCCATTTACAACCAATAGGTTTTACCCCATCCGGTTGATCCACAAGCTCCCAGACAAAATTGAAGTACATAGACTCCATTTCCTTGTCCATATCTTTAATCCACTCATCTTTATCAACATCAGCCATTGCCTGATTATAGGTCAATGGATCCTCACAGTTATCGTCAGGAGCGACAACTGAGTTTTCAGCTAAACCCATGTAGCGATGAGGATGTCTCACAGTCCTCCCACTACGTTGAGGCATTCCCAACTCTTGGGACCGGATTTGATTAGACGTGCTAGGGTCAACAACTCTTGGTGACGTACTAGCCCCATTAGCAACTCTTGCTGATGAACTGTCAATTTCATTCTATACAATTTTACTTCTTGGTAAATGTTCCCTTATGTGGTCTTCCTATAGGAAAATGGCGTTTGTCGACACAAGCACCCTATTTTCCTTAGGATCGTAAAACAGACCACCCCTAGTCTCTTCAGGATGACCTACAAATAGGCACAATTTCGAACGGGGTTCCAACTTTTTCGGGTTTGACACCAACACATGGGTCGGGCATCCCCAAATTCTGAAGTGATGTAAACTACTCTTACGTCCACTCCAGAGCTCAAAAGGTGTTTCACAAACACTCTTCGATGGAACATTGTTCAAAATGTAAACCGCAGTTTCCACAGCGTAACCCCAAAAAGAATCGGGGAGACGAGAATAGCTCATCATCGACCGAACCATATCCAACAAGGTTCTATTTCTCCTCTCCGATACACCATGCTCTTGTGGCATACCAGGTGCTGAGAGTTGGGACGTAATTTCGTGTTCTATCATATAGTCCTGGAATTCAGTGTCCATGTACTCTCCACCTCGATCCGATCGAAGTGTTTTAAGGGATTTACCTAAGAGGTTCTCAACCTCAGTCTTGTACTCCTTCAACTTTTCAAGGGTTTCAGACTTCTTGTGCATGAGGTAAATATACCCATATCTTGAGTAATCGTCTATGAAAGACACGAAGTACTCATAACCGCCCCGAGCTTTAACATTCATCGGACCACAGAGGTCAGAATGTACTAACTCAAGAGGCTCTTTAGCTCTATTTCGTTTTCCACTAAAAGGACGTGTGGTCATCTTGCCTTCAAGGCATGACTCACACACTGGCAAAGAGTTTTCTTCCAACTCGTTTAGAAGTCCACTCTTTACTAGTTTCTCAATCCTATTGAGATTAATGTTGCCTAACCGTAGATGCCAAAGATGGACATTTTCTTTTGGAGAAACTTTTGCTCTCTTAGTTCGTGTTTCTGGAGTTTTAAACAATTCAGTATTCAAAACAGTTTTGACCGAATTAGGTTTCAAAACATACAGATTGTTTTCAAGTGAAGCTGAACAAATAACATCCCCTTTGAAAGAAATAAACGCTTTATTTAATTCAAAAGAAACTGAAATACAATGTTCTATTAAGAAGAAAATAGAAATAAGGTTTCTAGTAAACCCTGGAACTATGTACAAATTGTCTACAATAAGTATTTCCCGCCAAAATGCAACTTCAGATTGTCGATTGGTGCAGCAGAGACAAGCTCCCCGGATCCAACCCGTAGAGTCACGTCACCATCTTGCAGCGGCTGCTAGGAATCAATCCCCTGAAAAGAAGAACAAACGTTGTTAGTTGCGCCTGAATCCAATATCAACGTAGAGTCATTACTTTCCACTAAACAAGTTTCTATGAGAAGTAAATCACATTTACCTTGGTTCTTCCTCTCGGCAAGGAATTTGGGACAGTTTCTCTTCCAGTGTCCGCTCCCATTGCAGTGGAAACACTTTCATTTCTCTGCAACCTCCTTGACCTTCTTGCCCTTCTGCACGGCAACTCGGTCAGTTTTACCCCTCTTCAATCTCTTCTTCCCTTTCGGGCGGAAAGGAGCAACAGGTTTTGCCCCAGAAGTCGAACCCTTGTGATAACACCTGTAGGCAACATTTGTCTCAGATTCATTGACCCTGTTCAGGGACTGAAAATTTTGTAGCTCATTGAGGAGAGTTGTCAGATTGTAGCTAATTTTGTTCATAACAGCATTGCTACGAAACCGAAGGAAACTCTTCGGAAGAGTCTCTGTAATAAAACTGACCTGGCTCGACTCGTCGATCGAAGCCCCATTCATCTCGGCCAGATTAAAGTGGGTCATCATGTCCAGAACATGATCACGGACTGACGACCCCTCTTTCATCCGAGCGTTGAAAATGTATTTGAGCGAGTCATCTTTGGACACGGAAGGATTTGTTGTCCAAACATTTCCTGCAAGGACTCCATGATCTCCTTAGCGGAAACCATCAGCTCATGCTTCTTTGCCAAGACATGAGACATGCTGGCAATTATGTAGACCTTCGCCTTTTCATTGGCCCTGATCCACCGATCGTACGTATCGCGAACACTTCGCGACGCGGTCAGCCCGGCATCTGAGGACACTCCTCAGACAGCACAAACTTTATGTCGTCAATTACCAATATTGTATTGATGTTGATTTTTCAACTCTGGTAATTATCTCCCACTAACTTATCGGAAGCAAGTAAAGCTATTATAGCACTACACATTTTTAGCTGAAAGAATTAAGAAAAACTTTGTATTACTCTCTCAAAAACCTTTTGAAAACCAATCTAGTTTTAGGAAAAAAAAATGTTTCATGATCCCTAGGTCATTCAAAGTTTTGCAATGATAGCCTAAAGGTTTAGAATGACCGCCACCGAAGGGTGAACAGAACACTCCTCCTCTAGGACGAGACTTTCTCGATCAGACCCTAATCCCAGAATAACTCTTATTCTATTAGGCATCTAATTACCATTTTTCGGTCGAATTCATAAAAATTAACGAATTCTGTGAGTGTCACCCTCAATCTTTAAGTTTCCAAGTATCCATCCAAACAATAGCCACCGAAGGGTGAACTAAGAAGGAAAACCAACCAGGAAACTGTATCCCTTTCGAGAATTCACAGTGTTCTGACTCCCGTGACCTAGCCCTCCGAAGGGATTGTCTGGTCTAGGCCAAACTAGCAGGCAGACCATAGGCGTCTCACGGTGTGAATCGAAAGAAGAGACCGTGGGTCTCGTTTTCACAAGTCCTGCTCCCACTCACTATAAGTAATCTCTCCATCGACGATGATATTGACCGTGGGTCGCGTTCGGATCTTTGTTCGTAGACCATCCTCGAACTACTTGCATCAATCTATCTCGTTTGCAACAATAGTGCTGCCATACTTTGCTAACTCTGTGAACTTCTTCTCATATTCTGTTGCTATCATCGATCCGTGAACAAGACCTAGAAACTCGTTCCTCTTTGCATCACGATAAGAGCTCAGATAATACTTATCTTCAAAGGCCTTTCGAAACTCATTCCAGCTTCAAGCTTCCTCTGCTCTGCTCTCTGTTATCTTCCACCAATCATCTGCTCCTTTTTGGAGCAAGAATGCTTCTAAATCAAACTTCCTGTCTTCAAGGTATCGCATGACCCTAAAACACTTCTCAATAAGATTTAACCAAACCTTAGCATCAGCGGGATCTGTCGTGCCTTAAAATGTTGTTGCACCTAAGGCCTTCAGTCTTTCAATGGCATACTTCATTTCTGCATCTGCTTGTGTTGAACCAACAAATTCAGCAACTCTTAGAGTGATCCTCGTAAAGATCTGTTCCTCCATGTTCACCTCTTGCTGAGGATGACTAGACTCGCCCTCTGATACCTCTCTTCCTCTATCACTAGTAGCTTCTTGAGTTCCAATCTCCACTTGTCTGCCTCGTTTGCAACCTCGAGCCATGGTCGTAAATCATACAATCATATTTAAATAGTTAACACAACAAGCTCCTAGTTTAATGCATGAAGTTCCCTTCCAAAAACCTGTTTCTAATACAATGTTCTCACACCCCCTCCCAACCTACTTGCTTAACCTAGGAAGAGATGGAAAACAGAGATAACCAACTCTCTTACTGGCTCTCCCTGACCAACCCAAGACTTAACTTAAAATTAAACGCAACACAACACGTTTGAACAAGCAAGATTGAACATTGAATACCCATATAACCACGACACATTCACTTCCAGTACTATGTTGTTTAGTTAGTCATAGAGCCTTCAAGTTTATTACAACACAACTAATATGTTTTCACTACAAACCATATACATAAGAAAGTGTATATACAATGAGCTAAAACGGCTTGGTGGCAAACAGGTCTTGTCAAGGCTAAGCATCGGGAACTCGTTTGCAACCTGGGAAGAGTATACATAATAAATAGGTGAACTGGGAAGCCCAGTGAGTGTCTATTTTTATAACATTATAAGCTCAAAGGTGAAGCATAATAATGGACATGGTATAAGTAGGAAATAACTTAACACTTGATAGTAAACGTAATCAAGTCATGCTATAGATTTGTAGGTTTAAGTCACCACTTATGTATAACATACAAACTCTTACTGTAGTGTTATAATGAAGAATAAATAGATCCATAGCGTAGAAGGTCATAATAATATACCTCATGGCATGATACCGCTTTCGAACCTTAACGGTGATAGAGTTCTCATTATACCAACAATGTTCATACCTCGCTCACGTGCACGTGGAATGCCATTGGCACTTTGGTTTCTCCTAATACCTTTTCTCTGTCCTTCAGTATTAAGGTAAGACCATTTACTACTCGAATACCTTCTCATTGTCCTTCCGTATCGGGAAATCATGATTCCTTCCCCCTAAGTACCTTCTCGAATGTCCTTCAGTATTAAGGGTTAACAACAAACATGGGCGTAGTTTGTTTACCATAGAAATCATGCTTTAATAAGACATACAACATTTTCTAAACATTTGCATATCATTTCCTAAACATGTTCACAAGTGGATTTACACAAGTCATTCTCTAGAGGGAATCATACTTCCATAATTTAGTTTCCATTCTTGGATTTATAGTTACAAACTAATTCAAAACATGCTTAAGTTCCATCAAGAACATTATGTTAAAAACTCCATGAATCTATACATAATTAATTCCAGCAAGATTCAATGATCAACATTTATGTGTTTGAAGAAAAACAAAGGTCAAGAGTTATAAAAATAGAGTCACTCACAATCACCAAAAGAGATCCAAGGATTATAATATATTCCTATCTCTGTTTGCCTTGAAAATGAAATTAGTAACATTAATTCCTTTCCTTATTCACCTTAAAAAGAGATCTATTTCAGCCCCATAACTCAATTTGTAATTGCCATACACACTTGGTTGTAAAGTATATAGAAATGGAAGAACATCTCCTTCAATCTCTTGCTAGCAGTTTTTCCCTTCACCTAAAATTTCAGGTTCAACTTTCAGCTTCGGTTCCTCAACATTTATCAACACAACCACCCAATATTTTTTAAAGAACCTCAAGTACAACATCTTAGATTACTTACCTCAAAATTTAAGCTTCTAATTCCTCCTCATGAGCTCAAAAGAGACTGATCTCCTCACACTGTTGTGCTACCCGAGAACTTTGAACACCTCTCACTGTGTTGCACAGTTCTCCTTCGTCCTCTTCGTATTTTCACAAAAGCTGACCAGTTTCCTATTCTACACTCAATTTCTGAGATTTTAACTCAAACATCGTCGACTTTGGCTCAGTAAATTAAGAAATATGATCGTTTGAAGATGACCCATGTTCCAGCAGCTTGCTGTTTGCCTACGAATTTGACAGCAGCTACTTGCAAAGTTTAACTCCGAGGCTTCACCTCCTTTGGCCATCTCCTAGTACCATGCTTACATCATAATCTCCCTTTTAAAACACCAAACTAAGTAAGTACATAAACCCTAAGCATTTAGTCAACTTATCCTGAGTTTGCGAGGTATAAGATCTTCCATTCAATACATATTGCAACTAAAATTTCCCCCATTTGCTAATGCTTTTAACTGACTTCAATTCAACTTTTAATATGCTTATTTCAATGGCTTACCGATGTCCTTATGAAGCTTTTAACACATTGTAGCTCCAAATTCAATAGATTCCCAAATCCGATCACGACATTCTTTAGTGCAACCTATATCATTTTGCATATTTCAAAACATCATGTACGAGTGCAAAATGATAAACGAAAATAGAGTTTAGGCCTTACATCACATAATGAAAGCAAACCATGTGATGACGAGCCGACTTCCTTAGAGAGGCTATAAGTACCGTTACCTACGATGTAGGCGGGTATATAAAATCTAAAAACCTGGGGTTTGATACCAAATGTAACGACCCTGATTTTTAGATCCAATATCTATAAGGAAGTTACTAAGCAACATCATTAGACCCAAAAATTCGACAGCATAACGACACAACTAGGACAAAACTAAAATTTTTCCCTTACATATTTTGAAGATGGTGGGAGCTGGGAGGAATGTTTTAATTTAGAAATGTTTTCGTCTCTTTAAACAGACTGTTCATTTGTCTCTGTGAAGTCCTCGTAGCGTTGTTATGCTGCCGAAATTTCGGCGCGAATGACTTGCCTTAAATAACGCCCCTATATATGTTTCCTCAAAATTCAATATAAATATTATATACATTTTAAGTATAATACTTCAAAATGATTCGTTATAGTGCAATAAAGTCACAATAATTAAAGCTCCATATATTTTAATATATTTCAATAAATTTCCCATACATCATGATAGGATTTAAATTTTCATAGATATTTACATTTAAATATTTTCTTAGCTTTTAGATAATACAATTAAAAATTGTTAACCATAGTCAAATTAAGAAATGAGTAAATAGTTTCCACAAAATTCAAAGATTTTCATAAATCATTCGAATGTTTCTATCATCATTGTCGTTTAATTTGACGTCGACATTTCTATCGACATTTACATTTCGAACATTTGCAAAAACAAATGATAATAATATCGTAGGAACTTCTCAATTTCTGTGGTACCGGGTCAACAATGAAATCCTCATATAAAACTATTGTATTAAATTATTATAATGTTGTTTAAACTGTAAATTGTTGAGAGATAAAAAAAAGAACATGAGACATCAACATAACCAGATACAAAGACAACTATGTTTGCCTTCACAAGTTCTAGATATCACGTTGTGAAGTTAGAATGCACATAATGCGGCGCACTCTTCATTGACACATGGTGTGGCATTACATGACAGTAAGGTCCTAGTGCACGTGGGTTGTTGCACTTGTGCATTGCTCGTTATCATTTCCTCTCCTACACATCCCACCAAAATAATTAAATATTTTCTTTATGCAAAACCCATATTCATGTCTACTAATAACTAACGTAAAACGGAAGAATAATCACATGTGAATTTTAGAGAATGTATCTATCTTATGAGGTTTGTAGTTTTTAACGTTAAAGTATTCTCAATGCTCAAACAAAATATACATAAACATTATACATTTGGAGATGCAATTTTTAAGGCATGCTTACCTCTTTGAAGCAGTTCTACATTAATCGTAACACCTATCTTTATATGATGTGATATTTTTTAAACAAATAAAAATGAAGACTGTAAACCCGAGATCTCTCTTTGGAAATTTCTTACAAAAAAAAAAAAAAACAAGAAAGGAAAAGTTTCATATATTTTGGTTTTGTTTTTTTTAAAAGAAAAGAAAAAGATGAATGGGATAAAGGAAAAGAATAAAAAAAAAGAAAAAAGCAAAAAAGGAAAAGGACAAACAAAATTTTTCCACCGCCAAAGGCATTCTTTAGATTTATTTAATCACTTTCTTTCCATTTTGGTCCCATTTTCAACAAAGAAAAGGAGAGCTTCAAGGGGGGAAAACATAAGGAAGAATAAGGAAATGAATTTTTGGTTTTGAGCTTGAAGAAGAAAGGAGAAAGGTTCAGTTCAAGGTTCCATGGAAATTCTTCAGTCATTCCAGTCCAGTTCTGATGTATAAGTCATTTTGTGCTCTACAAGAAGAGGTAAGAGTTGAAGTTTTATTTTCATGAAGGTTAACTCATATTTGAAGTTTTATCTTAAGCTACTGTTTTGTGAAGAGGAAGGCAAAAGACAGGATTTGATGACAAATGCGAGAAGCCTCTGGTGTTTTTGTTGTCCTGATATGTATAGTTTAAATTAGAGGCTCTAATAAGTATGGTTAGAAATATTATTGAATTTCCTACAACTTTCAATGAAGCAATCGTGAGTAGAAAATGATTGAAATATGTCTTAAATCGCGGGACAAATTTGTGGTGCAGCAGAAAATCAAGTCTGGAAACAGTAGAAGTCTATTTTTGAAGAAGCTGATTTCGAGGTATTTTCGAACCAATCCGTTTGCTGTCTCGATTTCATTTTTTCATATGATATTTAGAGGATTCAAAAAGGAAGAGTTTAGTATAGAGTACGTCCTTTTTGGATAAGTAATGAAGATTGGATGGTGTGGTTTTTGTAATTTTAAGGTTAAAAATCATGAGCTCGATGTTCTATTACATGGATTTGTTTTGTTTGACAGCCCAAGAGGAGATAGGTCGAGTGTACGGACCAAGGTTCTAGTTTAACACTGTGAGTGACAAAACGAACATCAAAAATGGTTTAGAGGCTTGTATTATGCTTATGAAAATGCAAGGTTTTGCTAAAACGAAGTGGTTTCAATTCTTATTGTTTTCTTTGAAACACATGTTTATGAGTATTCATATTTTCTAAGAAATGATTAAAAGTGCTCGTTGTGAGCATAAATATCTTGATGAAATTTGTATGTGAGCATATGTTCTTGATTGTCGAAATTTATGGAATGTTATGATTTGGAGCAAGTATGTACTAGCATGTATAATTTAAAGATTTTCAGTTTTAATGAACAAGCTGAGTAAGCTTGAGTTTTACGAAAGGGAAGATAAGCAGGCATGTTTAAATGTTTTTATGTGTTTTTCTGAGTCTTCAATGAGTAAATGACTGAGACATTGAGCCCGAGGCTATATGGTACCGTGTGCACACAGGTCATTTTCTGTTGTCGACGTTGAGTGTACTCCGTGACAACAATGTTGTCGTGAGTGTTGGGCGGGCCCCACTACGACAAAGACGATGAGAGTGTTGGGCGGGCCCCACTACATCATAAAGTAAACATTGGTTGTACAGGGCGTGCCCTACATAAGTGGATTGTGACATGCTTTAAAAGGATTTCTATCATTCATATGCCTTACGAGATTTTAACGACATACTTACTGCTTTTTCTGAAAAGCTATTATGATTACACAGTTACTTTTAACGTTTGATTACAAATCCATAAGCTCATAGATGGTCAGGTGATATGATTTACGAGTTAATAGTTTTCTTTTAAACTCAAGTCACTCACTGAGCTTCATAGCTCATTCTTTCAGTGT
The DNA here is from genome assembly GCA_036507285.1 of Trichosanthes cucumerina. Taxonomy (NCBI): domain Eukaryota; kingdom Viridiplantae; phylum Streptophyta; class Magnoliopsida; order Cucurbitales; family Cucurbitaceae; genus Trichosanthes; species Trichosanthes cucumerina. The sequence continues at coordinate 9,269,245 of CM071837.1, read as the reverse complement.
TTTCCCACTTTTCGGTAGAGATCGAGCTCCCGGTCTTTGGACATCCGCCATAGTCTACTAGAAGCTCCACGAGCTTGATATTTTGTACGTGGGTGGTGTTGTATAGCAAGTCCATATGTGTTGTAGTAAATTTTGAGGGGACTATGTAGTTGTAGTTGTATGTGCTTTAGCGGTTGTGGTTGTGTTATTAATGGTTTGGCCTATTTGTGGTTCTGAAGCTTTTACCCATTTAGTTTTCAAGAGAGACTTAAGAAGTGTTTCTCCTTATGTATGTTTAGTAGTTGTCAAGTTTCGTTGTGTTATGTTAAAGTGTTCCATATGCGAACATAGTATGTTTATAAGGTAAAAAAGGGTCAACAGGTATCTATAGAGAGGTAAACGATGTTTGTTGGCTTCACGCCGTATGTCAGGCTAAGTTAACAGGTAGTTCGCGAGGGGGTGTTACAACTTGGTATCAGAGCAGTTAGCTCCATGGGGGATGAGACAGGGCAAGTTAGCTTTGAGAAGAAACTAAAAAGGTCATAGCAAGATATTGTGTTAGTTTAATATAACTAGCAGAACATGATACAAGTAAGGATAATAATAAGTCCAGTGAAGATTAGAATACGAACACAAGTCTAGAATTGTGCATTTGAGTTAAGTATTCATTACATGTCTAGTATGTTGATATGTTATAGAAGTCATGCCACCACGTACTAGCAGACTATGCAGGCACGATCAGGACAAGACGCAGGATCCTACCGAAGCCCAATCTGAGAGGGGATCTAGTGCCCCGAGAGTCCAGATAGGGGTCAGAATTAAGCAGCATGTTAATTCCTCACAGGAGATAGGTAAGCAATAGAGAGAAGGGCTAAGTCATCCAGACAAGACATATAGAATAAAACAGTTATAAGAATTAGGAGCCACAGTGTTTGAGGGTCCCAACGATCCAGATGACACCAAGGTTTGGCTGAATTTGCTTGAGAAATGTTTTGATATGATGAGTTTTCTTCAGAAGCGGAAAGTCAAGTTGCCCACATTCATGCTACTGAAGGAAGCATAAGGATAATGGAAACCAATATTAGCCAGTATAGTGATGCACGTATTTTAGACTGGCAAACTTTTCGAAGAATATTTGAAGATACGTATTACCCTAGCACGTACCGCGAGGCAAAGAGGGTAACTTTTAGTGACTGAATACGAGACAAGGTATAGCAAATTGTCACAGTATGCTGATGTGATTGTGGCATCTGGGAGTGACAGGTGTCCGAAGTTTAAAAGAGAATTACGTCCTGAGATACGTACCAAGTTACAACTATTTCTATGTGGACAGATTTTTCTCAGCTAATAGAGCCTGCTCTACGTGTTGAGCATAGTATAACAGAGATAAAATTAGTAGTGGAGCCTAGTTGTGGGGCTTCGACAACAAACACTTTCTAAGATCGTGAATAGAGGAGGTTCACACCTAAAGTAAATGTTCAAAGTCGTCAGGACTTAAAGAATCAATGAGATCACTGTCTTATTTGTGTTGATGTGTGTTACCAGTGTGGACAACCAGGGCATTACAAGAGGGATTGTCCACAGTTGAGAGCTTGGCCTTGCATTGAGAGGACCAAGGAGTTGGGTCCCGAGCGGTTGAGCAACCAAGTGCTCTTGAGGTAGGCTGCAGAAGAAGAAGGGCACGGTGGTGCTAGATAGAAGGGAGTTGTACGGAAACCTAGGCAACAGGGAAAGGTCTACACCATCACTCAGCAAGAAGCGGAGGGTGCACCAGATGTGGTTACTTGAGTGACGATTACTATTTGTTGTAATACCGCACGTGTGTTAATAGATCCAGGTGCTACACATTTCTTTGTTTTTAGTATGTTCTTAACTAAGTTGAATGGGAAACTAGAACCATTATGTAAAAGGTTAGTTATATACACTCCAGTTGGTGATGTGTTACTAGTCAATCCAGTGTTGCGGGACTGTGAGATCTTAGTAGAAGGTCTCAATATGTAGTGGTGAAAGAGTCTAGATTAAGAAAACGGAAGCAATTTTGAATTTTGAACACTTTAAGTTGATCAATTTTGTAAAATAAAAAACATGCTCAAAGCTGGAAAAACAGAGGGATAGAAAACTCAACTTTGAAGATCAAATTCTCTTCACCCGGTGGATGGTTTTCAACACGAACACTTCGTGGACAACCGTTAGAGTCTTCTCTACTATCTTCCGGCCTTAGAACGGATTGTGGGATCCTAGGTTGAGAGAATTTGGAAGAAAATATCTCAAAGGTCACTAATTCGGGAATATTCAATTTTCTGTAAAATCCTCTCAACATCCCTCAAATCACAATTATATAAAGCTTCAAAAATCTTCAATGGAGTGACAACTCAAGGGTGATGAGGATGCTTTGAGATGGAGATGGCCAATTTTGGTGAATTTTGAAGAGGAGAGGGATTGGGCAAGTTGTACTTTGGATTTATTGAAATCCATGAAAATCCACTTATTTCCATTTAATTTTAATTTAAAAATCAAAATTTAATTGATTATTAATTAAAATTAATTAAATTAATTAAATTATTAAATAATTAATTAATTTTTAATTTAATTTAATATCAAATATTAAATTAAATAAATTGTCCGATCTCGATCGATATTCCGAACATGAATCTTTATTCATGCTATAAACCGATCCAATATTTAAATCATATTTAAATATATACACCTCCTTTGAATCATAGTTTAATTCATAATTAAGCTATGATTCGTTAAATATATCACATATAATTAACGCTTTCTCCCAAACACGAATTTGAACAATTCAAATTCTTTTCTCTCAAAATCTTACAAGGCTTAGTCCGAGCTAGTAAGGAGGACCTACTGGACCTACAGATCATGAGCTCCAACGACACGTGATTAACCGGTCAAACTCTTTAACCCAGCTAATCAACATTCGTTAACCACCGGGACACTCCACTAAAGCCCAGTGACTGCACTCTCCTCACTGTAGATATATTTCTTTCCACTCGATATAACCATGATTAGTAAGTCGATCCTTCACAGGTACTTCGTGATTACAGCTGGTTCGAAATTACTGTTTTACCCATATAATTACATCTTGTTCCTTAAATCCCACTTATCCTCTAATGAACAATTGGTTCGTGGTTCAACCAGCAAACCGAATCCCTCTCGAGCCAATGAGAGGGGTGGGCCCATTGTTTAAGACTTGGAGTCAGTACTTAAGGGAACAACCTCTCTACTAATCCCTAAAGCAGGTAGGAGTGAATTCCATCTTGCTGAACTATGTTCCGAGCTATCTACCCGGTTTTATCCCTGAAATGGGAGACTTATTGAGTCGGCATTCTCGAGCCACTCTCACCCATGCAAATCTAAGGATAATCCGAATAAACAGGAGTCCATAGAACGCTCTGGATTAAGATCGAGTTACCTAGGTCATCGTATGAATATAGTCAGTTAAGACAGTAAACAGAGTTATAAAGTCTAAGTGACTATTGTGCGGTCCAGTCTTATGCAAACTCATTGCATAGAGTGCCCCCACTCACATGTTTCCACATGAACGATTTTGGATCACATCGTTTGTTCTCTACAAAGTGGGCCGCGTCTATAGTGTCCTCAGGATAAGGTACCCAACCCTATCCTTGTACTATAGACTGTTCTGGCTATAACTTGAACTTGATCCACTTTTATGTTACACATAAAGTTCAAGTATTCATCTTATAGCCAAGGGTTCTTTATTGGATTAAGGTTACACAATACACAATAGTCAATAATACCTTTACTCAATAAATTTCAATAACAACTTTATTGTGAAACATAATATACATTCAATTTACAAAACCACGAGTTTTAGGACATAAAACCCAACAATCTCCCACTTGGACTAAAATGTCTGTGGGGTAAAACATGCTGCTGCCCTACTGTACAACTCGTTGTCCTAGACTCTCTAGGTGTCCCTCAAACACTTTAGCCGTGAGGGGCTTTGTAAACTGATCAGCAATGTTGTGCTATGAAGCGATCTGTGTGACGATCACGTCTCCTCGTTGCACAATCTCCCTGATGAGATGATATTTGTGCTCTATGTGCTTTCCACGCTTATGGCTTCTAGATTCTTTAGAATTTGCCACTGCACCACTATTATCACAATAAAGGGTGATAGGCAAATTCATATTTGGAACAACTTCCAAATCAGTTAAGAACTTCCTAAGCCATACAGCCTCCTTCGCTGCTTCCCAAGCTGCGACATACTCACCATCCATGGTGGAGTCAGCAATACAACCTTGCTTTATACTCAGTCCATACTATAGCTCCTCCGTTAAGAGTGAAGACTGATCCTGATGTGGATTTCCTCGAATCTACATCAGTCTGAAAATCAGAGTCAGTGTATCCTGCAAGGATCAAATCCTTTGCACCATACACAAGCATATAGTCCCTCGTTCTCCTAAGATACTTGAGGATATTCTTAACGGCAGTCCACTGATCATATCCTGGATTAGACTGATATCTGCTGACTATTCCCACTCCATAGCATATGTCGGGTCGAGTACATAGCATGGAATACATCAGACTACCGACAATTGATGCATAGGGAATGCGTCTCATATCCTTAACTTCTTGAGGTGTCTTAGGACACTGTTCCTTAGACAAATGAATTTCATACCTGAAAGGTAAAAACCCCTTCTTGGAATTCTGAATCTTATATCTAACCAACATCTTGTCAATATAAGATGCCTGAGACAATGCTAGCATTTTGTTCTTGCTATTCCGAACGATTTGGATTCCAAGAACAAACTTAGCCTCTCCCAAATCTTACATTTGGAATTGGGTTGCTAGCCATTGCTTAACGCCAATCAAGAACCCTACATCATTCTTAATGAGCAAGATATCATCTACGTATAGAACTAAGAAAGCTACAGTGGTATTGACTATCTTCTTGTAAACACAAGGCTCGTCAATATTCTGTTCAAAGCCATAAGATTTGATCGCAGTATCAAATCTTATATTCCAGGATCTAGAAGCTTGTTTCAATCCATAGATGGATCGTTTCAGCTTGCAAACCTTTTGCTCTTGACCCTGAACTATGAACCCTTCTGGTTGATCCATATAGATACTCTCTTCAAGATTGCCATTTAGAAAGGTTGTCTTGACATCCATTTGCCAAATTTCATAGTCATAAAACGTGGCAATGGACAAGAGTATTCTAATGGACTTAAACATGGCAACAGGGGAGATGGTTTCTTCATAGTCCACCCCTTCCCTTTGGGTATAACCCTTTGCCACAAGTCGAGCCTTAAAGGTTTGCACCTTACCGGCTTGATCTCGTTTTCTCTTGTAGATCCACTTGCAACCGATAGGTCTTTCACCATCTGGTTGACCTATAAGTTCCCAGACTAAATTGAAGTACATTGACTCCATTTCAAGGTCCATGGCTTTAATCCACTCGTCCCTATCTATATCATTCATTGCCTGTTTACAGGTCCATGGATCCTCAATGCCATCATCAGGTATGACGACTTGGGTTTCAGTCAAACCCATGTAATGGTCGGGTTGTCTAACATCCCTCCCACGACGTCGAGGCATTCTCAACTCTTGAGAAGGACCAGCTTCATCAACAACTCTTGTTGATTTATCCGTAGCTTCCCCGGAAATTTCGCTCAAGATAATCCCCGCCGAGGTCGATGATCTCTCATGTTGTCTTCCTCTAAGAACGTGGCATTTGTCGACACAAGCACCTTGTCCTCTTGAGGATCATAAAATAGACCACCTTTTGTTTCTTTGGAGTACCCTACGAATAGGCATAATTTTGAACGATGTTCCAATTTCTTTGCATTGGACACCAGCACATGTGTCGGACATCCCCAAATCCTGAAGAGACGTAAACTTCCTTCACGCCCTTTCCATAACTCATAGGGTGTTTGTGAAACACTCTTAGAGGGAACCATGTTCAAAATATATGCAACAGCTTCTACTGCTTATCCCCAAAACGAATTAGGCAACTGAGCATAGCTCATCATGGATCGAACCATGTCTAACAGGGTTCTATTTCTCCTCTCAGATACACCATTCTGCTGAGGTGTATCGGGTGCTGAGAGTTGGGATACGATTCCATGTTCTATCATATAGTCTTGGAATATGAAATCCATATACTCTCCACCTCGATCTGATCGAAGTGTTTTAATCGTTTTACCTAATGTGTTCTCGACTTCTGCCTTATATTCCTTGAACTTTTCAAGGGTTTCAGACTTATGATGCATTAGGTAAAGATAGACATACCTAGAATAATCATCAATAAAACTGATGAAGTATTCATACCCTTCTCGTGCCTTGACATTCATAGGACCACAAAGATCCGAATGTACTGGTTCCAAGGGTTCTTTGGCTCTATAACCTTTTTCAGAAAAATGTCTTTTAGTCATTTTTCCTTCGAGACATGACTCACATGGTGGTAAAGAGTTGTCCTCTAACTGACTTAGGAGACCACTTTTGACCAATCTCCCAATCCTGTTGAGATTAATGTGGCCTAGTCTCAAGTGCCAAAGATAGGTACTGGGAGAAAGTTTCTGCCTTTTATTTTGAGTATTAGCTGTTTTAAACATCTCGTTGTTCAAAATAGCTTTTAATTCGGTTCGTCTTAACATATATAAGTTGTTTTCAAGTATAGCAGAACATATTCGTACACCTCTTTTGCAAATGAACGCTTCATTATGATCAAAAGATACTTTATACATATGTTCAAGCAAACAAGAGATAGATACAAGATTTCTATTGATTTCAGGAACCAAAAGTATATTTTCTAATAAAACGAAACTATCTCTAAACAACAACTTCACAACTCCCACTGCCTTGGCTGAGACAACCTCTCCCGTTCCAACCCTGAGAGATATCACCCCATCAAGAAGTCTTTGCCAGAACTAGTTTCTAAAAGAAGAACAAACATGGTTAGTGGCTCCCGAATCTAATATCCAAAGGAATCATCATGTTCCACTAAATATGTTTCAATAACGAGTAAATCATATTTACCTTGTTTTTCTTTCTCAGCTTTCTTTTCTGCAAGGTACTTTGGGCAGTTCCTCTTCCAGTGCCCGTCTGCACCACAGTGGAAACATTTTCCTGCGGATTTGGTCTTGCGTGTGGGAGCCTGTCCCTTCCCTTCGTCCTTTTTCTTCTTCTTCTGAATACCCTTATTCATAGAAAAAGAAGGACCAGACTTTGTCCCAGAGGACGATCCTCTAAGGAACTTCTTCGAAGTGACAACATTTGCCTCCTTCTCTTTTCCTTTTGATTTCATGAGGGATTCAAAAGTCTGTAGCTCGTAGAGGAGAGTAGTCAGGTTAAACACTATTTTATTCATCACCGCATTTGTGCAGAATGGCAGGAAACTCTTCGGAAGAGATTCCATAATAAAGGTTTCCTGACTTTTTTCATCTATGACTGCCCCATTTACTTCAGCCACGTTGAAGTGGGTCATCATGTCAATGACATGTTCCCTAATGAGGCTCCTCCTTCATACGGGAGTTGTAAACGATTTTGACAAAGATCATAATGGGTGATGAGGACGGTTGTCCAAACATCGCTTTGTAATGATCCCATGATCTCCTTTGCGGTGACCATGGTCTCATGTTTCTTAGATAACACATCAGATATGCTGGCTAAGATATAGACTCTGGCCTTCTCATTAGCCCTAATCCATCTGTCATAAGCATCCCGAACAATTCGGTTTGCAGTCGAGCTGGGAGGGGGAGGACATTCTTCCGTTAAGACGAACCTCAGATCATCAAGAACAAGAATCGTATTCAAGTTTGATTTTCAGGTTCCATAATTATCGCCGCTAAGTTTATTGAATGCGAGTAACTAGATAAAAGAGTTCGACATGCTGAAAAAGAATGAATTCTATTAGTAAATTTTTTGTAACCTATCCAATTTAAGAATTTAGCAAAAGTAATAATGTACCCATCAACTCATTATTGTTTTTGCAACGATACTTCAGTGAGTCAGAGCAACCGCTATCGAGGGGCAGTCAATCACTCCTCCACTGAACCAAGACATTCTTGACTAAATGTTAATACCAGAATAACTCTTATTCCTATAACATTCTATTTATCGCTACTTTGGTTAAGAACTTACTAACACTTAGTAATTCTTGTAAGTGTGACCCGCCATATTCAGACCTCAGATGTCGGCCCCAACAATGCTACCGAACTGGAGAGACAAAGCTGGGAACGGACCTAAGAGACCCTATCCATTTCTAGAGTTTGAGTTGTTTCGAATCCCATGTTACATCCCTCCGAATGGATGGTGCTACTACGGGCAACCTGCAGGCGCAACATGGAAATCTCACGGTCCAACCTAATAGAGGAGACCGTAGGATGTGTTGACATACTTCCTTCTCCCACTTACTATAAATACTTTCTCCATTCACCTTGCTCTTGATTTATGCAAACACCATCCGAATGGGGATGCCCTATGGACATCACGAGGCCGAGCATAAATCTCACGGTGTGAACTTCGTGGAGAGCGTAAGAGGAAATTGATATATCATATATACCTTTTCACTCCTACTAAGTATTTTAAACAGTCTGGGTATACTTTTACTTAGGCATATTCCGGCTAAAATAATATGACCTAAGTCTACCAATATAACAATTATACTGGAATTACCTAAGTCTATTAACCATTTAATAAACCTAGGTATATGAGTTCAATTTATTAACATTTAATAAACGCCACTCACGAAAGATAATTTATAAACCTATGGATTAAATTCACTCGCAGGTCAGTTCCCTGGTAGGGGTGTTCCGTTCCAAATCGACTTAAGTACCCAACCCAGCAGTAACCTTCCTTAGTCGAGTCCTCTTTAATCAAAGCTTATAAATTATTGGTTTCCTAATTCTAATCTTATTAGAACTAGATAACCTTAGGTCTAATTAATTCCAGTTCTAAACCATTTTAAAACTAATTAATTAACCTTAGGTTACATGCATTTCTATGTTATAAATTGTTTTATCATTCATCACATGAATAAACATATATTTATAACAAATTCATCATATGAATAAATGCATAGCAATTATATGTTTAATTTTTAATTAATATAACCCTTATATTAATTATAATTAAACATATAAGATTTGTTTCATAAATTAATATAACTCTTATATTAATTCTTATGAAACCCAATGAACATGCATACAATATATTATAACACTTTCAATGCATGGAGCATGCTTCCTATGGTGGGATTTTGAAATCTATATGGCATACTTTATGCACATATAATCAGGGATTTTAATTAAAACATACATTCACAATGCATAATTAATTAAACACACTAAAGTGGACTGGTTTTGGCATCTAATGCAAGCAAACTACTAAATTATTACAATAATAATCTAGAAATAATATCGAACCACTTCGAACACTTCGAATTTGGGTCGAACCGGCTTGCAAATGTGTGAATCGGACCTTCAAAAGATTGAACCGGGTTATAAAAGGCTGAACCTGGCCTCCAAATGATAAAACAGACCTCCAAAATGGAAAAACCGGCCTCGAAATAGTCAGAATCGGTCTAAAACCACCCGAACCGGACCAAAATTGACCCGAACCGACCCAAAAAAGTTGAACCGGTCAAAGCTAACCATTCATGGTCAAAGTATAAAGTCAAACCTTCTTCATCCTTTTGAAAATCAAAAAAAACGCGGGCCTCAAGTGAAATTACTGTAGCAGATGGAGAAAAAATTACACCAGCCTCACTCTGTTTCCAGTTTTTGTGACCTTCTGAGCTTCTTTCTTCAAATTGAAGGCCTTCCCGAACTCCAATCGACTTGAATTTTTACAGCTTGTTCTACACACATAAATGCTAAAACACACTTGAGGAATTTGAAAATAAAGCACAAATTGATGCTCAATTTAAATTCCAAACCCAGAAGAACACTTTAGACGCCCCGAAAAATTGTATTTCAAAAAACACCCACCACAGAACACAATTGATAAAATTGAGTGCTCAAAATTGCTCTGATACCAATTGAAAGAGTCTAGATTAAGAAAATGGAAGAAATTTTGGATCTTGAACACTCTAAGTTGATCAATTTTGTAAAATAAAAAATATGCTCAAAGCTGGAAAAATAGAGGGATAGAAAACTCAACTTGAAGATCAAATTCTCTTCACCCGGTGGATGGTTTTCAACACGAACACTTCGTGGACAACCGTTAGAGTCTTCTCTACTATCCTCGGGCCTTAGAATGGATTGTGGGATCCTAGGTTGAGAGGATTTGGAAGAAAAGATCTCAAAGGTCACTAATTCGGGAATATTCAATTTTCTGCAAAATCCTCTCAACATCCCTCAAATCACCATTATATAAAGCTTCAAAAAGGTTCAATGGAGTGACAACTAAGGGTGATGAGGATGCTTTGAGATGGAGGTGGCCAATTTTTGTGAATTTTGAAGATGAGAGGGATTGGGCAAGTTGTACTTTGGATTTTATTGAAAATCCATGAAAACCCACTTATTTCCATTTAATTTTAATTTAAAAATCAAAATGAAATTGATTTTTAATTAAAATTAATTTAATTAATTAAATTATTAAATAAGTAATTAATTTTTAATTTAATTTAATATCAAATATTAAATTAAATAAATTGCCCGATCCCGATCGATTTTCCGTACATGAATCTTTATTCATGCTATAAACCGATCCAATATTTATATCATATTTAAATATATACACCTCCTTTTAATCATAGTTTAATTCATAATTAAGCTATGATTCGTTAAATATATCACATATAATTAACGCTTTCTCCCAAACACGAATTTGAACAATTCAAATTCTTTTCTCTCAAAATGTTACAAGGCTTAGTCCGAGCTTGTAAGGAGGACCTAATGGACCTACAGATCATGAGCTCCAACGATACGTGATTAACCGGTCAAACTCTTTAACCCAGCTTATCAACATTCGTTAACCACCGGGACACTCGACTAAAGCCCAGTGACTGCACTCTCCTCACTGTAGATATATTTCTGTCCACTCGATATAACCATGATTAGTAAGTCGATCCTTCACAGGCCGTTCATGATTACATCTGGCTCAAAATTACCGTTTTACCCCTGTAATTACTTCTTGTTCCTTAAATCCCACTGATCCTCTAATGAACAATTGGTTCGTGGTCTAACCAGCAAACTGAATCCCTCTAAATCCAATGAGAGGGGTGGGCCCATTGTTAAAGACTTGGCGTCAATACTTAAGGGAACAACCTCCCTACTAATCCCTAAAGCAGGCAGGAGTAAATTCCATCTTACAGAACTATGTTCCCAGCTATCTACCCAGTTTTATCCCTAAAATGGGAGGCTTATTGAGTCGGCAGTCTCGAGCCACTCTCTCCCATGAAAATCTAAGGATAATCCAAATAAACAGGAGTGCATAGAATGCTCAGGATTAAGATCGAGTTACCTAGGTCATCGTATGAAAATAGTCAGTTAAGACAGTAAACGGAGTTATAAAGTCTAAGTGACTATTGCGCGGTCCAGTCTTATTCAAACTCATTGCACAGGACGCCCCCACTCACATGTCTCCACATGAACGATTTAGGACCACATCGTTTGTTCTCTACAAAGTGGGTCGCGTCCATAGTGTCCCCAGGATAAGGTACCCAACCCTATCCTTATACTATAGACTGTTCTGGCTATAACTTGAACTTGATCCACTTTTATGTCACACATAAAGTTCAAGTATTCATCTTATAGCCAAGGGTTCGTTATTGGATTAAGGTTACACAATACACAATAGTCAATAATACCTTTACTGAATAAATTTCAATAACAACGTTATTGTGAAACAGAATATACATTCAGTTTACAAAACCACGAGTTTTAGGATATAAAACCCAACAAGTGGATCTTCTTCCGCTAGACTTGCAAGTATGAGATGCAATCTTAGGGATGGATTTCTTATTCACTATGCTTCCATGGATTGCCATAGAAAGGAAGCGATATTCAGGAAACAAGGGTTAGTTGAAATCGTTTTCAGGGGTGAAAGAAAGATCATTCTTACAAGTTTGATTTGAGCATTAAAAGCTGAGAAGTTGTTGAGGAAAGGTTGCATGGCGTTTCTTGCACATGTAGTAGAGGTGCAGGAGGGAAAGCTAAAACTAGAAAGTTCTTGTTCTGAACGAATTTCTTGATGTTCTTCCAGTAGATCTGTCATGGTTGCCACCTGATAGGGAAGTTGAGTTCACTATTGAATTGCAACCAGGAACATCACCTATTTCGCAAGCGTCGTATAGAATGGCTTCAAGTGAACTAAGGGAGCTGAAAATGCAATTACAAGAACTAGTTGATAAGGGATACATCAGGCCTAGTGTATCGCCCTTGTGAGCTCCAGTGTTATTTGTGAAGAAGAAATATGGTACCCTTAGATTATGTATTGATTATAGACGATTAAATAAAGTCACGATACGCAACAAGTATCATTTACCCTGAATAGATGACTTGTTTGACCAGTTACGAGGAGCATCAGTGTTTTCTAAGATTGATTTAAGATTAGGATACCATCAGCTAAAGATAAGGGAATCAGATATTCCTAAGACGAGATTTAGAACGAGGTACGGACATTATGAGTTTTTAGTAATGCCATTCGGTTTGACTAATGCAGCAGCAGTTTTCATGGACCTTATGATCAGGATTTTCCATCAGTATTTGGATCAGTTTGTGATAGTATTTATTTATGTCATATTAGTTTACTCAGTTGACAGGAAAGCCCATGAGGAACACATGAGAATTATTTTACAAACACTACACGATAAACAGTTGTACGCTAAATTCACCAAATGTGAGTTTTGGTTGAATCAGGTAGTGTTTAGGGTAAGTTGTTTCAATAAATGGAGTTGATATGGATCCGCATAAAGTAAAAGCTATGGTCAACTTACAGAAACCAGTTAATGCGACAGAGGTACGTAGTTTCCTATGCTTGGCAGGATACTTCAGATGATTTGTTGAGAATTTCTTACGATTAGCATTACCCTTATCAGCTTTAACAAGGAAGAATGTTAAGTTTGAATGGTCAGATGAATGTGAACACAGTTTTTCAGGAGCTGAAAATAAAGTTGGTGACAGTACCTATTCTAACACTCCCTGTAACGGGAAAAACGTATGTGATTTACTGTGATGCTTCAGGACAAGGAATAGGGTGTGTGTTCATGCAAGAAGGAAAAATAATAGCTTATGCGTCAAGGCAATTCAAAGAGCACGAGTGTAATTGCCCTACTCCCGTTCCTGAGCTAGCATCAGTTGTTTTAGCATTGAAGATTTGGAGGCATTATTTGTTTAGTGAGAGGTGTCACATTTATACATATCATAAGAGTATGAAATATATCTTTGACCAGAAAAAGTTGATTATGAGACAGAGAAGATGGTAAGAAAGTTGTTCTTAGTCATTTGAATTTGAAATGTTCAAATTCTTAAGGAAATAAACTTAATGTATATTGATACGATATAATATATAGTTTTGGAACTATATATTACAAATTTAATGTGAATATGATTCCTATTAAATTATATGAGAGAATTAAATATTTGAAAGAGTTTAAATATTAAATTCAAATGTGAATGTGATTCATATTTGAAAACTATAGGTTAAAATATAATGTGTATAAGATGTGCATTAGAACTATAGGTTAGAGGATAAAAGGATGAAATTTGATTTGATCTTATGATTCATTAAATATATGATATTTAATTAATTATTTAATTTAATTTAGTTGATTATTAATTAATTAATTTAAATTAATTAATCGGAACGTGTAAGGAGGACACGTTCCCATCTTCTCCACCAACTCCCCATCGATTTGGAGTGGGCGGGGAAAGAACTCCTCTGACATTCTTCTCGAGGAAGAGAAAACAATTGATTGATGCTGCAATTTTGGAATTTCTCTCACTCAAGAATGCTCTCTCACTCTTTCATTCCGAAAAAATCCTCCAATTGTTGGATCCTTCCCATCAAGGAAGATCTAAGCACTCAGAGACATAGAGGGGTTTCCTCGTAGTGTTGTCCTGCTGAAGAAAACAGAGAAGTTTCTTGGGTGTTGCTGTGTTGCTGCAATAGAAGCAAGGAGTTGCTGGAAACTGAAACTACAAAGGTAATCTTCTGCTCTTCCTTTTAGTTTAATTGTAATTTCCAGCATGTTTGCATGTATATCTCCATGTCTAATTAGATTAGATTCACATGTTTGTTATGTTTTATCAATGTACTGGTTTTTGTTTCGAACTAGAACAATCAAGCAATTACGATCCCAAACTCGTGTCCGTTGCTCAAGGGGATCGAATCCCCATCCATTGGTATCAGAGCAATGCTTGATTTGGTTTTGTTGAAACAAAATTGCATTGATTTGGGGGGAAATGCATATGGTTTGTTGTAAAACTAGTTTAGGAATATTTGGCCATAGTTTGCTTTTGATTTGATAAATTGTATGTAAAACCCTTGTGTTTTTTGGGCATAATGTGCATTATCGAGTTTGTATTCGAGTTAAGAGTCGTTTGGGACCAGTTTTAATGCAATTCGGTTGAGAATCGAAGGAGAATTTGTTGATTGATGTTGTTGTGTTCGAAGAAGACAGGCCACTGTCAAAGCAACAGCGTTGCAACGCTGGCCCTCAACGTTGCAACGCCACCCGGATAGAAGGCGCGCGCGCTGACGAAGCGGGCGTTGCAACGCTCACATCAGTTTTGCAGCGCCGTGATGGCATTCTAACAGTTACAACCCGGTTCAGCGGTTTGGTTTATTTTAGGTCCGATTCGAGCCATTCAAGCCCGGTTCAAGGCGTTTTGGATCAGTTTTATGTAATAAAATTATTGTAATTTTATTATTTTGCACTTAAGGGGCAGGATTATAATGTTTATTCACCAAGACATAAGGTTAAAAGATCTTGTTATAATAGTTATAATAGGCAAAGGCTTAGATAGATTCTTTTAGCTAGAATTCGACTAAGTTAAACCTATACCCTAAATCTTATGAGCTTCATTGGGAGAAAGTTGGATGTTCGCATCGAGTTTACTCTCACGTCTTCAAGAGTTCACACCGTGAGTTCCATGCTCGACTAGGTGGCGTCAATAGGGCGTCTCCCTACGATATGTGTTTGCATGGTTCAATACCAAGGTGAATGAGGGAAGTATCCATAGTAAATGGGAGCAGCACGCGTGTCAACGTATCCTACGGTCTCCTCCATTAGGTCGCACCGTGAGATTTCTGTAGTCCGCCTGCTAGGTTTTCCTGGAACAGCCAAACCCTACGGAGGGCCTGACTATAGGGATCGGAACACCGCGAACTCAAAAAATGGATAGAGTTTCTTAGGTAATTTGCCAACAGTTTTCTTTCTTAATAGTAGCATGTTAGCTCGGACCTATTGAATCTGAAAAATGGTAGGGTCACATTTACGGGATGAGTTAAGCTAGTTAACAAGTTCTTGGCCAAAGAAACGGTAGCTAGAGACCATTGGGACATGAGATGTTCTTGTAGTGAGAATTGGCTGAGAAAGTCTCAATTCAGGGGAGGAATGATTGACCGCATGACGGAGGCTTTTGTTCTAAACCCTTGAAATATTGTTGCAAAATTAAAGGTTTAATTTAAACACTGGATTTAGTTTAAACACTAGGATTCCTTAATAATTTTGCTAAATATGATTGGTTTTACAATGAGTTAAAAGGCTTAATTAATTAGAACTATTTTGGATTTTCAGCATGTCGTCCTCAATAATAGTCTTACTTAAAAACGATCGTTTAACTGGTGAGAACTTTACTATGTGGAAGTCCAACTTGAATAAGATTCTTGTTGTTGACGACCTACAGTTTGTACTGACTGAGGAATGTCCTCAGGTCCCTGCTCGAAATGCTCCTCAATTTCTTAAGGAGGCGTACGACTCCTGGATCAAGGTCAATGATAAGGCAAAGGTCTGCATTTTAGCTAGTGTTTCTGAAGTTCTTGCCAAAAAGCACGAGGGCATGCTCTTAGCTCGCGAGATCATGAGTTCGTTACAGGATATGTTTGGACAACCATCTGGAAAACTTCGGCACGAATCCCTCAAATACGTTTATAACTCTCGTATGAAAGAGGGGTCATCGATGAGAGAACACATTCTCGATCTGATGGTCCACTTCAACATGGCTAAGATGAACGGAGCGGTCATTGACGAGCAATGTCAGGTCTCGTTCATCCTAGAATCACTTTTGAACAGTTTCCTGCAATTCCGCAGCAATGCGGTGATGAAGAAGATAGAGTATAACCTGACTACTCTCCTTAATGAACTACAAACTTTCCAGTCTCTTATGAAGAATAAGTGACAGGCTGATGGAGAGGCAAATCTGTTTGCCCATTCTAGAAGTTTCCAGAAGGGTTCATCCTCTGGGACTAAGTCCTTTGGTTCAACTTCTGGGCTTAAGAAGACCTAGAAGAAAACGATGGGAGGGAAAGGGAGTGCACTTGTTGTTGATAAAGGCAAGGGAAAAGCCAAGGTTGCAAATAAAGGAAAGTGTTTCCACTTCAACGTTGATGGGCACTAGAAGCGAAACTACCCAAAATACCTTGTTGAGCTCGAAGAATAAAGGAAAATTTGATTTACTTGTTCTTGAATCTTGTTTAGTGTAAAATGATGATTTTACCAGGATACTTGATTCAGGAGCCACTAATGATGTTTGCTATTTGTTTTAGGAAACTAGTTCCTTCGAGGGGCTCGAAGTGGATGAGATGACGCTCAGGGTCGGAACAGGAGGCGTCGTCTCAGCTCGTGCAGTGTGAGATGCCAAGCTGTTTTTTGGAGATAGATTTATTTTATTGAAAAATTTGTATATAGTTCATAGAATTAAGAGGAATTTAATAACTATCTCTTATTTAATAGAACTTGGTTCTTATATTTCCTTTTATTTGAATGAAGTGTTCATTTTAAAAGAAGGTGTAAATATTTGTTCTACTAAATTGAAAAACGGCTTGTATGTACTTAAACAAAAACAAACTAAAGAAATTTTAAATCATGAGATGTTTAAAAATGCTAATACTCAAAGTAAAATGCAAAGAATTTCTCCAAATAATAATACCTATCTATGGCATCTTAGACTTGATCATATTAATCTCAACCGAATTGAGAGACTTTCTAAGAATGAACTTCTAAATAACTTAGAAGATGATTCTTTACCTCCTTGCGAATCTTGCTTGGAAGGTAAAATGACCAAGCGACCTTTTACTGGAAAAGGTTACAGAGCCATAGATCCCTTAGAACTTGTACATTCGGATCTTTGTGGTTCGGTGAATGTTAAGGCTCGAGGAGGGTATGAATATTTCATCTCTTTCATAGATGATTATTCGAGGTATGGTTATCTATATCTAATGCATTACAAGTTTGAGGGTATTGAAAAGTTGAAGGAGTATAAGGCTGAAGTAGAGAATGCATTAGAGAAAACCATTAAAACACTTCAATCCGATCGAGGTGGAGAGTATATGGATTTGAGATTCGAGGACTTTTTTATAGAACGTGGAATTAAATCTCAACTCTCAGCAACTAATACACCACAAGAAAATGGTTTGTCGGAAAGGAGAAATAGAACCTTATTATATATGGTTCGTTCTATGATGAGTTATGCTCAGTTGCCTGCCTCCTTTTGGGGATACGCAGTAGAGTCTTCAGTTCAAATCTTGAACTCTGTTCCATCAAAGAGTGTTTCAAAAACACCTTTTGAGTTGTGGAAGGGGCGTAAACCTAGTTTACAACACATCAGGATTTGGGGTTGTCCGACACTCATGCTAGTGGCAAAGCTAAAGAAACTAGAGGCTCGTTCAAGATTGTGCCAATTTGTTGGCTATTGAAAAGAAACGAGAGGTGGTCTTTTCTACGACCCTCAAGAAAACAAGGTGATTGTATCGACAAACTCCATGTTCTTGGAGGAAGATCACATGAGGAGCCATAATCCGCGTAGTAAATTAGTACTAGATGAAGCTATAGTTGAACCAACAAGAGTTGTTGATCAAGCTGGACCTTAATCAAGAGTTGATGGAGGAGCCAACACCTCAAGTCAGTCACGTCCTTCTCAATCGTTGGGAATGTCTCGACGCAGTGGGAGAGTTGTTTCTAAACCTGACCGCTACTTGGGTTTAGCTGAAACTCAAGTCGTCATACCTGCTGATGGCGTAGAAGATCCATTTTCTTATAAACATGCAATGAAAGACGTAAACAAGGGCCAATGGATCAAAGTCATGGACCTTGAAATGGAGTCAATGGAATAAAATTCAGTATGGGAACTTGTAGACAAACCTGAAGGGGTTAGACCCACAGGGTGTAAATGGATCTATAAGAGAAAAAGAGATGCAGCTGGAAAGGTACAAACCTTTAACTCTAAACGTGAAGCAAAGGGTTTTACCCAACGGGAAGGAGTTGATTATGAAGAATGTCACACCCCCTTCCGAACTACCTGAAAACTAGGCTCGAAAAGCGGCGTGAAGCCAACAGACATTGTTTAGCTCTTTACAATACCTGTTGACCCTGTACTCCTGATAACATACTATGTTCGTATATGGAACATTTTAACATAACACAGCAGAAACTGGACAACTATTAAACATACACAAGGAGAAACCCTTCATAAGTCTCTCTTGGAAACTAAAAGTCAAGTGCATCAAAACAACACAAGACAACTCAATGTTTATACAACCACTAATGTACAAAACTTCTATAACTACATAACGACTTGCTATACAACACCAGCCACGTACAAACTATCAACTTATGAAACTTCCAGCAGACTATGGCAGGATGTCAGGTACAAGGAGCTCGATCTCTACCTGTAAATGTTTGAAAACATTGAAAGAATGAGCTAAAAAGCTCAGTGAGTGTCTATTTTTAAAACATTATAAGCTCACAGGTGAATCATAATAATGGCAGATTATAAGTACAAAATAGCTTAACAACTGTTTGTAAACATTAACAAACCATGCTTCCAATCTACAGGTTTTAAGTCACTACTTGTGCATAGCACACAACTCGAAATGTACTAACTTTTCGAGGGTAGATAGATCAATAATATAAAAGCTCATAACAATAAGCACATGACATGACTCCACATCAAACCATAGAGGTGGTAGAGTTACATTTATTTCAATAAGGTTCATATCACTCTCTCTCTCACTCTCACGTGCACGTGGAATACCTTTGGTCGTTTGGTTTTCCCTAATACCTTCTCTATGTCCTTCAGTATTAAGGTAAAACCATTTACTACCCAAATACCTTCTCATTGTCCTTCAGTATTTAGGTAAAACCATTTACTTCCCGGATACCTTCTCATTGTCCTTCAGTATCGGGATATCATGATTCATTCCCCCCCTAAGTACCTTCTCGAATGTCCTTCAGTATTAGGGGTTAATCAAGATCAAGGCATAACTTGTTTACCATGGAAATCATGTCTTTATAACACATACAACAATTTCTTGACAATTTCATATTATCACCTAAATATGTTCCCAAGTGGATTTACACAAAACATCCTCTAAAGGAAAGCATACTTTCATAATTTAGTTTCCATACTTTGATTTATAGTTACAACTAATTCAAAGCATGCTTAGGTTCCATCATGAACCTTATGTTAGAAAACTCCATGAAGCCATTCACAACTAGTTCAAACAAGATGTAATTATCAACACTTATGTTCATGAAGAAAAACATAGGTCAAACATAGTTCTAAGATAGAGTCACTCACCGTATTAGAATTGGAACCTTGGCTTGTAAACTTGACCTATTTGCTCTTGGCCTGTCAAACAAGCCAAATCAATCATTAGAACCTCGAGCTCATGATTTTTGACCTTAAAACTTGCAAGAAAACACACTTTCAAAATTCCAGCATTTAACAGATTTTATGCCCTGTATTCAGATACTCATAACTTCTTCATTACTTATCCAAAAATAATGTACTTTATACCAAACTCTTCCTTTTGAACCCTCTAAAACTCTTATGAAGACATGAAAATGAGATTCCCAATAGATTGGTTCAGAAATACCTCGAAAGCTCCTTTCCCCGGAACTAACGTCTGCTATTCCAGATTCGATTTTTCTGCTGCACCCTGAAACTTGACCTGCTATTTACAACAACTTCCAATCATTTTCTAATTACGAATTCTTCACGAAAGTTGTAGGAAATTCAATAAGCTTTCCAACCATACCTAATAGAGCTTCTGATTCCAACTCTACAGGTCAGTACAACCCAAACATCAGAGACTTCTCGGATTTGACAGTAAATTCTGTGTTCTGTCTTCCTCCTCACAAATCAGTAGCTTAAGATCCGAATTTGCTCGAGCATCCTTCACGAATTTTGTTCCAATATGAGTTAACTTGCATGAAACAAAATTTCAGCTCTTACCTCTTTCTGTGGAGCTCGAGATGAACCAAATAGCAGAACATGGCAGAGTGATTACCTTGCTGTCATACTAATTTGCTTGAGTTCTCTCCTCTCTTCTTCAATTTCCAGCTGAAACCCTCTTCTTCTTCTTCCTTTAAGCTTCTCCCACGAACCCTCAGCTCCTCTTTGATGAAAATGAGAAGAAAATTGAAGGTACTTGGTTGTTTAAAAGAAAAACCAAGGTGGGGCCCACCTTCCACTTTTTCTTTCTTTTTCCTTTTCCTTTTCTTTTCTTTTCTTTTCTTTTCTTTTCTTTTCCCTTTCTTTATCTTTTCTTTGCAAAACAAAACAAACTTAGTACATTAAACATTTCTTTCATTTCCTTTTCTTCTTTTGTCTTAAAAGCAATCCAAACCAAAATGGTTTATGTTTTTCCTTCCTTGTTTTCCTTTTGCCTTTCACTTCATTTCTTTCCTTTTAAAACATGGAAAACCAAGTTTTAAACATTCATTCCTTTCTTTCTTTTTGTTGTTTGATAATAAGGAGGTTCCAAAGAAAGATCTTGGGTTTACAACCTACCTCCCTTAAGAAATTTCGTCCTCGAAATTTAGTAGTTCTTAGGTGAAAATCATCGGATACTTCCTCCTCATTTAGTCTTCTAACTCTCAGGTTGCCTCTTCCACTCCGTGATGTCTCCAACGAACCTTCACGTGTGGGATTGTCTTGTTTCTTAAAACTTGTTCTTTCTGTCGAGGATTTCAATTGCATCTTTACAGTAACTCATGTCTTTTCAAACTCAACGGGTTGTGCTTGTAGCACATGTGTCAGATCTGGAATATACTTCTCAACATGAACACATAAAAAACATCATGTACTCAAGATAGTTCTGCTGGCAATTCTAGTCCGTGAGGGCTGCTGGCCCAACTTGTCCCGTTACTTGATAAGGACCAATATATCTAGGGCTTAGTTTACCTTTCTTACCAAAACGAAGGACACCTCTCCATGGAGATAACTTCAAGAAAACTTGATCTCCGATCCGGAATTCCAAGTCCTTTCGCCGCTTATCTCGCATAACTCTTCTGACGGTCTTGTGCTACCTTCAGATTCTCTCTGATTACCTTAGTATTGTTTGTCATAACTTGCACCAACTCAGGACCGATTAGCTTCCGCTCTTCTAGTTCATTTCAATATACTAGCGTTCTACACGGTCTTTTATCTAGAGCTTCAAGTGGTGCCATGTCAAAACTAGACTCGATCATTGTTATTGTAAGCAAATTCCATAAGTGATAGGTGTGTATCTCAACTTCCCTTAACTTGAAAGACACATGCTTGCAACATGTCTTCTAGGGTGCTGGATGGTCTCTCTGACCGCCCATCTGTCTAAGGATGGAATGTTGTACTAAACTTCAGTTCTGTTCCCATAGCTTTCTGTAAACTAGGCCAAAACTTAGAAGTAAATCTCGAATCTCTATCTGATACTATGGACACTGGCACTCTGTATTGTCTCACACTCGTCGACGCATAGCTTAGCTAGCCGATTAAGCGAGACATCATTTATGTCGGTACAAACCGTGTTGTCTTAGTGAGTCTATCCACCATTACCCAAGTACCATTATGTCCATTTGAAGTCACGTGGTAATCTAAACAGAAAAACCATAGTAATACGCTCCCATTTCCATTCGACACTAGCAATGGGTTAAGGAGTCCTTTTGCTTTTGTCTAATCGATTTAACTTGGTCGACAAATTAAACATCCATCACATAATCAACTATCTCCCGCTTCATCCCGTGTCACCAATAAGTCTCATTCAAGGTTTTACACATCTTGGTGCTTCTGGATGCATAGCGTGAGTTGAATCTGTGAGCTTCTTCTAGAATAGCATTCTTAAGCTCACTAATACTCTAACGCATAGTCTTCCCCTGTTTTCTATGGCTCTCCGTCTCGATCTCATTTTAAATTTTGCTTCTTGGCCCTATTTGGACTTTCTAAACATCTTTTGCAAGTTACTATTCTTTGATTGTCTTCTCACAATCTCTATTATGAGTGAAGGCTGATCTCAAATTAAACTAAAAGATCCTCTCAATTCTCTGTGATTACAATCGCCTTAGAATCCCTTACAGTGCTTAAAAATGTTGCTCAAAACCACACAAGGTGTCCTTAGGAAGTCTTCACTTCCGCTCAATGCAATCTGCTACCACATTCACCTTACCGGGATGGTATTCTATGGTACAATCATAATCTTTAATCGATTCTAACCATCTTCGTTGTCTCATATTCAACTCCCTTTGATCAAAGATATACTTGAGACTCTTATGATGCGTGTAAATGTGACACCTTTCACCAAACAAGTAATGTTTCCGGATCTTGAGTGCTAAGATAAGCTGCTTTGCTAACTCAAGATCATGGGTAGGGTAATTACATTCGTGCTTTTTCAATTGCCTTAACGCATAAGTTATTACTTGTCCTTCTTGCATCAGTACACACCCTAAATCTTTCCTCGAGGCATCACAGTAAACCACATACTCTTTTCCCGTTATAGGAAGTGTCAAAATAGGTGCTGTAACTAATCTCTTTTTTAACTCCTGAAAACTCTGTTCACACTTATCTGACCATTCAATCTTAGCATTCTTTCTTGTTATAACCTGTAAGGGTAATACTAATCGTGAGAAGTTCTCAACAAATCATCTGCAGTATCCCTGCCAAGTTAGGAAACTGCGTACCTCTGTCGTACTAACTAGTCTCTCCCAGTTGACTACAACTTTAACTTTATTTGGATCCATACTAACACCATTTGCTGAGGCAACATGCCCCAAAAACATTACCTGGTTCAACCAAAAGTCACATTTGGTGAATTTAGCGTACAACTGTTTATCTCGTAGTGTTTGCAGAATAATACTCATGTGTTCCTCGTAGGCTTTCTCGCCAACCGAGTAAACTAGTATATCGTCAATAAATACTATTATAAAATCGATCCAAATCTTGTGGAAAACTCCGCCCATGGGGCCCATGAAATCGCTAGTGCATTGTTAAACCGAATGGCATTACTAAACACTTATAATGCTCGTACCTCATTATGAATAATGTCTTAGGAATGTCTCGATTCTCGACCTTTAACTTATGATATCCCCGATCTTAAATTAATCTTACAAAACATCGATGCACCTCTTACCTGGTCAAACAAGTCATCTATTCAGGTAAAGGATACTTATTACGTATCATGACTTTGTTTAACTATCTATACTCAATGCATAATCTACGGATACCATCTTTCTTTTCACAGATAACACTGGAGCTCTCAAGGCGATACACTAGGTCCGATGTATCCCTTATCAACTAGTCCTTAATCGCATCTTTAGCTCCCTAATCTCACTTGGAGCCATTCTATACGACGCTTGCGAAATAGGTGTTATTCATGATACTTGAGTTCAATGGTGAACTCAACTTCCCTATCAAGTGGCAATCCCGATAGATCTGCTAGAAAAACAACAAGAAAATTCATTCACAACAAGAACATTTTCTTGTTGTAACTTTTTTTTTTTTCCTGCACCTCAACTATGTGTGCAAGAAACGTCGTGCAACCTTTTCTCAATAACTTCGAGCTTTGAATGTCGAAAACAACCTCGTAGGGATAGTCTTTCTTTCATCCCATAAAACCACTTCAGCTAATCCTGGTTTCTTGAAAACAACCTCCTTTATATGGCAATCTCTGGAAGCATAGTGAGTGAATAAGAAATCCATTCCTAGGATTGCATCTCACACCTGCAACTTTAGTGGAAGAAGATCCACTAACAAATTGAGACCTTTTACTAAAACCTCACAATTCCGCATCACTGAATTGACTAATAAAGCATCACCAACTGGAGTGTATATAACTAACCTTTTACATAAAGGTTCTAGCTTCCCATTCAACTTAGTCAAGAACATACTAAAAACAAAGAAATGTGTAGCACCTTGTTCTATTAAAACAGGTGCAGGTACATTTCAAATAGTAATCGTACCAATAATCATATCTGGTGTATCCTCCGCTTCTTGCTGAGTCATAACCTAGACCTTTCCGTGTTGCCTAGGCCTCCCTACAACTCTCTTTAGTCTAACACCACTGGTGCCCTCTCTTGCGACTCATCAAACTCTCTTTGGCCGCTTCAACTAATCGGGACTCAACTCCCTAATCCCTTTATACGGCTGTCCATAGCTGTGGACAATCCCTCTTGACATGTCCTGGTTGTCAGCATTGGTAGCATGTACCAACACTCACAAGACAATGATCTTGATGATTCTTGCAACAGATCACACATGGAGTTTTCCTTGCTATCTTGGCATAGACTTGCCCTCTTTGCGTCTTCTTGCGCTAATCAAACAAACTAATTAGGTTCTTTTTAACTCTCTGCCTCGATAGGCACTACCCACAATCATCCGCCTCGATGCCCGGCTACTTGGCTACTAGCTTGCTCCTTAAAGTCATATTGTCTTAGAAACATTTACTCCAAGTGTGAATCTCTCACGCTCACGACCTTGAAATCGGTTGTTGCCGAAGCCTTCACAACTAGGCTTCACTCATCGATCGCACCTCGCCATACTCGCTCAACACGTAGAGCAATCTCTACCAGTGGGAGAAATCAATCCACTTAGCAATGCTCATGAATCGGAGTACGATCTCGTGTCGTAACCCTCTTTCAAATCGTCGACACCTGTCGCTCTTAGATGCCACAATCACATCAACATACCGCGACAACTCGGTATATCTTCTCTCATACTCACCACCGAAAGTGTATCTTGTTTTAGTTCTAACAAAATTCATCCTCTCGCTCTCTGAGACACGTGCTAGGGTAATATTTATTTTCAAATATACTTCAAAGTTTGCTGTGTGAAGTACGTGTATCACTACAATCAAGCTAACATCGATTTCCATCATCCTTCTACCTTCTTTGGCAGCAAGAATGTGGCCAACTTAACATTTCGCTCCTCAGAGCAACTCATAACATCAAAACATTTATCAAGCTTATTTAGCCAAACCTTAGCTTCAACTGGATCTTTGGAACCCTCAAACACTGTGGCTCCTAATTCTTTTAGGTGATCTATTATATGTGTCTTATCCGGATTACTTAGCCCCCGCCTCTATGGCTTACCTACCTCTCTGTGAGGAATTAGCATGTTTGCACTCGCCCCCATCCGAACTCTCGGGGCACTAGATCTCCACCGGGATTGATCTTGGGTAGGATCCTGCGTCTGTCCCGATCTTGCTGCGCATCGCTCGCTAGTACGTGGTGGCATGACTTCTATAACATATTAACATACTAGACATGTAATGAGTACTCAACTCAAACGCACAATTCTAGACTTGTGTTCACATTCTAGTCCTGACTGGACTTACTCTTGTCCTTACTTGGACCATGCTCGACTAGTTCTATTGAACTAACTCAATAACTTGCTATTTACTTTTCAATTTCTTCTAGAGCTAACTTGCTCTGTCTCATTCCCATGGAGCTAACTGCTCTGATACCAAATTGTCACACCCCCTTCCGAACTACCTGAAAACTAGGCTCGAAAAGCGGCGTGAAGCCAACAGACATTGTTTAGCTCTTTACAATACTCGTTGACCTCAGACTCGATAACATACTATGTTCAGTATATGGAACATTTTAACATAACACAAACAGTAAATGGACAACTATTAAACATACACAAGGAGAAACCCTTCATAAGTCTCTCTTGGAAACTAAAAGTCAAGTGCATCAAAACAACACAAGACAACTCAATGTTTATACAACCACTAATGTACAAAACTTCTATAACTACATAACGACTTGCTATACAACACCAGCCACGTACAAACTATCAACTTATGAAACTTCCACAGACTATGGCAGGATGTCGTGTACAAGGAGCTCGATCTCTACTGTAAATGTTTGAAAACATTGAAAGAATGAGCTAAAAAGCTCGGTGAGTGTCTATTTTTAAAACATTATAAGCTCACAGTGAATCATAATAATGGCAGATTATAAGTACAAAATAGCTTAACAAACTGTTTGTAAACATTAACAAACCATGCTTCCAATCTACTGGTGTTTTAAGTCACTACTTGTGCATAGCACACAACTCGAAATGTACTAACTTTTCGAGGGTAGATAGATCAATAATATAAAAGCTCATAACAATAAGCACATGACATGACTCCACATCAAACCATAGAGGTGGTAGAGTTACATTTATTTCAATAAGGTTCATATCACTCTCTCTCTCACTCTCACGTGCACGTGGAATACCTTTAGTCGTTTGGTTTTCCCTAATACCTTCTCTCTCTATGTCCTTCAAATTAAGGTAAAACCATTTACTACCCAAATACCTTCTCATTGTCCTTGGTATTTAGGTAAAACCATTTACTTCCGGATACCTTCTCATTGTCCTTCAAATGATCGGGATATCATGATTCATTCCCCCCTAAGTACCTTCTCGAATGTCCTTCAAAGATTAGGGGTTAATCAAGATCAAGGCATAACTTGTTTACCATGGAAATCATGTCTTTATAACACATACAACAATTTCTTGACAATTTCATATTATCACCTAAATATGTTCCCAAGTGGATTTACACAAAACATTCTCTAAAGGAAAGCATACTTTCATAATTTAGTTTCCATACTTTGATTTATAGTTACAACTAATTCAAAGCATGCTTAGGTTCCATCATGAACCTTATGTTAGAAAACTCCATGAAGCCATTCACAACTAGTTCAAACAAGATGTAATTATCAACACTTATGTTCATGAAGAAAAACATAGGTCAAACATAGTTCTAAGATAGAGTCACTCACCGTATTAGAATTGGAACCTTGGCTTGTAAACTTGACCTATTTGCTCTTGGCCTGTCAAACAAGCCAAATCAATCATTAGAACCTCGAGCTCATGATTTTTGACCTTAAAACTTGCAAGAAAACACACTTTCAAAATTCCAGCATTTAACAGATTTTATGCCCTGTATTCAGATACTCATAACTTCTTCATTACTTATCCAAAAATAATGTACTTTATACCAAACTCTTCCTTTTGAACCCTCTAAAACTCTTATGAAGACATGAAAATGAGATTCCCAATAGATTGGTTCAGAAATACCTCGAAAGCTCCTTTCCCCGGAACTAACGTCTGCTATTCCAGATTCGATTTTCTGCTGCAACCCGAAACTTGACCTGCTATTTACAACAACTTCCAATCATTTTCTAATTACGAATTCTTCACGAAAGTTGTAGGAAATTCAATAAGCTTTCCAACCATACCTAATAGAGCTTCTGATTCCAACTCTACAGGTCAGTACAACCCAAACATCAGAGACTTCTCGGATTTGACAGTAAATTCTGTGTTCTGTCTTCCTCCTCACAAATCAGTAGCTTAAGATCCGAATTTGCTCGAGCATCCTTCACGAATTTTGTTCCAATATGAGTTAACTTGCACGAAACAAAATTTCAGCTCTTAACTCTTTCTGTGGAGCTCGAGATGAACCAAATAGCAGAACATGGCAGAGTGATTACCTTGCTGTCATACTAATTTGCTTGAGTTCTCTCCCTCTCTTCTTCAATTTCCAGCTGAAACCCTCTTCTTCTTCTTCCTTTAAGCTTCTCCCACGAACCCTCAGCTCCTCTTTGATGAAAATGAGAAGAAAATTGAAGGTACTTGATTGTTTAAAAAGAAAAACCAAGGTGGGGGCCCACCTTCCACTTTCTTTCTTTTTTCCTTTTCCTTTTCTTTTCTTTTCTTTTCTTTTCTTTTCTTTTCCCT
This sequence comes from Trichosanthes cucumerina, assembly GCA_036507285.1. NCBI lineage: Eukaryota > Viridiplantae > Streptophyta > Magnoliopsida > Cucurbitales > Cucurbitaceae > Trichosanthes > Trichosanthes cucumerina. The sequence goes on along the minus strand of CM071837.1, from coordinate 9,241,133 downwards.
TTCTTTATCTTTTCTTTGCAAAACAAAACAAACTTAGTACATTAAACATTTCTTTCATTTCCTTTTCTTCTTTTGTCTTAAAAGCAATCCAAACCAAAATGGTTTATGTTTTTCCTTCCTTGTTTTCCTTTTGCCTTTCACTTCATTTCTTTCCTTTTTAAAACATGGAAAACCAAGTTTTAAACATTCATTCCTTCTTTCTTTTTGTTGTTTGATAATAAGGAGGTTCCAAAGAAAGATCTTGGGTTTACAAAGAAACTTTTTCCCCTTATGCTATGTTGAAGTCTATAAGGATACTCTTGTCCATAGTCACGTTTTATGATTGTGAAATTTGGCAAATGGACTTTAAGACTGTCTTTTTGAAGGGTAATCTTGATGAGAGCATCTTTATGTCTCAGCCCGAAGGGTTCATAACCCAAGGTCAGGAGCAAAAAGTTTGGAAGCTCAATCGATCAATTTATGGGTTGAAACAACCATCCAAATCTTGGTATTTAAGATTTGATACTGCGATCAACTCTTATGGGGTTGACAAAAACGTTGATGATCCTTGTGTTTACAAGAGGATCATTAACGACAAAGTAGCTTTATTAGTACTTTATGTGGATTATATCCTACTCATTGGGAATGGTGTAAGATACCTTATTGACATAAAGAATTGGCTGGCGACCCAATTCCGAATGAAAGATTTGGGAGAGGAGCAATATGTTCTTGGGATTCAGATCTTCATGAATCGTAGGAACATAACGCTAGCATTGTCTCAAGCGTCTTATATGGACAAAATGTTGTCCCGATATTCGATGCAGAATTCTAAGAGGGGCTTGTTGCCCTTCAGGCATGGAGTTCATCTGTCTAAGGAACAATGTCCTAAGACACCTCAAGAAGTTGAGGATATGAGACACATTCCCTATGCCTCTACAGTATGTAGCTTAATGTATGCTATGTTGTGCACGAGGCCAGACATTTGTTATGCAGTGGGAATAGTCAGTAGGTACCAATCCAATCCAGTGTTGGGCCACTGAAGAACAGTTAAAAATATCCTCAAGTATCTTAGGAGAACGAGGGACTATACGCTTGTGTACGGGACTAAGGATTTAATCCTTACTGGGTACACTGATTCTGATTTTCAGACCGATAAGGATTCTCAAAAATCAACATCGGGATCAGTTTTCAACCTTAACGGGGGAGCTATAGTATGGAGAAGCATCAAACAAGGATGCATCGCTGACTCCACGGTGGAGGCTGAGTATGTCGTTGCTTCTGAAGCAGCTAAGGGGTTGTTTCGCTAGGAAAATTCCTTATTGATTTGGAAGTCGTTCCAAATATGGAATTTCCCATCACCTTATACTGTGACAACAGTGGTGCGGTAGCCAATACGAGAAATAGTGCAACGAGGAGATGTGACAGTCACGAAAATCACTTCGGAGCACAATATTGTTGATCCATTTACAAAGTCTCTCACGGCTAAAGTGTTTGAGGGTCATCTAGAGAGTCTAGGCCTACGAGACATGTACATAGGCTAATCTAGGGCAAGTGGAATATGTAATGGGGTATATGGATGCCCTAGTTTATTGTATTTCTATTTCTTGTAACCGCTGTTTTAGATTATGATGTACCCCACTAGAGTTTTAGTTCAAGTGGCAGTTTATTGGGAATCGTGCCCTAAGATTCGTAGTTTGTATTTAAGTTATAATTATTTGTAATAATCGTTATTACATCAATAAAGCGTTATTGTTCTTTCTCTATGACATTTCCTTTGCTTTAAACCCAAAAATCCAATTAACTGAATGTAGTGCACAAATAAAGGATCTCAGTTCGAGATACAACCTAAAGGGCCTATAGTTAGGGGATAAGGTTTGGGTACCTTACTCTGGTAAAACTATGGATATGGCCCACTTTGTATTTGATACAATCACTGTGATCCTAACGTGTTCGTGTAGATGACATGTGAGTTGGGATATCCTATGTAATGAGATTACATAAGACCGGACCACGAAATAGTAACCTTTAGCTGTAACTCCGTTTACTAGTTAGGTTTCTATTTCACTAGGATGACCTAGGCAACTTGATCTCAATCCTAAGCAGGTTACGAACTCCTGTTCGCTAAGGATTGTCCTTTGACTAGGATGGGTGAGAGTGGCTAAATTCGCTGACTCAATCTGCCTACCTTCATTGGGACAACACCAAGTGAGTGGCTGGGAACTTAACTTAGCAAGAAGGAATTCACTCTTTCCCGCCTACTAGGGTAAGTAGAGGAATGTTCCCTTAAGTGGTGTCTCCGGGACTTGGACAAAGGGCCCGACCCTCTAATTCACCCGAGAGGGTTTCTGTAACGCCCCTACTTTTCTATAACCAAATTCCTAGGGACATTACTACACATGCATGCATTTATAGGCCGAGAGATAAAAAGGACTTAAAAGCCATTTCCAATTAACGTAAAATAGTTCCAGGGATCCCAAAAACAAAACATTCAAATCATTTAAAAACATCACATCAGCTTGGCCCATTAAAACTGTAAGTAAGTTTAACTTCAATTAAAAACATAGAGACAACAATAGTTCAAAATAAGAATATGCGGAAATCATGCTGGTTCCCATGGTCCTAGTAACGCTCCCCCGTCACACGCCCTGCACGTCCTTCCCTTTACCTGAAAAACAATTTTTAAAAGAAAGGGTGAGTATTGCAAAACAATACCCAGTAAGTAACCTCGCTACCGAGGTTTGGGATATGCATACACATACAATCATGATCTCTAAACTCGTTCGTAACATACATAGATGGGACCTAAAACTTTCTAGAGTTGCCAGGTCTTTAATCCATGGCTGCATATTTAATTGTCAGGCCTTTAATCCATGACTGCTTATTCAGTTGCCAGGTCTTTAATCCATGGCTGCTCATTCAATTGTCAGGTCTTTAATCCATGACTGTTTATTTAATTGCCAGGTCTTTAATCCATGGCTGTTCATTTAATTGCCAGGTCTTTAATCCATGGCTGTTCATTTAATTGTGAGGCCGACTGGTCATCACGAAGTCATTTCATTTCGGGTCCTCATGGACTCGCACTTTGACCCATAGGTCTCTATTGCATGTTTGACCATGCACATAGCGATCTCAGGATAACCAATGTCCACACTATTCGTTAATTCATTTCGTGGCATACAAAACATGCATGAGGTCCCATCAGTCACATAATCATGGTGTACATATCACAAACATCATCATCAATATATCATTCATACTTTCTCATGGACAGTTTGAAAAATCATACTTTTGTAAGAAACATGAAACATTCTCATACAAACTACTGTCCTATTCTCACATGAAATAATGGGATCCTTATACATAACATACGAGAATACTTTCACATAAAATAATGGTTCATTTTCACATAATACATCGAAGTATTTGCACATAAAATATCACGTATTCTCAAAATAATATCTGTGTATTTTCATGTGAAAAATATAAATTATTTCGCATAAAATCATGAAAATCATTTTCATTTACTCCCATTAAAAGTTCGGCACAAGGTCCCTTACCTCGAGATTCGATTTTACTCCAAAACCTAATCGAACCCCCTGCCTATCCACCCTTTTAGTGAAACCTGATTCACACATAATTTCCGAATTCAAACTCCAAGTATTCACTAAAACCCTAATAATGCAATACTCTAAATACCGCATTAAGATGTCGTGTCCCGCTTACCTCGAGCTCAAAGCGAACACCAACTAACTCTTAGTCCGTTTTGACGATCAATCCCGCTCCAAGTTCGCTTCCTACAAAAGATATTCGAATCCGTAACCTAAGTTCTCAACCAAAACGTTTAAATAATCGACGGTACACAAATCATTCTCGATCGAACTCGATACCTAGCAAGATCGCTCACCGAACGACCAAACCTTGCTGCTGTAAAGCCACGACGGCCGGCGAGCGTGGAGTCCGGGCGAGCTACCGAACCTTCGGTCTGCCGCTGCGCAGCGACTACCGGCTCGTGGGTGCTCGCGCTTCTTCGACCGGGCGTCTTTGGAACGATCCGAGCAATGGTGGCGGGCGGACGCGCGACTCCACAGGCGAATCTGCGGCGGTGGGAGGCTCGGTTGCGGTTGGTCAAGACTCGGCTTGCGGTTTCTGTGAAGACTCGCGGACTACCGCTTCGATCGTGTTCGTGGATCGGCGGGGATGGCGGCGTGTTAAAGCGGCGGCGACGCAGCTCCTCTTCGTGGACAAGAGCTCGATCGGCGGTGGTGCTCGGCGGAGACTTACATCTTTGTGAGGCTCGCCGGCGGCAACACACCGTGCTAGAGGCGTTCGCGGATCGGGGAAGAAAGCGGCTCGTCGGCCTTCCGTCGATGCTCGATGCTCGCGGTCCGAGTGGTCGCACAGTGCTTCCGTTCGCGAGTTCGCCGGCGTGAGAGTTGGGATCGCCTTTCGTGATTCCTACCGCGGGAGTCGCACAATGAAGGTATGCTGCACTAGGTTGAACACGAGAAGGAGAAGAAGGAGGTGGTACTATATTAGGGTTAGGGTTTGTGAAATGAGATGGAGGTGATGTGATTGGACTAGGGTTTTGTTCTTATGGTTAAATACCAAGAGACTAAGGGCTAGGGTTAGGTTAAATTTTACACATCCCTCACTTAAACAATAATCCCAAAAAACGCCTTGAGATTGCCCTTTTCTTTAATTTTCATAATTAATCTCATCTTAAGGAACAATTCACATAAGCTAAACAAAATTACGGTCTCCCTCTCGACGGGTTTGATTAAAACACCACTCCAACTAAATACAGCGGCTAATAAAGTGTTAAACAAAATAACTAATAGTACCTGGGATGGCGGTCGTCACAATCTTCCCTCCTTAAGAACTTTCGTCCTCGAAAGTTCCTATTCTTGGAATAGTTCAGGATATTTAGCGCGTACTTCCTCTTCTCGCTCCCAGGTAGCTTCTTCCGTGCGGTGGTTACCGCCACAACACTTTAACTAAGATCGATCTCGATTACACGGAGGGTCTTTCGGTCTCTTGCAATAATTTGTACCGGTCGTTCGCCATAACTCAGATCTTCTGTTAACTGCAATGGTTCGAAGTCTATGACATGAGTCGGGTCTGGAACGTACTTTCTCAACATGGAGACATGGAATACGTTATGAACCGCTGAAAGAGAAGGCGGCAGTGCTAATCAGAGGCCACCGCACCAATCCTCTCTAAGATCTCAAATGGTCCGATGAATCGCGGACTCAACTTCCCCTACTACGGCCAAACCTTTAATTCCCTTCATTGGGGCCACCTTAAGAAATACGTGGTCCCCACATCGAATTCTAGGTCTCTTCGTCTCGTGTCGGCATAACTCTTACATGCGCTGGGCGGTCCGCATCCGCGCCCTAATCTTTGACCTTCGCCTCATTAGTGACTGCACTAATTCGGACCCAACAATGGCGTTCACCAACCTCCTCCCGTAAAACGGAGTTACGCGCAACGTCTTCCATAGAGAGCTTCAAATGGAGCCATTCCGATGGTCGATCGTAATCATTATTGTAAGCAAACTCCATTAGATGCAAATGAGTGTCCCAACTACGGGAAATCTAAAGTGCAAGCTCGCAACATATCTTCCAATATCCTGGTTTAAGCGTTCAATCGCCCATCCGCTCTGCGTGGATGAAAAAGTCATCATGAAGTTCAAGCTGCGAACCCAACGCTCTCTGTAAACTTCTCCGAAGTTGGAGGTGAAACGTGGATCCTCATGCGAAATAATCTTGATTGGAATCCTCACAAACGGACTATCTCTCTTCGGTAAAGTCGCGCCCACTTATCCGTAGAATAGGTGGGTTTTCCAGTATGAAATGTCTTGACTTTGTTAATCTGCCCACTATGACCCAAATCACCGTGTAACCTCGTAAAGTTCTAGGCGCACCGACTATAAAATCCATAGAGATCTCCTCCCATTTCCACCGAGGTACATGCAGCGGTTGCGGTAATCCTGCGGGTCTCATGCAGGTGCCTTTACTGGCCGACAAGTCAAACACTTGGCGGCTGGACTCTGCTATGTCGCGCTTCATGTTACACCACCAAAATGATCGCTTTTGGATCTCGGTACATCTTGGTACTCTGGGATGCATAGAAAATGGTGAGTTATGGGCTTCGTTCAAGATCTCGGTTCTCGACTTGTCATCGTCTAGCACACACAATCGCCCTGAAATAGCAATCCTCCATCGTGGATAGGGAAAACTCGTCAACTCACCGTAGTTACTGCAGTGCGGTAAGTTTTTCCACTAATCGAGGGTCCCCTTTGAGCCTCTATGATACGTTGCCTCAAGGTCGGTTGTACTGTTAATCGGGCTAAGCGAGCCGTGGTCTTTCCTACTAGTAATCTTGCAATTTCACTCGAGCAAACTCGCATCAGTAACTCTGCATTTATCTGTCACTCGCAGCAATATGCAATCAAGCTTCTGCTTTGAGGGCATCGGCCACTACATTAGCCTTAGGGATGGTGCGTATGTCAATATCATAATCTTTCACTAATTCCAACCATCTGCGTTGCCTCATGTTCAATTCCTTCCGGGTGAACAGATACTTGACTTTTATGATGCGTGAAAATCAATTTTCTCGCCATGTGGTAGTGTCTCCGGATCTTTAATGCAAATACCACTGCTTTGCTAGTTCCGTGTCATGAGTTGGATAGTTCCTCTCGTGCGTCTTCAATTTCATTCCTAACTTTATACCTACAATGTTACCACCTTGAGCCAACGGAGAGACCTAATGGACCTACATTTCATGAGTTCCAATGATGTGAGATTAACTGATCAAACTCTTTGATCCAGTTAATCAATATTCATTAACTACAAGTCAACACTCTCCTCGCTATAGATTATATTGCGTCCATTGATATAGTCATTACCCATGAGCCAAGCGTACACAGGTTGTTCGTAATCATGGCGGGGTCAAATTATCGTTTGACCCCTATGATTACCTCTTTGTTCCTTAAGCACCACTGATCCTCTAATAAACAACAACTCTATGGTCATACCCATAGACTCATACCCTCTTAAGTAATTTTAGAGGGCGAGGCCCTATTGTTCAAGACCTTGACCCAGTTCTTAAGGGAACAACCTATTTAATTCCTTAATGCATGAATGAGTGAATTCCATCTTGCATAGTTAAGTTCCCAGCTACCTATGAGATTCTGTCCCTGAGAATGTAGGCTTATTGAGTCGGCTACAGGCCACTCTCACCCATACTAGTCTAAGTACAAACCCCTATAAGCAGGAGTTCTTAACTTGCTCAGGATTATGGTCGAGGGACGAGAAAAGAGTTTGAGGTTTACTATGATTCCTCACATGAGGGCCTTTGTTGTGTGCTTATGCAGGATTGGAAAGTGATCGCTTATGCGTCTAGGCAGATGAAAAAGCATGAATATAACTATCCTACTCATGATTTGGAACTCACAGCAGTTGTGTTAGCTTTAATGATTTTGAGGCATTATGTGTGTCGTTAGAAGTGTTGTATTTACACATATCATAAAAGTTTAAAATATATCTTCGAACAGAAAGAGTTGAATTTAAGACAACGACGGTGGTTTGATTTAATAAAAGACTATGATTGCACAATTGAATACCACCTAGGAAAAGCTAATGTTGTAGTTGATGCACTCAGTAGGAAGTCGAAGCAACTTAGGGGTTCACTTAATGCTATTAGAGTGGCTCTATTTGAGGAACTCAAGAGTTTTAATGCAAAAGTGTCAGTTGGTGACAAAGGGAATTTATTAGCTCATTGTCAGGTAAGACCTACCTTAATTAATGATGTTATCTCAAGTCAAGTAAGAGACCTTGCCTTGAAGATATTGATAGAAGAGGTGAACTTGAAGCAAAGAGCAGATAGTTCAACCTATGTGATGCATCCAGGAGGTACAAAGATGTATCCGACACTAAAGAACCATTATTGGTGGTTAGGAATGAAACGAGAGATAGTAGAGTATGTCTCTAAATGTTTAATTTGTCAGCAAGTGAAACATGAGCCACAGAAACCAGGAGGACTTCTAAACCCACTCCAATACCTGAATGGAAGTGGGAGCATGTAACCATGGATTTCTTATGTGGATTTCCCCGAACACCGAGCAGTTATGACGGGATATGGGTGATAGTAGACTGACTGACTCAGACTTCTCAATTCTTACTCGTCAAGGTAACTTTTACTCTCGATAAACTTGCAAAATTATTGAAAGGATTGTAAGCCAATACGGAGCCCCAATATCAATTGTGTCTGATAGGGATTTGAGATTTACTTCTAAGTTCTGGTCGAGTCTTCAAGAGGCCTTAAGAACTAAGCTGGACTTTAGTACGACATTTCATCTGCATATTGATTGCCAGTCAGAAAGAACCATTCAGACCCTTGAAGACATGGTTCGAGCTTGTGTATTGCAATATAAATGAAGTTTGGACAGTCACCTATCGTTGATGGAGTTTGAATACAATAATAGTTATCATTCTACAATCGAAATGGCACCATACGAAACATTATATGGAAAAAAGTGTTGAACCCCTATTTGTTGGGGGGAGGTAGGAGAAAGAAAGATGATAGTGCCAGAGTTCGTCCAAGTTATCTCGGAGAATGTTAAGTTTATCAGGGAAAGACTGAAGACATGACAAGATAGACAAAAGAGCTACGCTGACAAACGAAGCAGGGGTTTAGAATTCGAAATCGGACAAAAAGTTTTCTTGAGACTATGCTCGTGGAAGGGTATTTACGGTTCGGAAGGAAGGGGAAACTGAGCCGAGATATATAGGGCCTTACGAGATTCTGGAGCGTGTAGGGCCATCATCTTACAAATTAGCTTTACCGATAGAATTGTCGCGAGTACAAAATATTTTCCATGTATCAATGTTGAGGAAATACATTCCTGACCCATCACATGTGCTCGGGGAAGAACAAGTACAAGTTAAGGAGAATCTATCCTATGAGGAAGAACCTCTACAAGTACTGAATCGGAAAGAACAAGTACCTATGGACAAGTCAATACAATTGGTAAAGGTATTGTGGAGAAATCACGACGTCGAGGAAGAACCATGGCAGAGCGAAGACCAAATGAAAGAAAAGTACCCACAACTTTTCTCGTGCTCAATTTCGAGGGCAAAATTCCACTTAGGGGGTAGTAAATTGTAAGACCTAAACACTATTTTTCTTTATCATTTTGCACTCATACATGATGTTTTGACATATGCAAAATGATATAGGTTGCACTAAAGGATGTCGTTATCAGATTTGGGAATCTATTGAATTAGGGTGTAAACCCGAGATCTCTCATTGAATTTTTCCTTAAAAAAAAAAACAAAAGAACAGAAGAAAATAAATGGTTTATTTGCTTTTGTTTTAGAAAGAAAAGAAAGAAAGAGATAAAGGAAGAAGATAAAAAGAAAAAGGTAAATGGACAAAACAAAAGTCCACCGCCTAACCTTTTAATCTTTTATTTTAATCCACCTTCTCTCCATTTTCCTTCTCATTTTATCAAAAGAAAATCAGAGCTTCGTGGGAGAGGTTTGAGAGAAGAAGAAGGGAGAATTTTTCTTGTTTGAGGTAAAGAAGAAAGGAGAATAGTCATTCAACTTCCATGGAAATTCTTTGATCCATTCAGACCAGTTATGATGTATAAATCATTTCGAGCTCCACAAGAAGAGGTAAGAGTTGAGGTTTGATTTTCTCTAAATTTAACTCATATTTTAACAAAATTGACGAAGGATGCCCGAGCAAATTCTGATGCAATGTTCCTGATTTGTTAAGTGGAAGGCAGAGGCAAAATTTTGCTGTGAAATCTAAAAGCAAATCTGGTTTAGGCGTGTTGATCTCAGAGAGGTTGAGTCAGAAGCTCTAATAGGTATGGTTGGAAAGATTATTGAATTTCCTATAACTTTCATGAAGAACTGATTAGTACAAACCGACTGGAAGATGTTAAAAATTTCAGGTACATTTCGGGTTGCAGCAGGGAAACAAATCATGAAATAGCAGTAGTTTATTTTTGGGGAAGAGGCTTTCGACGTATTTTTGAACAAATCCGTAAGGAATCTAAATTTAATTTCTTCTTATGATTTTTAGAGGGTTCAAACAGGAAGAGTTTGGTACAATGTACATCCTTTTTGGATAAGTATTGAAGAAGTTATGATTGTCTGAAATTAGGGAATGAAATCTGTAAAATGTTGGAAAAATGATAGATGTTTTTTTGTAATTCCAAGGTTGAAGTTCATGAGCTGGAGGTTCTAATATATGGTTTTGGTTTGTTTGACAACCCAAGAGTAAATAGGTCGAGTGTGCGGGCCAAGGTTCTAGTTCTAACACTGTGAGTGACAAAACGAACCTCAAAAACGGTTTTTATGCTTGTTTTATTTTTATGAAAATGCAAGGTTTTGCTATAACGAAATGGTTTCAATGCTGATTGTTTTCGTTGAACACATACTTATGAGCATTCATGTTTTCTTACAGCCGATTTTAAGTGCTCGTTGGGAGCCTAGATGTCCATATGAAATTATTCATGAGCATATGTATATTGTGTACCAAAATTTAGTGAAAATGTTATGATTTCAGGCAAGCATGTACTAGGTAGTATGATTTAAAGATTTCCAGTTTTATGAACAAGTTGAGTAAGCTTGAGATTTACGAAAGGAAAGATAAGCAGACAAGTTTAAGTATTTTATTGTGTTTTTATGAGTCTTGAATGAGTAAATGACTGAGACATTGAGCCCGAGGCTATATAGTACCATGTGCACACAAGTCATTTTCTGTTGTCGACGTTGAGTGTACTCCGTGACAACAATGTTGTCGTGAGTGGCACGACAAAGACGATGGGAGTGTTGGGTGGGCCCACTATATCGTAGAGTAAACGTTGGTTGTACTTGGTGTGTCCTACGAAACGTAGATTGTCATACGTTTTTAAATGGTTAGTAGTATCGATATGCCTTGCGAGATTTTAATTACGTACTTGTTGGATTTATGAAAAGCTATCGTGATTCCACGTTTACTTTTAACGCTTGTTTACAAATGCATATGCTCATAAGTCTTCAGGTGATATGTTTTACGAGTTAGAGATTTTAAACTCAGTCACTCACTGAGCTTCATAGCTCATTCGTTTAGTGTTTCCCCGTTTTTCAGGTAGAGATCGAGCTCCCAGTGCCTGATATCCTGCCATAGTCTTCTGGAAGCTCCACGAGTTTTATATTTTGTACGTGGGTGGAGTTGTATAGAAATCCTATATGTATTGTAGGAGGACTATGAAGTTACGTTTATGTGTACATTCTAGGTTGTAGCTGTGTAAACCATGGTTTGGTATGTTTTTGGTTGTGATGCTCTTACCCGTTCTAGTTTAAAAAAAGACTTAAAAAGAGTTTCTCCTTACGTATGTTTGGTAGTTGTCTAGTTTCCGTTGTCTTATGTTTAACGTGTTCCATATGCAAGCATAGTATGTTTATCACGTATAAGAGTGTCTACAAGTATTGTTAAGTGGTAAACAATGTTTGTTGGCTTCACGCCGTCTTTCGGGCTATGTTAGCAGGTAGTACGGGAGGGGGTGTGACAACATGGTATCAAAGCAGTTTGCTCCATGGGAAATGAGATAGAGCAAGTTAGCTCTATACGAAACTAAGAAGTAAATAACAAGTTATTGAGTTAATTAAATAGAACTAGCAGAGCATGGTCCAAGTAATGATAAGAGTAAGTCCAATCAGGACTACAATGTGAACACAAGTCTAGAATTGTGCATTTCAGTTAAGTATTCATTACATGTGTAGTATGTTGATATGTTATAGAAGTCATGCCACCACCTACTAACAGACGATGCAGGCAGGATCAAGACGGCACGCAGGATCCTACCCAAGCCCAATTTAAGAGGGGATCTACTGCCCCGAGAGTCTAGATAGGGGCCAGAATTAAGCAGCATGTTAATTCCTCACGGGAGGTAGGTAAGCCATAGAGAGCAAGGATAAGTGATCCAACCAAGACATATAGAATAGATCACCTAAAAGAATTAAGAGCCACAATGTTTGAGGGCTCCAAAGATCTATCTGACGCCACGGTTTGGCTGAATATGCTTGACAATTGTTTTGATGTGATGAGTTTTCTTGAAGAGCGGAAAGTCAAGTTGGCCACATTCTTGCTGCTGAAAGAGGCAGAAGGATTGATGCACGTACTTTAGGCTGGCAAACTTTCAGAAGTAGATTTGAAGATAAGTATTACCCTAGCACGTACCGCGAGGCAAAGATGGATGAATTTTTAGAAATTAGAGCAAGGGTCACTTTTAGTGGTTGAGTACGAGAGAAGCGATACGAGCTGTCGTGATAGGCTAATGTGATTCTGGCATATGAGAGTGACAAGTGTTGAACGTTTGAAATAGGATTACGTCCTAAGATACGTACCCCAGTCACAGCTATTTATAAGTGGACTGACTTTTCTCAGCTAGTAGAGACTTCCCTACGTGTTGAGTAAACTATAGTAGAGGAGAAGTTAGTAGTGAAGCCTAGTTGTGCGGCTTCGACAATAAGCAGTTTCTGAGGTCCTGAACAAGGGAGGTTCACACCTATAGTAAATGTTTCAAGTTGTCAGGACTTGAAGAATTGTCGAGGACACAGTCTTGTTGATGTGTGATACAAGTGCGGACAAGCAGGACATGTCAAGAGGGATTGTCCACAGCTGAGAGCAGCTGCACCGGGGGACAAGGGAGTTGGGTCCTAGACAGTTGAGCAGCCGAGAGTTCCAGTAGCTTCAGGAGAGGGCACCAACGGTTTTAGACTAAAGGGAGTTGTAGGGAGACCTAGGCAACAGGGAAAGGTCTACGCTATGACTCAGCAAGAAACAGTAGATGCACCAAATGTCATTACTGGTATGATTGCTACTTGTAATGTACCTGTACGTGTTTTAATAGATTCATGGGCTACACATTCCTTTATTTTTAGTATGTTCTTAATTAAGTTTAATGGGAAGCTAGAACCTTTATGTGAAAGGTTAGTTATATACAGTTGGTGATGTTCTACTAGTCGATGAAGTGTTGCGGGACTGTGAGATCTTAGTAGAAGGTCTCAATATGTTAGTGGATCTTCCTCCACTAGAGTTACAGGTGTGAGATGCACTCTTAGGGATGGATTTCTTATTTACTCATTATGCTTCCATGGATTGCCATAGAAAGGAAGTGATATTTACAAAATCTGGGTTGGTTGAAGTGATTTTCAGGGGTGAAGGGAAGAATATTCCTACGACTTTGATTTCAATATGAAAAGCTGATAAGTTGTTGAGGAAAGGATGGAGAGCGTTTCCAGCACAAGTAGTATTGGTGCAGAAGGAAAAACAACTACAACAAAAACTATATTTCTTGACACTTATAAAATGTCGAATTTTGCTTTACTTGACGTTTTTCAAACCGACCGTCAAGAGTAATATACAATACTTGACACTTATAAAGTGTCATGTATAGTCTTTTTTTACGCTTATAATGTGTCATTTTTAACATGAAACCTTGGCACTTTTTATTCGTCAAATGTACTTTTATCTTGACTTGGAAAAAGTGTCAAATTTGGGTTAATACTTGACGTTTTCTATGTGTCAAATATATTTTTATCTTGACGTTTCAAGAATGCCAAATATAAATTACTTGACGATTTTTATGCATCAAATATAATTTCATCTTGACGTTATGGAAATGCAAATTTAATTAGTTCTTGATGCATTTGGCATGTCAAGTTTGTTTTACAATTTTTTTTTTTAATTCTAATAAATGTCGTTCCCTATCATCTTGAAGCTCCTACGTTGTGTTCTACAATTTAGATATAATGAATGCTCCATAACATCATCTACCAAATAAACAATACATAGTCAAAATCCATCAATCCAATTTTGACCAATAGCTTTAAGAAAGTTCATATCTTCAAAATTACTAAACTATCAACATCATGAACAATTTCAAAATTTCAAGAATACATATGACTAAAGAAAAAAGATACAATAACTATTATCCTCATAAAATAAGTATAACATGACCAAATATAATTCAACTAACATGATGGTGTTTGTCAAGTAGAATATTGTCAAAAACCTCAAGTAACTCTTTGTAGTTTGATCGAACATGTTGCAATTTGTACTTGAAGCCATTAATGCATAGGATCATATCTGATACATATGAAAGAAATGCAAATAATGTAAGCAAAAGAATTACATCTCTTCCTCAATATTGATGGTTTGACATATGAACTTACATCTCTTCCTCTTCCCTACTCTTAAGGGAATTTTTTCTTTTGATGCACACCAAGCTCGTGCCCTTTTCTCTAAAACCCGAAGCATTCAGAAAAAACATAACATTTCAATCTACTATCCCATGAAGATAGAAAGAGAAAACGATAAAGAAGGAAGGCATATATGGGCACCTAGCATCAATAAAAACGATAATGAACTAAAAAAATCAAAACTCCATCGAAACAATTTTCGTGAATACTATGAACCAAATAAGTTTCCTAGCACCTGGATAAATGAAATCACTACATAAGTTTATATATGGGTACCTAGCCTCCTCCAAACTACAAATTCATTCAAGCTTGGCTTTAGTCCCTCAGAGTTCATAGACTGATAATCACAACTACCAACGAGAAGTTACAAACAACCTCAACCAATCCTAGATCTTATAACATGCCATGAGTCGAGAAGATAGTAAACAAAAACGGAACAAAGTTCACAATTTGAAACAAGAGTTCAACAAAAATAGAAAAACTATGAATAATAGTATTTATAAAACGACTCCCTTGCCACCATCTTCTTCCTTCCCTCTCTCATTGGCATATGATGGAATTGTATGGTAGTTTCAAATTTCGTCATTGCATTTACAACCCAATATCATTCTAAAGGAAGGTAATTGAGGGTAATGTTCATTTTTACTTGCTGATGGAAGTGCATAAAGCAAAAGGGCATCATTGTGACATGATTGTGTGAAAATCACAGTTAACCATAAAAGAAAACAAGGGGAAAAACCAGTAATTTAAGTCTTATCAATGAGGAGGAAGTTTGTTTTTCAGTTGTCAAGCACTATGACTTGCTAACAAATGGAAGAGCCTAGAAAGTATTTCATTGGATAATTAGTTATATGGAAGGTTTTTAGAAAAGAACTTGGGGAAAAGTATCCAATAGAGAGATCCTAAATGAAGAAACAAAGCCTCTTATGAAAACGAAACTGAGTAGAATAAAAAAGATTAAACCACCCGAAACTAATACTTTGAGTGGATAAACTTCAATCTACTGCAAAATGATTGTTAATAAGAACAATTAAGAAACTCAAGAAATGATTGCTAGGTGAATTTACATAAAAGAAATATGGTCTCTAACTAATTTATGTTAATTGGTGTTGTTCCTAATAACCAGACCGTAGATGATATTTAAAAAGCCATATCTAAATGTGAAAATGACGTCTATCAACTACAACCATACAAGGACTAATTATCAAACTTATGATTCTAAGAGGACAACGATGAAACCTAATATCACACAACACAATCATTCTACTCAGAATCAAGTATTGATGTAATTACCTTTGCACATGAAACTATTCAAACAGATTCGTGGGCAAAAAAGTCAGAATCTATGGAACCTACAAAGTTGAACAAAAATGAGTAAAAGGAGTTTAAGTGACATAGTGTTTTTAAAGAAACCAAGAAAGTGACTAAAGTGAAACTGTAGCACAGAACAAACCCCCAGATGCAAAGTAGTTTAAATATTAATGCTAAGAAAACGTGAAAACAAACTCTAATTATGCCATTAGCAAGGTGGCTAATACTATTCCAATGTTAAAATGAGTACTCTAGCAAGAAGCAATTTCAAAAATTTATGTTGGAAAACTAGTCACACATCTCCATGGCTTCATTGAACACTCGAACAAACCAAAAAATTTTAGTGACAACAAACTAAAACTAACTTTACTAACTCACAAAAGTTACACAAACATAAAAAGTTTACCATCAAATTACAAAACATATGAATTTTGCCTAAAACTTATCAATATACATATATACCATCAAAAGCACAACAATATACTTATCAATATATATACTTATCAAGTTTTAGCCTTATAGATCTGTAAAACATTGTTCAACAATAAATACAACATTTTATGGCTTTTTATCATAGGATTATAAATTTAAAACTAAAGACTTTTATTACAATAATGGTGGGTAGCTTAAATAATATGTTAAACTTGAAGGAAGTGCATTTTTTATTAGTATCAAAACTAACAAAGAAACCAAAGATTCCCTGAAATTCTAATCTCCTATGTGAAAAATAGCCACTGAAATGAAAAAAAAAAATAGAACAAAATAGAAAATGCTAGCAGATGCAACATACACAAAACACAGTCAGTACATTAGATATTTGATGCATGAACTAGTTTCTTTACATCATATCACTTGGTTAGTTTAATTTCGATAAGTTACTTATGAGAATTTTCTCACCATATATAAACATAGGACAAAATGAAGATACCAAAAGTTATTTTAAATTTTTACTTACTGCAAGCAGAAGAAAGAACAAAATGACAGTTAATTACTCTTATGGAAAGTGAACTTCTCATACTTCTCTTGCAGTCCAGCAGTAGCAAGGCTACTTGGCTCATGCACCAGCTTCCGTTGGCAGAGAGCATAATTTTGGCTCATGCACCAGCTTCCGTTGGCAGAGAGCATAATTTCATTTGATGAAAAAAGAATACAAAGCTTCACTTATACAACATGGAAAAGAAGCTTCAAAAAAAAAAAGAGAACAAAATAGTAAAAGAAATAGCTAATATCTTCGTAATGCAATGGATAAATTTGACCAATAAATTTCATAATGCAACATCACCTCAACACATTAGGACCTTTGCCTCATAGAGAAGCTTCATTCATACAAAGCGGAACATATGGAAATAAAAACATCAATATTTTAGAATATAAAAGGAAACAAATAAAGCGAATACCAAGAGGCCTGACGAAGCAAGGATGTTAATTTGTTTTTTGAAGCTAGAAACTCAAGTTGAACTCTCAGGAACAATAAATAATAAATGAAGCAAATTCTCTTATGGAATATTATCATTAAGGAATCACAACACTTAAGTAAAATGAAAATTAACAAGTTACCATTCGTAAAAGATATTCGTGGTGATAGATAGAAAGCAATTTGAGAAGGGAAATCACTCACATTTGGAGAGAAATATATAATTAAACAAATTATCTACATCATGATCAAAATAAATCTATGATGATGGAAGAAAAAAAATTCTACAATGATTTTTTGTAGACTATTAAAAAAAGCCCAAAAGACACTTTTTTAAGCTTTTCAAATGAGAGGTATGCAAAATTCTACTCACACTGTTGAGCCATTCAATAACCTCACACTGTTGTCTTATGCTTTGGCCAAAGCTACCCTCATTCTCTGCGTACTACCTGTTCAAGTAAAAAAAATGAAATAAAGGTTTAAATAGCTATATGTTTAGCAGAAGTGCTCTATTACAACACTAATGGTTATTATAACCTACAACTATAGACATGTTTGGAATTAGGCCAAAACACAAGAAAAGAGGAAAGAAAATTGAAAGCACAAACTAACTATTTTTTAAGTGTTGGAGATGATTCATTCTATACAAAACCCATCTCTTCTTGCCACAGTTTAATATCAACATAACTCCATTCGAGTAATAAATGTTTGATATGGTTCGAGGAAAGATGTTATTCGTGGTACCTGAAAAATCAAGAGTTAATTGGACGCTTCCAGTTCTAATTAAAACCAGAAAAAAATTAGAAAGAAGTCGAAAAAGGATTTTTCTTACACAACAACTGCAACTGGTTGTGATGAAAGTGATTGCCTAAAGCTTTTTATTGCATCCTTTTTGTAGAATAATCTCATCCTCGGTCCTAATAAAGACTCCGTAGAATTTTTAGCTTATGATGAAAGTGAATGCCTAAAGCTTTTTCTTGCATCTTTTTTGTAGAATAATCTCATCCTTAGTCCTAATAAAAATACCCTAGAATTTTCAAAGTTTGTTCGAATATCTACAGTACAATGAAAGTAACGAAACAAACCAAAAAAATAGAGAAGGTAGAAATTAGAATATAGGGCTGGGAGCGGGGTTCCAAATTCGTTCCAATGATTGTAGTACAATGAAAGTAAAGAAAAAAAACAAGAAAAATAGAGAGGTAGAAATTACTATAGGGTTGGGAGTGGGGTGACCGCTTACGCGAGCGAAACGAGAGGATGACGGATGGGGCTGCGACTTTCACTCGATGCTGTCGGCGATGATGGAACCATAAGTTTGCCCGTTCAAACTTATTGAAAAACTTCGATGTTGTGGCTGAGATGAAGCTAGGGAAGGAGAAGATGAAGCATTGAAACTACAAAGCCTCTAGTCGGTCGCTCGACGGAAAGGGGAGGAGGCGACTGGAGAAAAGAAGGTTAAGGGAGAGACAACGAAGGGAAGGGCGCGCGAGACAAAACCCTGGATCTCCTTTCCTTTTTTCATTTATTTTTTTCTTTTAAATAAAAGAAACACGTATTACGAAAGTGCTCGTAAACTTCTGCATTTTTAATCGTTCTTGACGTTTTTTCCTTTAAATGGAATTTTACTTGACATTTTTCATAAAAACGTCAAGTATTTAAAAGTTGTAACTGTTAGGAAATGTAATTTTTCTTGTAGTGAGCTAAAACTAGAAAATGTTCTTGTTGTGAACGAATTTCTTGATGTTTTTCCAACAGATCTGCCAGTGTTGCCACCTAATAGGGAAGTTGAGTTCACTATTGAATTGTTACCAGGAACAACACCTATTTTGCAAGCACCGTATAGAATGGCTCCAAGCGAGCTCAGATAGCTAAAGATGTAGTTACAATAACTAGTTGATAAGGGATACATCAGATCTAATGTATCGCCTTGGGGAGCTCCAGCGTTATTCTTAAAGAAGACAGATGGTACCCTTAGATTATGCATTGATTATAGACAGTTAAACAAGGTCACGATATGTAACAAGTATCCTTTGCCCCGTATAGATGACTTGTTTAGAGGAGCATCAGTGTTTTCTAAGATTGATTTAAGATGAGGATACCACCAGTTAAGGGTCAGGGAATCAAGTATTTGTAAGACAACATTCAGAACGAGGTTCGGGCAATATAAGTTTTTAGTAATGTTGTTCGGTTTAACAAATGCACCAACAATTTTCATGGACCTCATGAACAAGATTTTCAATTAGTATTCGGATCAGTTTGTGATAGTATTCATTAATAACATACTAGTTTATTCAGTTGACAGGAAAGCCCATGAGGAACATCTGAGGATTATTCTGCAAACACTACGTGATAAACAGTTGTACGCTTAAATCAACAAATGTGAGTTTTGGTTGAATCAGGTAGTGTTTGTGGTAAGTTGTTTCAGCAAATGAAGTTAGTGTGGATCCGGATAAAGTAAGGCGATGGTGAACTTAGAGAGACCAGCTAATGCGACAGAGGTACGTAGTTTCCTAAGGATACTACATACGATTTGTTTAGGATTTCTCATGATTAACATTACCCTTAACAATGAAGAATGTTAAGTTGGAATGGTCAGATGGGTGTGAACACAGTTTTCAAGAGCTGAAGAAGAAATTAGTGACAACACCCTACCCATGATCATGAGCTAGCAATATTTTTTTAGCATTAAAGATCTGGAGGCATTATATATTTCGTTAGAGGTGTCACATTTTTTACAGATCATCTTAAATATATCCTTGACCAGAGGGAGTTGAATATGGGACAGAGAAGATGGTTATAACTGATTAAAGATTATGATTGTACCATAGAATACCATTTAGGTAAGGCACACGTGGTAGAAGATGCATTAAGCAGGAAGTCAACACTTCCTAGGGATGCCTTGTGTAGTATTCGAGCAACCCTTTTAAGTACTCTAAGGATTCTAAGGCAGTTGTGACTGCAGAGAATTTAGGAGGTCTCTTAGCTCAATTCAAAGTAAAGTCTTCGCTCGTAGTAGAGATTGTGAGGAGACAGTCAGAGGTTAGTAACCTGCAGAAAATGTTTGGAAAGTCCAAACAGGGCCCATAAGCATAATTTAAAATGAGATCAGACGGAGCAATAGAGAGGAAGGGAAGACTATGCGTTCCAAGTTTTAGTGAGCTTAAAGATGTTATTTTAGAGGAAGCTCACAGTTCAACTTACATTATGCATCTTGGAAGCACTAAGATGTACAAAACTTTGAAGGGAACGTATTGGTAGCCCATAATGAAGCGTGAGATAACTGATTGAGTTGGTAAGATGTTTAAAATGCCAACAAGTTAAACAAATTATACTGAGGCCACGAGGACTCCTTAACCCACTACCAGTGCCGGAGTGGAAATGGGAGCATATCACTATGGATTTTCTATTTGTTAGTACAACGTACTTCAAGTGAACATGATGGTATTTGGTAATGGTGTATAGACTCACTAAAACAACGCGGATTATACCGATTAAATCGACGTCTACACTTGATCAGCTTGCTAACCTATACATCGATAGGATTGTGACTCAGTGCGAAGTGCCAGTGTCATACCTTTAGATAGGGACACGAGATTTACTTTTAAGTTTTGTCCTAGCTTACAAGAAGATATGGGGACTAAGTTTAATTTTAGTATAGCCTTCTATTCTCGGACAGATGGTCAGTGAGAGAGGACCATCAATACCTTAGAGGACATGTTAAGAGCATGTATCATTTAGTCTAAGGGAAGTTGGGATACCCACTTATCACTTATGGAGTTTGCTTATAATAAAAGCTAGCAGTCTAGTATTGGCATGACACCACTTGAGGCTCTATAGGGAAGACCGTGTTTGTAAACCCGAGATCTTTCTTTGGAACTTCCTTAATATCAAACAACAAAAGAAAGGAAGAAATGAATGTTTAAAACTTGGTTTCCCATGTTTTAAAAAGAAAAGAAATGAAGTGAAAGGCAAAAGGAAAACAAGGAAAGAAAGTTTAGACCATTTTGGTTTGTTTTGCTTTTAAAGACAAAATAAGAAAAGGAAATGAAACAAATGTTTTATATTAAGTTATTTTGGTTTTGTTAAGAAAAGAAAAGAAAAAAAAAAGAAGATAAAGGAAAGAAAAGAAAAGGAAAAAGAAATAGAAAATGAAAAAGCAAAAGTACAAAAAGACAAAGGACCTCTTCCACCGATTGACTTTTTTAAAAAGGGGTTTCTCTTCAATTTCTTCTCTTTCATCACAAACTAAGGCTGAAGCTTCGTGGTTCAAGGAGAAATGAAGAAGAAGGAGGCCATTTTTGGTGATTTTGAGAGTGGAGTTGCGTAGAAGAAAAGGGAAAACTCAAGAGGATTCTTTATTACAACAAGAAAATCAACTCAGACAAGCTCTGATTTTCTGTTCATCTCGAGCTCCACAAGAAGAGGTAAGAGTTGAGCTTTTGTTTCATGAAATTTAACTCATATTGGAACAAAATTCGTGAAGGAACCTCGAGCCAATTCTGATGTTAAGTTGCTGTTTTGTTAAGAGGAAAGCGGAAGATGAGAATTTTGCTGTCAAATCCGAGAAGTCTCGATGTTTTGGTTGTTCTGATCTGTATACTTGGAGTTAGAAGCTCTAATTGGTATGGTTCGAAAGCTTATTCAATTTCATACAAGTTTTGTGAAGGAATCGTGAGAAGAAAATGATTGGAAGATGTTGTAAATAGCAGGTCAAGTTTCGGATTGCAGCAGAAAATCGATTCTGGAATAGCAGAAGTTGGTTCCTGGGAAAGAAGACTTCGAGGTATTTCTGAACCAATCTATTGGGAATCTCATTTTCATGTCTTCATAAGAGTTTTAGAAGATTCAAAAGGAAGAGTTTGGTATAAATTTCACCCTGTTTGGCTAAGAAATGAAGAAGTTATGGCTGTCTAAAAACAGGCGTGAGAAAATCTGAAAATCTTTGGAATTTTGAAAGTGTGTTTTCTTGCAAGTTTTAAGGTAAAAATCATGAGCTCGAGGTTCTAATGATTGATTTGGCTTGTTTGACAGGCCACGAGCAAATAGGTCAAGTTTACAAGCCAAGGTTCCAATTCTAATACGGTGAGTGACTCTATCTTAGAACTATGTTTGACCTATGTTTTCTTCATGAACATAAGTGTTGATAATTACATCTTGATTGAACTAGTTGTGAATGGCTTCATAGAGTTTTCTAACATAAAGTCATGATGGAACCTAAGCATGCTTTGAATTAGTTGTAACCATAAATCCGGTATGGAAACTAAATTATGAAAGTATGCTTTCCTTTAGAGAATGTTTTGTGTAAATCCACTTGGGAACATGTATAAATGACAATGTGGAAATGTCAAGGAATTGTTGTATATGTTATAAAGACATGATTTCCATGGTACACAAATTATGCCCTTGTTTGGGATTAACCCCTAATCTTGAAGGACATCGAGAGAAGGTACTTAGGGGAATGAATCATGATATCCCGATCTTGAAGGACAATGAGAAGGTATCAGGAAGTAAATAGTTTTACCTAAATATCAAGGACAATGAGAAGGTATTCGGGTAGTAAATGTTTTTACCTTAATCTTTGAAGGACATAGAGAAGGTATTAGGGAAAACCAAGCGACTAAAGGCATTCCACGTGCACGTGAGAGAGAGAGTGGTACGAACCTTATTGGTATAAATGTAACTCTACCACCTCTATGGTTTAATGTGGTATCATGTCATGTGTTTTATTGTTATGAGTTTCTATTTTATTGATCTATCAACCCTCGATATGTTAGTACAATTCGAGTTATGTGCTATGCACAAGTGATGACTTAAACCTGTAAATTGGAAGCATGATTTGTTTATGTTTTCAAACAGATGTTAGCCTATTTTCTACTTATGATCTGTCGTTATTATGATTCACCTGTGAGCTTATAATGTTTTAAAGATAGACACTCACTGAGCTTTTTAGCTCATTCTTCCAATGTTTTCAAACCTTTTCAGGTAGAGATCGAGCTCCTTGTACCTGACATCCTGCCATAGTCTGCTGGAAGTTTCATAAGTTGTTAGTTTGTACGTGGTTGGTGTTGTATAGCAAGTCGTTATGTAGTTATAGAAGTTTTGTACATTAGTGGTTGTATAAACATTGAGTTGTCTTGTGTTGTTTTGATGCACTTGATTTTTAGTTTCCAAGAGAGACTTATGAAGGGTTTCTCCTTGTGTATGTTTAATAGTTGTCCGATTTCTCTTTGTGTTATGTTAAAATGTTCCATATGCGAACATAGTATGTGATCGGAGTACAGGTCAATGGTATTGTAAAGAGCTAAACAATGTCTGTTGGCTTCACGCCGCCTTTCGAGCCTAGTTTTCAGGTAGTTCGGAAGGGGGTGTGACAGTGTTGAACGCTTGTATGTTGGAACGAGGTAGGAGAGCGAAAGCTGATCGATCCTGAGTTGGTACAAATTACGACGAACAATATTAAGGTAATTAGAGAGAATCTGAACGTGACTCAAAATCGCCATAAGAGTTACGTGGATAAGCAACGAAAGGACTAAGAATTCCAGGTCCGAGATCAAGTTTTGTTGAAGTTATCTCCATGGAAAGGTGTCCTTCGCTTGGAAGGAAAGATAAGTTGAGTCCTAGGTATATTGGTCCTTATAAGATAGTGGAACGAGTTGGGTCAGCAGCCTGCAGACTTGAGTTGCCAGCAGAACTATCTCGAGTACATGATGTTTTTCATGTGTCTATGATGAGGAAGTTTATTCCTGATCCGACACATGTGTTGCAAGCACAACCAGTTGAGTTGAAAGTTGACATGAGTTACTTAGAGGATGCAGTTCAATCCTCAACATAAAAGAACAAGTTATGAGTTAGAAGAAGATCCCACTCGTGAGAGTTCGTTTGAAACATCACGAAGTAGAGAAGACAACCTGGGAGTTAGAGGGCCAAATGAGGAAGAAGTGTCCGACGATTTTCACTTAAAGACTACTAAATTTCGAGGACGAAATTTCTTAAGGGGTAGGTAAGTTGTAAACCTGAGATATCTCATTGAAATTTTCCTTACAAAAAAAAACGAAAGAAAGGAAGAAAGGAAATGTTTTATTTGGTTTTGTTTTAAAAAGAAAAGAAAAGAAAAGAAAAGAAAAGAAAAGAAAAGAAAAGAATGAAAGAGAAAAAGGAAAAAGAGAAAAAGAAAAAGGGAAAAGGACTAAACAAAAGTCCACAGCCTAACAGACTGGAGTGGTCGAGTAGACCTTGTTGTTCTCAGGATGGATGACTTTGATGTTGTGTTGGGAATGGAGTTCCTTCTTCAACATAAAGTCATACTTGTACCTCTGGCGAATTGTGTGGTAATCACCGAAGCACTGTTGTGGAGACGAAGTTGAAGCAGGCTAGTGGAGTGAGGGTTATATCGGCCCTACAATTGAGGGCAGGCTCAAGTGAGCGTTGTGCCGAAGTTCCACGAGTAACTGACTATCACTACGAAAGAAGTGGCACACATGGGTATACCTCCCCGAGACGAGGGAGGGAGAGAACGGTTCAGGTGCAAGAGTGCACGCAAAGAGTGTCGAGAGGCGAATTGTGTGGTAATCACCGAAGGAAACCCCGCTGTTGTGCAAACGAAATTGAAGCAGCCTAGTGGAGTGAGGGTTATATCGACCCTACAGCTAAGGGCGGGCTCAAGTGAGTGTTGTGGCGAAGTGCCACGAGTAACTGACTATCACTATGACAGAAGTGGCGGACGTGGGTATACCTCTCCGAGACAATGGAGGGAGATGACAGTTCAGGTGCAAGCGTGCACGCGAAGAGCGCCGAGAGGCGAATTGTGTGGTAATCTTGGAAGGAAACCTCGTTGTTGTGCAGACGAAGTTGAAACAACCTAGTGGAGTGAGGGTTATATCGACCTTACAGCTGAGGGTGGGCTCATGTGAGCGTTGTGGCGAAGTGCCACGAGTAACTGATTATCGGTACGAGAGAAGTGGCGGTCGTGGGTATACCTCCCCGAGACAAGTGAGGGAGATAACAGTTCAGGTGCAAGAGTGCACGCGAAGAGTGCTGAGGTGGGAGGGTGAGGGACTCGGTCAGAGACATGCCCCTCTAGAGTTGAAACCACAGTGACGAAGCCTGTAGTGTCGAGGTCGAACTACCCTGGGGCTTGGAAGACGCAAGGGCGTCATAGTGCGAAGGTGAGCGATGTGACAAGCCCGCCAATCCAATTGAAGAACTCCTTTAAAGTCCTAGCTGAAGGGACGAAGTCAGATGCTAATGCATATGAGAAGGTGCAGCAGTTCTTGCAGAAGTGGAAGGAAGTCGTAGGAACAGAAGTTCGTTAGGATCGAGTTGAAGACGCGAAGACTGCTGACCCAGGGCCATCCCATTGGAAGAGTGTTGGTTGACGAGGACGTCAACCATTTACGTGGGGGAGAATGTCACGATCATGCTTGTCCAAGGCGTGTTGCCCATGGCCACATGACCATCCCCATCCTATTTTATCATATTGTCATGTTATGTATTTCGTTTAGCGTTGTTATTTCATTTCCTTGTATTTTCATGGGCATATGACTCCTCGCCAAAATGACGTGCAAGGGTGTCATAGCCCAAATTCTAAGAATGTACTATAGGGCGATGCGAACATTCATCAATACTCCCTACCAAGAGTTATATGCTAGTTAAGCGTGGCTTTCTTATTATTGCTTGTCAGCTGTATAATTGACTTTCTAAATACTTACAAACGTTTTCCAAATGTTTTCACAAATTCTCTCTTACCCGGTTTTCGAAAACAGTTTTCCCAAGAACAGGGGTGAAGGTTGCGATATAGGCCCTGTGTGTCGCCGACGATCAAAATTTTAGCTGGTTCACTTGCTTCTGAGCAAGAGCAAGTGACGCACGCTCGTGTCGAGACCCTCTAAGAGGTGCGACCGTGGCAGTTGGTATAAGAGCCTAGTTGGCTACAGAAAGGCAGGACATAGTAACCATGCCTACGAAACAGTTGAATAAATATGATAAAGAGCGATTGACCGAGATCGAAGAGCATCTCCTCTTCTTAGAAGAAGTCCCTGACAGTATTAGGTTCTTGGAATCTCGTATGGAAGTGATTGCAACCAAGACGGACATCATAGATGCGATAGCTGGACGAATCGATTGAATGCCCATCGAAGAATTGATGGGGAGGGTTGAGATCTTCGAGGATAGAGTCAACCGATATGGAAGCTTCAAGCGTGGTGATAGCTCTTCGGGCCCTCTTGCCCAAATTGAGGAACGTGTCGACGGTCTGGACAGTTCCCAAAGAGTGTTGAGTCAGATGGTTATCGAACTTTCTGACGATGTGAGAGATCCCCTGAAGGTATGTAGGGGCGAAATGGGTGAGATGGCCGCAAAACTAAACCTCCCCATGATTGCGATTAGAAGTAAGGCCTCACCTGGGGGCACGACTAAGTCGGGGAAGAAGAAGATTCCCGAACCTAAACCCTTTTTTGGGTTCGAGATGCCATAGTGCTAGAAAACTTTATCTTTGATATGGAACAGTACTTTCGGGCGGCAGATACGGTTGCTGAAGTGGAAAGAGTCACTTTGGCAACGATGCCTCTATAAGAGGGTGCCAAGTTGTGGTGGAGGACTCGTTATATGAACATCCAAGAAGGGAGATGTACAATTGACAAATGGGAGATGCTGAAACAGGAATTCCGCTCGCAGTTCTTTCCCGAGAATGTTGAGATAATAGCAAAGCGCAAGTTTCGAGAGCTGAGACATAAAGGGACCATTCGCGAGTATGTCAAACAGTTTGCGGGGTTGATGTTGGACATCCGAGATATGAGCGAGAAGGACAAGATCTTTTTCTTTGTCGAAGGATTACAACTGTGAGCCAGGACTAAGTTTTATTCTTTTAATTTTAACCCACCTTCTCTTCATTTTCCTTTTATCAAAAGAATAGCACAACTTTGTTGGAGAGGTTTGAGAGAAGAAGAAGGGAGAAACTTTCTGCTTTGAGGTTGAAGAAGAAAGGAGAAGAGTCATTCAACTTCCATGGAAATTCTTTGATCAATTCAGATCAGTTCTGATGTATAAATCATTTCGAGCTCCACAAGAAGAGGTAAGAGTTGAGGTTTGATTTTCTTTAAATTTAACTCATATTTTAACAAAATTGATGAAGGATGCTCGAGCAAATTCTTATGCAATGTTATTGATTTGTTAAGTGGAAGGCAGAGGCAAAATTTTGCTGCAAATCTTATAACCGTCTGGTTTTTGGGTCGTGTTGATCTGTAGAGTTTGAGTCAAAAGCTCTAA
Source organism: Trichosanthes cucumerina (assembly GCA_036507285.1). Lineage (NCBI taxonomy): Eukaryota > Viridiplantae > Streptophyta > Magnoliopsida > Cucurbitales > Cucurbitaceae > Trichosanthes > Trichosanthes cucumerina. Next base: position 9,213,905 of record CM071837.1, on the reverse strand, counting down.
TAGGTATGGATGGAAATCTTATTGAATTTCCTACAACGTTCATGAAGAACTCGTGAGTACAAATCGAATGGAAGATGTTTAAAATTTCAGGTCAACTTCGGGTTGCTGCAAGGAGACGAATCTGGGAATAGCATAAGTTTGTTTTTGGGGAAGAGGATTTCAAGGTATTTTCGAACAAATCCGTAAGGAATCTCAATTTCATTTCTTCTTATGATTTTTAGAGGGTTCGGAAAGGAAGAGTTTGGTATATAGTACATCCTTTTTGGCTAAGTATTGAAGATGTCATGATTGTTTGAAATAGGGGCATGAAATCTGTTAAATGCTGGGAAAATGATAGTGTTTTTTTGTAATTCCAAGGTTGAAATTCATCAGCTCGAGGTTCTAATACATGGATTTGGTTTGTTTGACAGGCCAAGAGGAAATAGGTCGAGTGTACGTGCCAAGTTTCTAGTTCTAACACAGTGAGTGACAAAACGAATCTCGAAAACGACTTATATGCTTGTATTATATTTATGAAAATGCAAGGTTTTGCTAGAACAAAATGGTTTCGATGTTGATTGTTTTCTTTGAACACATACTTATGAGCATTCATGTTTTTCTACAAATGATTTTAAGTGCTCGTTCTGAGCCTAGATGTCCTGATGAATTTATTCGTGAGCATATGTATATTGTTTACCAAAATTTAGGGAAAAATGTTATGATTTCAAGTAAGCATGTACTAGCATATATGATTTAAAGATTTCCAGTTTTATGAACAAACTGAGTAAGCTTGAGTTGTACGAAAGGAAAGATAAGAGACATGTTTAAGTATTGTATTGTGTTATCTGAGTCTTGAATGAGTAAATGATTGAGACATTGAGTCGAAGGCTATATAGTACCCTGTGCACACAAGTCATTTTCTGTTGTCGACGTTGAGTGTACTCCGTGACAACAATGCTTTCGTGAGTGCTGAGCGGGCCCCACTACGACAAAGACGATGGGAGTGTTGGGCGGGCCCCACTACATCGTAGAGTAAATGTTGGTTGTACTGGGTGTGTCCTACACAACGTAGATTGTCATACATTCTTAAATGGTTAGTAGTATTTATATGCCTTGCGAGATTTTAATGACGTACTTGTTGGATTTCTGAAAAGCTATCATTATTCCACGTTGACTTTTAATGCTTGTTTACAGATGCATATGCTCATAAGCCTTCAAGTGATATGTTTTACGAGTTAGAGATTTTAAACTCAGTCACTCACTGAGCTTCATAGCTCATTCTTTCGGTGTTTCCCCACTTTTCAGGTAGAGATCGAGCTCTCAGTGCCTGATATCCTGTAATAGTCTACTGGAAGCTCCACGAGTTGGATATTTTGTACGTTGGTGGCGTTGTATAGAAAGTCTATATGTATTGTAGGAGGACTATGAAGTTATGTTTGTGTGTACATTATAGGTTGTAGCTTGGTAAACCATGGTTTGGTATGTTTTTGGTTGTGATGCTCTTAGTCGTTCTAGTTTCAAGATGGACTTAAGAAGAGTTTCTCCTTACGTATGTTTGGTAGTTGTCTACTTTCCGTTGTTTTATGTTTAAAGTGGTCCATATGCAAGTATAATATGTTTGTCAGGTATAACAGGGTCAACAGGTATTGTTAAGAGGTAAACAATGTCTTTTGGCTTCACGACATCTTCTGGGCTATGTTAGCTGGTAGTACGGGAGGAGTGTGACATGGGGACTATAATGTGCTTAAAGCTCCATAAAGAGATAGGTAAGCCATTGAATTAAGCATATTAAGAATTGAATTGAAGTAAGTTAAGATCATTAGCAAATTTGGTAAAGTTTAGGTGCATTATGTATTGAATGAAAAGCTCTTATTTCTCACAAACTTAGGTAAACTTGGCAAACTTCTCTAGGTTGATTTACTTACTTATTTTTGTGTTTTAAAAAGGGGATTATGATGTAAATATGAAAGTAGGAACTGGCCAAATGAGATGAAGGCTCGGAGTTAAATTTGGCTAGTAGGTGTTGTCAAATTTTTTAGAAAAACAACAAGTTGTAGGAAAATGAGTCAACTTCAAACGACCATATCTCTTATTTTACTAAACAAAATTCGATGATTTTTTAGTCAGAATCTCAGACATTGAGTGTAGAATACGAAACAGGTCGGCTTTTGCTTAAAATATGAAGAGGAATATGGTGAAAAGTGCAGAAAACTAAGAGGCATTCACAGTTCTCGGGTAGCAGAATAGTGTGAGGCGATCAGTCCCTTTTGAGCTCTTGAGGAGGAATTTGAAGCTACAATTTTGAGGTAAGTAAGATAAGATGTTGTACTTGAGGTGTAGCAAAAGAGATTGGGTGGTCGTTTTGATAAATTTTGAGGAACCCAAGCTGAAAGTTGAACCTGAAATTTTAGGTGCAGGAAAAAAATTGCTAGCAAGAGATTGAAGGATATGTGCTTCCATTTGTATATACCATGCAACCAAGTGTGTATGGTTATTATGAATTGAGTTAGAGGAGTGAATTAGATCTGTTTTTAAGTTGCACAAGGAAAGAAATTAATGTTATTAATTTCATTTTCAAGGAAAACAAAGATAGGAATTGTTGAGATTTATGCTCTAAACTTGTTTAATTTTGAAGAAATAAATAAAGAGTTATTTGTTTCGATCAAATTATATTATTGCCTTATAAATCCAATAAAATAAGCTCCAAGGTTATAATATATCTTGAACATCAGTGTACTGGACACTATTTCGATTATGTTCAAGAATATAATCTAAATGTCTATGGTATAAGAATAAGGTTGGAAACCTCATTTTGGTAACACCATGGATGCGACCAACTTTGTAATTAGTTCAAATGAGGTAATCCAACTCATTCATGTAGTTGGCATGCGAGTGGGGGCATCCTGTATGAAGAGTTCATACAAGACCGGACTGCAAATTGTTAGTCTAATCTGTGTAACACCGTTAAAAAGATAAGACTGATAATTTATAGATGGTCATTAGTGGCTCGACCTGAATCATGAGTAAGTTAAGAACTCCTACTTATAGGGGCTTGTCCTTAGAATAGTATGGGTGAGAGTTGCCTGTAGCCGACTCAATAAGCCTACCTTCTCAGGGAAAGAACCTCGTAGGTAGCTTGGAACTTAACTGTACAAGATGGAATTCACTCATTCCTACACAAAGGAATTAGATAGGTTGTTCCCTTAAGAACTGGCTCCAGGTCTTAAACAACGTAGCCGTGCCCTATATGAGGGTATGAGTCTATGGTATGACCTTAGACGTGTTTTTTCATTAGAGGATTAGTGGTGCTTAAGGAACAAAGAGGTAATCACAGGGGTAAAACGGTAATTTGACCCAGCTGCGATTACGAACAACCTGTGAAGGGTCGACTCATGGAAAATGATTATATCAGTGGACGCAATATAATCTATAGTTAGGAGAGTGCAACTACAAGTCTACACTGGAGTGACTTGTGGTTAATGAATATTGATTAACTGAATCAAAGAGTTTGGTCAGTTAATCTCATATCATTGGAGCTCATGCACTGTATGTCCATTAGGTTCCTGCGTTGGCCCAACATGGTAATATTGATGGTATAAAGTTATGAATGAAATTGAAGTGTTCAATTTCATACAAGAGGTGTTATATCAATTATATATGATATAATTGTTATAATATATGGTTTTAGTGTGAATTAGATTCACATATAAACCATATAATAGTGGGAGAATAAATGAGGGATGAGATTGTAATTTCCATCCTATTTCCCTATATATATAGTTGCATGAGATGCAACTAGGTTAAGGCAATCCAATCTCTTTGAGAAACCCTATAGAATTTCTCCCACATTGTGTTGGAAAGAGTTCCAACTACAATTTAAAAAACATCTCATCTCACCTAAAGGGAACCCACCTTTCTCCCTCACCTGGGGACCAATGGAGAAGATCCAGTGGTAGTGTCGGTGATCGTTCGGGTTCGTGTTGTTGGGTTTTGTGCCCTAAAACTCGTAGTTTGTAATTATGTTCTAATTAATGTAATAAAGTGTTATTATTTCAATAAAGAGCTATTGTTTGTTATCTATGAGTTTGTCTTTACTTAAACACTAAATCCAATAAACTAAACATTCAAGGTTGTTATATGAATCTTTAACCTAATGTAGTGTACATATAAAGGACCTCAGTTCGAGATACAACCTAAATGGTCTATAGTTATGGGATAAGGTTTGGGTACCTTATCCTTGTAAAACTATGGATGTGGCCCACTTTGTATTTGTTACAAATACTGTGATCCTAACGTGTTTGTGTAGATGACATGTGAGTGGGGATATCCTATGTAATGAGATTACATAAGACCGGACAACGAAATAGTAACCTCTAGCTATAACTCCGTTGACTAGTTAGGTTACTATTTCACTGGGATGACCTAGGCAACCTGATCTCAATCCTGAGAAGGTTACGAACTCTTGTTCGTGATGGATTGTCCTTTCACTATTATGGGTGAAAGTGGCCAGATTCGACGACTCAATATGCCTACCTTCATGGGGACAAGACCGAGTGAGTGGTTGGGAACATAACTTAGCAAGCTAGAATTCACTCCTTCCCGCCTACTAGGGCAAGTAGAGCAATGTTCCCTTAAGTGGTGTCTCCAGGACTTGAACAAAGGGCCCGACCCTCTCATTGGCCTGAGAGGGACTCTGTTTGTTGGTAGGACCACAAACAAATTGTTCATTAGAGAAACATTGATACTTAAGGCACAAGATGTAACCCAGGGGTAAAACGATAATTTTGCCCAGCTGGTGTTACGAACATTCGTGAAGGATGGACTTGTTGTTATTGGTCAATATCCGTGGACAGAGAAATGTATCTGCAGTGAGAATAGTGCGGTTGCGGGACTTTAGTGGACTGTTCCCGCAGTTAACGAATGTTGATTCGGAGGTTAATGAGATTAACCGAGCAATCTCGTATCGTTGGAGCTTCTGATCTTTAGGTCCATTAGGTCAACTTTGTAGCTCGTAAAGGGTTCCAAGATCATTAGAATTTTAAATATTCAAATTCATTAGGGAATAAACTTAATGTATATTGATACGATATAATATATAGTTTTGGAACTATATGTTAACAATTTAATGTGAATATGATTCATATTAAATTACATCAGAGAATTAAATATTTGAAAGAGTTCAAATATTAAATTCAAATGTGAGTGTGATTCATATTTGAAAATTATAGGTTAAAATCTAATGTGCATTTGATGTGCATTAAACTATAGATTAAGGGGTAAAGTGATTAAATAAGATTTAATCATTTAGTATTTAATTAAATTAGATTTAATTAAATGAATTAATTGTATTAAATGTGATTTAGTTTAATTTAATTAATTAAATAATTACTTTATTAATTAATTAGGGAACGTGTCATGATGACACGTTCCCACTATTCCCCAACTCCCCCTCGATAGGGACTGGAGAGTTACCCAGTGAAGGCCTTCACCTGGTGAGATAGGCACTGATGATCGATTAAATAAATCGATGGTTTTCACATACACAAGATTTCTTTCTCTCAAGCTCTCTTATTCCCAAAACTTCTCTCCAATTGTTGGATCCTTCCCACCTAATGAAGATCTAAGTTGAACTCAGAGACATAGGATGTTTTCCTGTTGGTGGTATCCTTTTGTAAAAGTAGAGAAACAAAGGAGTTCCTGAGTTGCTGATTTATTGGAATTTACTTGGAGCAACGAGTTGCTGCAAATCTACAAAGGTAATTCCTTTGTCCCTTTATTAGTTTAATTGTTATATTAATTTAAGCATGTTTGCATGTAAACCTCCATGTTTAATTAGATTAAAGAGCATGTTTATTGTGTATGTTTTTTGTCAATGTATTGGTTTTTGTTTCAACTAAAACAATCAAGCAAATTACGATCCCAAACACGTTTTCGATGCTCAAGGAGATTTGATCTTCATCAATAGGTATTAGAGCAATGCTTGTATTGTTTTGTTTTGAAAAAAAATTGCATTGATTTGGTGGGAAATGCATTTGGTTTGTTGTAATACTGTTTAGGAGTATTTGGCCATAGTTTACCTATTTTGATTTGATCAACTTGTATGTAATGGCCCCTGCGTTGTTGGGCAAAAAGTGCGAGTCTGTATTTGAGTTACGAGTCGTTCGAGACCTGTTTCAAGCATTTCGGTGGAGAATTGAAGGAGAAATTGCAATTGGAAGCTGCTGTGTTCGTGAATTTTGGCCATTGCCGATGCAGCAGCATTGCAACGTTATTGAAATGTGTCGCAACGCCAGCGCTCCCTATCGATGCGGGCGCTGAAGGGGTCAGCGGTGTTACAACGCTACCCCTCAGCGTTGCAACGCCACAACGATAGCAGGCGCACGCTAGGATGAAGCGGGTGTTGCAACGCTCGCATCAACGTTACAAGGTCGTGATGCCTTTCCAGCAGATGCAGGCTGGTTCAGCTGGTTCGTTGTGTTCGGTCCCATTCAAGCAGATCAAGGCCGGTTCAAGGTATTTTTGGATCGGTTTTATGTAATAAAATTAATGTAATTTTATTTTCCTGCACTGTAGGGTCAAATTATTTCAGTTTTACAGTTTTATGTGTTTATGAATGTCATTTAGATTATTCCCACCTTAGGATAAGCATCTTCATGCATTTTATTTATATAAATGTTATATGAATATGGTTGAAAATGCATGATCGATTAATGTTTAATGAGTAACTAATGATAAGTGTTATAATTAGATTATATGAATATAAATTGCACGAAGCATGAAATTACTTAGTTTAAAATAAATGTTATTGTCACACCCCCTCCCGAACTACCTGCTACTTAGCCCGAAAGGCAGCGTGAAGCCAACATACATTATTTAACTCTTATTAATACCTGTTGACCCTTTTTCACCTGATAAGCATACTATGTTCGCATATGGAACACTTTAACATAACATAGCGAAAACTGGACAACTATTAAACATATACAAGGAGAAACCCTTCATAAGTCTCTTTTAGAACTAAAGAGTCAAGTGCATCAAATCAACACAAGACAACTCATTGTTTTTACAACCACTAATGTACAAAACTTCTATAACAACATAACCCTCTCAAAATAATCTACAAAACCTAGAGACTTGCTATACAAAACCAGCCACGTACAAGGTATTAAAACTTATGGAGCTTTAGCAGACTATGGCAGTAACTCAGGTACAAGGAGCTCGATCTCTACCTGAAAAGTTTGAAAACATTGAAAGAATGAGCTATAAAGCTCAGTGAGTGACTGTGTTTAATATCTATAACTTGTAAAACATGTGACCTGCAAAATTATGAGCATATGCATTTGTGTTCAAGCATTGAAAGTAAACGTAGAATCATAATAGACTTTCAGAAAACCAACAAGTATATCATCAAAATCTCGTAAGGCATGTAAATGATATAAACTCTTTTAAAAACATGTCACAATCCACGTTGCGTAGGGCTTGTCCAGTACAACCAATGTTTACTCTACGATGTAGTGGGGCCCGCCCAGCACTCCCATCGTCTTTGTCGTAGTGGGGCCCGCCCAAAGACTCACTCACGCAATGCTGTTGTCACGAGTACACCCAACGTCGACAACGAGAATAAGACTGTGTGCACACTGCACCATAAAGCCTCGGGCTCAATATCTCAGAAAATCACATGAAAACATTTGAACATGCCTGCTTATCTTTTCTTTCATAAAACTCAAGCTTACTCAGATTGTTCATAAAACTGGAAATCTTTAAAAACATACTTGCTAGTAAATGCTTGCTTGAAATCATAACATTTCCATAAATTTTGGCAATCATTGGACATATGCTCATGTATAAATTTTATAAAGATTTTTAGGGTCACAATGAACACTTGAAGCATTTCTAGGAAAACAAGAATACTCATAGACATGTGTTAAAAAATAAAACACAAATCTTTGAAACAATTCATTCTAGCAAAACTTGCATTTCTTAAAGCATATAAGCATATTTCAAGCATTTGGTTCATTTTCGAAGTTTGTTTTGTCACTCACCGTGTTAAACTAGAACCTTGGCCCGTACACTCGACCTATCTCCTCTTGGCCTGTCAAACAAACCAAATTCATGTATTAGAACCTCGAGCTCATGGTTTTTAACCTTAAAACTACAAGAAAACACTCCAACCAATTTTCCAGCATTTTACAGATTTTCTGGCCTGTTTTCAGACAGCCATAACTTCTTCATTACTTATCCAAAAACAATGTAATTTATACCAAACTCTTCCTTTTTGAACCCTATAAAACTCTTATGAAGACATGAAAATGAGATTCCCAACAGTTTGGTTCGAATTTACCTCGAAAGCTACTTTCCTCAAAACAACTTCCTGCTGTTCCAGTTTCGTTTTTCCTGCTGCACAACAAAATTTACCTGAGATTTAAGACATCTTCTAGACATTTTCTGCTCACGATTTCTTCACGAAACTTGTAGGAAATTCAATAAGCTTTCGAACCAGAGCTATTAGAGCTTCTGATTCCTACTCTACAGATCAGTACAACGAAAACACCAGAGACTCTCGGATTTGACAGCAAATTCTGTCTTCTGTCTTCCTCTTCACAAACCAGTACTTTAAGATCCGAACTTGCTCAAGCTTCCTTCACGATTTATGTTCCAATATGAGTTAACTTTCACGAAACAAAATTTCAAATCTTACCTCTTCCTGTGGAGCTCGAGATGAAAAGAAAACCAAAATAGGATTCAATTGATTAACTTGCTGTCAAAAAGACAAACCTTTAGTTCTTCTCCTCTCTTCTGCAACTTCAGCTCCAAAGACCACCTTCTTCCTCTTCCTTTCCGCTTCTCCCACGAAAACCCTTGCTCCTCTTTGATAAATGAATAAGAAAATCGATGGAAAGATAGTCTTTAAAAAGAAAACTAAGGTGGGGGTCCCACCTCCCACTTTCCTTTTTCATCATTTTCCTTTCTTTTCTTTTCTTTCTTTTCTTTTCTTTTCTTTCCTAAACAAAACATAGTATAATAACCATTCCTTTCATTTTCTTTTCTTCATTATTCTTAAAGCGAACGAAACCAAAATGGTTTAAGTTTTTCCTTCCTTGTTTTTTCTTTATCTTTCACTTCATTTCTTTTCTTTTTAAAACGAGGAAAACCAAGTTTTAAACATTCATTTCTTCTTTCTTTTTGTTGTTTGATAATAAGGAAGTTCCAAAGAAAGATCTTGGGTTTACAGTTATTTTATTTAAGTAATTTTATTATTTAATAAGTTGATTTTTTTTTTATAATTCAAATTTGAAAAATTCATTGTTAGATTTATAATATAGTTTCTTTATCAAAGGTTAATTATTAAATTTATAAAAGTTATAAATTAAAGGGGTTTTAGAAACCATAACCTATAATAAAGTAATGCATGCAAACATAGGAACCTGGGTTAAAATTTAAATTAGTTTTAAATAGTTTAAAATTAATTCAGACCTAAGTTTTAATTTCTAATAGGATTAGAACTTAGTCTTAGATAGTATTTTAAATAGCTTAAAATATAGTAGGACTTTAGGACTTTGGTTATAAGGGAACTCTACCGGTGAAGTTTTGTCTAAGGCTGGGGGTACTTAAGCTGATGGTTAACGGAACACCTCCTACCTGGGAACTGACCCGGAGCTTGAGTTGAATTAACCTTAGTTCTATTTTATATCTCGGTAATTAAAATGTTTATTCACCTAGACATAAGATTAAAAGACCTAGTTATAATAGTTATAATAGGCATAGACTTAGATAGATTCTTTTAGCCACAATCCAACAAAGTTAAACCTATACCCTGATTTTAGGAGCTTCAGTGGGAGAAAGCGATATGTTCGCATTGAGTTTACTCTCACGTCCTCAAGAGTTCACACCGTGAGTTCCATGCTCGACTACGTAGTGTTAATAGGGTGTCCCCCTACGGTATGTGTTTGCATTGTTCAATACCAAGGTGAGTGAGGTAAGTATCCATAGAAAATGGGAGCAGGACACATGTCAACGTATCCTACAATTTCCTCCTTTAGGTCGCACAATGAGATTTCTATAGTCCACCTGCTAGGTTGTCCTAGAACAGCCAAACTCTACGGAGGGCCTGACTATAGGGATCGGAACACTGTGAACTCCATAAATTGATAGGGTCTCTTTGGTAATTTGCCAACAGTTGTCTTTCTTAATACTAGCCTGTTGGCTCAGACCTATTGGATCTGAAAATGGTAGGGTCACATTTACGGGATGAGTTAAGCTACTTAACAAGTCCTTGACCAAACAAACGGTAGCTAAGAACAATTGGGACATGAAATGTTATGGTAGTGAGAATTAGCTGAGAAAGTCTCAATTCAAGGGAGGAATGACTGACTACAGGACGGAGGCTTTTGTTCTAAACCCTTGAAGTATCGTTGCAAAATTAAAGGTTTAATTTAAACATTGCTTTTAGTTTGAACACTAGGGTTCTTTAATAATTTTGCTACCTATGATTGGTTTTATGATGGGTTAAAAGGCATAACTAATTAGAACTATTTTAGTTTTTCAGCATGTCGTCCTCAATAATAGCCTTATTTAAAAGCAATCGTTTAACTGGTGAGAATTTTACTACGTGGAAGTCCAACTTGAATACGATTCTCGTTTTTGACGACCTACGGTTAGAAGATGATTCTTTACCACCTTGCGAGTCTTGCTTGGAAGGTAAAATGACGAAGCAACCTTTTTCTGCAAAAGGTTACAGAGCCATAGAGCCATTAGAACTTGTACATTCGAATCTTTGTGGTCCGGTGAATGTTAAAGCTCGAGGAGGGTACGAATATTTCATCTCTTTCATAGATGATTATTCGAGGTATGGTTATCTATATCTAATGCATCAGAAGTCTGAGGCTCTTGAAAAGTTCAAAGAGTATAAGGTTGAAGTAGAGAATGCATTAGGGAAAACCATTAAAACGCTTCGATCTGATCGAGATGGAGAGTATAAGGATTTGAGATTCCAAGAGTATTTGATAGAACATGGAATTAAATCTCAACTCTCAGCACCTAATACACCACAACAAAATGGTGCGTCGGAAACGAGAGATAGAACCTCGTTGGACACGGTTCGTTCTATGGTGAGCTATGCTCAATTGCCTGCCTTGTTTTGGGTTGTGGAAGGGGCGTAAACCTAGTTTACAACACTTCAGGATTTGGGGTTGTCCGACACACGTGTTCGTGCAAACCCAAAGAAACTGGAACCTCGTTAAGATTGTGCCAATTTGTTGGCTATCCCAAAGAAATGAGAGGTGGTATTTTCTACGACCCCTAAGAAAACAAGGTGATTGTATCGACAAACGCTACGTTCTTAGAGGAAGATCACATGAGGAACCACAAATCGCATAGTAAATTAGTACTAGATAAAGCTACACATGAACCAACAAGAGTTGTTGATCACGCTGGACTTCATCAGTAGTTGATGGAAAAGCCAGCACTGCAAGTCAGTCTCGTCCTTCTCAATCGTTGGGAATGCCTCGACGCAGTTGGAGGGTTGTTTCCCAACCTGACCGCTAATTTGGTTTAGCCGAAACTGAAGTTGTCATACCTGATGACGGCTAGAAGATTCGTTGTCTTATAAATAGGCGATGAATGACGTAGACAAGGACCAATGGATCAAAGCCAGGAAACTTGAAATTGAGTCAATGAACTTCAATTCAGTATGGGAACTTGTAGACTAACCTGAAGGGGTTAAACCCATAGGGTGTAAATGGATCTATAAGAGAAAAAAAGATGCAGACGGAAAGGTACAGACCTTTGAGGCTAGACTGGTAGCAAACAGATGAAGAAACTTTTTCCCCTGCTGCTATGCTGAAGTCTATTAGGATACTCTTGTCCATAGCCGAGTTTTATGATTATTAAATTTAGCAAATGGACGTTAATACTGCCTTTTTGAATGGTAATCTTGACGAGAGCATCTATATATCTCAGCCCGAAGGGTTCATCGCCCAAGGTCAGAAGAAAAAAGTTTGCAAGCTCAATTAATCCATTTATGGGTTGAAACAGGCGTCCAGATCTTGGAATATAAGATTTGATACAGCAATCAAGTCTTATGGCTTTGACCAAAACGTTGATGAGCCTTGTGTTTACAAGAGGATCACCAACGAAAAAGTAGATTTACAAGTACTTTATGTGGGTGATATCCAACTCATTGGGAATGATGTAGGATATGTTACTGACATAAAGAATTGGCTGGCAAGCCAATTCCAAATGAAAGATTTGGGAGAGACGCAATATGTTATTGGGATTCAGATCTTCAGGAATCGCAAGAACAGAACGCTAGTACTGTCTCAAGTAGCTTATATCGACAAAATGTTGTCTCGATATTCGATGCAAAATTCCAAGAGGGGTTTATTACCCTTCAGGCATGGAGTTCATCTGTCTAAGGAACAGTGTTCTAAGACACCTCAGGAAGTTGAGCATATGAGACATATTCCCTATGCCTCTGCAGTACGTAGCTTAATGTATGTTATGCTGTGCACGAGGCCAGATATTTGTTATGCAGTGGGAATAGTGAGTAGGTACTAGTCCAATCCACGGTTAGACCACTGGACAACAGTTAAAAATGTCCTCAAGTATCTTAGAATAACGAGGAACTATATGCTAGTGTATGGGTCTAAGGATTTGATCCTTACTCGATACAATGATAATGAATTTCAGACCGATAAGGATTCTTGGAAATCCAAATTGGGATCCGTTTTCAACCTTAACGGGGAAGCTATAATATGGCGAAGCATCAAGCAAGGATGTATCGCGGACTCCACGATGGAGGCTGAGTATGTCGCTGCTTGTGAAACAGCAAATGAGGTTGTTTGGTAAGAAAATTCCTTACTGATTTGGAAGTTGTTACAAATATGGAATTTCCCATCACCTTATACTGTGACAACAGTGGTGCGGTAGCCAATTCGAAGGAACCTCGCAACCATAAGCGAGGTAAGCACGTCGAGAGAAAATATCACCAGATACGAGAAATAGTGCGACGAGGAGATGTGACAGTCACGAAGATCGCTTCAGAGAACAATATTGTTGATTCGTTTACAAAGACTCTCACGAGGGTCATCTGGAAAGTCTTGGTCTACGAGATATGTACATAGGCTAATCTAGGACAAGTGGGAGATATGTAATGGGGTATATGGATGTCCTAGTTTATTTTATTTCTATTTCAGATTATGATGTACCCCACTAGAGTTTTAGTTCAAGTGGGAGTTTGTTGGGTTTTGTGCCCTAAAACTCGTAGTTTGTAATTATTTTCTAATTAATGTAATAAAGTGTTATTATTTCAATAAAGAGTTATTGTTCATTATATACGAGTTTTCCTTTATTTAAACCCTAAATCCAATAAAGTAAACATCCAAGGTTGTTATATGAATCTTTAACTGAATGTAGTGTACATATAAAGGATCTCAGTTCGAGATACAACTTAAAGGGTATATAGTTAGGGGATATGGTTTGGGTACCTTACCCTGGTAAAACTATGGATATGGCCCACTTTGTATTTGATACAAACACTGTGATCCTAACGTGTTTGGGTAGATGACATGTGAGTGGGGATATCCTATGTAATGAGATTACATAAGACCGGACCACAAAATAGTAATCTCTAGCTGTAACTCCGTTTACTAGTTAGGTTTCTATTTCACTAGGACGTCCTAGGCAACTTGATCTCAATCATGAGCATATTACGAACTCCTGTTAGCGAGAGATTGTTCTTTTACTAGTATCGGTGTGAGTGACCAGATTCGACGACTCAATATGCCTACCTTCATGGGGACAAGACCGAGTGAGTGGTTGGGAACATAACTTAGCAAGATAGAATTCACTCCTTCCCGCCTACTAGGGCAAGTAGAGGAATGTTCCCTTAAGTGGTGTCTCTGAGGCTTGAACAAAGGGCCCGACCCTCTCATTGGCCCGAGAGGGACTCTGTTTATTTGTAGGACCACAAACAAATTGTTCATTAGAGAAGCACTGGTACTTAAGGCACAAGATGTAACCCAGGGGTAAAACTTTAATTTGACCTAGCTGCTGTTACGAACATACGTGAAAGATTGACTTGCTGTTATTGGTCAATATTCGTGAACACATAAATATATCTTCAGTGAGAAGAGTGCAACTGCGGGACTTTAATGGAGTGTTCCCGCAGTTCCCGCAGATTAATCGAGCAATCTCGTATCGTCGGAGCTTCTGATCGTAGGTCCATTAGGTCCACCTTCTAGTTATTGTCCTGAGAGGAACTCGGTTTGTTGGTAGAACCACAAACTTAATGTGTATTGATACAATATAATATATAGTTTTTTAACTATATGTTATAGATTTAATGTGAATATGATTCATATTAAATTACATGCCGGAATTAAATATTTGAAAGAGTTCAAATATTTAATTCCAATGTGAATGTGATTCATATTTGAAAACTATAGATTAAAATCTAATGTGCATTTGATGTGCATTAAACTATAGAATTAAGGGGTAAAATGATTAAATAAGATTTAATCATTTAGTATTTAATTAAATTAGATTTAATTAATTGAATTAAATGTGATTTAATTTAATTAATTAATTACTTTATTAATTAATTAGGGAACGTGTCATGATGACAAGTTCCCACCACTCATCAACTCCCCTTCGATAGGGAGTTGGGAGTTACCCAGTGACGACGTTCTCCTGGTGAGATAGGCAGTGATGATCGATTGAATGAATCGATGGTTTTCACATACACAATTTTTCTCTCTCTCAAGCTCTCTTATTCCCAAAACTTTTGTCCAATTGTTGGACCCTTCCCACCTAAGGAAGATCTAAGTTGAACTCAGAGACATAGGAGGTTTTCCTGTTGTTGGTGTCTTGTTGTAAAAGCAGAGAAGCAAATGAGTTCCTGGGTTGCTGATTTACTGGAATTTAGTTGGAGCGACGAATTGCTGCAAATCTACAAAGGTAATCCCTTTATCCCTTTATTAGTTTAATTGTTTATTAGTTTAATTGTTAAATTAATTTAAGCATGCTTGCATGTGAATCTCCGTGTTTAATTATAATAAAGAGCATGTTTATTCTGTATGTTTTTTTGTCAATGTATTGGTTTTTGTTTCAACTAAAACAATCAAGCAAATTACGATCCCAAACACGTTTCCGCTGTTGAAGGAGATCATATCTCTATAACGTGGTGCTGAGATCGTGAACGTGGGAAAAGAGCACCTGAAGAAAGAGTTCTTCAAAGGTAATATCTTGTTGTCCATTTTGTAGAAATGCATGCTTAATCTAGTTAAATTAGATCTTGATTGTAATCCATGTAACAAAATTAAGAACACAAGATGTATAATCGCTTCCGCTGCGGGATTCGATCCCTTCAATTGGTATCAGAGCCCAATTGTGTTTTTAGCTTTCGTTCTCGATTTATCAAGAACAAGGTTGGATTTACTGTTTTTCATGTGATGAATGAACGATTTGCGAATTAGACGTTTCAGTTTTGGAACTTAGATTTATAATTTTTTAATTGAATCGTTCAATAGAAGGGCACAGTGTTTTGGGCAATTTTAATTGTAAATCGAGTATGTAAGCCCGTGTTGATCGAGGCAAGGTGGTTGCTTAGAAGATCGGAGCGAAAACGAGCAAGAAAATGAGCTCTTTCTTTGCTATCCGTGTGTTGCGTTGCAATGTTGTTCATTGGTGTTGCAACGCTGCGCTTGCGGAAGGAGGCACGCAGAAGACGACAACGTTGCAATGTTGTTATCAGCGTTGCAATGTTGCTGGTTAGGTGCGCTTCAACGGGCAGAAGAGGACAAACCGAAACGTTGCAATGCGACAGTCATTTCACGCGAATGAGGAACGAGCAGAATTCGGATTTGTTATATATAATAAATATAAAAATGTTTTAAATTTATTTGTATTTAATTTATTTAATTCTAATTAATTTAATTAGATTATATTAATTAAAATTATTTTTAGTGTGCCAAAATTGGTCTAATTTTGCTATCAACTATGCAAATGTTGTGTAATTATTGCCATGCATAATATATGCTTTTAAATTAGAAATCCCACCTTAGGTTAAGCATTTTCATGCATCATTTATAATATAAAAAGTTATATTATATAGTTTGCATGATTAATTAATATAAAGTGTTATATTATTTTATGGACAACATTGACATGCATTATATATCATGAGATTATTATTCTATGTATGTCTTATTTTCACGAGATGAATGATGAAACATTATTACATAGTATGCATTTCATCTAAGGTTAATTATTAGTTTTAAAATATTTAGAACTTGGAAATAATAGACCTTAGGTTATGTAGTTCTGATTAGATTATAATTTGTAACCAAGTAATTTATAAACAATGATTAAAAGAGGAACTCTGTCTAAGGAAAGTTCATTCTATGCTTGGGTATTTAAGCTGACGGAAATGGAACACACCTCCCTGGGAACTTACTTGGGAGTGCAATTTAATCAGAGAGTTTATAAACTACAGTAGCGTTAACGGGTTTATTAAAGGGTTAATAAACTAGAAATCTTAGGATTAATATAAGGAGTTATATTAGCAAACTTAGGATAAAATCAATATAAGAGTCATGTTGTTTATCAATATAAGAGTTATATTCATAAGTTTAGGTAAAACCATTAGCCGGGTTTTAGCCTAAGTAAGATTCCGATAGATTTAAAGTATCCAGTGGGAGGAAAAGTGTATATGATACATTTTTTTCCACCTAAAGAACCCTAATGACAAGCTTAACCTCGAGAAACACCAAATAAGATAGGACACTCTTGCCTCAAACACAAACAACAACCCTTATTTTGATTAACACTAAGATTTGACCTTATCTTTGTATTTTCAATCAGATGAGTAACAAGTTTCTACAAAAGACATCACACTTTTTAGCATAAAAACACATATATAAACTTAATTTTTAAACAAGGGACAACAACCATTTTTTCTATTTTTACTTGCTTAAACACAATGAATCAACTACCTACATCATGCATATCAAAAACCATGAAAACCAACAACTAAACATGGAGCTTGGTAGTCAAAATAGATAATTTTGAAGTCCTAAGCAAGTAAATAACTTCATAAACACAGAGGCATGCAACACCCTATATACTCTAGCAGCACACAGTCTCATCAACAGAAAAATTTTCAATTAAGCCCAAAATCAGATTCAGAACAACACATCTCCCTCTCATTGTTAAAGCACACATTGCTTTTAATGTATAATCTACTCACTTAAGCATGCTTAAGGACAACTAAAAAAAAAAAAAAAAAATTGGAAGGGAGAACAATACTACCCTGAATTGAGGAGACCTCCATTGCAACGCATATCAATCAACAAACCCTAGGGGGGTTGCAAAATAAGGAAGGGTTACTTATTAAACTAAAAAATAAAAAAATCAAAAACAACTAAAAAAAATGAAACAAAAGAAATAATCATTGGGTTGCCGCCCAAGAAGCGCTTGTTTAAACGTCATTAGCTTGACGGAGTACACTTGGGCTTGTCAAGTTACATAAAAATTCTCCCATTTCTTTGGGCCTCTCTTCCTCGAATCTACAAAATAAATCAATGCTAGCAAGAATACTAGCTTCTTGTGAGAGCGCAAGTCAGATATATTTTTTAATTTTTTATATAATAAAGGAAATGAAGGAAAAACAATAAAGTAAACATCTTTTGGTTTTTTATTTCATAAAAGAAAAGAATGAAAAACAGAGAAATAAACAGACTCAGACACTGACTCGGGAAAATAGAAAGAAAAACACTCACAAATAAGAGAAAAAACAGAAGATAAAACAATCATAGACTCAAAAGCCTCAAACTCTACCTCCTGGCCTAACTTAACAGCATCGACTTCTTCCACATTCTCACTAACTCTATCCTGGTGTGTGCTAAAAGGTTCTAGTTCTTTTACATCTAAAGCAAAATCCTCTAAATGCCCTTACTCTTAAAAATGTGAAGGACTAGCATCCTGAAGGTGTATGAGCGGGTCAGTGACCAAGTGACTCACCAAACTATCTAGGGGTGTGGGTCCTCCTTCACTATCTTCCCTAGGGTGTTCAACCTCATATGAGTCTAAATACATTTGTTCTCTATTAGAGACAAGTGTATCCGTTAGGCGTTGAATTGACTCTCCTATTTGCGTATTCCTCTCATATGTTCAAATAACAACGTTTTAAGGGAAGATTCGTCTTCTACTCGAGGTTGTTGAATATAGGAAGGATATGACTGAAACCCCCTAGGATATGGTTCATAGGCCCAATTGCTCTGATTATTATCATACATGTGGTTCCCATGAGTCATAGGTTCAGTATGATAGTAATTAGGCATTTGGTAGCCATAAGCTCCATTATTCTCACTAAAAGACTCTAAGATGGCAAGGGGATGATCATAAGAAGAACAACTATATTGTGTTTGTTCATTGGGCACAGAAGACCACCCAAAGTTTTCATAAGCCAGAATAAAGTAATGAATCAATTATAACAGGTTCACCAAACACAATTTGCACCAACACAACCAGAAACAATAACCAAGACTCAACAAAGATAACAAGACACGCCGAACAAGAAAAACATGGATAAAATGCTAAAATCAACTCAAACAAAATAAGAATCAAAATTAGTCCTCGACAACGGCGGCAAAAACTTTATGTGAAAATATCAGATGCCCTAAACTAATGTAAATTAGAATAAGATTCTGACACTTATACGACGTGCAAGTATACACGGTCGAGAGTAGCAAGTGATAAGTTCAAGTATTGATCCCACGAGGACTAGCTATACCTAAATGAATGGGCGTCCTAGCAAATTTATCTTATTTCAGTGCAATGCATGAGTGTGCAATTTACTGTTGAAAATAAATAAACCGATGTTATAAGTGAAGACAAGATAAGACACAAGAAAATTAATTGAATTTAAATGCGGGGAGAGGATAATGCAAACAAGAGAGGAAATGCAAGATATGAGATTTTTAATGAAAAATATAGACTCGGGTTAGGTTAGAGTTCAAATGATCAATTGGAATAAATTTTGGGTGATGCCTTGAATTTACCTACACATGCATTCAGATGATTCTTTCCAAAATCACTATGTTTTAAAACCTACATTTTCCCAATTGTGATCTAAATTATGCTCATGATTTTAGGTTCTAGGTGGGTTAATTATCCCTAATCAACTCAATAATCCTAGAATGAAATTTTAGTTTTCTAAGTCATTAGTTTTCCCAAGTGTTTGAATTATAGAGAAGTTAAAAAGGCAAATTTTAATTCTCATGCAACGTTAAATTCAATAAAATTTCATAAATTCAATCAATGGTATCAACCATAAATTTAATCCAAAATTACATTAAAACAACCTAACCCTGGCCTAAGACAAATTAGTTCATGATAGGAATCAAATCACATTTCTTTAATTTAAAGAAGCTTTCACTAATCAAGAAGTTCATATATAAAAACAACTCAAAACAGCCACACAAACTGCTTAGAACAGTGAGCACCTCTAATTAGTGTATAAACAAGCCAACAAAAGCAGTGATAATTAACAAAAATAATAGGCAAAAGCACTAAAAGAAAGGGAACAATTTACACAGCAAGTGGCCTTGTTTTGCTATTGCAATTGTCTAGCAGCAGCCTTCTGTCGATATGGTGTGCAACAGGGCACTTTGCTTCAGCAAAACCCTTTGGTTGGCCTCAGAACAAATCAGCCAATTGCTTCAGCAAAAGCCTTCTCGGGTTACTACTTCACAAAAACCAGGCGATTGCTTCAGCAAACATCGATAACTCCCAACGCCAGCAACCTCACGCAATTGCTTCAGCAAACATCGACAGCTCCCAACCCCAGCAACCTCACGTGATTGCTTCATCAATCATTGACAACTCCCAACGCCAACAACCTCACGCGATTGCTTCCGCAAACCTCTCGGCAAATCCTTTACTCTTCCCCTGCTGATTGCTTCAGCAAAATGAAGGATGGTCCTCTCGGTTTTCCTCCTTTTGCTGTAGCAAATTTTAATGCTCACCACCACTCTTCAATGCTACAACAAAGGGCCCTCTCGATTTGTTCTCTCTCATCTGATTGCTATAGGAACAACACGTAGGAACACCAACAATGCCCTTCTTCTTTTCTCGCTCGTTGCTTCAGCAATCAGATGGACCTCATGATTGCTACATCATGATTTGTCTCTTTGGTCTTTCCAATGCACACTTTGTTGCAGCAATCGTTTGGTTCTCATTCTCTCTTTGGTCTCTCCTCTTGTCGCAACTTCTCACCTCCGCCTTCACACTTGTAAACCCTAGCCTCCTTATACAAGATGATGTTGCCCTAACTCCACAAATTACAAAAATACCCTTAAGGATAAAAAGACCATATTACCTTTGGGTAAAATGTCTAAAATGCCCTTGGGGACTCTTGAAATTTTTAAACATCTCCTGCACACAGAAAAATACCAAATAAATTTATGGAGGCAATTATAAATCAAATTAAATACACAAGGATTTTTGGAGTTAAGAAAAATCTCAAATTTCAGTCCTAAATTTCTTAAATTAAAGCAAAAAACATCAAAATTAATTATTTTTGCACCTAATGCTTAAATTCAAGATTTTAAAGCTAACACGAATAATTTAGGGATAAAATAACCTGAGGATCACTAAATTAAATGCAATTCAAGTGGATTAAACACTAAAATTCTAGTAAAATAAGTCCCTTGTGGTGAGTTATCAAGTACATGGATTTAAAATTCAAGAACAATATGATAGAATATGGAGTTACATCCCAACTCTCATCCCTCGGTACACCACAAGAAAATGGTGTATTAAAATGGAGAAATCAAACCTTGTTGGACATGGTTCGATCAATGATGAGTTCTGCTCATCTCCATAGTCCCTTTTGGGGTTACGCAGTAGAGACTTCGGTATACATTTTGAACAACGTGCCATCAAAAAGTGTTTCTGACACACCTTTTGAACTCTAGAAAGAACGTAAAGGTAGTTTATGTCATTTGAGAATATGGGCTTGTCCAACACATGTTCTTGTGACAAATCCAAAGAAGTTGGATTCACGTTCAAAGTTGTGCCTACTCGTAGGCTACAAAAAAAAATAAACAAGAGGTGGTTTATTCTATGATCCTAAGGAAGATAAGGTTTTTGTGTCGACAAATGCCGTTTCTTAAAGGAGGACCACATAAGGGACCACAAACCAAAAAGCAAAATGTGTTAAGTGAGTTAGACGGAACAATAGCAAAGGTTGCTAGTAAAACCAGTACGTCAACAAGAGTTGTTGATACTAGCTTGCCTTGTCAAGAGAGTCCATCTCAAGAGTTGAGTATACCTCGGCGTAGTGGGATGGTTATAACACAGCCTGACGGTTACATGAGTTTATCAAAAACCCAAGTTGTTATACCAGATGACGACTGCGAGGATCCATGGACTTATAGTCAAGCGATGGTTGACAAAGACAAAGACAAGTGGGTCGTAGCCATGGACCAGGAAATGGAGTCTATGCACTTCAATTCTCTTTGTGATCTTATAGATAAACCTGTTGGGGTAAAACCTATAGGTTGTAAGTGGATCTACAAGAGAAAACGTGGTGTAGATGGAAATGTGAAAACCTTTAAAGCTAGACTAGTTGCAAAGGGTTATACTCATGTTGAAAGGGTTGATTATGAGGAAACCTTTTGACCTGTTGCTATGGTAAAGTCTATCTGTATCCTACTTGCCATTGAAGCATATTATGACTATGAGGTATGGAAAATGGATGTCAAGAAAGCCTTTTTGAATGACAATCTTGAGGAAAACATCTACATGGACCAACCCAAAGTGGAGCAAAAGGTTTGCAGACTTAAAAGGTAAATTTATGGACTAAAACATGCATCTAGGTCCTAGAACATGAGATTTGATGAGGCAATCAAATCTTTTGGTTTTGACCAAAATGATAATGAACCTTGTGTCTATATGAAAATCATCAATAGTTTTGTCGCATTCCTAGTTCTATATGTGAATGATATCCCACTCGTTGGGAATGAGGTAGGGTATCTTGCTGACATTAAGAATCTGCTAGCTACGCAGTTCTAAATGAAAGATTTGGGTGAAACACAGTTTGTTCGTGGGCTCTAGATTGTCCGAAACCAGAAGAATAAAACACTAGCCCTGTCATAGACATCTTACATCGACAAAGTGTTGTTGAAGTTTAAGATGAAAGACTCCAAAAAGAGTGTATTGCCTTTTAGACATGGAGTTCATTTGTCTAAGGAACAGTGTCCTAAGACACCTGAGGATATGAGACGGATTCCTTACGCATCAGCTGTTGGGAGCCTGATGTACGCCATGTTGTGTACTAGGTCGGATATCTGTTTTGCAGTTTGAATTGTCAGTAGGTATCAATTCAATCAAGGACTTGAAAACTGGACAGCGGTTAAAACAATCCTTAAATATCTACGGACAACAAGGAAGTACATGCTTGTGTATGGGGCTAAGGATATGATCCTTACAGGATACACGGATTCTGACATTCAGACTCATAAAGATTCTCGGAAATCAACATCAGGGCCAGTATTCACTCTTAACGGATGAGTTGTAGTATGGCGAAGCGTCAAGAAGGGATACATCGCTGATTCCACCATGGAGGTCGAATATGTAGCAACTTGTGAAGTAGCTAAAGAGGTCGTATGGTTAACGATATTCATGATAAATTTGGATGTTGTTCCAAATATGAGTATTCCCATCACGCTGTATTGTGATAACAGTGGTGTCGTGGCAAATTCAAGGGAATCCCGAAGTCACAAGAGGGGAAAGCATATTGAGCGGAAATATCATCTGATTTGGGAGATCGTGCATCGAGGAGACGTGATCATCACGAAGATAGCCTCGGAGCACAATGTTGTTGATCCTTTTACAAAGGCTCTCACGACTAAAGTGTTTGAGAGTCACCTACAAGGTCTAGGTTTCCAAGTTTCCCCAACTACGACAAATGGGAGTATTTTGTACAAAGGGTTTAAATGCCCTAGTTTATTGTATTTATATTACTGTAATGTTTTAGTACTCCACAAGCTTTAGGTCAAGTGAGAGATTGTTGGGATTTATGCCCTAAACTTGTGTAATTATGACAAATAAATAAAGAGTTATTTGTTTTGATAAAATTATATTCTTGCTTTATAAATCCAATAAACTAAACTCCAAGGTTATACTATATTTTGAACATCAGTGTAGTGGACACTATTTGGATTATGTTAAAGAATATAACCTAAATGATCTATGGTATGAGAATATCATTGGAAACCTCATTATGGTAACACCATAGATGCGACCCACTTTGTAGTTAGTACAAACGAGGTAATCCAACTTATTCATGTAGTTGACAAGCGAGTGGGGGCATCATGTATGAAAAGTTCATAGAAGACCGGACTGCAAATTATTAGTCTAACAAGTGTAACACCGTTAACAGGATAAGACTTATAATTTATAGTGGTCATTAGTGACTCGACCTAAATACTGAGTAAGTTAAGAACTCCTGCTTATAGGGGTTTGTTCTTAGGCTAGTATGGGTGAGAGTGGTCTGTAGCCGACTCAATAAACCTACCTTCTCGGGGACAGAACCTCGTAGGTATCTAGGGATTTAACTGTACAAGGTGGAATTCACTCATTCCTCGACTAAGGACTTCGAAAGGTTTTTCCCTTACGAACAGACTCTAGGTCTTGCACAACGAGGCCCCACCCTCTACGAGGATATGAGTCTATGGTAGGACCTTAGACTTGTTGTTCAGTAGAGGATGAATGGTGCTTAAGGAACAAAGAGGTAATCACAAGGGTAAACCGGTAATATGACCTAGCTGTGATTACAAACAACCTGTGAAGGGTCGACTCATGTGAAATGATTATATCATTAGACACAATATAATCTACAGTGAGGAGAGTGCAACAAGTCTATAGTGGAGTGACTTGTGGTTAATGAATATTGATTAACTTAATCAATGAGTTTGGCCAGTTAATCCCATATCATTGGAGCTCATGAACTGTAGGTCCATTAGGTCCCTTCGTTGGCTCAACGTGGTAATATTGAGGTATAGAGTTATGAATGAAATTGAAGTGTTCAATTTCATACATGAGGCGTTATATGAATTATATATGATATAATTGATATAATATATGGTTTTAATGTGAATTAGATTCACATATAGACCATATAATAGTGGGTGAATAAAAGAGGGATGGGATGGTAATTTCCATCCTATTTCCCTATATATATAGTTGCATGAGATGCAACTTGGTTAAGGCAATCCAATCTCTTTAGAAACCCTAGAGAATTTCTCCCACATTGTGTTGGAAAGAGTTCCAACTACAATTTCACAAACATCTCATCTCACCTAAAGGGAACCCACCTTCCTCCCTCACCTAGAAAACAACGGAGAAGATCCGGTGGTAGTGTCGGTGATCGTTCGGGTTCGTGTTGTTGAGATCGTGAACGTGGGAGAAGGAGCACCTGAAGAAGGAGTTCTTCAAAGGTAATATCTTTTCGTCCATCTAGTAGAAATGCATGCTTAATCTAGTTAAATTAGTTTTTCGTTGTTATCCATGTAACAAAATTAAGAACACGCGATGTACAATCATTTCCACTGCGGGATTCGATCCCTTCAGGAATAGCGTATAATCGTTGGAACCCTTTTTGTGATTGTGAGTGACTCTATTTTAGAACTATACTTGACCTTTGTTTTTCTTCAAAAGCATAAATTTTGATCATTGAATCATGCTTGAATTAATTTTGTATAGTTTCATGGAGTTTTTGACATAATGTTCTATAGGAAACTTAAGCATGTTTTGAATTAATTGGTAACAATATGTTAAAGTATGGAAATGATAACACACAAAATGTGCTATCCTTATGCTTAATTATTGCTAGTTTTGTAATGATTTCATAGCTTTTACGCGTTTAAATCACTCAATTTAAGGTTAAGAGCTTAAACAGAGCTATTGGAGATAATTTGGATCACTCGGGATCAAAACGAGGCTATTTGGAGCCAAATAGAACATCAAATGGAAGTGAAAGGATCAAACCAGGCTTTAAGACTCGAGGTGATGGCGTTGCAACGCTGTCCATAGCGTTACTGTATTGAGCGTCTTTGTGAAGTCGTATTGAAGACTCTGAGCGATAAGCGTTGCAACGCTGCCGTAGGGTGTTGCAACGCTATATCGATAAGGACGCATGCACGATGAGCCACACATAGGGCGTTGTAACGCTGCTTCGCAGCGTCGCAACAACATTTCGATAAGGAGCGCGCGCGTTAGGGTAGCGGCGTTGCAACGCTGGCCTCAGCATTGCAACGCCATCGGCTGTTTCCTTATTTACCACGCGTTTAAGGTACAGAGTTGCAACGCTGTCCCTAGCGTTGCAAGCTAGCCCATTGATGCCTATAAATACAACATTATGCAATTGAGAAAGAGGAGCATAATTTGGTAGTGTTTTGCCCTAATTTCGAAATACACTTTGTAAGAAGAGGGAAAAGAGTGATTTTGGGAGCCAAAGCATTCGTGGAGGTTCGAGATCGAAGACGGGAGCTCGGAGACGAAAGACCAACATCGACACCTAAGTTTAATTTTCTTTTCTTTCAATTTGTAATAGCGTTCTAAGACGTTTTCTACTGGTTTAGTTTGATTTTCATGTGATTTAGAATAGCTAAACATTGTACTTAGGATTTGATTTGCTTGTTATGACTTTATTACAATGTATTGAAGCATGTTTTGTTCTTATTTTTGACAATTCGTTCTTGGCTTCTTAATTTGTTGATTTAACTAGACTCGAGAGATAAAGCTTGAATTAGAGCAAGATTATCAAAACCCTTAGAATTCTTGCATGAGAATGATTTAGAAATCTTAGGGAAACACATAAAGAAGTTACTTAATGCCATGCATGTTGTAGGTTCATATGGCGACTATGAGTTTATTGCATGTATGAGGCTCACTAAGAATCGAGAGATTTTCTTGAATATTCCACTTCTTGTTTATAAATTCATCTCATTGGTTTGATGCATGTGTTAATTGAGTCATTAACTTGTAAAATCACTTCCCACAATTCAATCAATTCGTGTCTCCACATGTTTGTTTGTTTGCTTGTTTTTACTTTCAATTCAACTATCCATGTTATGTTTCCTTAGCTAAAATTTAGAATTAGTACCTTAGTAATTAATTAATCTAGAAACCCATTCCCGAGGACGATACATGGACTCATAAATCACTATACTAAAACTTGACCCGTACACTGCGGTATTGCAATATCATAAATATCACACAACAGGTTTTTGGCGTCGTTGCCGTGGAATGGCGATTATTTAGATTAATTAATATTAGGAGAAAATTTGAAATTTTAGGCTAAAGCTTGTTTATTTGACTTTCCTTAATTGTTTTGTGTGATTGCTTGTTTCCTTATTTGTGTTATTTTAGTTTTGTGTGTTTTTGAGTGTTTGTTTCCTGTTTTGGTTGTGTTGATATTATGTGAAGTCTTGTTGTGAAATTACCGATTTTTCTAGTATGACTTTGCATACTTTTGTGTTTCCACCATTCTATTGTCCCTCTTAGAAGCCTAGTTTTGTGCACCATGATTTTTATGAATACCATGTGTGTAATCTTTACCATTCTGTACCCGACATATATGAAAATTCACACGAGGGTAGTCATTTAGGCACTTGGAACCATAGTTTTTCATACCTTAACCAACCACTAGAAATATCTTCTCTTATGGACCAATTGCCAGAATATACCTTAGAGCTGAAATTTAAAAATTTGGTTCATAGTGAATTAGAGAGGTTGGATAGGTTAGAAACTGAGGTGGTAGGACTTTGGGAAATAGTACAAGATAGAGCTCAATACCTTGACAAGTTAGTAGTTTTCCTTAAGACCTTACTCACAATTTCTTATCCTTACCACTCAGGAGATGCCACCTAGGAGGCTTTGTTTAGAAGACAATGAGGATAGTTTGGGGGAGACTGAGGCAAACTATGATCAGGTTAGTGATGAAGGCAGTGGTGATACACTTAGTTCCACAGGGGAAATCCAGGTGATAGAGTTAGAGGCTGAGAAGTCTTCTTTCCTTTTATCCCCATAAATTTCCTTTATTTTTGATAACCGTTTGGCTTATACTCACGAGTCTTGCTTTGATTTCAGTTCTTTTCTTTTGATAAATAAATATCCCAAAAATAATTTTCTGTCTGTGGCTCAAGAAAAACAGGTTAGCCTTTTAGACTTAGAAGGCTACATCGATTCGAGCAAGAAGGGCCCGAAGAAATATGAGCAATTTTATGTGCCCTGATAAGTCATCGTCTAGCTAAAGACGTTAAAGAAAGCGCTTCTTGGGAGGCAACCCAAGTTTTATGTTTTATGTTTTTATTTTTTATGTCTTATTTTCTAGTTGTTTGTGTTTTTCTTTTTATCTAATTTTTTTCTTTTTGTTCCTCCAGGTGTATGCCCAAGGGGAGAACTGCAGACTTGCACCCTTTTGATCCTAAGATCGAGAGGACCTGTAGGAGACTCCTAAGGGAAGGAAGAGCAGAACCTCAGGAAATGGCTGATCAGGAACTCATCAATAACCCTAAACCTATCAGGGAGTACTTCCAACTTGTGTTTAATTCTGAGCAGGCTGGAATAGTCCATTCCCCTATCAATGCTAATAATTTTGAACTTAAGACAGAGCTGATACAAATGGTTAGCGAAGGTGCTTTCAAAGGCTTAGCCACAGAAGATCCTAACTCTCATCTTCAAAAATTCTTAGAAATCTGTGGTACATTTAAAATGAATGGTACTTCTGGTGATAGTATTCGCTTAGGTCGCTTTCCTTTTTCTTTGCAGGGTACAACCAAAGAATGGCTTGGGTCCCTCCCCTCAAGGAGTATCACGTCTTCGGAGGAGTTGGCCCAAGCCTTCATGACCAAATTCTTTCCACCTGTAAAGGCTGCAAAGTTAAGGACTGAGATTGGAACATTCAGGCAGCAGGAGGGAGAACAGCTATTCGAGGCATGGGAAAGGTACAAGGACATGCTCAGGAGGTGCCCACAGCACGCCTACCCAGATTGGCTCCAGGTACAATTGTTCTATAATGGACTGGAAGGTAAGACCAAGACCATCCGAGAGGGCTTTCATGGCGAAAACTGTGCCAGAAGCACGTGCCCTCCTGGAGGAAGTGTCAACTGCAAGCTACCAGTGGCCTACAGAAAATGACAGATCTAAGCCAGTAGCTGGATTATATCAAATGGATGAGGTAATCTCTCTTAGATCTCATATGGGATCTCTCACTCATGCCCTGAATAATTTTGCAGGATCACCACAGACAGAGACGTCCTCTCAATGCTCCCAGCTCAATGGAGATTCAACTATGGAGCAATTGCACTACCTGAACAACAGAAGCAACACCAATTGGGGGAAATCAGACTCATAATAACCTACCAACACATTACAATCCAGGTTTGAAGTATCATGAAAATTTTTCTTCTGCTAACCACAAAAATGTGTTGAATCCCCCTACAGGGCATGCTTCTACTTCAGAGAGGAAACCATCTCTGGAAGACACATTGCACTCCTTCATAGCTGAATCCGGACGTCGGTCCAACTTCTTTGGAGAATGCGACACCGATTTATCCGTATAGTGACAAGTCATGGAGCTGCAATAAAGAATATAGAGACCCAGATTGGCCAAATCAACACATCACTCAAGGTGGTAAGCAAAGAAAGAAACACCTTGAGGGAGTACAGTCTAGCAAATGACGTTAAACAAAGCGCTTCTTCGGAGGCAATCCAAGCTTTACTTTGTTTTCCTGTCTTTAGCTTGCTTTAGTTTGTTGTTTTTCAATTCTTAGTTAGTTGTTGTTTTTACTTCGTAGGTTGTAGAGATGCCCTTCTTCGTTGAAATCCATGCTCCCATTCTGAGGAACTCCAACACACATGCTTTGGCCATCCAAGGAGCTCAGCAAGATCTCCATCAACAAGGACAATATCGTTCACTTCTACCCTTATACTTAACTTATGCTTATTTCTACAAACATTGGGGACAATGTTTAGTTTATGTTTGGGGGTGGGATGTTGTTTATATATTATAACTGTCTTGAGTATGTGTTGAATTGCTGAGTGTTCTTTTACATAAGTATGATCATGATGGCCTAGGATGAGATTGTATTGGAAATTCTTGCGATTCTGCTGAAACGTAGAGCATGATATGAATTGGAGTTAATTTAAAAATTTTCTTGAGTTTTCCTGCACTATTATGCACATAGCATGTGTTCCTGTAGTTTTGAAATGCTTAGAACAAAGTTATTAGGCTTAGAAGTTTGATGTCACCTCGATAGGTCTGACAATATAAAGTGCATGATCTGTATAATATGTGCATTATGTGAAAAATTTTATTTTATTTTTGTTTGTTTGTAAAAAAATCGTGAGGACAAAAAGAGCTACCTTCACTGTGATAAGTTAGGCCACTCATTGAGCGAGTGCTCTGAGTAAGGGTCCCTGCAGTGGATGTGTGAAAGCTAGTGTCCTTGCACAAAAAAAAAGAATAAAATAGAAAAAGTGGCACCAAAAGAGTGATTAAGTGCTGAGTAAAGTTTTTTATTTCTTGAATGTGGAAAGGCTCAAAGATTAGTAATTAAGACCAGTGTAGGGGGAAGTTGAATGGAAAGCCTAGTAAAGTTGATCCGGGCTTAGTAAAAATGAAGGGAACATAGGCTAATCACACACACACGTAGGAACACTTAGGAAAAGTTTTAAATTGCTTGTTGAAGTGTTATGTTTGAGTGTTTCACGTGATTGCTAGATTTTCTGTTAAATCTTTGAGGATTAAATCAATTGTATGTACAAGAACAATCTGATGTTCAATTCTGTTTTTGCTCGAAAGTAGCAAAAGTTTAAGTTTGGGGGTATTTTATAGCACACAAAATGTGCTATCCTTAGGCTTAATTATTGCTAGTTTTGTAATGATTTCATAGCTTTTACGTGTTTAAATCACTCAATTTCAGGATAAGAGCTTAAACAGAGCTATTGGAGATAATTTGGATCACTCGGGATCAAAACGAGGCTATTTAGAGCCAAATAGAACATCAAATGGAAGTGAAAGGATCAAACCAACCTTTATTACCCGAGGTGATGGCGTTGCAACGCTGTCCATAGCGTTGCAACGTCGCGCGTGCAGTGAAGTTGTATTGAAGACTACAGGCGATAGCGTTGCAACGCTGCCTTAGGGCGTTGCAACGCTAAATCGATAAGGACGCATGCCAAGGAGCCGCACTGAGGGCGTTGCAACGCTGCTTCGCAGCGTCGCAACACCATTTCGATAAGCAACGCGCGCGTTAGGGTAGCGGTGTTGCAACGTTGGCGTCAGCGTTGCAACGCCATCGGTCGTTTCCTTATTTACCACGCGTTTAGGGTACAACGTTGCAACGTTGTCCCTAGCGTTGCAACGTTGGCCCATTGATGCCTATAAATACAAAATTATGCAATTGAGAAAGGGGAGCACAATTTGGTAGAGTTGTGCCCTAATTTTGAAATACACTTTGTAAGAAGAGGGAAAAAAGTGATTTTGGGAGCCAAAGCATTCGTGGAGGTTCGAGATCGAAGACGGGAGCTCGGAGACGAAGGACCAGCATCGACACCTAAGTTTAATTTCCTTTTCTTTCAATTTGTAATAGCGTTCTAAGACGTTTTCTACTGGTTTAGTTTGATTTTCATGTGATTTAGAGTAGCTAAACATTGTAGTTAAGATTTGATTTGCTTGTTATGACTTTATTACAATGTATTGAAGCATGTTTTGTTCTTATTTTTTACAATTCGTTCTTGACTTCTTAATTTGTTGATTTAAGTGGACTCGAGAGATAAAGCTTGAATTAGAGAAAAATTGTCAAAACCCTAAGAATTCTGGCATGAGAATGATTTACAAATCTTAGGGAAACACATAAAGAAGTTGCTTAATGCCATGCATGTTGTAGGTTCATAAGGAGACTATGAGTTTATTGCATGTATGAGGCTCACTAAGAATCGAGAGATTTTATTGAGTATTCTACTTCTTGTTTATAAATTCATCTCATTGGGTTGATGCATGTGTTAATTGAGTCATTAACTTGTAAACTCACTTCCCACAATTCTATCAATTCGTGTCTCCACATGTTTGTTTGTTTGTTTGTTTTTACTTTCAATTCAACTATGCATGTTATGTTTCTTTAGCTAAAATTGAGAATTAGTACCTTAGTAATTAATTAATCTAGAAACCCATTCCCGAGGACGATACTTGGACTCATAAATTACTATACTAAAACTTGACCCGTACACTGCGGTATTGCAATATCATAAATATCACGGAACAGGAAACGAGTTATGGAAGTATGATTTCCTCTAGAGAATGCCTTGTGTAAGTTCACTTGGAAACATGTTTCGGAAACTAATATGCAAATGTTTAGAAATTGTTGTATGTGTTTTGAAAACATGATTTCCATGGTAAACAAAGTATGCCCCTGTATGTTGATAACCCCCAGTATTGAAGGACATCAGTATAGCGTAGGTAGCTTAATATATATTCTCAAGACACCTAAAGAAGTTGAGGATATGAGACATATTCCCTATGCCTCTGCAGTAGGTAGCTTAATGTATGTTATGCTATGCACGAGGTCGGACATTTGTTATGCACTGGGAATAGTCAGTAGGTACCAGTCCAATCCAGGGTTAGACCACTGGACAACAGTTAAAAATATCCTCAAGTATCTAAAGAGAACGAGGGACTATATGCTTGTGTATGGGTCTAATGATCTGATCCTTACTAGATACACTGATTCTGATTTTCAGACCGATAAGGATTCTCGGGAATCCACATCGGGATCAATTTTCACCCTTAACGGGGGAGCTATAGTATAGCGAAGCATCAAGCAAGGATGCATCGCTAACTCCACAATGGAGGCTGAGTATGTCGCTGTTGTGAAACAGCTAAAGAGGTTGTTTGGCTAAGGAAAATCCTTACTTACTTGGAAGTTGTTCCAAATATGGAATCTCTCATCACCTTATATTGTGACAACAGTGGTGCGGTAGCCAATTTGAAAGAACCTCGCAGCCATAAGCGAGGAAAGCACATCGAGAGGAAGTATCACCCGATACGAGAAATAGTGCAACGAGGAGATGTGACAGTCACGAAGATCGCTTCGGAGCACAATATTGTTGATCCGTTTACAACCTAAGGGGTCTATAGTTAAGTGATAGGGTTTGGGTACCTTATCCTGGTAAAACTATGGATATGGCCAACTTTGTATTTGATACAAACATTGTGATCCTAACGTGTTCGTGTAGATGACATGTGAGTGGGGATATCCTATATAATGAGATTACATAAGACCGGACCAGGAAATAGTAACCTCTAGCTGTAACTCCGTTGACTAGTTAGGTTTCTATTTCATTATGATGCCTTAGGCAACTTGATCTCAATCCTGAGCAGGTTACGAACTCCTGTTTGCGAGGGATTGTCCTTTGACTAGTATGGGTGAGAGTGTCCAGATTCGGCGACTCAATATGCCTACCTTCTTGGGGACAAGACCGAGTGAGCTGCTGGGAACTTAACTTAGCAAGATGGAATTCACTCCTTCCCATCTAATAGGGTAAGTAGAGGAATGTTCCCTTAAATGGTGTCTCCGAGACATGAACAAAGGGCCCGACCCTCTCATTTGCCCGATAGGGACTCTGTTTGTTGGTAGGACCACAAAAAAATTATTCATTAGAGGAGCACTAGTACTTAAGGCACAAGATGTAACCCAGGGGTAAAACGGTAATTTGACCCAGCTGGTGTTACGAACATTCGTGAAGTATTGACTTGCTGTTATTGGTCAATATCCATGGACACAGAATATATCTGCAGTGAGAAGAGTGCGTTTGTGGGACTTTCTTTGGAGTGTTCCGCAGATTAACGAATGTTGATTGTGAGGTTAATGAGATTAGCAAGAGCAATCTCGTATCGTTGGAGCTTCTGATCTGTAGGTCCATTAGGTCCACCTTCTAGCTCGTAAAGGGTTCTTAGATCATTACAATTTGAGACGTTCAAATTCACTGGGGAATATATTTTATGTATATAGATACGATAGAACTATATATTATAAATTTAATGTGAACATGATTCATATTAAATTATGTGAGAGAATTAAATATTTGAAAGAGTTCAAATATTAAATTTAAATGTGAATGTGATTCATATTTAAAAACTATAGGTTAAATTTAATGTACATTAGATGTGCATTAAAAGTATAGGACAGAGGGATAATTAATTAAATGTGTTTTAATATAAATGAAATATAAGATATTTAATTCATGTTGATTATTTAATTAATGTGATTAATTAAATAAATAAGGAACGTTTCAGGAGGACACGTTCCCGATCTCTCTCCCAACTTCCTATTTGATAGGAAGTGGGAGATACCCGCTACTGGGTTTAACCACTCCTGGAGAGAAGT
Source organism: Trichosanthes cucumerina (assembly GCA_036507285.1). Taxonomy (NCBI): domain Eukaryota; kingdom Viridiplantae; phylum Streptophyta; class Magnoliopsida; order Cucurbitales; family Cucurbitaceae; genus Trichosanthes; species Trichosanthes cucumerina. The sequence goes on along the minus strand of CM071837.1, from coordinate 9,180,474 downwards.
GAAGACTATGGATTGATCAATTCCAAGTTTTTGGAGAATTGCTGGAAAAATTTCGGTCTCACTCTCAAATTCCCTTCACATTCCAAAAGTTGGAATCCTTCCCACCAAGGAGGATCTAAGTATTCAGAGACATAGAAGGTTTATCCAATTGGTGGTGTCCTGTTGGTGAAAAACAGAGAAGTTCCTTTGTTGTTGTATTGCTTGGACGAAGGAGTTGTTGTGCATCTACAAAGATATTCTTTTCCTTTCCTGTTGGTTTAATTGTTAATCTTGCAGTATCTTTGCATGTAAAACATCCATGCCTAATTAGATTAGAGTTGATTTTATGCTTGTTCTCTTTATTTATCAATGTACTGATTTTTGTTTTAAACAAAACAATCAAGCAAATTAACGATCCAAATCACGTTTCTGTTGTTCAAGGAGATCAGATCTCTATCAGGCTGGAGTATTTAAGCTGACGGAAACGAAACACCCCTACCAGGGAACTGACCTGGGAGTGAAATTTTATCAGATAGTCTTATAAATTACAGTAGCGTCAGCGGGTTTATTAAGGGGTTAATAAATTAGAAATCGTAGGTTTAATATAAGGAGTTACATTAACAAACTTACGATAAAATCAATATAAGAAATATATTGATTATCAATATAAGAGTTATATTTATAGAGTTAAGTAAAACCATTAGCGGGGTTTTAGCCTAAGAAAGATTCCTATAGCTTAAAGTATTTGTGGGAGGAAAAGTGTATGAGATACATATTTTTCCACCTACGTTGTCTCCGGGAAGTTCACACCGTGAGACTCATACTTGGCCTCGTGGCGCAAACGGGAGCGTCCCCCTTCAGATGGTGTTTGTATGAGTCAATATCAAGGTGAATGGACAGGGTACTTATAGTGAGTAGGAGCAGGTTTAGTGAAAACGAAACCTACGGTCTCTTTTGTCGGTTTACACCGTTAGACCACTATGGTCAGCCTGCTAGTTTGGCCTGGACCAGACAATCCATTCGGAGGGCTTGATCATAGGGGATCTAACACAGTAGACACCCAAAAGGGATAAAGATTTCATTAGACTATTTTCCAATCTAGTCCTCCGTTCGGTGGAATTTATTGGATCGAGACTCTGGGATCTAAAGACAAAGGGATACACTCACGGGGTACATAAGTTGTGTATGTATCCAGACCGAAAAATGGTAACTAAAACTTATAGGAATAAGAGTTATTCTGGTATTAGGTTTTTGTCAAGAGTGTCTTGATCTAGAGGAGGAGTGTTTTTTATTACCCTTCGGTGTCATACATTCTAAACCTTTGGAGTATCATTGCAAATTATAAATGGGCTAGGAATCATTTGATAATTAGCTAAAATATGATTGGATTAGAGTTATAGCAAGAAACTCATAAAAGTTTGTTTGTAAATTTTTCAACAAAAATGTCTAGCTCTATAATTTCCTTATTGGGTGCGGAAAAGTTAACCGGAGAGAATATGATGACATGAAAAAACAAACTCAACACTATTTTGGTAGTGGATTATCTGAAATTTGTGTTAACTGGGGAGTGTCCTAATGTGCCAAGCTCAAATGCATCACGAAATGTTCGTGATGCATATGATCGATGGATCGAGGACAATGATAAGGTCAAGGTCTACATGCTGGCAAGTATGTCTGACATATTAGCCAAGAAGCATGAGGGCATGATAACCGCCAAGGAAATCATGGATTTTGTGCAGGGTATGTTTGGACAACTGTCCACACAAGCCCGACATAATGCCCTAAAGTACATATTCAACTCAAGGATGCCAGAGGGTACATCTGTTCGGGATCATGTTCTGAATATTATGGTACACTTTAACATCGCGGAGTCGAATGGTGCTTCCATCGATGAGTCGAGCAAGGTCAACTTCATTCTGGAAACCCTTCCAGATAGTTTCATGCAGTTTAGAAGTAATGCTGTTATGAACAAGCTTACTTTTAATCTTACCTCCCTTCTGAATGAACTTCAGACCTTTCAGTCTTTGATGAAAATTCAGGGATCGAAAGGTGAGCAAATGTTGCCAGTAGGAGTTATCACAGAGGTTCGACCTCTTGGGCAAAAACAGTGGATTCATCTTCTTCTAACCTGAGAGGTAAGAGGAAGAACATGAAGAAGGTTGGTAAAAGGAAACAGGGTGACAAAGCTGCCCCCTAGAAGGGCAAGAAAGTCAAAGACGTTGCTGACAAAGGAAAGTGTTTCCACTGCAACGAAGACGGACATTGGAAACAAAACTGTCCGAAGTACATTGCAGAAAAGAAGAAGAAAGGTAAATATGATTTACTTTACCTAGAAACTTGTTTAGTGGATAATGATAAAACAACTTGGATACTTGATTCAGGCGCCACTAATCATGTTTGTTCTTCTTTTAAGAGAATTGATTCCTGGCAGTAGCTACGACAAGGAGAGATAACGCTACGGGATGGAAATGGAGAAGTTGTCTCAGCTGTAGTAGTAGGCACAATGAAGGTTTATTTTGGCAAGAAATAATGCATTGTTGGACAATATATTAGTGATAACAGGGTTTACTACAAACCTTATTTCTATTTCTTGCCTTATTGAACAATGTATTTTTGTTTCCTTTTCTATGAATAAAGTTTTTATTTTAAAGAAAGGTTTAGAAATATGTTCAACTTCATTAGAAAATTGATTGTATGTTTTAAGGCCTAATTTAGTCAAAATGGTTTTGAACACTGAATTACTTAAAACTGCACATGCACAAACTAAGAAACAAACAATTTCTCCTAAAGAAAGGACTTCTAAACGAGTAACATGAAAATTCTTTGCCAGTATGTGAATCCTGCCTAGAAGGCAAAATGACTAAAAGACCTTTTAGTGGAAAAGGTTATAGAGCCAAAGATACTCTAGAGCTTATACATTTAGACCTTTGTGGTCCGATGAATGTTAAGGCCAGGGGAGGATATGAATACTTCATCTATTTTATAGATGATTATTCCAGATATGGGCCTATTTACCTAATGCACCACAAGTCTGAAGCACTTGAAAAGTTCAAGGAATTCAAGACTGAGGTTGAAAATCAATTAGGTAAAAGAGTTAAAACACTTCGATCGGATCGAGGTGGAGAGTACATGGATTTAAAATTCCATAATTATATGATAGAACATGGAATTACATCCAAACTCTCAGCTCGCGGCACACCACAGCAAAACGGTGTATCAGAAAGGAGAAATAGAACCTTGTTGGACATGGTTTGATCAATGATGAGTTATGCTCATCTCCCTAGTTCCTTTTGGGGTTATGCAGTGGAGACTATAGTATACATTTTGAATCGTGTGCCCTCCAAAAGTGTTTATGAAACACCTTTTGAACTCTAGAAATGACGTAAAGGTAGTTTATGTCACTTCAGAATATGGGGTTGTCCAGCACATGTGCTTGTGACAAATGCAAAGAAGTTGGATTCACGTTCAAAGTTGTGCCTATTTGTAGGATACCCAAAAGAAACAAGAGGTGGTTTATTCTATGATCCTAAGGAGGATAAGGTCTTTGTGTCGATAAATGCCACATTCTTGGAGGAGGACCACATAAGGGACCACAAACCAAAAAGTAAGGTAGTGTTGACTGAGTTAGACGGAACAATAGCAAAGGTTGCTAATAAGAAAAGTAGTACATCAACAAGAGTTGTTGATACTAGTTTGTCTAGTAAAGAGAGTCCATCTCAAGAGTTGAGTATGCCTCGACGTAGTGGGAGGGTTGTGATATATCCTGACCGTTACATGGGTTTAGCTGAAACCCAAGTTGTTATACCAGATGACAATTGCGATGATCCATTGACTTTTAATCAAGCAATGGTTGACAAAGACAAAGACAAATGGGTCATAGCCATGGACAAAGAAATGGAGTCTAGGCACTTCAATTCTGTTTGGGATCTTGTAGATAAGCCTGATGGGGTAAAACCTATAGGTTGTAAGTGGATCTACAAGAGAAAACGTGGTGCAGATGAAAAGGTGCAAACCTTTAAAGCTAGACTAGTAGCAAAGAGTTATACCCAGGTTTAAGGGGTTTACTTTAGGTAACCTTTTCACCTGTTGCTATGGTAAAGTCTATCTGTATCCTTCTTGCCAATGCCGCATATTATGACTATGAGGTATGGCAAATGGATGTCAAGACAACCTTTTTGAATGACAATCTTGAGGAAACCATCTAAATGGACCAACCCAAAGGGTTCATTAAACTAGAAGAAAGAGCAGAAGGTTTGCAGGCTTAAAAGGTCGATTTATTGACTGAAACAAGCCTCTAGATCCTGGAATATAAGATTTGATGAGGCTATCAGATCTTATGGCTTTGACTAGAATGATGAGGAACCTTGCGTGTACAAGAAAATCATTCATAGTTCTGTCGCTTTCCTAATTCTCTATGTGGATGATATCCTACCCTTTGGGAATGATGTAGGTTATCTTACTGACATCAATGAATGGCTAGCAACACAATTCCAAATGAAAGATTTGGGTGATGCGCAGTTTTTTCTTGGGACCCAGATTGTCCGAAACCGCAACAATAAAACACTAGACAAAGTGTTGTCAAGGTTTAAGATGCAAGATTCCAAAAAGGGCTTGTTGCCTTTTAGACATGGAATCCATTTGTCTAAGGAACGGTGTCCTAAGACACCTCAAGAAGTTGAGGATATGAGACCGATTCCTTACGCATCAGCTGTTGGGAGCCTGATGTACGCCATGTTGTGTACTAGGCCTGACATCTGTTTTGCAGTTGGGATGGTCAGTAGGTATCAATCCAATCTAGGACTTGAACACTGGAAAATGGTTAAAACGATCCTTAAGTATCTTCGTAGAACAAGGAACTACATGCTTGTGTATGGGGCTAAGGATTTTATCCTTACAGGATACACGGATTCTGACTTTCATACTGATAAAGATTCTAGGAAATCTATATCAGGGTCAATTTTCACTCTTAACGGAGGAGTTGTAGTATGGTGAAGCGTCAAACAAGGATGCATCGTTGATTCCACCATTGAGGGCGAATATGTAGCAGTATGTGAAGCAGCTAAGAAGGTCGTTTGGTTAAGGAAATTTATGCTAAATTTGGAAGTTGATCCAAATATGACATTGCCCATCACACTGTATTGTGATAACAGTGGTGCAGTGGCAAATTCGAGGGAACCTCGAAGTCATAAGAGCGGAAAGCACATAGAGCGGGAGTATCATCTCATTCGAGAGATCGTGCATAGAGGAGACGTGATTGTCATGAAGATAGCCTCAGAGCACAACATTGTTGATCTTTTTACAAAGGCTCTCACGATTAAAGTATTTGAAAGTCACCTAGAAGGTCTAGGTTTACAAGTCTTCCCCAACTAGGGCAAGTGGGAGTATTTTGTACAAAGGTGTTTAAATGCCCTAGTTTATTGTATTTACATAATTGTAATGTTTAGTACTCCACAAGCTTTAGGTCAAATGGGAGATTGTTGGGATTTATGCCCTAAACTTGTGTAATTTTGATCAATTAAATAAAGTGTTATTTGTTTTGATAAGATTAAAGTGTTGCTTTTATAAATCCAATAAACTAAGCTCCAAGGTTATACCATTTATCTTCAAATCAGTGTAGTGGACACTATTTAGGTTGAGTTCAAGATTATAGCCTAAATAGTCTATGGTATAAGAATAAGGTTGGAAACCTCATTCTGGTAACAACATTGATGCGACCCACTTTGTAATTAGTACAAATGAAGTAATCCAACTTATTCATGTAGTTGACATGCGAGTGGGGGCATCCTGTATGAAGAGCTCATACAAGACTGGATCGTAAATTATTAGTCTAACCAGTATAACACCGTTAACAGGATAAGACTAGTAGTTTATAGATGGTCATTAGTAACTTGACCAAAATCATGAGCAAGTTAGGAACTCCTGCTTATAGGGGTTTGTCCTTAGACTAGTATGGGTGAGAGTGGCCTGTAACCGACTCAATAAGGCTACTTTCTCAGCGACCGAACCTTGTCGGTAACTGGAAACTTTACTATGCAAGATGGAATTCACTCATTCCTCTACTGAGGAATTAGATAGGTTGTTCCCTTAAGAACTGACTCCAGGTCTTGAAGAACGGAGACCCGCCCTCTATGAGGGTATGAGCCTAAGGTAGGACCTTAGATTTGTTGGTCATTAGAGGATCAGTTGTGCTTAAGGAGCAAAGAGGTAATCACAGGGGTAAATGGTAATTTGACCCAACTGTGATTACGAACAACCTGTGAAGGGTCGCTCATGGGTAATGACTATATCAGTGGACACAATGATATCTACAGTGAGGAGAGTGCAACTACAAGTATAGTGGAGTGACTTGTAGTTAATGAATATTGATTAACTGGATCAAAGAGTTTGATCACTTAATCTCACATCATTGAAGCTCATGATCTATAGGTCCATTAGATCCCTCTGTTGGCTCAACATGGTAATATTGAGGGTATAAAGTTAGGGGTGAAATTGAAGTGTTCAATTTCATACATGACGAGTTATATCAATTATATATGATGTAATTGATATAAGATATAGTTTTAATGTAAATTAGATTCATATATAAACTATGTACTAAAGAGAGATTAAAGGAGGGGTAGAATGGTCATTTCTGTACAATTTCCCTATATATAGTTGCATGAGATGCAACTAGGTCAAGTCTTAAAAAAAAAAAAAGAGTATTCCTAGCCTCCTTGTTGTGTTGTTGGAAGAGTTCCAAAACACAAATCTCTCTCACAAAAATACCTCACCACTCCAAAAGGAAACCCACCTTCCTCCCTCACCTAGAGAACAACAGAGAAGATTCAGTGGTGGTGTCGGTGTTCATACGAGTTCTTTTTGTTGAGATCGTGACCGTGGAGAGAGAAGCACTTGAAGAAAGGTTCTTCAAAGGTATATACTTGTTGTCCATACTCTTATTATATGCTTAATCCATGTTTACGTTCTTGAATTTTCCGTTGAAACTAAATCAAGAGCGCGCGATTCGCAATCGCTTCCGCTGCGAGGACTTCGATTCCCTTCAGAGATATGATCGTTTGAAGATGACCCAATTTCCAGCAGCTTGCTGTTTTCATACGAATTTGACAGCACCTACTTGCAAAGTTTAACCCGAGGCTTCACCTCCTTTGGCCAGCTCCTACTTTAATATTCACGTCATGACCCCATTTTTAAAACACCAAAATAGGTAAGTAAATAAACCCAAAGCATTTTAGCCAACTTACCCTAAGTTTGTGAGATATAAGATCTTCCATTCAATACATAATGCACCTAAAATTTTCCCTTTTATACTCTCTATTATCTTCCACCAATCATCTGATCCTTTCTGAAGCAAGAATGCTGCTAAATGGACCTTCCTGTCATCAGGGCATCGCATGACCCTAAAACACTTCTTAATCAGATTTAACCAAATGTTGTTGCACCTAAGGCCTTCAGTCTTTCAATGTCATACTTCTTTTCTATATCTGCTTGTGTTGATCCAAAACTTTCACCTAATCTTTGAGTTGTCCTCGTAAAGATATGTTCCTCCATGTTCACCTCTTGCTGATGATGACTAGACTCTCCCTCTGATACCTATCTTCCTCTTTCACCAGTAGCTTATTGAGTTCCAGTCTCCACTTGCCTTCCTCGTTTGCCACCTCGAGCAATGGTCCTAAATTATACAAATTTATTAAAATAGTGAAGACAACAAGCTCCTAGTTTAATGCATGAACCTAGTTCCCTTCCCAAAACCTTTTTTCCTGGTACCAAGTTGCCACACCCCGACCCATCTTACTTGCTTAACCTATCTCGTTATGAAGCTTAGACACATTGTAGCTCCCAATTCAATAGATTCCCAAATTCAATCACGACATCCTTTTGTGCAACCTGTATGATTTTTCATATTTCAAAAGATCATATACAAGTGCAAAATGATAAAAGAAAATAGAGTTTAGGGCTTACAATAATCCACTTCAATAACGGAAGCCCGTAGTTTTTTGTGACTTGCAGGTTACTATCGACGTTTTGTCGAGGGGTTTTCGAAGATAACTCTTTCATTAACCAGTTTGACAAAGAAGAATACGAAGTTCGAGTGGAGTGAAGAGTGTGGAAAAAGTTTTCAAGAGTTAAAGAACATAATTGTCACAACACCGGTACTAACTATACCCAAAGAGTTTGAGGTTTACTGTGATGCCTAACATCAGTGTCTTGGATGTGTACTTATGCAGGATGGGAAAGTGATCGCTTATGCGTCAAGACAGTTGAATAAGCATGAATGTAATTATCCTACTCATGATCTGGAGCTCGTAGCAGTTGTGTTAGCTTTAAAGATTTGGAGGCATTATCTGTTTGTGGAGAAATTGTTGTATGTATTATTAAAACATGATTTCCATGGTAAACAAATTATGCCCATGTTTGTTGTTAACCCCTAATACCAAAGGACATTCGAGAAGGTACTTTGGAGGGAAGGAATCGTGATTTCCCGATACTGACGGACAATGAGAAGGTATTCTGGTAGTAAATGGTCATACCTTAATACTAAAGGACATAGTGAAGGTATTAGGGGAAACCAATGTGCCAATGGAATTCCACGTGCACGTGAGAGAGGCATGAACGTTATTGGTATAAATATAACTCCACCACCGCTAAGGTTCGAAAGTGGTATCATGCCATTAGTTTTATTGTTATGAGCTTCTACGTTATTCATCTATCTACCCTCAATATAGTACTACATTATGTGTTTTATGCTATAAATAAGTGGTGACTTAAACCTGTAAATTTAAAGCATGGCTTGATTATGTTTACAAACAAATGTTAAGTTATTTTCTATTTATAGTTTGCTCATTTTATGTTTCACCGTTCAGCTTATAATGTTTTAAGAATAGACACTCATTGGGCTTCCCAGCTCACGTATTCATTATGTTTACTCTTCCCAGGTAGCAGACGAGTTCCCGGTGCTTATTCTTGACAAGACCTTTTTGCCACCACGTTGTCTTAGCTCCTTGTATAAACACTTTATTTTATATGGTTTGTAGTTAGGTGGGAACATATTAGATGAGTTGTCATAAACTTGAAAGCTTTATGACGAGCTAAAGAACATAGTACTGGAATTGAACGTGTTTCGTTTATATATGTATTTCAATGTCAAATCTTGCTTGGTCAAACGTATTTTGATGCGTTTAATTTCAGGTTCAATCTTGGGTTAGTCAGGGAGAGCCTAGAAAACTTTTGTCGCGAGTTGGCCTTCATTGCAAACCGAGATAGCGTTTGTAGTAAGTTGGCGTGTGTGGTCGTGAGTCGAGGTCCAACTCTTGTGGTTAGGATGCGAGCTGAGTTGCCAGGGTCATAGAACTTTTAACAGGGATTTGATTGTTAATGTGCTCGTAAGGGTGAGGTTTGCAGATATGTTGTGTTTTGGTGCTTTAGACTTGAGTGAGCTATTTACTAGGTATTCTTAATAGTCACGCTTCTTTCTCTATTTTTTTTTTTTTTTTGCAGATAGATCTTGATTGTAATCTGGCTGACGATGGAGACCACATTGCGAGGCTATGAATACTTTCCTTCTTCGTTAGGCTTAGTTTTAGTGTCGTGCGTCGTTCTTCGTGTCATGTTGGTTATTTAAACATGCTTTGTAGTATTTCACTTTGTTTATGTGTGGCACATTTTAGGTTTATTTATTTGAACTTGTGATCCTGGTTTATTTTTAAAGGTTCATTGGTAATTTTTTACTGTTGAAGCCCCAACCCATGTGAAATTGAAGATAGTTGGAGGGTAGGAAAAATGTTTGAATTTAGAAGTGGTTTCGCCTCTTTAAACAGACTCTTGATTTTTTTTTTAAAAGACCTCGTAGCGTTGTTATGCTGCTGAAATTTTGTCGCGAATGACGTGTCTTAAATAGCACCCCTAGATATGTTTCCCTGAAAATTTCAGGGTTGTTACAATTTCTTTCAATTTTCATTAAATTCTTAAAATCTTCTTGACATGAAATTTCAATATAAATATCATAGACATTTTAAATTTGTTCAATATAATTATTATAGATATTTTAAGTATAATACTTCAAAATGATTCGTTATAGTGTAATAAAGTCACAATAATTAAAGCTTCATATGTTTTAATATATTCTAATAATTTTTCTCATACTTCATGCTAGGATTTAAATTTTCATCTATATTTACATTTAAATAGTTTCTTAGTTTTTACATAGGACGATTAAAAATGGTCAACTATAGTCAAAATAAGCAAAGAGTAAATAATTTCCATCAATTTCAAGGATTTTCTTAAATCTTTCGAAAGTTTCTACCATCATTGTTGTTAAATTTGGCATCAACATTTCTATCGACATTTTCATTTCGAACATTTTGTAAAACAAAAGATAATAAAGTCTTAGAAACAGTTCAATTTGTGTAGTACCGAGTTAACAACGAATTTCCCATAGAAAACTATTGTATTTTAGTTATTATAATGTGGTTTAAGCTTTAAATTCTTGAGAGATAAAATGAAGAACGTAAAAACATCAACATAACCAGATACAAAGACAAGAATGTTCGCCTTCACAAGTTCCAGATATCACGTTTTGAAGTTGTGATGCACATAATGCGGCGCATTCTTCATTTACGCATGGTCTGGCATTGAATGTCGGTAATATCTTAGTGCACCTGAATTGTTTCTCTTGTGCATTGCACGTTATCATTTCCTCTCTGACGTAACCCACAAAAAAATCAAATATTTTATTTATGCATAACTCATATTCATATGTCTACTAATAACAAATGTAAAAAGGAAGAATAATCACATGTTAATTTGTGAGAATGTATCGATCCTATGAGGGATTCTACTTTCTGACGTTATTGTATTCTCAATACTCCAACAAAATATACATAAACATATATACATTTAGAGATGCAATTGTTAAGGCATCTTTACCTTCTTGAAGCAGTTGTACAATAATCGTAACACCTATCTTTATATATGTGATGTTATATTTGAAAAAAATAGAAATGAAGATTGATATTAAAATTTTAAAAATATGAAAAAAAAATATAAAACGATTCAAACATTTAGAAATAAATACATATTTAATTCTTTAAAATGTTTTCGCACATAAAACAATAACCAATGAAAAATCTTCGGAATTGAAGTAATAACCAAGATAATTACCGTTGAAAATGAGGAATACAAGGACAATGGCTAAAATGAAATTTGATTTCATTGTTTTTATGCAAATTGTTGTTGCTTATTGATGCGAAAATATCGAGTGCCCTAAACTAATGCAAATTAGAATAAAACCCGACACTTTTACGACGCACAAGTATATACAGTACGAGAGCAAAGAAGTGATAAGTTAAAAGTATCGATCCCACGAGGACTAGTTAGACCTAAATGGATGAGTGTCCTAACAAATTTTTCCTTATTTTAGTGCAATGCATGGGTGTGCAATTTCCTATAGTAGATAAACAGATGTGATAAGTAAGACAAGATAAGACTAGACTCAAGAAAATAAGTAAATTTAAATGCGGGGAGAGGAGAATGCAAACAAGAAGATAGATACAAGAGATGAGATTTGTAATGAAAAATAAGCTCGGGTTAGGTTAGAGTTCTAATGTTCAATTGGAATAAATTTTTAGTGATGCCTTGAATTTACCTACGCATGCATTCAAATGATTCTTTCCAAAATCACTAAGTTTTAAAACCTACAATTTCCCAATTGTGATCTAAATTATGCCCATGATTTTAGGTTCTAGGTGGGTTAATTATCCCTAATCAACTCAATAATCCTAGAATGAAATTTTAGTTTTCTAATTCATTAGCTTTCCCAAGTTTATGAATTATAGAGAAGTTAAAAAGACCAATTTTAATTCTCATGCAACGTTAAATTCAATAAATTTTCATAAATTCAATCAATGGCATCAACCATAAATTTAATCCAAAATTACATTAAAACAACCTAACCCTTTCTTAAGAAAATTTAGTTCATGTAAATCAACTCACACATCTCTAATTTATGCATGCTTGTGTTGTTTAATAAATTCAAATATGTCTTTGTAACAATGTCACAAAACAACTCAAATTAATCACAAATTCAACCCAAAAACAATCATGAATTTAGCCTAAAGCAGTGAGTCAAAAGAGCACAATAAACGCTCAAAATTGAAGTAACAACAAGTCAAAATAATTAGGGAATAGGAGAAGTTTACAGGAGGCAATTGACATGTGTTTTGCTTCAAAGAAACGCCAAGATCCCCGCTGTATGCAAAGCAGAAATAGCAGCGAGTTTGATGATTCTCGTAGCTTCTGCCCGATATCAATATCTAATGAACCGGAGCACTAAATGATGATCCAACCGTTGAAAACTACGGTCTATGAGTCCCCAACACGCTGACAAAATTTCAGCACAATCCAACGGTTCAAACCCCAGAAAACGACAACTTTGTGACTGCGTGCCTCGTGAAAAATCAAAACTGCATAGAGACGTCTAATGTGACAGCGATATCGACACCACAAAGCACCAAATGAAGTTCCAACCGTTCAAAAGGTAGCTCTATGAGTCCTTAATAGGCTCACAAAATTGTAGCAAAATCCAACGGTTGGATAGCCGAAATCGCAAACTTAGTGAACGACGCCGTAAAAACCGAATCGCACATGCTCTCGATTTTGCTTCAAAGCAAAGATGGGCAAATCACAGCAGTGGACAAACCCCTACTCTCGGCTTTGCTTCAGCAAATGTAGGTTGATTCAAAGCAGATGGCCAACCCTCTACTCCACGGTTTGCTTCAAAGCAATGCCTCCCTCTCGTGATTTCTTCTTCTTTCATCCAATTGCTTCAAAAATAGCGACCCTACCGCCAAGTACACAACTACACTTTGCTTCAAAGCAAAGGGCTTCTTCATGGTTGTGTGCAGCAACATTTGCTTCAAGCAAAGGGCTGTAGATTTTTTCCTTCCAACGCACGCCCTTTGCTTCGGCAATCTCACGAGTTCTTTTTCTCCCTCTCGATCTCTTCCTCTTGTCACAACTCCAACTCCCTCTCTCACCCTTGTAAACCCTAGCTTCCTTATAAGATGGTGTTGCCCTAACTCCACAAATTACAAAAATACCCTTAAGAGTAAAAAGACCATATAACCCTTCGGGTAAAATGTCTAAAATGCCCTTAGGGACTCTTGTAATTTTTAAACATCTCTCGCATACGTAAAAATCCCAAATAAATTTATGAAGTCAATTATAAATCAAACTAAATACACGAGGATTTTTGGAGTTAAGAAAAATCTCAAATTTCGGTCTTTAATTAACCGTTAGCTTATTTTCCTAAATTTCTTGAATTAAAGTACAAAAACATCAAAATTAATTCTTTTTGCACCTAATACTTAATTTCAAGATTTTAAAGCTAACACACATAATTTAGGGATAAAATAACATGAGGATCACTAAATTAAATGCAATTCAAGTGGATTAAACACTGAAATTCTAGTAAAATAACTCACTGATGTGAGTTATCAAACCCCCAAACTTGCACCACTCATTGTCCTCAATGAGTTCTATTCTCTAAACACATTAAAGTCCTTTAAAGACTGAAATCATTTGGGTTAACTAAACAAGGATTGGGAACTTATGCTCTAAGCTACAAGCCACCATTCAATCAATGATCTCTAAGTGGCCCACCTGGGGTTTCCTAGCTACACTTATGCATCAATATCCAAGAGCAAACCAACTAGGATTCGACACCTACCCTCAAGCTCAACCACTAGAATCCTAATCATTCAAATCAAGCAACTCATAGTTAAAGATAAGTCACACTCCAAAACTCGCATGACTACAATTTTATGATCATTCCTTTTATTTTATTTTATTTTTTATAAAAATAGATATTTACATTATTCTCATCCACTTCCATAAAACTCACTACTTAGGGCTATGTTTTTTTATTATTTTTTTATTTTTTTTCTTTTTACCATATTTTTTATCTTCTTGACTTCCTGTAGTTCTTAGAATGGCACATGTGGTTAGCGTAGCACACCTAAGCAATGAGGCTCTCCCGTAGTTCTTAGAATGGCACACGTGGTTAACGCAACTCATCTAAGCAATGGGTACAGGCTTCTCGCTTGATACCTTCGCTCCAAGAGGCCAACATGGTTAGTGCCCAGACCCCCTGACATCGAGAACCAAGTTGCCTGAACTGACTCTAAGTAACAAAATAAGTAACACATTTTATCTAGCCCAATGGAGTTTTAGGAAAATGAAAGGTTTGCATACTCTTTCTTTCTTATTCTTTTTCCTTAAAAATAAACACGAAGAATTTACCTTTCCCCCCAAACTTGAAATGATCACAAATTTGAAGTTTACTAATTTTGGAGCGTTCTAAGAAAAATGTATGGGTTACCTAACTTGTCATGGCTTCTAGTTTTCGAAACTTTTTGGATCAGGAGTTGAATCCTAACTACTTTGATTGACATACTAACCATAAGCGCACTAAAAAACCCTAATGACAAGCTTGACCTTGAGAAACACCAAACAAGATAGGATACTCTTGCCTCGAACACAAGCAACAACTCTTATTTTCATTAACCCTGAGATTTGACCTTAACTTTTTATTTTCATGGAGATGCATACTAAGTTTCTACAAAAGACATCACACTTTTACCATAAAAACACATGTAGAAACTTAATTTTTAAACAAGAGACAACAACCACTTTTTCCTATTTTTACTTGCTTAAACATAATGAATCAACTACCTACATCATGCATATCAAAAACCATGAAAACAACAACTAACATGGAATCTAGTAGTCAAAATAGATCATCTTGAAGTCCTAAAGCAAGTAAATAACTTTATAAACACAAAGGCATGCAACACCCTATATACTCTAGCAACACACAGTCTCATCATTAGAAAAATTTTCAATTAAGCCCAAAATCAGATTCAGAACAACACATCTGCCCCTCATGGTTAAAGCACACACTGCCCGTAATGTATAATCTACTCACTTAAGCATGCTTAAGGACAACTAATAAAGATGGAAGGGAGAACGATACTGCCCTGAATTGAGGAGACCTCCACTGCAGCGCATATCAACAAACCCTAAGGGAGCTGCAAGATAGGCAAGGGTTATTTATTTAAAAACAAAAACAACTAAAAAATGAAACAAAAGCAAAAAAAAAAAAAAATTAAATTAAAAACAAAACAAAACAAAACAAACGAAATAAACTTTGGGTTGCCTCCCAAGAAGCGCTTGTTTAACGTCCTTAGCTTGACGCAGTATACGTGGGCTCGTCAAAGGTACGTAAAAATTCTCCACTTCTTCGGGGCCCTCTTTCTTGAATCTACAAAACAAATCAGAGCTAGCAAGAATACTAGCTTCTCGTGAGAGCCCAAAACAGATATATTTTTTGATTTTTTATATATTAAACGAAAAGAAGGAAAAACAACAAAGTAAACATTTTTTGATTTTTTGTTTGATAATAGAAAAGAAGAAAAAACAGGAAAATAAACAGACTCACAAAAATACACTGACTCAAGAGCATAGAAAGAAAAACACTCACCAATAAAAGAAAAATCAGAAGATAGAACTAACATAGACTCAAAAGCTTCAAACTCTACCTCCTGGCCTAACTCAACAGGCTCGACTTCTTCCACGCTCTCATTGACTCTATCCTAGTGTGTACTACAAGGTTCTAGTTCTTTTACATCTAAAGCACAATCCTCTAATTGCCCATACTCAGAAAAATTTGAAGGACTAGGATCCTGAAGGTCTATCAGCGGGTCAGTGATCAAGTGACTCACCGAACTATCTATGGGTGTGGGTCCTCCTTCACTCTCTTCCCTAGGGTGCTTAACCTCAGACGAGTCTAAGTACATTTGTTCTCTAAGGGAGGTAAGTGTATCTATTAGGTGATGAATTGACTCCCCTATCTGTCTATTCATCTCATCTATTTGCCTATTCCTCTCCTCTATGGTTCTCATATATTCTAATAACAACATTTTAAGGGAAGATTCGTCTTCTACCTGGGTTTCTTGAATATGGGGAGGATATGACTCAAAACCCCTAGGATATGATTCATAGGCCCAATTGCTCTGATTATTATCATACATAGGATTCCCATAAGTCATAAGGTTAGTATGATAGTAATTAGGCATTTGGTAGCCATAAGATCCATACCCCTCACTAGAAGACTCTAAATTGGCAAACGGATGATCATAAGAAAAAGAACTATATTGTGTTTGCTCATTGGGCACAGAAGACCACCCAAAGTTATCATAAGCCATAATAAAATAATAAATCAATTATAACAGGCTCAACAAACACTATATGAACCAACACAACCAGAAAGAATAACCAATACTCAACAAATATAAAAATATGAAACAAAGATAACAAGACACACCCAACAAGAAAAACAAGAATAAAATGCTAAAATCCACTCAAACAAAATAAGAATCTAAACTAGTCCCCGGCAACGGCGCCAAAAACTTGATGCGAAAATATCGAGTGCCCTAAACTAATGCAAATTAGAATAAAACCCCGACACTTTTACGACGTGCAAGTATACACGGTCGAGAGCAAACAAGTGATAAGTTAAAAGTATCGATCCCACGAGGACTAGTTAGACCTAAATGGATGAGTGTCCTAACAAATTTTTCCTTATTTTAGTGCAATGCATGGGTGTGCAATTTCCTATAGTAGATAAACAGATGTGATAAGTAAGACAAGATAAGACTAGACTCAAGAAAATAAGTAAATTTAAATGTGGGGAGAGGAGAATTCAAACAAGAAGATAGATACAAGAGATGAGATTTGTAATGAAAAATAAGCTCAAGGTTAGATTAGAGTTCTAATGTTCAATTGGAATAAATTTTTAGTGATGCCTTGAATTTACCTACGCATGCATTCAAATGATTCTTTCCAAAATCACTAAGTTTTAAAACCTACAATTTCCCAATTGTGATCTAAATTATGCCCATGATTTTAGGTTCTAGGTGGGTTAATTATCCCTAATCAACTCAATAATCCTAGAATGAAATTTTAGTTTTCTAATTCATTAGCTTTCCCAAGTTTATGAATTATAGAGAAGTTAAAAAGGCCAATTTTAATTCTCATGCAACGTTAAATTCAATAAATTTTCATAAATTCAATCAATGGCATCAACCATAAATTTAATCCAAAATTACATTAAAACAACCTAACCCTTTCTTAAGAAAATTTAGTTCATGTAAATCAACTCACACATCTCTAATTTATGCATGCTTGTGTTGTTTAATAAATTCAAATATGTCTCAGAACAATGTCACAAAACAACTCAAATTAATCATAAATTCAACCCAAAAACAGTCATGAATTTAGCCTAAAACAGTGAGTCAAAAGAGCACAATAAACGCTCAAAATTGAAGTAACAACAAGTCAAAATAATTAGGGAATAGGAGAAGTTTACAGGAGGCAATTGACACATGTGTTTGCTTTCAAAAAACGCCAAGATCCCACTGCTGCGGCGCAGGAAATAGCAAAGAGGTTTGATGATTCTCGTAGCTTCTGCCCGATATCAATATCTAATGAACCGGAGCACTAAATGATGATCCAACCGTTGAAAACTACGGTCTATGAGTCCCCAACACGCTGACAAAATTTCAGCACAATCCAACGGTTCAAACCCCAGAAAACGACAACTTTGTGACTGTCGTCTGTGAAAAATCGAACTGCAGTAGACGTCTAATGTGACAGCGATATCTGACACCACAAAGCACCAAATGAAGTTCCAACCGTTCAAAAGGTAGCTCTATGAGTCCTTAATAGGCTCACAAAATTGTAGCAAAATCCAACGGTTGGATAGCCAGAAATCGCAAACTTAGTGAACGACGCCCTGTAAAAACCGAATCGCACATGCTCTCGATTTTGCTTGGCAAAGATGGGCAAATCACAACAGTGGACAAAACCCCTACTCTCGGCTTTGCTTCAAAGCAAATGTAGGTTGATTCCAGCAGATGGCCAACCCTCTACTCCACGGTTTGCTTCAGCAATGCCTCCCTCTCGTGATTTCTTCTTCTTTCATCCAATTGCTTCAAAGAAATAGCAAACCCCTACCGCTAAGCATACTACTACACTTTGCTTCAAAGAAAAGGGCTTCTTCATGGTTGTGTAAAGCAACATTTGCTTCAAAGAAAGAGTCTGTAGATTTTTCCTTCCAACGCACGCCCTTTGCTTCGGCAATCTCACGAGTTCTTTTTCTCCTCTCGATCTCTTCCTCTTGTCACAACTCCAACTCCTCTCTCACCCTTGTAAACCCTAGCCTCCTCATAAGATGGTGTTGCTTCTAACTCCACAAATTACAAAAATACCCTTAAGAGTAAAAGACCATATAACCCTCCGGGTAAAATGTCTAAAATGCCCTTAGGGACTCTTGTAATTTTTAAACATCTCTCGCATTACAGAAAAATCCCAAATAAATTTATGAAGTCAATTATAAATCAAACTAAATACACGAGATTTTTGGAGTTAAGAAAAATCTCAAATTTTGGTCTTTAATTAACAAGTTAGCTTATTTTCCTAAATTTCTTGAATTAAAGTACAAAAACATCAAAATTAATTCTTTTGCACCTAATACTTAATTTCAAGATTTTAAAGCTAACACACATAATTTAGGGATAAAATAACATGAGGATCACTAAATTAAATGCAATTCAAGTGGATTAAACACTGAAATTCTAGTAAAATAACTCACTGATGTGAGTTATCAAACCCCCAAACTTGCACCACTCATTGTCCTCAATGAGTTCTATTCTCTAAACACATTAAAGTCCTTTAAAGACTGAAATCATTTGGGTTAACTAAACAAGGATTGGGAACTTATGCTCTAAGCTACAAGCCACCATTCAATCAATGATCTCTAAGTGGCCCACTGGGTTTCTAGCTACACTTATGCATCAATATCCAAGAGCAAACCAACTAGGATTCGACACCTACCCTCAAGCTCAACCACTAGAATCCTAATCATTCAAATCAAGCAACTCATAGTTAAAGATAAGTCACACTCCAAAACTCGCATGACTACAATTTTATGATCATTCCTTTTATTTTATTTTATTTTTTATAAAAACAGATATTTACATTATTCTCCTCCACTTCCATAAAACTCACTACTTAGGGCTATGTTTTTTATTATTTTTTTATTTTTTTCTTTTACCATATTTTTATCTTCTTGACTCTCCTGTAGTTCTTAGAATGGCACACGTGGTTAGCGTAGCACACCTAAGCAATGAGGCTCTCCGTAGTTCTTAGAATGGCACACGTGGTTAACGCAACTCATCTAAGCAATGGGTACAAGCTTCTCGCTTGATACCTTCGCTCCAAGAGGCCAACATGGTTAGTGCCTGCACTTCTTACATCGAGCACCAAGTTGCTCGAATCGACTCTAAGTAATGGAATAAGTAACACATTTTATCTAGCCCAATGGAGTTTTAGGAAAATGAAAGGTTTGCATACTCTTTCTTTCTTATTCTTTTTCCTTAAAAATAAACACGAAGAATTTACCTTTCCCCCCAAACTTAGAGTACTCAATGTCCTCATTGAGTTAGGGAGGTCGGGTAACTCTCCCAAACTTGAAATGATCACAAATTTGAAGTTTACTAATTTTGGAGCGTTCTAAGAAAAATGTATGGGTTACCTAACTTGTCATGGCTTCTAGTTTTCGAAACTTTTTGGATCAGGAGTTGAATCCTAACTACTTTGAATGACATACTAACCATAAGCGCACTAAAAAACCCTAATGACAAGCTTGACCTTGAGAAACACCAAACAAGATAGGATACTCTTGCCTCGAACACAAGCAACAACTCTTATTTTCATTAACCCTGAGATTTGACCTTAACTTTTTATTTTCATGGAGATGCATACTAAGTTTCTACAAAAGACATCACACTTTTACCATAAAAATACATGTAGAAACTTAATTTTTAAACAAGAGACAACAACCACTTTTTCCTATTTTTACTTGCTTAAACATAATGAATCAACTACCTACAATCCCACTTTTTTGTGACAACAGTGGTGCAATAGCAATCTCCAGGGAGCCTCAGAGCCATAAGTGCAAACACATTGAGCGGAAGTATCATCTGATACGGGAGATCATGCACCACGGAGACGTGACAGTCACGCACATAGCGTCGGAGCACAACGTAGCTGATCCATTTACAAAGCCCCTCACGGCTAAGGTGTTTGAGGGTCACCTAGTGAGTCTAGGTCTTCGAGTACTTCCTAACTAGGGCAAGTGGGAGATATGTAAACGGGCATTCAATGCCATAGTTTATTATATTACTTCGTTCAAATTTAAGTAAATTTCAGAAATGTATTTTCTCCACTAGCTTAGTCAAAGTGGGAGTTTGATTGGATTTTTGTCCTAATCTCGTGTTTGTAAATTACTGTTTGAAATTAATAAAGAGTTATTCATTTCTTCATTTCTTGTCTCGCATTTTATACAAACTTTGACCAATAAACTAAGCTCTAAGGTCATTGAATATATTGGAGAATTAGAACTTGAACGGTGTGTAGTGGATAAACGGGGAGGATCACATTCGAGTAAATGACCCGAACGGTCTACAATATATGGATAGGGTTGGAGACCGAATCCTGGATGCATTGTGGATGCGGCCCGCTTTGTATTAAGATACAAACGAGGTGATCTGACTCATTCATGTGGTTGAAATGCGAGTGGGGGCATCCTGTTCAATGAGATTGTACACGACCGGACCCTCAATTATTAGACCTACTGATGTAACACCATTGACAGTAAGGACTAATAACTTCGTAGATGACCATTAGTGACTCGACTTGAATCCTGAGCGTGTTACGGGCTCCTGTCTGCGAGGGTCTGTCTTTTGACTAGTACGGGTGTGGGTGGTCACAGTTAATGGGAACTTAACTGCGCGAGATGGAATTCACTCGTTCCTGCCTTTAGGGAAATTAGATGGGATGTTCCCTTAAGTGTTGCCTCCAGGGCTTGGACAACGGGCGCCCGCTCTCTCATTGGCACGGGAGAGTTGTTGTGTATGGTTGGACCATTACAACGTTGTTGCTCATTAGAGTAGCATTGGGGACTTAAGGAGCAAGAAGTAGACACAGGGGTAAGACGGTAATTTTACCAAGCAGTGTCTATGAACAACCTGTGAAGGATCGACTCGTGGGCATTGGTTATACCAGTGGACACGTAATATTTTGCACTGGCGGGAGTGCAGGTACGAGCTTTAGTGGAGTATTACCGTAGGTAATGAATGTTGATTAACCGGGTCAAAGAGTTTGATGGGTAAATCTCGGATCATTGGAGCTCGTCACCGTAGTCCATTAGATCCCTCGGTTGGCTCAATCTGGGTTAAAAGAAGGGTTAATGTTTTGGTGTGAATTGAAGTGTTCAATTTCACTTAAAGAGCAGTTATGTCATTTATATGCGATATGAATGATATAGTATATAGTTTAATGTGAATGAGATTCATAATAAACTATAGGTTAGCTTAATTCTTGAATTAAGGCTAATTGGATAAATTAATTGTGAGAAAATAAATTAAATTTGATTCAATTTAATAAATCCACATTATTGTAAATGTGATTTGTAATATGAGATATGAGATATCTTATAATATATGGTGATGCAAATATGATTTGCATAATCTATAGTTGTGGTAAAGTGGTAATAATGTGGAGATTTGAACTCCATCTTTTTGCACTACTTAAACCCTTCTTGCAAGAAGGAAATCATCTCATTCGCTCATTTCTTGAAATTCTAACAAAAAAGAAGAGAAAGTTCTCTCTCAACTCTCTCAAATTTTCTCCTCTCTTCTCCAAAACAACAACTTCCCACAAACATCCTTCTTCCAAAAGAAGAACAACCGAGACTCCGATTGGTTGTGGTGGACCTTTATTCGAGAGAAGAATTCGAAGAGATCGAGATTGCACGAAGTGTTCGTGATTCGCTGGAACGGATTTTGAAGAGGGTTTTCAACAAGTAAGTATCTTGTATTTACCATTTTTTTCCTTTTCGTTTAAGCATGTTTATCCTAAATTATTAGATAGTTGATTTTAATGAAATTGAGTACCATAACGATACAACGCCGATTCGATCATCTTCGTGATGCAGTTGAGTCACTACTCTCCACATGTTTCAGTTGAGTATCTTTCTCATTCTCTTCAGCGTCCGAATCCAATATCAAGGTGGACTCTCCACATGTTTCAGTTACTAGTAAATCATATTTACCTTGATTCTTCCTTTCAGCAAGGAACTTGGGACAGTTTCTCTTCCAGTGGCCGTCCCCATTGCAGTGGAAACACTTTCTTTCTTTGAAACTTCCTTGACCTTCTTGCCCTTTTGGGCGGCAGCTTGGTCAGCTTTACGCTTCTTCATCTTCTTCTTCCCTTTTGGGTGAGAAGGAGCAACAAATTATGTTCCAGAGGTCGAACCCCTATGATATTATCTGTAGGCAACATTTGCCTCAGCTTCCGGTGTCCTGATCCTAATCAAGGACTGGAAGTTCTGTAGCTCATTGAGGAGGGTAGTCAGAGTGTAGCTAATTTTGTTCATAACACCATTGTTATGAAACTAAAGGAAACTCTTTGGAAGAGTCTCGAAAATAAAGCTGACCTTGCTCGACTCATCAATGGAAGTCTCGTTCATCTCTGCAAAATTAAAGTGGGTCATCATGTCCAGAACATGTTCACGGACAGACACCCATTCTTTCATTGAGCGTTAAAGACGTGTTTGAGCGAATCGTGCCTGACCTGAAAGGACTTTTGTCAAAATATGTCCTGCAACGAATCCATGATCTCCTTAGCGATGATCATCGACTCGTGTTTCTTTGCCAAGACTTCAGATGAACTGGCAATGATATAGACCTTGGCTTTTTCATTGGCCCTAATCTATCGATCGTATGCATCACGAAAACTTCGTGATGTAGTCGAGGTCGACAACTGAGGACACTCCTCAGTAAGCACGTGAAAGGAATCAAGTCCGCAATGAAGCGATTGTGAATCGCGCGCTCTTGATTTAGTTACAACGATTAAATACAAGAACATATATAACTAGATTAAGCATATGAACATAATGGCCAGCAAGAAAGTTACCTTTGAAGAACCTTTCTTCAAGTGCTCCTCCTCTCTCATGATCAAGATCTCAACAACATGAACTCGTATGAACACTGACACTACCACCGGATCTTCTCCGTTTTTCTCTAGGTGAGGGAGGAAGGTGGGATCCCTTTAGGAGAGGTGAGTTGTTTTGTTAGAGAGATGTTTGTTGTCTTCGAACCTTTCCAACAACACAACAAATGCTAGGGATGGCTTAACCGAGTTGCATCTTATGCAACTATATATATAAGGAGATAGGGATGGAAAATACCATCACATCCCTCTTTCAATCTCTGTTTAGTATATAGTTAATATGTGAATCCAATTCACATTAAAACTATATATTATATCAATTATATCACATATAATTGTTATGACACCTCGCATATGAAATTGAACACTTCAATTTTATACCTCACTTTATACCCTCAATCTTACCATGTTGAGCCAACGGAGGGACCTAATGGACCTACAGTTCATGAGCTCCAATGATATGAGATTAACCGATCAAACTCTTTGATCCAGTTAATCAATATTCATTAACTACAAGTCACTCAACTATAGACTTGTAGTTGCACTCTCCTTACTATAGATAATATTGTGTCCACTGATATAGTCATTACCCATGAGTCGACCCTTCACATGTTGTTCGTAATCACAGCTGGGTGAAATTACCATTTTACCCCTGTGATTACCTCTTTGCTCCTTAAGCACAATTGATCCTCTAATGAACAACAAGTCTAAAGTCCTACCTTAGACTCATACCCTCATAGAGGGCGGGGCCCCGTTGTTCAAGACCTGGAATCAGTTCTTAAGGGAACAACCTATCTAATTCGTTAGTATAGGAATGAGTGAATTCCATCTTGCAGATTAAGTTCCCAACTACCTATGAGGTTCTGTCCCTGAGAAGGTAGGCTTATTGAGTCGGCTACAGGCCACTCTCACCCATACTAGTCTAAGGACAAACGCCTATAAACAAGAGTTCTTAACTAGCTCAGGATTCAGGTCGAGTAACTAATGACCATCTATAAATTACTAGTCTTATCCTGTTAACGGTGTTACACTGGTTAGACTAATAATTTGCAATCAAGTCTTGTATGAACTCTTCATACAAGATGCCCCCACTCGCATGTCAACTACATGAATGAGTTGGATTACCTCATTTGTACAAATTATAGTGTGAGTCGCATCCATGGTGTTACCAGAATGAGGTTTCCAACCTTATTCTTATAAATAGACTATTTAGGTTATATTCTTGAACTGAACCCAAATAGTATCCACTACACTGATGTTCAAGATAAATGTTATAACCTTGGAGCTTAGTTTATTGGATTTATAAATCAAGATTGTAATTCTATCAAAACAAATAAAACTTTATTTAAATGATCAAAATTACACAAGTTTAGGGCATAAATCCCAACAGCACGAACTTCAGGTCGTCGGTTACAAGATTCGTGTTAATATTGTTCTTCCACGTTCGAAGTTATCACTGACTAACTTATCAGAAGCGAGCAAAACGATAATTGAGCTAGACATTTTTGTTGAAAAAATCAAATACAATTTTATGTCAATATCGCATAAACTTTTTTGAAATCCAAACAAGTTTTAGAAAAATTTAATCTTATGATCCCTGGGTCATTTAAAATTGCAATGATATCTTAAAGGTTTAGAATGACCGCCACCGAAGGGTGAACAAAAACAGTTCTCCTCTATGACGAAACTTTCTCGACCAAACCCTAATCCCAGAATAACTCTTATTCCATTAGGCGTCCAATTACCATTATTTTGTCGAATTCATTTACACTTAACGTGAGTGTCACCCTCAATCTTTAAATTTCCAAGTATCCGTCGAAACAATAGCCACTGATGGGTGAACCATGGACGAAATCCAACAAGGAAACTTTATCAATTTCGAGAATCCACGGTGTAGCGACTCTCATGATCAAAGGCCTCCGATGGGATTATCTGGTCCAGGCCAAACAAGAAGGCGGATCATAGGGGTATCACGGTGTGAATCGAAAGAAGAGACTGTGGGTCCCGTTTTCACATTTCTCGCTCCCACTCACTATAAGTACTATCTTCATCTACTTTGATATTGATCCATACAAATACCATCCGAAGGGGGATGCTCTCATTTGCGCCACGAGGCTGAGTATGGAACTCACGGTGTGGACTTAACGGAGATTTGTGGTCGAAAAATGAAATGTATCTTATACACTTTATTTCCTCCCACCTCCCACTGAACATGTTATAATTATCGGGATTGACCTAGATTGACCGACTAAAATTTACCTAAGTCTACCAATATAACTCTTATATTGAATTTAGGCCTAAGTTTATAAACAAATTATTACTTTGGTATATGTGAGTAAATTAATCAACTTTTAATTAACGACACTCACGAAAAATATAACCTATGAATCTCCGGACCGAACTCACTCCCAGGTCGATTCTCAAGTAGGGGAGTTACTTATCAGTCACCATTCAAATATTATATTTTGATTTCCTAATTGTAATCTTATTAGAACTAGAAAACCTAAGTGTAATTATTCATGTTCTAAACACATTAAAACTAATAATTAACTTAGGTTACATGCATTTCTATGTTATAGTGCTTGATCATTCGTCACATGAATAACTATACTATAACATAAATATTCATCATATGAAATAAAATGCATGAGCATACTTTAATCTAAAAAAAACATAATACTTACATTTAATTAAATTAAAACATGCATTTAATTATATTATAACACTTATAATATAACCTACATGGAAACTATATATTATAAAACTTATAATATAAATGATGCATGAATATGTTTAACCTAAGGTGAGATTTTAAATCTATATGACATACATTATGCACATATAATTTAATTAAATCATACATCGCATGCATAAAATAATTAAATAGAAAAAATTGACCGGTTTTGGCAGTTAGAGGCATTTATTTGATTAAAGAACATTAATATAACATTAATATTAATATTATTTAATAGAATACATTAAATAAAATAATAAACACATTTTTCAAATAAAAAACTAACTAAAAAATCAAAATTAAAGCCACACGATTGAAAAAACTCTTCAACTGCCCACTTATCGCGAATCGCTTGCCGTGACCGCTCCCTACTCTTGCGGCGTGTAACTTAACGTGGCGGCGTTGATGATTCTACCATAGAACTTTAACAGGAGTGATTTCTCGATTTCGCAAAACCTTTCTGTCTTTGGCAAAGATTTGCACTCGCTTTTCCTCATAATTGAAGTCTTGGTCAACCGAAAGCCTTATAATCGATTACATGAGATGCATTCGGTTCATAACCCCGTAGCATTGATATGTGGAACACGTTATGCACTGCAACGATGGATGGTTGCAAGGCTAACTGATGCGAAAATATCGAGTGCCCTAAACTAATGTAAATTAGAATAAGACTCCGACACTTCTACGACGTGCAAGTATACACGGTCGAGAGCAGCAAGTGATAAGTTAAAGTATCGATCCCACGAGAACTAGCTAAACCTAAATGAATGAGTGTCCTAGCAAATTTTTCTTATTTTAGTGCAATGCATGAGTGTGCAAATTACTATTGTAAATAAATAAATTGATGTGATATGTGTGCAAAGACAAGACTAGACTCAAGAAAATAACTAAATTTAAATGTGGGGATAGGAGAATGCAAACAGGAGGAGAGATGCAAGATATGAGATTTTTTAATAAAAAATAAAGGCTCGGGTTAGGTTAGAGTTCTAATGTTCAATTGGAATGAAATTTTAGTGATGCCTTGAATTTACCTACACATATGTTCAAATGATTTCTTTCAAAATCACTAAGTTTTTAAACCTACAATCTCTCAATTGAGATCTAAATTATGCTCATGATTTTAGGTTCTAGGTGGGTTAATTATCTCTAATCAACTCAATAGTCCTAGAATGAAAATTTAGTTTTTTAATTCAATAGCTCTCCCAAGTTCATGAATTCTAGAGAAATCAAAGTGGTCAATTCTAATTCTCATGCAACGTTAAATTCAATAAAATTTCATAAATCCAACAATGACATTAATCATAAATTCGCTCCAAAATCTACATTGAAAACGACCTAACCCTTGCCTAAGATAATTTAGTTCATGACAAAAATCAACTCACAAACTTCTAATTGATGCATGCTTTTATCCATCAAAGAATTCAAGAAAACAACCCAATGATGTTCACAAATTTATCATAAATCATTCACAATCCTAGCCTAAAAACAGTCACGAATTCGGTCTAAAATAGTGAACAAAAATAGTCTTAAATATGTGTCCAATAGCGGAAATACAACATTAACAATTAGAGATTAGGAGAGGTAATGACACGAAGCAAAACACGAAGAGATGCCACCGAAGACAACAGACCATAGTAGCAGATTTTAGTTTTGCAGGTTATGTTCGACAGCGATATCTCAGCTACCGAAGCTCAGAACAACGATCCAACCGTTCTAAACGAAGTCCTATGAGTTGCAAATAAGCTGCTAAAATTTCAGAAAAAGCAAACGGTTGAAACTTTGGCAAACGACACTTTCGTGAGCGCCGCCAGTGAAAAACCGAACTGCTCTGATCTCCCAACGGGACAGAAATATCTGGCACATCGAAGCTCCGAACGACGATCCAACCGTTCAAAGTAAAGCCCTATGAGTCTCGAATAATCTTTCTAAATTTCAGCACAATCCAACGATTCAAACTTTGGGATTCGACAACTTTGTGAGAATCGTCTGTGAAAAACCGAGCTGCACGATTTTTGCTACAACAATGGCACCTTGAAGCTGCGATTTTTTCTTCACTCGTACGATTGCTACAACAATGGCACCTTCATGATTCTTCTCTTCAATGCACACCTTTGTTGTAGCAATCGCCCACTCTCTCTCGCTCTCTTCCCCTTTTGTGGCAACTCCTTCTCCTCTTGCACTTGTGAACCTTAACCTCCTTATATAAGATGGTGTTGCCCTATTTCCACAAATTACAAAAATGCCCTTAGGGGTAGAAAGACCATCTTACCCTTCGGGTAAGATGTCTAAAATGCCCTTAGGGACTCTTGTAATTTTTATAATCTCCTGCACACAAAAAAATCCCAAATAAATATATGAAGTCAATTATAAATCAAAATACGCAAGGATTTTTGGAGTTAAGAAAAATCTCAAATTTTGGTCTTTAATTAACTGTTAGCTTATTTTCCCAAATTTCTTAAATTAAAGCACAAAAATATCAAAATTAATTCTTTTTGCACTTAATGCTTAAATTCAAGATTTTAGAGCTAACACACATAATTTAGGGATAAAATAACATGAGGATCACTTAATTAGATCCAATTCAAGTGGATTAAACACTAAAATTCTAGTAAAATAACTCACTAATGGTGAGTTATCAATCCCCCAAACTTGAACTACTCATTGTCCTCAATGAGTTCTATTCCCCACAAAACTTAAAAGACCTTTAAACACTCGTATCATTTAGGTAACTAAATAAGGATTGAGAACTTATGCTCTAGCTACAAGTCACCATTCATTCAATGCTCTCTAAGTGGCTCACCTGGGGTTTCCAAACTACACTTATGCATCAATATCAAAGAGCAAACCAACAAGGATTCAACACCTATTCTCAAGCTCAACCACTAGAATCCTAATCATTTAAATCAAGTAACCCATAGTTAAAGACAAGTCACACTCCAAAACTCGCATGACTACAATTTTATGATCATTCCTTTTTATTTTGTTTTCTTTATTATTTTTTTTTTTAAAAAAACAAAGATGTATATTATTCTCCTCCATTTCCATAAAACTCACTACTTAGGGCAAGTTTTTTTTTCCTTTTTTTTCTTTTTACTATTTTTTTATCTTCTTGACTCTCCCGTAGTTCTTAGAATGGCACACGTGGTTAGCGTAGCACACCTAAGCAATGAGACTCTCCCGTAGTTCTTAGAATGGCACACGTGGTTAACGCAACACATCTAAGCAAGGGGTACAGGCTTCTCGCTTGATAGCTTCGCTCCAAGAGGCCAACATAGTTAGTGTCCAGACCTCCTGACATCGAGCACCAAGTTGCCTGAACTGACTCTAAATAACAAAATAAGTAGCATATTTTTTTCTAGCCCAACAAAGTTTTAGGGAAATGGAAGGTTTGCACACTCTTTCTTTTTTTCTCTTTTTTCCTTAAAAATAAACACGAAGAATTTACCTTTCCCCCCAAACTTAGAGTACTCAATGTCCTCATTGAGTTAGGGAGGTTGGGTAACTCCACCAAACTTGAAATGATCACAAATTTGAAGTTTACTAATTTTGGAGCGTTCTAAAAAAAATGTATGGGTTACCTAACTTGTCATGGCTTATAGTTTTCGAAACTTTTTGGATTAGGAGTTGAATCCTAACTACTTTGATTGACATACTAACCATAAGCGCACTAAAGAACCCTAATGACAAGCTTGACCTTGAGAAACACCAAATAAGATAGGATACTCTTGCCTCGAACACAAGCAACAACTCTTATTTTCATTAACCCTGAGATTTGACCTTAACTTTTTATTTTCATGGAGATGCATACCAAGTTTCGACAAAAGACATCACACTTTTACCATAAAAACACATGTAGAAACTTAATTTTTAAACAAGAGACAACAACCATTTTTTTCTATTTTTACTTGCTTAAACATAATGAATCAACTACCTACATCATGCATATCAAAGACCATGAAACCAACAACTAACATGGAATCCAATAGTCAAAATAGATCATTTTGAAGTCTTAAAGCAAGTAAATAACTTTATAAACACAAAGGCTTACAACACCCTATATACTCTAGCAACACACAGTCTCATCATTAGAAAAATTTTCAATTAATCCCAAAATCAGATTCAGAACAACACATCTGCCCCTCATGGTTAAAGGACACATTGCCCTTAATGTATAATCTACTCACTTAAGCATGCTTTGAAGGGAATGAAAATCCCGTACAGCGGAAGACGATTGAATCATCGATGTATCAATATGTAACATAATTTTGTTAAAACTGATCTATCACTAGATCTAGGCTAAACATGCATATAAGAAGAAGGAAAAATACAACAAGTAGAGTTTACTTACTTGTTGAAGACTTTCTTCAAGGTTTCTTCTTCAAATCACGAACTCTTCGTGCTCCTCGTACTCAACGAACACCTCCAACGAAAGTGATCCATACACAACCAAAATGGCCTTCTCGGTTGTTCTCTTTTGCAGAAGGGAAGAGGGTGAGATCTTGTGAGTTTTGGAGAGGGAGGAAAATTGAGAGAATTCCTCTTCTCTTTTTTGATGTAAAATCAAAAATTGAGAGATTGTCATTACATCCTTCTTGCAAGAAGGGTTTATATAGTGGAATTGATGGAGTTAAAATCTCCACATAATTACCACTTTACCACAACTATAGGTTATGGAAATCTCATTTGCATAACCACATAATATAAGATATCTGATATCTCATATTGCAAATCACATTTGCAATAATTGTGGATTAATTAAATTGAATCACATCCAATTTAATTTCTCTCAATCAATTTCTCCAATTAGCCCTAATTCAACAATTAGGCTAACCTATAGTTTATTATGAATCTCAATCACATTAAACTATATATTATATCATTCATATCTCATATAAATGACATAAATGTCCCTAATGTGAAATTGAACACTTCAACTTCATAGCAAAACATGAACCCTTCTAAATCCCAGATGGAGCCAACCGAGATACCTAATGGACCTATAGTGACGGGCTCCAATGATCCGAGATTAACCTGCCAAACTCTTTGACCCAGTTAACCAACATTCATTAGCTACGGTAACACTCCACTATAGCCCGTAGTTGCACTCCCGTAAGTGCAGAATATTACGTGTGCACTGATATAACCAATGCCCATGAGTCGACTCTTCACAGGTTGTTCGTAGACACGGTTGGGTCAAATTACCGTTTTACCCCTGTGTCTACCTCTTGTTCCTTAAGTCCACACTGCTCCTCTAATGAACAACATATTGTGATGGTCAAACCATATACAACACCCTTCTCGGGCCAGTGAGAAGGTGGGCGCCCGATGTCCAAACTCTAGAGACAGCACTTAAGGGAACAACCCCTCTAGTTTCCCTAAAGGCGGGAACGAGTGATTTCCGTCTCGCGTAGTTAAGTTCCCAGCTCCCTACTTGGTTCTGTCCCTGAGAAGATAGGCATGTTGGGCGACTAACTGTGACCACCCTCACCCGTACTAGTCAAAAAAAAGACCCTTGCAGACAGGAGTCCGTAACACGCTCAGGATTCTGGTCGAGTCACTAATGGTCATCTACGAAGTTATTAGTCCTTACTGCCAACGGTGTTACATCAGTAGGTCTAATAATTCACGGTCCGGTCTTGTACAATCTCATTGCAAAGGATGCCCCAACTCGCATGTCAGCCACATGAACGAGTCAGATCACCTCGTTTGTATCTAATACAAAGCGGGCCGTATCCACAGTGTATCCAGGATTAGGTCTCCAACCCTATCCATATACCGTAGACCGTTCGGGTCATTAACTCGAACGTGATCCTCCCTGTGTGTCCACTACACACCGTTCAAGTTCTAGTTCTCTCATAAATTCAATGACCCTGGAGCTTAGTTTATTGGAAAAGTTTATAAATATTGCGAGACACAAAGTGTTCAAATAAATAACTCTTATTAATTTCAAATAATATATTACAAACTCGAGATTAGGACAAAAATCCCAACAAACTCCCACTTGGACTAAGCTAGTGGAGAAAATACATTTCAGAAATGTACATAAATTACAACGAAGTAATATAATAAACTAGGGCATTGAATACCCGTTTACACATCTCCAAATTGCTCTAGTCTGGAAGCTCTCGAATACCTAGACTCTCTAGGCGACCCTCAAACACCTTAGCCGTGAGGGGCTTTGTAAATGGATCACTACGTTGTGCTCGACGCTATCTGCGTGGACTGATCCACGTCTCTCGCGGTGCACAATCTCCCGTGACGATGATACTTGCGCTCAATGTGTTTGCCTCTCTTATGGCTCCGAGGCTCACGTGAGTTGGCATCGCACCTGCTTTGTTATCACGCGAGCAGTGTGATCGGCAAGTTAATGTTAGGAACAACTTACAAATCATCATGAACTTCCTAAGCCAAAGCGACTTTCCGCTGCGGCTTCACAAGCCGCAACATACTCCGCTTCCATAGTGGAATCAACGATGCATCCTCGCTTGATGCTTCGCCATACTACTGACTCCTCCATTCGAGAATGAAGGTGACCCCGAAGTAGATTTCCTAGAATCATTATAGGTCCGAAAATCGAGAATCTGTGTATCCCGTAAGGATCAAATCCCAACTACCGTACACTAAGCTGTAGTTCCTCGTTCTCCTAAGATACTTGAGGATTGCCTTTACGGTTGCCTAGTGATCTAATCCCGGATTGGACTGATATCTACTGACAATTACTACTGCATAACAGATGTCGGGCCTAGTACACAGCAGGACATACATCAGGCTTCCTACAGCCGAAGCATATGGAATCCGTCTCATATCCTCAACATCTTGAGGAGTCTTAGGACACTGATCATTAGACAAGTGAACCCCATGCCTGAAAGGCAGCAAGTCCTTCTTGGAGTTATGCATCTTATATCTAGACAACATCTTGTCAATATAAGACGCCTGAGACAAGGCTAGCGTTCTGTTCTTCCGGTTCCAGACTATCTGGATACCTAGAACATATTGAGCTTCTCCCAAATCTTTCATTTGGAATTGCGAAGCTAGCCACTTTTTAACGCCAGTAAGAAATTCTACCTCATTCTCAATGAGAAGAATATCGTCCACATACAACACAAAAAATGCGACAATTTTGTCAACGATTTTCTTGTAGACACAAGGCTCGTCGACATTTTGATCAAAGCCATATGATTTGATCGCCTCATCAAATCTTATATTCCAGGACCTCGAAGCCTGTTTCAGTCCATAAATTGACCTATGAAGCCGACAAACTTTTTGCTCTTGGCCTTGGCAATGAACCCTTTGGGCTGGTCCATGTAGATGGTCTCATCAAGTTTACCATTCAGAAAGGTTGTCTTGACGTTCATCTGCCATACTTCGTAGTCATAATACGCGGAAATGGCCAGAAGGATCCTGATCGACTTTACCATAGCAACAGGTGACAAGGTCTCCTCATAGTCAACCCCTTCAACCTGGGTAAAACCCTTTGCCACTAGTCGGGCTTTGATGGTCTGCACCTTCCCATCTACGCCACGTTTACGCTTGTAGATCCATTTGCAACCAATAGGTTTTACCCCATTCGATTGATCCAGAAGCTCTCATACAGAATTGAAGTACATAGACTCCATTTCCTTGTCCATAGCTTTAATCCACTCGTCTTTGTCAACATTAACCATTACCTGATCATAGATCAATGGATCCTCACAGTCATCATCAGGAGCGACAACTGAGGTTTCAACTAAACCCATGTAGCGATCAGGCTGTCTCACAACCCTCCCACTACGTCGAGGCATTCCCAACTCTTGGGAACGGATTTGACTAGACGTGCTAGGATCAACAACACTTGTTGATGTACTAGCCCCATCAACAACTCTTGCTGATGAACTGTCCATTTCATTCAATACAATTTTACTCCTTGGTAAATGATCCATGACGTGGTCTTCCTCTAGGAAAGTGGCGTTTGTGGACACAAGCACCTTATTTTCCCTAGGATCGTAAAACAGACCACCCCTTGTCTCTTTAGGGTAACCCACAAATAGGCATAATTTCGAACGGGGTTCCAACTTTTTTGGGTTTGACATCAACACATGGGTGGGCATCCCAAATCCACGAAGTGATGTAAAGCGCCTTTACGTCCACTTGAGAGCTCGAAAGGTGTTTCACAAACACACTTTCGGAACATTGTTCATTGTTCAAATACAAACCGCGATCTCCACTGCGTACTTCAAAAAGAATCGGGGAGACGAGCATAACTCATCATCGACCGAACCATGTCCAACAAGGTTTTGTTTCTCCTCTCCGATACACCATTCTGCTGTGGCATACCAGGCGCTGAGGGTTGGGACGTAATTCCGTGTTCTATCATATAGTCCTGAATTTAGTATCCATGTACTCTCCACCCCGATCCGATCGAAGTGTTTTAAGCGATTTACCTAAGAGGTTCTCAACCTCAGTCTTGTACTCCTTGAACTTTTCAAGCGTTTCAGACTTCTTGTGCATTAGGTAAATATACCCATGCTGGAGTAGTCGTCTATGAAAGACACAAATTACTCATAACCGCCCCGAGCTTTAACATTCATCGGACCACAAATGTCAGAATGCACTAACTCAAGAAGCTCTTTGGCTCTATATCCTTTTCCACTAAAAGGACGTTTGGTCATTTTGTCCTCAAGGCATGACTCACACACTGGTAAAGAGATTTCTTCCAACTCGTTTAGAAGTCCCTCTTCACTAGTTTCTCAACCCTCTTGAGATTGATGTGGCCTAACCGAAGATGCCAAAGATGGACATTTTCTTTTGGAGAAACTTTTGCTTTCCTAGTTCGTGTTTCTTAAGTTTTAAACAATTAAGTATTCAAAACAATTTTGACCGAATTGGGTTTCAAAACATACAGATTATTTTCAAGTGAAGCTGAACAAATAACATTCCCTTTGAAAGAAATAAATGCTTTATTCGATTCAAAAGAAACTGAAATACATTGTTCTATTAGGCAATAAATTGAAACAAGGTTTCTAGTAAACCCTGGAACTATGTACAGATTGTCTAACAATAAGTACTTCCCGCCAAAGTTTAACTTCACCGTGTCGATCGCTGAAGCAGAGACAAGCTCCCCGGATCCAACACGTAGAGTCACCTCACCCTATCGCAATGCACGCCAGGAATCAATCCCCTGAAAAGAAGAACAAATGTGGTTAGTGGCGCCCGAATCCAAAATCCAGCCAGAGTCATTACTCTCCACTAAACATGTTTCAGTCACAAGTAAATCACATTTACTTTGATTCTTCTTCTCGGCCAGGAAATTGGGGCAATTTCTCTTCCAGTGACCGCCCCCATTGCAGTGGAAACACTTTCCTTTTTCTGCAACATCCTTGACCTTTTTGCCCTTATGGGCGGCAACTCGGTCAGTTTTAGCCATCTTCATCCTCTTTTTCCCTTTCGGGCGTGAAGGAGCAACAGGTTTCGTCCCAGAGGTCGAACCCCTGTGATAAGACCTGTAGGCAACATTTGCCTCAAATTCCTTGACCCTATGCAAGGATTGGAAATTCTGTAGCTCATTTAGGAGGGTAGTCAGAGTGTAGCTAATTTTGTTCATAACAACATTGCTACGAAACTGAAGGAAACTCTTCGGAAGAGTCTCCAAAATAAAACTGACCTGGCTCGACTCATCGATCGAAGCCCCGTTCATCTCGGCCAGATGGAAGTGGGTCAACATGTCTAGAACGTGTTCACGGACAGACGACCCTTCTTTCATCCGTGCGTTGAAAACGTATTTGAGCGAGTCATGCCGGACCTGAAAGGACTGTTGTCCAAACATTTCCTGCAAGGACTCCATGATCTCCTTAGCGGAAACCATCAGCTTGTGCTTCTTTGCCATGACATCAGACATCTGCCAATAATGTAGACCTTGGCCTTTTCATTGGCCCTGATCCACCGATTATATGCATCACGAACACTTCGCGACGCAGTCGAGCCCGACATCTGAGGACACTCCTCAGATAGCACGAACTTAATGTCGTCTTGTACCAAAATTTTATTTATGTTGTTTTTCAAACTTTGATAGTTATCTCCCACTAATTTATCCGAAGCGAGTAAAGCTATTATTGCGCTAGACATTTTTAGCTGAAAAACAAGAAAAACCTTTGTATTAGTCTCGCAAAAAACTTTTGAAATCCAATCATGTTTTAGCAAAAATTGTTTCATAATCCTTAGGTCATTCGAAATTTTGAAATGATACCCTAAAGGTTTAGAATGACCGCCACCGAAGGGTGAACAGAACACTCCTCCTCTAGGACGAGACTTTCTCAATCAGACCCTAATCCCAGAATAACTCATATTCCATTAGGCATCCAATTACCATTGTTCGGTAGAATTCATTAATACTTAACGAATTTTGTGAGTGTCACCCTCAATCTTTAAGTTTCCAAGTATCCGTCCAAACAATAGCCACCGAAGGGTGATCTAAGAAGGAAAACCAACCAGGAAACTGTATCCCTTTCGGATATTTACGATGTTCCGACTCCCATGATCAAGCCCTCCGAAGGGATTGTCTGGTCCAGGCCAAACTAGCAGGCAGATCATAGGCATCTCACGGTGTGAAT
Organism: Trichosanthes cucumerina; assembly: GCA_036507285.1. Lineage (NCBI taxonomy): Eukaryota > Viridiplantae > Streptophyta > Magnoliopsida > Cucurbitales > Cucurbitaceae > Trichosanthes > Trichosanthes cucumerina. The sequence goes on along the minus strand of CM071837.1, from coordinate 9,144,048 downwards.
CGAAAGAAGAGATCATGGGTCTCGTTTTCACAAGTCCCGCTCCCACTCACTATAAGAATTCTCTCCATCCACGATGATATTGACCTATACAAATGTCATCCGAAGGGGGACGCTCCCATTTGCGCAACGAGGCCGAGTATAGATCTCACGGTGCGGACTTAAATGAGATTTGTGGTTGGAAATTCAAATGTATCTCATACACTTTATTTCCTCCCACTCAGCACTTTAATTTTTATTAGGGATTGACCTAGATAAACCGACTAAAATTTACCTAAGTCTACCAATATAATTCTTATATGGTATTAACCTAAGTTTATAATCACATTATTAACTTAGGTCTATGTGAGTAATTTAATTAACACTTAATTAACGACACTCACGAGAATATAACCTAAGAATCTCCGGACCGAATTCACTCCCAGGTCGGTTTCCAGGTAGGGGTGTTCCGCAAGAGTCAACTTAAATACCACAGCCTTAGACAAAACCTTCCTTAGACATAGTTACTTATCAGTCTCCATTCAAAGGTTATATTTGATTTCCTAAATTTCTAATCTCATTAGAAAATTAGAAAACCTAAGTCTAATTATTCAAGTTCTAAACACTTTAAAACTAATAATTATCTTAGGTTGCATGCATTTCTATGTTATAGCGCTTGATCATCCATCACATGAATAATACTATATACTATAACATAATATAATTCATCACATGAATTAAATGCATGAGCATGCTTTTAATTTAAAAATATAACACTTATATTTAAATAAATTAAAGCATGCATACATTATATTATAACACTTATACTATAATCCTATCATGCATACTATATATTATAACTCTTATAATATAAATATGATGCATGAAATGTTTAACCTAAGGTGGGATTTTAAATCTATATGACATACAATATGCACATAGAAATTAATTAAAATATACATCTCATGCATAAAATAATTAAATAGCAAATATGGACCGATTTTTGGCACCTAGGGGCAATTATTTAATTAAATAACATTAACATAACAATTATATTAATATTATTTAATAAAATAATTAAATAAATAAATAAAATACATTCTAATAAAAAAAGAAATAAATAAAACTTGTAAATAACCACTCAACTTAAGGCTTGAACCCACGTCCTAGCGAAACTGCCGCGAACTGCTCCTCAACGTGTGTAGCGTTGCAACGCTGTCGCTTGTAACGTCGACCCGTGTTTTCAATGCCAGCAGCGTTGCAACGCTATGCCCAGCAGCGTAACGCTGATCGCTTCTTTGTGACTCGTCATAAGAAACGGCGTTGAGACGCGATTGGCGGCGTTTCAACGCTATCGACAGAACAACAAACACTTTGTTGTTCTTCCATCGATTTCCGCCTATTTTTCTCTCCGATTTCTTCACAGCAACTATTGCCACGAACGACACAGACTTAGAGACTCGATTTACAACAAAATTCCCAAAAACAACGGGCCCTTACATTGATCTCATCAACATAATTGTAAATCTATACTAGTGCAAAAAATGGTAAACATCCATAATGCAAACCAAGACATTCATCTCATGAATTATGGAAAAACACCCACCAAATTTTGACAAAAACAGTGCATAATTGAGAAACCATCAACTTGGCTCTGATATCAATTGAAGGGAATGAAAATCCCGTGCAACGGAAGACGATTGAATCGTCGATGTATCAATATGAAACATAATTTTGTTAAAATTGATCTAACACTAGATCTAGGCTAAACATGCATATAAGAAGAAGGAAAAATACAGCAAGTATAGTTTACTTACATGTTGAAGACATTCTTCAAGGTTTCTTCTTCAAATCACGAACTCTTCGTGCTCCTCGTACTCAACGAACACCTCCAACGAAAGTGATCCGTACACAACCAAAATGGCCTTCTCGGTTGTTCTCTTTTGGAGAAGGGAAGATGGTGGGATCTTGTGAGTTTTGGAGAGGGAGGAGAATTGAGAGAGAATTGAGAGAATTTCTCTTCTCTTCTTTGATGAAAAATCAAAAAATGAGAGATTGTCATTACATCCTTCTTGCAAGAAGGGTTTATATAGTGGAATTGATGGAGTTAAAATCTCCACATAATTACCACTTTACCACAACTATAGGTTCTGAAAATATCATTTGCATAACCACATAATATAGGATATCTCATATCTCATATTGCAAATCACATTTGCAATAATTGTGGATTAATTAAATTGAATCACATCCAATTTAATTTCTCTCAATCAATTTCTCCAATTAGCCCTAATTCAACAATTAGGCTAACCTATAGTTTATTATGAATCTCATTCACATTAAACTATATATTATATCATTCATATCTCATATAAATGACATAAATGTCCTTAAAGTGAAATTGAACACTTCAATTTCATAGCAAAACATTAACCCTTCTAAATCCCAGATGGAGCCAACCGAGGGACATAATGGACCTACAGTGACGGGTTCCAATGATTCGAGATTAACCTGCCAAACTCTTTGACCCGGTTAACCAACATTCATTAGCTACAGTAACACTCCACTATAGCCCGTTGCTGCACTCCCGTCAGAGCAGAATATTATGTGTCCACTGATATAACCAATGCCCATGAGTCGACCCTTCACAGGTTGTTCGTAGACACGGCTGGATCAAATTATCGTTTTATCCCTGTGTCTACCTCTTGTTCCTTAAGTCCCCACTGCTCCTCTAATGAATAACATTGTGATGGTCCAACCATATACAACACCCTTCTCGGGCCAGTGAGAAGGTGGGCGCCCGTTGCCAAGCCCTGGAGACAGCACTTAAGGGAACAACCCCTCTAGTTTCCCTAAAGGCGGGAACGAATGAATTTCGTCTCGCGTAGTTAAGTTCCCAGCTCCCTACTTGGTTCTGTCCCTGAGAAGATAGGCATATTGGGCGAGTAATCATTACCACTCTCACCCGTACTAGTCAAAGAAATGACACTCGCAGAGGGCGAGTCCGTGAACACTGCAGTCGAGATTCAAGTCGAGTAACTAATGGTCATCTACAAAGTTATTAGTCTCACTTCACACAGCGGTGTTACATCAGTAGGTCTAATAATTCACGGACCGGTCTTGTACAATCTCATTGCACAGGATGCCCCCACTCGCATGTCACCACATGAACGAAGTCGATCACCTCGTTTGTATCTAATACAAAGCGGCCGCATCCTAAAGTGTATCCGAGGATTTGGTGTCCAACCCTATCCATATATCAGAAATCTGTTGGGTCATTAACTCGAAGCGTGATCCTCCCCTGTGTGTCCAATACACACCGTTAAAGTTCTAGTTCTCTCATAAATTCAATGACCCTGGAGCTTAGTTTATTGGAAAAGTTTATAAATATTGCGAGACACAAAGTGATGAAATAAATAACTCTTATTAATTTAAAACAATATATTACAAACTCGAGATTAGGACAAAAATCCCAACATGCTTAAGGACAACTAATAAAGATGGAAGCGAGAACGATACTGCCCTAAATTGAGGAGACCTCCACTGCAACGCATATCCACAAACCCTAAGGGAGCTGCAAGATATGCAAGGGTTATTTATTTAAAAACAAAAACAACTAAAAAATGAAACAAAAGCAAAAACAAAAAAAAAGAAATAAATTTAAAACAAAACAAAACAAAACAAACGAAATAAACTTTGGGTTGCCTCCCAAGAAGCGCTTGTTTAACGTCCTTAGCTTGAGCACTATAGGTGGGCTCGTCAAGGTTCGTAAAAATCCTCCCACTTCTTCGGGACTCTCTTTCTTGAATCTACAAAACAAATCAGAGCTAGCAAGAATACTAGTTTCTCGTGAGAGCCCGAAACAAATATATTTTTAATTTTTTTATTTGATAAAAGAAAAGAAGGAAAAAAAACAAAATAAACATTTTTTGGATTTTTATTTGATAATAGAAAAGAAGAAAAAAATAGGAAAATGAACAGACACACAAAAAGACACTGACTCGAGAGGATAGAAAGAAAAACATTCACCAATAAGAGAAAATTCAAAAGATAGAACAGATATAGACTCAAAAGTCTCACACTCTACCTCTTGGCCTAACTCAACAGGCTTAACTTCTTCCACACTCTCACTAACTCCTTCCTGGTATGTGTTAAAAGGTTCTAGTTCTTTTACATCTGAAGCACAATCCTCTAAATGCCCATACTCCGACAAATGTGAAAGATTAGGATCATGAAAGTCTATCAGTGGGTCAGTGATCAAGTGACTCACCGAACTATCTAAGGGTATGGGTCCTCTTTCACTATCTTCCCTAGGGTGCTCAACCTCAGACGAGTCTAAATACATTTGTTCTAAGGGAGACAAGTGTATCTGTTAGGCGTTGAATTGATTCCCCTATTTGCCTATTCCTCTCATCTGTTGTTCTCATATATTCTAATAACAACATTTTAAGGGAAGATTCGTCTTCTACCTAGAGTTCTTGGATACGGGAAAGATATGGCTCAAAACCCCTAGGATATTGTTCATAGGCCCAATTGCTCTGATTATTATCATACATATGATTCTCATAAGTCACAGGTTCAATATGATGGTAATTAGGCATTTGGTAGCCATAAGCTCCATACCGCTCACTAGAAGACTCTACATTGGCATATGGATGATCATAAGAAAAAGAACTATAATGTGGTTGCTCATTGGGCACAAAAGGCCACCCAAAGTTATCATAAGCCATAGTAAAGTAATGTAGCAATTATAACAGGTTCAACAATCACAATATGCACCAACACAACCAGAAATAATAACCAAGACTCAACAAAGATAAAAACACGAAACAAAGATAACAAGACACACCCAACAAGAAAAACATGGATAAAATGCTAAAATCAACTCAAACAAAATAAGAATCAAAACTAGTCCCCGACAACGGCGCCAAAAACTTGATGCGAAAATATCGAGTGCCCTAAACTAATGTAAATTAGAATAAGACTCCGACACTTCTACGACGTGCAAGTATACACGGTCGAGAGCAGCAAGTGATAAGTTAAAGTATCGATCCCACGAGGACTAGCTAAACCTAAATGAATGAGTGTCCTAGCAAATATTTCTTATTTCAGTGCAATGCATGAGTGTGCAAATTACTATTGTAAATAAATAAATTGATGTGATATGTGTGCAAAGACAAGACTAGACTCAAGAAAATAACAAAATTTAAATGTGGGGAGAGGAGAATGCAAACAAGAGGAGAGATGCAAGATATGAGATTTTTTAATGAAAAATATAGGCTTGGGTTAGGTTAGAGTTCTAATGTTCAATTGGAATGAAATTTTAGTGATGCCTTGAATTTACCTACACATGTGTTCAAATGATTTCTTTCAAAATCACTAAGTTTTAAAACCTACAATATCTCAATTGAGATCTAAATTATGCTCATGATTTTAGGTTCTAGGTGGGTTAATTATCTCTAATCAACTCAATAGTTCTAGAATTTTAGTTTTCTAATTCAATAGCTCTCTCAAGTTCATCAATTCTAGAGAAATCAAAGTGGCCAATTCTAATTCTCATGCAACGTTAAATTCAATCAAATTTCATAAATCCAACAATGACATTAATCATAAATTCGCTCCAAAATCTACATTGAAAACGACCTAACCCTTGCCTAAGATAATTTAGTTCATGAGAAAAATCAACTCACAAACTTCTAATTGATGCATGCTTTTATCCATCAAAGAATTCAAGAAAACAACCCAATGATGTCCACAAATTTATCATAAATCAGTCACAATTCTAGCCTAAAAACAATCACGAATTCGGTCTAAAATAGTGAACAAAAATAGTCTTAAATATGTGTCCAATAGCGGAAAAACAACATTAACAATTAGAGATTAGGAGAGGTAATGACACGAAGCAAAACACGAAGAGATACCACCAAAGACAGCAGACCATAGTAGCAGATTTTCGTTTTGCAGGTTCTGTGCGACAGCGATATCTCATCAACCAAGGCTCAGAACGACGATCCAACCGTTCAAAACGAAGTCCTATGAGTTGCGAATATGCTGCCAAACTTTCTGAAAAATCCACTGGTTGAAACTTCGGCAAACGACACTTTCGTGAGCGCCGCCAGTGAAAAACCGAACTGCTCTGATCTCCCAACGCGACAGAAATATCTGACACACCGACGCTCCAAACGACGATCCAACTGTTCAAAGTAAAGCCCTATGAGTCTCAAATAATCTGTCAACATTTCAGCACAATCCAACGGTTGAAACTCCAAAAATCGACAACTTTGTGAGCGTCGTGTGTGAAAAACTAAGCTGCACGATTTTTGCTACAACAATGGCACCTTGAAGCTGCGATTTTTTCTTCACTGGTACGATTGCTACAACAACGACACCTTCATGATTCTTCTTTTCAATGCACACCTTTGTTGTAGCAATCACCCACTCTCTCTTGCTCTCTTCCCCTTTTGTGGCAACTCCTTCTCCTCTTTCACTTGTGAACCCTAGGTTCCTTATATAAGATGGTGTTCCCCTAATTCCACAAATTAGAAAAATGCCCTTAGGGACTCTTGTAATTTTTATAATCTACTGCACACAGAAAAATCCCAAATAAATATATGAAGTCAATTATAAATCAAAATACGCAAGAATTTTTGGAGTTAAGAAAAATCTCAAATTTTGGTATTTAATTAACTGTTAGCTTATTATCCTAAATTTCTATTAAAGCACAAAAACATCAAAATTAATTCTTTTTGCACCTAATGCTTAAATTCAAGATTTTAGAGCTAACACACATAATTTAGGGATAAAATAACATGAGGATCACTTAATTAGATCCAATTCAAGTGGATTAAACACTAAAATTCTAGTAAAATAACTCACTTATGGTGAGTTATCACTAACCTATAAGTCACTAGACTAATGCGCCCCAAGATCTCAAACAGACCTATGAACCTAGGGGTTAGCTTCCCCTTCCAGTGAAATCTGTAAAAGGAATGAATTCCCCGCAGCAGAAGCGATGTGAATTGTCGTTGTTTCTTTGTAGTTATAAATTTTTAAAAATTGAGATAAAACACTTTCTATCTATATTAAGCATGCATAAAACGAGATGAACCCAGTATGTATCGTTACTAACCTCTTGACTAAGTCTTGTTTACGTTTCCTCCTCAGTCACGAACTCTCGATCAAACGATCTTCTCCAAAACACGAACCGTACCAAGAAAGAAATCAAAGGGACACTTCCAGTTGATCTTCTCGTGTGTTCTCGGAAGGACGAGGGAGATGTTGGGATTTATGCCCTAAAACTCGTAGTTTGTAATTATGTTATAATTAATGTAATAAAGTTTTATTATTTCAATAAAGTGTTATTGTTCGTTATCTACGAGTTTGCCTTCATTTAAACCCTATATCCAACAAACTGAACATCAAAGCCTGTTAAATGAATCTATAACTGAATGTACTGTACATAAAAAGGATCTCGGTTCGATATACAACCTAAAGGGTCTATAGTTAGGGGATAAGGTTTGGGTACCTTACTCTTGTAAAACTATGGATGTGGCCCCATTTGTATTTGATACAAACATTGTTATCCTAACGTGTTCGTGTAGCTGACATTTGAGTGGGGATATCCTATGTAATGAGATTACATAAGACCGGACCACGAAATAGTAACCTCTACTTGTAACTCCGTTGTCTAGTTAGGTTTCTATTTCACTAGGATGACCTAGGCAACTTGATCTCAATCCTGAGCAGGTTACGAACTCCTGTTCGTGAGGGATTGTCCTTTGACTAGTATGGGTGAGCGTGGCCAGATTTACCGACTCAATATGCCTACCTTATTAGAGACAAGACCGAGTTAGCGGCTGGGGACTTAACTTAGCAAGTTGGAATTCACTCCTTCCCGCCTACTAGGGTAAGTAGAGGAATATTCCCTTAAGTTGGGTCTCCGGGACTTGAACAAAGGGCCCGACCCTCTCATTGGCCCGAGAGGGACTCTGTTTGTTGGTAGGACCACAAACAAATTGTTCATTAGAGGAGCACTGGTAGTTAAGGCACAAGATGTAACCTAGGGGTAAAACGGTAATTTGACCCAACTAGTGTTACGAACATTCGTGAAGGGTTGACTTGCTGCTATTGGTCAATATCCATGGGAGGTTAATGAGATTAACCGAGCAATCTCGTATCGTTGGAGCTCTTGATCTGTACGTCCAGTAGGCTCACCTTCTAGCTCGTAAAGGGTTGTTAGATCTTTTGAATTTAAAATGTTGAAATTCATTAGGGAATAAACTTAATGTATGTTGATACAGTATAATATATAGTTTTGGAACTATATATTATAAATTTAATGTGAATGTGATTCATATTAAATTATATGAGAGAATTGAATATTTGAAAGAGTTCAAATATTATATTAAAGGTGAATGTGATTCACATTTGAAAACTATAGGTTAAAATTTAATGTGCACTGGATGTACATTAAAACTATAGGTTAAAGGGGTAATATGATCAGATGAGATTTAGTCCAAATTAAATATATGATATTTAATTTGTATTATTTAAATTATTAATTAAATTTGATTTAATTATTATTATTATTATTATTATTATGATTATTTTAATAATTAAATAAGGGAACGTGTCTTCCAGACACGTTCCCACTATCCCCTTCCTTCTCCCTATCGATAGCTTAACAGGGAGAAGGGGTGTGCTTTTTGCATCGATCGATTAACGATATTGGACAAGCAATTGGAAAATTGCTCTCTCTCTCTCTCTCACTCTCGTTTCCGCTGCTCAAGGAGATCAGATCTCCATCAGGAGAGTGGTGGCACTCTCTTTTGATTTCGGGTTTGTGAATGTGAGAAAAGATTGAGAGAGAATTGAGAGAAAATTCACTTGCACTTTGGGACGAAATTCCAAAAGATGGCAACCATGCTCAGCAAAAATTCTTTTTGCAACACCTATTTATCATGGTGTGTGGTGGCGTTAAAACTCCAGAAAATCAAAATTTAACATCAACCATATAATATGAAAATCATATTTCCATAACATATAATATAAGGTATCTCATAACTTATTATACAAATCACATTTGCATAACTGTGGATTTTTAAATTCAATCATATTAAATTTAATTTCACTAAATTTAATTTCTCCAAACTTGCTCTAATTAATAAATATGGCTAGACTATAGCTTATTATCAATCTCATTCAAATTTAACTACATATCATCTCCATGATATCACATATAAATGACATATATACCCTTTTAATGAATTTGATAACTTCAAATCCAATCGAAACTATAAACCCTCATTTAGTCCAATTTCAGCAAACTGAGGGACCTAATGGACCTACAAGTGACGAGCTCCAATGATACAAGATTAATCGATCAAACTCTTTAACATTGTTAATCAACAGTAATTAACTATGTTAACACTCCACTGAAGACCGTAGCTGCAGTTTCCTCACTGTATGAAAAGTTGTGTCCATTGATATAACCAATGCCCGTGAGTCAACCCTTTAGAGGTTATTCATAGTGAAAGTTGTATCAAATTACCATTTTACCCATGTCCCACTGCTCCTCTAATGCTCACCCGTTGTATCAAATTACCACCTATGGCTCCTCAAGTCCCACTGCTCCTCTAATGAACAACATTGTTGCATGGTACAACCATAAACAACATCCCTCTCGGGCCACTAAGAGGGTGGGCACCTATTGTCCATGCCCTGGAGACAACAATCAAGGGAACACCCCCTCTTGTGTCCCTAGCTTGAGAACGAGTGAATTCCTTCTTGCGTAGGTAAGTCCCCAGCTCACCCGTTGTCATATCCCCAGGAAGATATGCATATTGGGCGTACTCTTTCCACCCTCACCCGTACTAGTCAAAGGACAGACCCCCCAAGAGAGGAGTGCATAACACGACAAGGATTAAGGACGAGTCACTAATGGTCATCTACGAATTTGTTCGTCTTTTACTGTTAAAGGTGTTAAATGAATAGATCTAATAATTCACTGTCCCGTCATGTACAATATCATTGCACATGATGCGCCCACTCACATGTCAACTACATGAACGAGTTGGATCACCTCGTTTGTAGCCAATACAAAGCGGATCGCACCCACAGTGTCGTAAGGATGAGGTTCCCAACCTTATTTGTATACTGTAGACTGTTCGGGTAATTAACTCCAATGTGATCCTCCCCGTGTGTGAGCTATACACCATTCAAGTCATAGTTCTCTCAAATAATATGACCCTAAATATTCGTTTATTGTATTAAGTTTATAAAATGCGAGAAACAAAATTTGATAAATAATCAAAATTTATTTATTAAATGAACGAGTATTACAAATTAAACGAGATTAGGGTGTACACTGCAATAAACTCCCACTTGAACTAAGCTAGTGGAGTACAAAGTAGATTTCCCAAATGTAAAGTAATACATAAATGTAATACAATAAACTAAGACATGGAATACCCTTTAGAAAACTCTCATTTTCCCTAGTCAGGAAGCACTCGTAGACCGAGACTCTTTTGATGACCCTTAAACACCTTACTCGTGAGGGCCTATTTAAATAGATCAACAACATTGTGCTCTGATGCTATCTGCGTAATTGTCATGTCTACGCAGTGCACAATCTCCCGTATCAGATGATAGAGGCATTCAATATTCTTTCCCCTCTTGTGACTCTAAGGTTCTCTTGAGTTGCCTACTGGACCAAATCATTCATTTTGAATTGCGAAGCCAGACATTCCCTAATGTCAGTAAGGAATCATACATCATTCCTAATGAGGAGGATATCATCCAGATACAATATAAGAAATTCGACAGTGTTGTTTATGATTTTCTTGAAGACACAAAGCTCATCAACATTTTGATTAAAGCCACAAGGTTTGATTGCCACATTAAACTTTATATTTCAAGACCTCGCGACTTGTTTCAACCATTAAATAGACCTTTGAAGCCTGCAAACGTTTTGCTCCTTGCCTTGAGTAATGAACCCCTTCGGCTGGTCCATGTAGATTCTCGTCAAGATTTCCTTTGAGAAAGACCATCTTGACATCCATCTGCCATATCTCGTAGTCATAATATGCGACAATAGCTAGACAGATGCTGATAGACTTTACCATGGCAACAAGAGAAAAGGTTTCCCCATAGTCAACCCCTTCTCACTGGGTAAAACACTTTGCCACTAGTCTGGCATTCAAGGTCTGCACCTTCCCATTTACACCACGTTTACGCTTATAGATCCAATTGCAAACAATAGGTTTAACCCCATCCGGTTGGTCCACAAGCTCCCAGATGCAATTCATGTACATAGACTCCATTACTTGGTTCATGATTTGAATCCATTCATCTTTGTCAACGTTGGCCATTGCCTGATAAGGTCGATGGATCATCACAGTTATCATAAGGTATGATGACCTGGGTTTCAACCAAACCCATGTAACGTCAAGGTTGTCTCACTGTCCTCCCACTACGTCTAAGTGTTCTCAACTTTTGAGAACGTACTTGACTAGATGAGTTAGGATGAACAACACATGTTGATGTACTAGTACCATCAACAACTCTTGCTAATGAACTTTCAATTTCGTTCAACACAATCTTACTGCTAGGTTTACAGTCCCTTATATGGTCCTCCTTCAGGAATGTGGCGTTGTCGACACAAGAACCTTATTTTCCTTAGGATCGTAAAATAAACCACCCATCGTCTCTTTTGGGTATCCTACGAAGAGGCACAAATTTGAACGATGTTCCAACTTCTTTGGGTTTGATACCAACACATGGATCGAGCATCCGCAAATCTTGAAATAGCGTAAACTGCCATCACAACCATTCCAGAGTTCAAAAGGTGTTTCACAAACACTCTTCGACGAAACATTGTTCAAAATGTATACTAAAGTCTCCACTGCATAACTCCAAAATGAGTTAGGTAGACGAGCAAAGCTCATTATCGACTGAACCACGCGTAATAGGGGTTTGTTTCTCCTCTTCGATACACCATTCTATTGTAGCATACCATGTGCTGAGTGTTGGGACATAATTCCGTGTTCAATAATATAACGCCAGGAATTCAGTGTCCATGTACTCTCCATTCTTCACTAGTCTAACAATCCTATTGTGATTTATGTGGGCTACCCTTAGATGCCAAAGATGGGTGATTTCTTTACGAGAAACTTTCAACGTTTTAGTTCATGTTTCAGTTGTTTTAAATAGTTCAGTATTCAAAACAGTTTTGACCGAATTTAGCTTTAAGACATACATGTTATGCTCAAGCGAAGCAAAACACAACACATTACCATTAGCAGAAATAAATGTTGGGTTTTATGTCCTAAAACTCGTTGTTTTGTAACCTGAATGTATATTATATTTTGCAATAAAGTGGTTATTAAGATTTATTTAGTAAAGATGTTTTTTACAAAAGTGAATTGTGTATTGTGTAACAATAATCCAATAAAGAACCATTGGCTGTAGGATATGAAGGGAATGAGAATCCCCGCGCAGGGGAAGACGATATAATCGTCGTGGTATCATCATGCAACATGCTTATTAAAATTGATCTAACTATTAGATCTAGGCTAAACATGCTGAAATTTTACAACAAGATGAAAAACACTTACTTGTTGTAGACAAATTCAACAATCTCTCCAGTATTTCACCAACTCTTCGTGCTTCTCGATCTCTACGAACTCTTCCCACGATCGCATCCCAAACACTACCAAATGATCTTCTTGGTTGTTCTCATTTGGAGAAGGGAAGTTGGTGGGAACTTTTGTGTTTTGGTAAGAGAGGAGAAATGAGAGAGTGGAGACAATTCACTTTTGGATTGTTATGTCAAAATCCAAAAATGAGAACTTAGCTTCCAAAGCCTACCAAAACCCTTTTGCAAAGGGGTTTAAATAGTGGAATGATGAAGTTCACAACTTCACATTATTACCACTTTACCACAACCATATGTTATGTAAATCTTATTTTCATAATTCTATAATATAAGATATCTCATATCTGATGTTACAAATCTCATTTGCAATAATTGTGGATTAATTAAATTGAATCACATTCAATTTATTTTTCCTCTAACAATTTCTCCAATTAGCCTTTAATTCAACAATTAAGCTAATATATAGTTTATTATGAAACTCATTCATATTAAACTATATATTATATCGTCTATATGATATAAATACTCTTAAAGTGAAATTGAACGCCTCAATGCCAAAACATTAACCCTTCTTTTCCAGATTGAGCCAACCAAGGGACCTAATGGACCTACAGTGATGGGCTCCAATGATTTGAGGTTAAGTAGTCAAACTCTTTGACCCAGTCAACCAATGTTCATTAGCTACAGTAACACTCCACTATAGCCTGTAGTTGTACTCCCATCAGTGTAGAATATTACGTGTCCACTGATATAACCAATGCCTATGAGTCGAGTTCCTCATGGTTGTTCGTGAGACAGTGGGTCAAATTACCGTTTTACCCCTGTGTCTACATCTTGTTCCTTAAGTCTCCACTGCTCCTCTAATGAACAATATATTGTGATGGTCCAACCATACACAACACCCTTCTCGACCCAGTGAGAAGGTGGGCACCCGTTGTCCAAGCCCTGGAGACAACACTTAAGGGAACAACCCCTCTAGATTCCCTTTAGGCGGGAACGAGTGAATTCCATCTCGCGTAATTAGGTTCCAAGCTCTCTACTTGGTTATGTCCCTGAGAAGATAGGCATATTGGGCAAGTAATTGAGACTACCCTCACCTGTACTAGTCAAAGGACAGACCCCCGAAAGACAGGAGTCCGTAATACGCTCAGAATTCAGGTCGAGTCACTAATGGTCATCTATGAATTTATTAGTCTGTACTGTCAACGGTGTTATATCAGTAAGTCTAATAATTCACGGTCCGGTCTTGTACAATCTCATTGTACAGGATGCCCCCACTCGCATGTCAACTACATGAACGAGTCAGATCACCTCGTTTGTATCTAATACAAAGCGGGTCGCATCCACAGTGTATCCAGGATTAGGTCTCCAACCCTATCCTTATATTGTAGACCGTTCAGGCCATTAACTCGAACGTGATCCTCCTTGTGTGTCAACTACACACCGTTCAAGTTCTAGTTCTCTCATATATTCAATGACCCTGGAGCTTAGTTTATTGGAAAGGTTTAAAATATTTGTGAGGCACAAAGTAAAGAAATGAATAACTCTTATTTATTTCAAAACAATATTTTACAAACACGAGATTAGGACAGAAATCCCAACAAACTCCCACTTGGACATTGAATACCCGTTTACACATCTCTCACTTGCCCTAGTCAGGATGCTCTCGAATACCTAGACTCTCTAGGTGACCCTCAAACACTTTAGCCATGAGGGGCTTTGTAAATGGATCAGCTACATTGTGCTCCGATGCTATCTGCGTGGTTGTTACATCTTCGCGGTGCACAATTTTCCGTATCAGATGATACTTGCGCTCAATGTGTTTACCTCTTTTATGGCTTCGAGGCTCACGTGAGTTGGCTACTGCACCACTGTTATCACAGAACATAGTGATTAGTAAGTTCATATTTTGAACAACTTCCAAATCTGTCATAAACTTGCTTAGCCAAACAGCTTCCTTTGCAGCTTCACAAGTCGCAACATACTCTGCTTCCATAGTGGAATCAGCAATGCATCCCTGCTTGATGCTTCGCCATACCGCAGCTCCTCCATACAAGACGAAGGTTGACCCCGAAGTGGATTTCCTAGAATCCTTATCTGTCTGAAAATCAGAATCCGTGTATCCTGTAAGGATCAAATCCCCATGGCCATACACTAAGTTGTAGTTCCTCGTTCTCCTAAGATATTTGAGGATTGTCTTTACGGTTGTCCAGTGATCTAATCCTGGATTGGACTGATATCTCATCGACAATTCCCTCTTTGCATATGAGATGTCGGGCCTAGTACACAGCATTGCATACATCAGGCTCCCAACAGCTGAAGCATATGGAATACGTCTCATATCGTCAACATCTCGAGGAGTCTTAGGACACTGATCCTTAGACAAATGAACCCCATGCCTAAAAGGCGGCAAGCCCTTCTTGGAGTTCTACATCTTATATCTAGACAACATCTTGTCAATATAAGACGCCTGACACAAGGCTAGCATTTTTTTCTTCCGGTTCCGGTCTATCGGGATATCTAGAACATACTGAGCTTCTCCCAAATCTTCCATTTGGAATTGTGAAGCTAGCCACTTCTTAACGTCAGTAAGAAATTCTACCTCATTCCCAATGAGAAAAATATCGTCCACATACAACACAAAAAATGCGACAGTTTTGTCAACGATTTTCTTGTAGACACAAGGCTCGTCGGCATTTTGATCAAAGTCATAAGATTTGATTGCTTCATCAAACCTTATATTCCAAGACCTCGAAGCTTATTTCAGTCCATAAATGGACCTATGAAGCCGGCAAACCTTTTGCTCTTGGCCTTGGGTAATGAACCCTTTGGGCTGGTCCATGTAGATGGTCTCATCAAGTTTGTCATTCAGAAAGGTTGTCTTGACATCCATCTGCCATACCTCGTAGTCATAATACGCGACAATGGCAAGAAGGATCCTGATTGAATTTACCATGGCAACAGGTGAAAATGTCTCCTCATAGTCAACACCTTCAACCTGGGTAAAACCTTTTGCCACTAGTCGGGTTTTGAAGGTTTGCACCTTCCCATCTACGCCACGTTTACGCTTGTAGATCCATTTACAACCAATAGGTTTTACCCCATCCGGTTGATCCACAAGCTCCCAGACAGAATTGAAGTACATAGACTCCATTTCTTGGTCCATAGTTTTAATCCACTCGTCTTTATCATTATCAACCATTGCCTGATCATAGGTCAATAGATCCTCACAATCATCGTCAGGAGCGACAACTGAGGTTTCAGCTAAACCCATATAGCGATCGGGCTGTCTCACAGTCCTCCCACTACGTCGAGGCATTCCCAACTCTTGGGAATTGATTTGACTAGATGTGCTAGGGTCAACAACGCTTGCTGACGTACTACCCTCATCAGCAACTCTTGCTGATGTACTGTCCATTTCATTCAATACAATTTTACATTTTGGTAAATGATCCCTAATGTGGTCTTCCTCTAGACAAATGGCGTTTGTCGACACAAGCACCCTATTTTTCTTGGGATCGTAAAACAGACCACCCTTAGTCTCTTTAGGGTAACCTTCGAATAGGCACAATTTCGAACGAGGTTTCAACTTTTTCGGGTTTTACACCAACACATGGGTCGGGCATCCCCAAATTCTGAAGTGATGTAAACTGCATTTGCGTCCACTCTAGAGTTCAAAGGGTGTGTCACAAACACTCTTTGATGGAACATTGTTCAAAATGTAAACCGCATTCTCTACTGCGTACCTCCAGAAAGAATCAGGGAGACGAGCATAGCTCATCATCGACCGAACCATGTCCAACAAGGTTTTGTTTCTCCTCTCCGATACACCATTCTACTGTGGCATACCAGGTGTTTAGAGTTGGGACGTAATTCCGGGTTCTATCATATAGTCCTGGAATTCAGTGTCCATGTACTCTCCACCTCGATCCAATCGAAGTGTTTTAAGCGATTTACCTAAGAGGTTCTCAACCTCAGTCTTATACTTCTTGAACTTTTCAAGAGTTTCAGATTTCTTATGCATAAGGTAAATATACCCATATCTGGAGTAATCGTCTATGAAAGACACGAAGTACTCATAACCGCCCCGAGCTTTAACATTCATCGGACCACAGAGGTCAGAATGTACTAACTCAAGAGGCTCTTTGGCTCTATATCCTTTTCCACTAAAAGGGCGTTTGGTCATTTTGCCTTCAAGGCATGACTCACATACTGGCAAAGAGTTTTCTTCCAACTCGTTTAGAAGTCCACTCTTCACTAGTTTCTCAATCCTATTGAGATTAATGTGGCCTAAGCGTAGATGCCCAATATGGGCATTTTCTTTTAGAGAAATTTTTGCTTTCTTAGTTCGTGTTTCTGCAGTTTTAAACAATTCAGTATTTAAAATACTTTTAACCGAATGGGGTTTTAAAACATACGGATTATTTTCATGTGAAGCTGAACAAATAACATTCCCTTTGAAATAAATAAACGCTTTATTTAATTCAAAAGAAACGGATATACAATGTTCAATTAAGCAGGAAATAGAAACACGGTTTCTAGTAAACCCTTGAACTATATACAAATTGTCTAACAATAAGTACTTCCTGCCAAAATGCAGCTTCACCGTGTCGATTGCTGCAGCAGAGACAAGCTCCCCGGATCCAACCCCTAGAGTCACCTCACCCTCTCGCAGCGGCTGCCAGGAATCAATCCCCTGAAAAGAAGAACAAACGTGGTTAGTGACGCATCAATCTAATATCTAGGAAGAGTCATTACTCACAAGTAAATAACATTTACCTTGGTTCTTCCTCTCGACCAGGAATTTGGGACAGTTTCTCTTCCAGTGTCCGCTTCCATTGCAGTGGAAACACTTTCCTTTCTCTGCAACCTCCTTGACCTTCTGGGCGGCAGCTCGGTCAGTTTTACCCCTCTTCATCCTCTTTTTCCCTTTCGGGCATAAAGAAGCAACAGGTTTTGTCCCAGAGGTTCAACCCCTGTGATAAGACCTGTAGGCAACATTTGCCTCAGATTTCTTGACCCTGTTCAGGGACTGAAAATTTTGTAGCTCATTAAGGAGTGTAGTTAGATTGTAGCTAATTTTGTTCACAACAGTATTGCTACGAAACTGAAGGAAACTCTTCGGAAGAGTCTCCATGATAAAACTGACCTGGCTCGACTCGTCGATCGAAGCCCCATTCATGTAGGCCAGATTAAAGTGGGTCATCATGTATGGAACATGTTCACGGACAGACGACCCCTCTTTCATCCGAGCGTTGAAAATGTATTTGAGCGAGTCATGCCGGACCTGAAAGGACTGCTGTCCAAACATTTCCTGCAAGGACTCCATGATTTTCTTAGCGGAAACCATCAGCTCATGCTTCTTTGCCAAAACATCAGACATGCTGGCAATTATATAGACCTTGGCCTTTTCATTGGTCCTGATCCATCGATCGTACGTATCGCGAACAACTCGCGATGCGGTCGAGTCCGACATCTGAGGACACTCCTCAGACAACACGAACTTTATGTCGTCAGTCACCAAAATTGTATTGATGTTGTTTTTTCAGCTCTGGTAATTATCTCCCACTAACTTATCGGAAGCAAGTAAAGCTATAATAGCGCTAGGCATTTTTAGCTGAAAATTTAAGAAAAACTTTGTATTAGTCTCGCAAAAACCTTTTGAAAACCAATCTAATTTTAGCAAAAATATTTCACGATCCCTAGGTCATTGAAAATTTTGCAATGATACCCTAAAGGTTTAGAGTGATCGCCACCATAGAGAAGGGTGTGACAGAACACTCCTCCTCTAGGACGAGACTTTCTCGATCAGACCCTAATCCCAGAATAACTCTTATTCCATTAGGCATCCAATTACCATTGTTAGGTCAAATTCATTAACACTTAACGAATTCTGTGAGTGTCACCCTCAATCTTTAAGTTTCCAAGTATCCGTCCTAACAATAGCCACCGAAGGGTGAACTAAGAAGGAAACCCAACAAGGAAACTATATTCCTTTCGGGAATTCACTGTGTTCCGACTCCCATGATCAAGCACTCCGAAGGGATTGTCTAGTCCAGGCCAAACTAGCAGGCAGATCATAGGTGTCTCACGGTGTGAATTGAAAGAAGAGACCGTGGGTCTCATTTTCACAAGTCCCGCTCCTACTCACTATAAGTACTCTCTCCATCCATGCTGATATTGATCTATACAAATGCCACCCGAAGGGGGACGCTCCCATTTGCGCCACGAGGCCGAGTATAGATCTCACGGTGCGGACTTAAAAGAGATTTGTTGTTGGAAATTTAAATGTATCTCATACACTATGTTTCCTCCCACTCAGTACTTTAATTTTAATAGGGATTTACCTAGATAATCGGCTAAAAATTACCTAAGTCTACCAATATAACTCTTATATGGTATTTCGCATAAGTCTATAATCACATTATTATTTTAGCTCTATGTGATAAAATTAATTAACACTTAATTAACGATACTCACGAAAATATAACCTAAGAATCTCCGGACCTTCCTTAAACAGAGTTACTAATCAGTCACCATTCAATGATTATATTTGATTTCCTAAAATTCTTATCTTATTAGAAAATTAGAAAACCTAAGTCTAATAATTGAAGTTCTAAACACTTTAAAACTAATAATTAACTTAGGTCGCATGCATTTCTATGTTATACTGCTTGATCATTCATCACATGAATAACTATATACTATAACATAATAATCATTCATCACATGAATATAAATGCATGAGGATACTTTAATCTAAAAAATATAACACTTATATTAATTAAATTAAATATGCATTTAATTACATTATAACTCTTATAATATAACCTATCATGCAAACTATATTATAACTCTTATAATATACATGATACATGAATATGTTTAGCCTAAGGTGGGATTTTAAATCTATATGACATACATTATGCACATAAAAATTAATTAAAATATACATCTCATGCATAAAATAATTAAATAGCAAAAATAGACCGGTTTTTGGCACCTAGAGACAATTATTTAATTAAATAAAATTAATATAAAAATTATATTACTAATATTTAATAAAATATTTAAATAAATTAATAAAAAAACGTTTTAATTAAAAAAAAATGAAAAAAATAATATTATAAACAGAAAAATGGTCACGTTCGCGCGTAATTACTCCACCAACGTTACAACATTGCAACGATGTGGGTAGCGTTGCATTGCTACGCCCAGCGTTGCAACCCCATCGTGCTGCATGCCCCTCGACCGCAAGGACGACGTTGAGACGTCGTTGGGCAGCGTCTCAACGCCATCGACAGAACAACAAGCACCTTGTTGTTTTTCCCTGGTTTTTATCCTTTTTCCGCTCCGATTTCTTCACAGCAACCATTGCCACGAATCACCCGGACTTACCGACTCGATTTACAACAAAATTGCCCAAAACAACGGGCCCTTACATTGATCTCATCAACATAATTGTAAATCTAATCTATTGCAAAAAACCGAAAACATCCATATTGCAAACCAAACATTCATCTCATGAAAATATGGTAAAATACCCACCTAAATCTTAATAAACCAGTGCATAGATGAAGAACCATCGATATGGCTCTGATACCAATTGAAGGGAATGAGAATCCCCGCGCAGCGGAAGACGATAGAATCGTCGTGGTATCATCATTCAACATGCTTATTAAAATTGATCTAACTATTAGATCTTGGCTAAACATGCTGAAATTTTACAGCAAGAAGAAAAACACTTACTTGTTGTAGACAAATTCAGCAATCTCTCCAGTATATCACGAACTCTTCGCACTTCTCGATCTCTACGAACTCTTCCCACGATCGGATCCAAAACGCCACCAAATGATCTTCTTGGTTGTTATCTTTTGGAGAAGGAAAGTTGGTGGGAACTTTTGTATTTTGGTAAGAGAGGAGAAATGAGAGAGTGGAGAGAATTCACTTTTGGATTGTTAGGTCAAAATCCAAAAATGAGAACTTAGCTTCCAAAGCCTACCAAAACCCTTTTGCAAAGGGGTTTAAATAGTGGAATGATGAAGTTCACAACTTCACATTATTACCACTTTACCACAACCATATGTTATGTAAATCTTTTTTTCATAATTCTATAATATAAGATATCTCATATCTTATGTTACAAATCTCATTTGCAATAATTGTGGATTAATTAAATTGAATCACATTCAATTTATTTTCCCTCTAACAATTTCTCCAATTAGCCTTTAATTCAACAATTAAGCTAATATATAGTTTATTATGAAACTCATTCATATTAAACTATATATTATATCGTCTATATGATATAAATACTCTTAAAGTGAAATTGAACGCTTCAATGCCAAAACATTAACCCTTCTTTTATCCCAGATTGAGCCAACCAAGGGACCTAATGGACCTAAAGTGACGGGCTCTAATGATTTGAGGTTAACCAGTCAATTTCTTTGACCCAGTCAACCAATGTTCATTAGCTACAATAACACTCTACTATAGCCTGTAGTTGTACTCCCGTCAGTGTAGAATATTACGTGTCCACTGATATAACCAATGCCTATGAGTCGACCCTTCACTAGTTGTTCGTAGACACGACTGGGTCAAATTACCGTTTTACCCCTGTGTCTACATCTTGTTCCTTAAGTCCCCACTGCTCCTCTAATGAACAACATATTGTGATGGTCCAACCATACACAACACCCTTCTCGGGCCAGTGAGAAGGTGGGCGCCCGTTGTCCAAGCCCTGAAGACAGTGCTTAAGGGAACAACCCCTATAGATTCCCTATAGCGGGGAGCGAGTGAATTCCATCTCGCGTAATTAGGTTCCCAGCTCTCTACTTGGTTCTGTCCCTGAGAAGATAGGCATATTGGGCAAGTAATTGAGACTACCCTCACCTTTACTAGTCAATGGACAGACCCCCGCTGACAGGAGTCCGTAATACGCTCAGGATTCAGGTCGGGTCACTAAAGGTCATCTATGAATTTATTAGTCTTTACTGTCAACTGTGTTATATTAGTAAGTCTAATAATTCACTGTTCGGTCTTGTACAATCTCATTGTACAGGATGCCCCCACTCGCATGTCAACCTCATGAACGAGTCAGATCACCTCGTTTGTATCTAATACAAAGCGGGTCGCATCCACAGTGTATCCAGAATTAGGTCTCCAACCCTATCCTTATACTGTAGACCGTTTGGGTCATTAACTTGAACGTGATCCTCCTTGTGTGTCAACTACACACCGTTCAAGTTCTAGTTCTCTCATATATTCAATGACCCTGGAGCTTTGTTTATTGGAAAAGTTTAAAATATTTGCGAGGCATAAAGTAAAGAAATGAATAACTCTTATTTATTTCAAAACAATATTTTACAAACACGAGATTAGGACAGAAATCCCAACAGGATATACAAGTGGATCACGATAAAGTTATAGCCAGAACGGTCTAGTGTATTAGGATAGGATTAGGTACCTTATCATGGGGACACTATGGCTGCGACCCACTTTGTAGAGTACAAATGATGTGATCCTAAATTGTTCATGTGGAGACATGCGAGTGGGGGTTTCGTATGCAATGAGTTTGCATAAGACTGGACCGTGAAATAGTCACTTAGACTTTATAACTCCCTTTACTTTCTTAACTGACTATATTCACACGATGACCTAGGTAACTAGATCTTAATCCTGAGCGTTCTATGAACTCCTGTTTATTCGTATTATCCTTAGATTTGCATGGGTGAGAGTGGTATGAGATTGCCGACTTAATAAGACTCACATTTCAGGGATAATTCTGGGTAGATAGCTGGGAACATAGTTCTGCAAGATGGAATTTACTCCTACCCGCGTTAGGGATTAGTACATAGGTTGTTCCCTTAAGTGCTGACTTCAGGTCTTGAACAAAGGGCCCACCCCTCTCATTGGCTCGAGAGGGATTCAGATTGCTGGTTGCACCACAAACCAATTGTTCATGAGAGGAAAAGTGGGACTCAAGGAACAATTGGTAATTACGGGGGTAAAATGATAATTTTTACCCAGCTGTAGTTACGAACAACTGGTGAGGGATCGACTTACTAATCATAGTTATATCGAGGGGCCAAAAATATATCTACAGTGAGTAGAGTGCAACCACTAGGCTTTAGTGGAGTATCTTGGTGGTGAACGAATGTTGATTAGCTAGGCTAAAGAGTTTGACTAGTTAATCTCGTATCGTTGGAGCTCATGATCTGTAGGTCTATTAGGTCTTCCTTATTAGCTCTGATGCCAATTGAAAGAGTCTAGATTCAGAATGCGGAAGCAATTTTGGATCTTGAACACTCTAAGTTGATCAATTTTGTAAAATAAAATGCATGCTCAAAGCTAGAAAAATTGGGAGTTAAGAAACTCACTTTTGAAGATCAAATTCTCTTCACCCAGTGGATGATTTTCAACACGAACACTTCGTGGACAACCGTTAGTGTCTTCCCTAATATCCTCAGGCCTTGGAACGGATTGTGGGATCCAAAGTTAAGAGAATTTTGAAGAAAGGACCTCTAATGTTACAAAACGAGAATTCTTATTATTTTTGCAAAATTCTCTCAAAACACCATTAAATAAAGCTTCGTCATGCTTCATTTGAGTGACTACTCAAGTGTGATAAGGATGGTTTGAGATGGAGATGGCCAATTTTGGTGAATTTCAAGTTTAGAGGGATTGGGCAAGTTGCCAACTTGATTTTCATGAAAATCATAAAAATCCTTAATTTTTAATTTTAATTTTAATTCAAAAATTAATATTAAAATGATTTTTTAATTAAAATTAACTTAATTAATTAAATTATTAAATAATTAATTTAATATTAAATATTAAATTAAATAAATTGTCGGATCCTGATCGATTTTCCGAACATGATTATTTATTCAAGCTATAAACCGATCTAATATTTAAATCATATATAAATGTATACATCTCCCTTTAATCATAGTTTAATTGATTCGTTAAATATATCACATATAATTAACGCTTTCTCTAAAACTCAAATTTGAACAATTCAAATTCTTTTCTCTCAAAATGTTACAAAACAATATGCCTAAGTAAAAGTATACCCAAACTATTTAAAATACTTAGTGAGAGTGAAAAGGCATATATGATATATCAATTTCCTCTTACGCTCTCCGCGAAGTTCACACCGTGAGATTTATGCTTGGCCTCGTGAGGTTAATAGAGCATCCCCATTCGGATGGTGTTTGCATAAATCAAGAGCAAGGTGAATGGAGAAAGTATTTATAGTAAGTGGGAGAAGGAAGTGTGTCAACACATCCTATGGTCTCCTCTATTAGGTTGGACCGTGAGATTCCCATGTTGCGCCTGCAGGTTGGCCGTAGTACAACCATTAATTCAAAGGGATGTAACATGGGATTCAGAACAACTAAAACTCTATAAATGGATAGAGTCTCTTAGGTCCATTCCCAGCTTTGTCTCTCCAATTCGGTAGCATTGTTGGGGCCAACCTCTGAGGTCTGAAAATGGCGGGTCACACTTACAAGAATTGCTAAGTGTTAGTAAAGTCTTGACCAAAGTAGCGATAACTATGATCCTATAAGAATAAGAGTTATTTCGATGTTAGCATTTAGTCAAGAATGTCTTGGTTCAGTGAAGGAGTGATTGACTGCCCCTCAGTAGTGGTTGCTCTAATTCACTGAAGTATCGTTGCAAAAACAATAATGAGTTTATGGGTACATTATTACTTTTGCTAAAATTCTTAAATTCGATATGTTGCAAACATCTCACTAATAGAATTCATTATGTTTCACCATGACGAGCTGTTTTATCAAGTTACTCGCCTTCAATAAACTTAGCAACGTCAATTTTGGAACCTGGAAATCAAACTTGAATACGATTCTTGTTCTTGATGATCTGAGGTTCGTCTTAACGGAGGAATGTCCTCCCCTCCCAGCTCGACAGCAAACCGAATTTTTCAGCATACATATGACAGATGGATTAGGGTTAATGAGAAGGCCCGAGTCTACATCTTAGCCAACATATCTTATGTGTTGTCTAAGTCATGAGTGCATGGTCACCGCAAAGGAGATCATGGGATCGTTACAGGCGATGCTCGGACAACCGTCCTCATCGGTCCGTTATGATGCTCTCAAATACGTTTAAAACTCTCGTATGAGGGAGAACGCCTCTGTTAGGGAACATGTCCTTGACATGATGGTCCATTTCAACGTGGCTGAAGTAAATGGGGTTTTCATAGATGAGAAAAGTCAGGTAACTTTTATTATGGAATCTCTTCCGAAGAGTTTCCTTCCATTCCGCACCAATGCGGTGATGAATAAAATAGAATATAACTTGACCACTCTCCTCAACGAGCTTCAAAACGAAAAGAGAAGGAGACAAATGTTGTCACATCAAAGAAGTTCCTAAAAGGATCATCCTTAGGGACCATGTTTTGTCCTTCTTTTACCAAGAATAAGGGTATTCAGAAGAAGAAGAAGGATAAAGGGAAGGGACAAGCTCCCACACGCAAGGGTAAAGTCACAGGAAAGTGTTTCCATTCTCGTGGTGACGAGCACTGGAAGTGGAACTGCCGGAAGTTCCTTGCAGAAAAGAAAGCTGAGAATGAAAAGCAGGGTAAATATGATTTACTTGTTGTTGAAACATGTTTAGTGGAACATGATGATTCTGCCTAGATACTAGATTCAGTAGCCACTAACCATGTTTGTTCTTTTCTTCAGGAAACTAGTTCCTGGCAGCAACTTGCTGATGGGGAGATAACTCTGAAGGTTTGAACGGGAGAGGTTGTCTAAGCCAAAGTTGTGTGAGCAGTGAAGTTGGTTTTTAGAAATAGATTCATTTTATTAGAAAATGTACTTTTTGTTCCTGGAATCAAAACAAATCTTTTATCTATCTCTTGTTTGATTGAACATATGTATAAAGTATCTTTTGATCATAATGAAGCGTTCATTTGTAAACGAGGTACAGATATTTTCTGCTAAACTCGAAAACAACTTATGCATGTTAAGACCAACAAAATTAAAAGCTATTTTGAACACCGAGATGTTTAAAACAGTTGATACCAAAAATAAAAGGTAGAACCTTTCTCCTAGTACCTATCTTTGCCACTTGAGACTAGGCAACATTAATCACAATAGGATTAGGAGATTGGTCAAGAGTGGTCTCCTAGGTCAATTAGAGGATAATTCTCTACCACCATGTGAGTCCTGTCTCGAAGGAAAAATGACTAAAAAACCTTTTTCTGAAAAAGTTATAGAGCCAAAGATCCCTTGGAACTCGTGCATTCAGATATTTGTGGTCCTATGAATGACAAGGAACGAGAAGGGTATGAATACTTCATCAGTTTTATTGATGACTATTCCAAGTATTGTTAACTTTAGCTAATGCATCATAAGTCCGAAACCCTTGAAAAGTTCAAGGAGTATAAGGCAGAAGTTGAGAACACATTAGGTAAAACGATTAAAACACATGGATCAGATTGAGGTGGAGAGTATATGGATTTGAGATTCGAATACTATATTAGAACATGGTATTGTATCCAAACTCTCAGCGCCCGGTACACCTCAACAGAATGGTGTATCTGAGAGGAGAAATAGAATCCGTTTAGACATGGTTTGATCTATGATGAGCTATGCTCACCTGTCTAATTCGTTTTGGGGATATGCAGTAGAAGCTGTTGCATATATTTTGAATATGGCTCCCTCTATGAGTGTTTCAGAAACACCATATGAGTTATGGAAATGGCGTAAAGATAGTTTACGTCACTTCAGGATTTGGGTATGTCCGACGCATGTGCTGGTGTCGAATCCAAAGAAATTGGAACATCGTTCAAAATTATGCCTATTCGTAGGATACACTAAAGAAAAGAAAGGTGGTATGTTTTATGATCCTCAATAGGACAAGGTGCTTGTGTCGACAAACGCCACGTTCTTAGAGGAAGACCACATGAGAGATCATCAGCCCCATAGCAGGATTGTCTTAAGTGAAATTTCCAGGGAAGCTACAGATAAATCAACAAAAGTTGTTGATCAAGTTGGTCCTTCTCAAGTGTTGAGAATGTCTCGACGTCGTTGGAGGGAAGTTAGACAACCTGATCGTTACATGGGTTTGACGGAGACCAAAGTCGTCATACCTGATGATGTGATTGAGGATCCATGGATCTATAAACAGACAATGAATGATTTAGATAAGGACCAGTGGATTAAAGCCATGGACCTTGAATGGAGTCAATATACTTCAATTCAGTCTGTGAACTTGTATAACAACCAGATGGTGAAAGACCTATCGTTTGCAAATGGATCTACAAGAGAAAACGAGATCAAGCCGAGGAAGTGCAAACGTTTAAGGCTTGACTTGTGGCAAAGGGTTATACCCAAAGGGAAGGGTTGGACTATGAAGAAACCTTCTCCCCTATTGGCATTAGAAAACGCTTGTCCATTGCAACGTTTTATGATTATGAAATTTGGGAAATGGAAGTCAAGACAACTTTTCTGAATGGCAATCTTGAAGGGAGTATCTATATGGATCACCAGAAGGGTTCATAGTTCAGGGTCAAGAGCAATAGTTTTGCAAGCTTAAACGATTCATCTATGGATTGAAACAAGCATGTAGATCCTGGAATATAAGATTTGATACTGCGATCAAATCTTATGGCTTTGAACAGAATATTGACGAACCTTGGGAATGATGCAGAATTCCTGACTGGCGTTAAGCAAAGGCTAGCTACAGAATTCCAAATAAAAGATTTGAGAGAGGCTCAGTTTGTTCTTGGAATCCTAATTGTTCGGAATCGCAAGAAGAAAACGCTAGTATTGTCTCAAGCATCTTATATTGACAAGATGTTGGTTATAAATAAAATGAAGAATTCCAAGAAGGGTGCATTACATTTCAGGCATGGAATTCATTTGTCCGAGGAACAGTGTCCTATGACACCTCAAGAAGTTTAGGATATGAGACACATTCCCTATGCCTCAGCTGTCGGTAGTCTGATGTATGAAATGCTATGTACTCGACCCGACATATGCTATGCAGTGGGAATAGTCAACAGGTTTCAATCTAATCCAGGATATGATCACTGGACTGTCGTTAAGAATATCCTAAAGTATCTTAGGAGAACGAGAGACTATATGCTTGTGAATGGCGCAAAGGATTTGATCCTTGTAGGATACACTGACTCTGATTTTCAGACTTATATAGATTTGATGAAATCAACATGAGGATCAATGTTCACTCTTAATGGAGGAGCTATAGTATGGAGGAGCATAAAATAAGGTTGTATTGCTGACTCCACCATGGAGGCAGAGTACGTCGCAGCTTGCGAAGCAGCGAAAAAGGTTGTATGGCTTAGGAAGTTCTTGACTGATTTGGAAGTTGTTCCAAATATGAATTTGCCTATCACTCTTTATTGTAATATCATCTCATCAGGGAGATTGTGCAACGAGGAGACGTGATCGTCACGCAGATTTCTTCAGAGCACAACATTGTTGATTCGTTTACACATCCCCTCACGGCTAAAGTGTTTGAGGGACACCTAGAGAGTCTAGGACTACGGGTTGTAAAGTATGGTCGTTTTTCTTTGCTCAGCTTGTTTTACCCCACAAACGTTTTAGTTCAAGTGGGAGTTTGTTGGGTTTTATGTCCTAAAACTCGTGGTTTTGTAAACAAAATGTATATTCTATTTGTAATAAAGTGGTTATTGAAATTTATTCAGTAAAGATGTTTTTGAATAAAGTGAATTGTGTATTGTGTATCCTTAACGAATGTTGATTAGCTAGGCTAAAGAGTTTGACCGATTAATCTCGTATCGTTGGACCTCATGATCTGTAGGTCCATTAGGTCCTCCTTATTAGCTTAGACTAAGCCTTGTAACATTTTGAGAGAAAAGAATTTGAATTGTTCAAATTCGAGTTTGGGAGAAATCCTTAATTATATGTGATATATTTATCGAATCATAGTGTAATTATGAATTAAACTATGATTAAAAGAAGGTGTATATATTTAAATGTGATTTAAATATTCGATCGGTTTATAGCATGAATATAGATTCATGTTCGAAAAATCGATTAGGATCAGACAATTTATTTAATTTAATATATGATATAAAATTAAATTAAAAATTAATTAATTAAATTAATTATTTAATTATTTAATTAATTAAATTATTTTTAATTAATAATCAATTTAATATTGATTTTTTAATTACAATTAAAATTAAAAATGAAAGATTTTCATGAAAATCAAGTTCGCAACTTTGAGCATGCATTTTATTTTACAAAATTGATCAACTTAGAGTGTTCAACATCCAACATTGTTTCTGCATTCTCAATCCATACTTTTTCAATAAATGCTTTATTGCTTTCAGAATAAACAAAAATACAATGTTTAAGTTAAAAGAAAATTTAAACAAAGTTTCTAGTAAACCTCCAAACTATATGCATGTTATCCAATTAAATTTACTTCCTGCCGAAGAAAAGCTTCATCGTGCCCATAGCTGAAGCTGAGACAACCTTTCCAGATCCAACCCTAAGTGTTATCTCACCCTTTTGCAGTCGCTGTCAGGAACTAATTCCCTGAAAAAAAATAAAAAAATATGGTGTGTGGTGCCTGAATCAACTATCAAGACAGAGTCACTACTCTACACTAACCAAGTTTCATTAACAAGTAAATCATATTTACCTTCCTTCTTCTTGTCGGCAAGGAATCTAGGATAGTTCTTCTTCCACTGACTGTCCCAGCTGCAATAGAAACACTTTCCTTCATCTGCCACTTCCTTGCCTTCTTGCCTTTTTTGGTGGCAGCACCGCCAGCTTTCCCAACCTTCTTCAACATCTTCTTCTTCCCTTTGGGACCAGAAGAACCGACAAACTTTGTCTCAGAGGTCAAACCCATGAGAAAGGACACGAAGTCAACATTTGCCTCAACATCCTGTCCCCTAACTTTCATAAGGGAACGGACCGTCTGCTATTCGTTGAAAAGGGTGGTAAGATTGTAGGGAAATTTGTTAATAACGGCATTGCTACGAAACTGCAGGGAACTCTTCGGAAGAGTCACCAAAATAAAGCTGACCTGACTCGACTAATAGTTCGAATGGATTTCCCGTACCAGAAGCATTGCAAAATGTCGTTGGTTCGTTGTAGTATCAACATATAACTTAGGCTAAACATGCTTTTCAAGAAGGAAAAATAACAAGTAATATCTTACTAACCTCTTGAACAACATTTTTTTCGATTTCCTCCTTGGCCACGAACTCTCGATTCGACGATCTTCTCCAAAACATGAACCGAATCACGAACCAAACAAGTGCACACTACCTTTTTATCTTCCGAGTTATTCTTAGGAGGTGGAGGGAGAGTTGTGGGACTCCCTTTGGAATTGGCTTTGGAGAATTGTATAAAGGATTGAGCAAAAGGGCATGAAGGTCAAAGAAGTTGCAAACAAAGGAAAATGTCTCCACTGCAATGAGGAATGCCACTGGAAACAGAAATGTCCAAAGTACATTGCAGAAAAGAAGAAGGAAGGTAAATATGATTTACTTTGCTTAGAAGCTTGTTTAGTGGATAATGATAAAACTACTTGGATACTTGATTCAGGTGCCACTAATCATCCTTGCTTTTGTTTTCAGGGAATTGTTCCTTGTAGCAGCTATAGAAAGGAGAGATAATGCTCCGGGTTTGAAATAGAGAAGTCCTCTCAGCTGTAGCAATTGGCACAATGAAGCTTAATTTTGGCGACAAGTATATGTTGGTAGACAATATATTAGTGATACCAGGGTTTACTACAAACCTTATTTCAATTTCTTGCCTTATAGAACAATGTATTTCCGCTTTGTTTTCTTTAAATAAAGTGTTTATTTTAAAGAAAGGTGTGGAAATATGTCAGACTTCGTTATAAAATGGATTGTATGGTTTAAGGCTTAATGCCGTCAAAATGGTTTTGAACATTGAATTATCTAAATCTTCAAACACAGAAACGAAGAAACACAAAATTTCTCCCAAAGAAAATGCTCATCATTGACATCTTAGATTGTGTGACATTAACATCAATAAGATTGAGAGATTGGTAAAGAATTGACTTCAAAATGAGTTAGAAGAAAATACTTTACCATCATGTGAATTCTGCCTAGAAGGCAAAATTACTAAAAGACCTTTTAGTGGAAAAAGTTATATAGCCAAAAAACCTCTTGAGCTTATATATTCAGACCTTTGTTGTCCGATGAAT
Source organism: Trichosanthes cucumerina (assembly GCA_036507285.1). Taxonomy (NCBI): domain Eukaryota; kingdom Viridiplantae; phylum Streptophyta; class Magnoliopsida; order Cucurbitales; family Cucurbitaceae; genus Trichosanthes; species Trichosanthes cucumerina. The sequence continues at coordinate 9,113,210 of CM071837.1, read as the reverse complement.
GTTAAAGCAAGAGGTGTTTATGAATATTTCATATCTTTCATAGATGATTATTCCAGATTTTGGACTATTTACTTAATGCATCATAAGTCTGAAGCACTTGAAAAGTTCAAGGAATTCAAGATTGAAGTTGAAAATCAATTAGGTAAAACAATTAAAATATTCCGATCAGATCGAGGTGGAGAGTACATGGATTTAAAATTTCAGAACTATATGATAGAACATGGAATTACATCCCAACTCTCAGCACCCGGTACGCCCAAGCAAAATGGTGTATCGGAATAGAACCTTGTTGGATATGGTTCGATCAATGATGAGTTATGCTCATCTCCCTAATTCCTTATGGGGTCACGCAGTAGAGACTGCGTGATACATTTTGAACAATGTGCCATAAAAGATTGTTTCTGAAACACCTTTTGAACTCTGGAAAGGACGTAAAGGTAGTTTATGTCATTTCAGTTTTGGGGTTGTCTAACACATGTGCTTGTGACAAATCAAAAGAAGTTGGATTCACGATCAAAATTGTGCATATTCGTAGGCTACCCAAAAGAAGAAAGAGGTGGGTTATTCTATGATCCTAAGGAAGATAAGGTACTTGTGTCGACAAATGCCACTTTCATAGAGGAGGGCCACATCATGGACCACAAACCAAGAAGTTAAGTTGTGTTAAGTTAGTTAGACGGAGCAAAAGAAAAGGTTGCTAATAAAGCTTGTACGTCAACAAAAGTTGTTGATAATAACTTGTGTAGTCATGAGAGCCCATCTCGAGAGTTATGTATGCCTCGACGTACTGGGAGGGTTATAACAGAACTTGATCGTTACATGGGTTTATCTGAAACCCAAGTTGTTATACCAGATGATGACTGTGTGGATCCATTGACTTATAATCAAGCAATTGTTGACAAAGACAAAGAGAAATGGGACATAGCAATGGACCAGGAAATGGAGTCTATGCACTTCAATTCTGTTTGGGATCTTGTAGCTAAACTTGATGGGGTAAAACCTATAGGTTTTAAGTGGATACACAAGAGAAAGCGTGGTGTAGATGGAAAGGTGGAATTCTTTAATACTAGACTAGTAGCAAAGGGTTATACGCAGGTTGAAGGGGTTGACTATAAGCAAATCTTTTCACTTGTTGTTATGGTAAAGTTTATCTGTATCCTACTTGCCATTTTCGCATATTATGACTATGAGGTATGGAAAATGGATGTCAAGACAACATTCTTGAATGACAATCTTCACGAGAACATCTACATGGATCAACCCAAAGGGTTCATTGAACCAGGACAAAAGTAAAAGGTTTGTAGGCTTAAAAGGTCAATCAATGGACTGGATCAAGCCTCTAGGTCATGGAATATAAGATTTGATGAGGCAATAAAATCTTTTGGCTTTGATCAGAATAATGATGAACCTTGTGTCTACAAGAAAATCATCAATAGTTTTGTCCCAATCCTAGTTCTATATGTGGATGATATCCTACTGATTGGGAATTATGTAGGTTATCTTACTGACATTAAGAATTTGCTAGCTACGCAATTTAAAATGAAAGATTCGTGTAAAGCACAGTTTGTTCTTGGGATCCAGATTGTCCGGACTCACAAGAATAAAACACTAGTCCTGTCTCAGACATATTACATCTACAAAGTGTTATTGAGGTTTAAGATGCAAGCATCCAAAAAGGGTTTATTGCCTTTTAGACGTGGAGTTCATTTTTCTAAGGAACAATGTCCTAAGACATCTCAAGGAGTTGAGGAATGAGAAGGATTCCTTATGCATCAGTTGTTCGAAGCCTGATGTATGCCATGTTGTGTATTAGGCCAGACATTTGTTTTGAAGTTGGAATGGTCAATAGGTATCAATCCAATCCAGGACCTGAACACTGGACAACGGTTAAAACGATCCTTAAGAATCTTCAGAGAACAAGGAACTACATGCTTGTGTATGGGGCTAAATATTTGATCCTTACAGGATACATAGATTCTGACTTTCAGAATGATAAAGATTTTCCAAAATCTACATTAGGGTCAGTATTTACTCTTAACGGACGAGTTGTAGAATGGCGAAGAGTCAAGCATGGATGCATCGCTGATTCAACCACGGAGGCCGAATATGTAGCAGCTTGTGAAGAAGCTACAGAGGTCGTTTGGTTAAGGAAATTCATGTTAGATTTGGAAGTTGTTCCATATATAAGTATGTCTATCACGTTGTATTGTGATAACAGCGGTGTCGTGGAAAATTCAGGGGAACCCCGAAGTAACAAGAGGGGAAAGCATATCGAGCGAAAATATCATCTCATCCAGATCGTGAATCGAGGAGACGTGATCATCATAAAGATAGCTTAAGAGCAAAACATTGTTGACCCTTTTAAAAGGCTCTCACGACTAAAGTATTTGAGAGTCACCTAGAAGATCTAGGTTTACAAATCTTCCCCAACAAGCGCAAGTGGGAGTATATTGTACAAAGGGTTTCAATGCCCTAGTTTATTGTATTCACATTATTGTAATGTTTAGTACTCCACAAGCTTTAGGTCAAGTGGGCGATTGTTGGGATTTGTTCCCTAAACTTATGTAATTTTGATCAAATAAATAAAGAGCTAATTTTTTTGGTAAAATTATATTCTTGCTTTATAAATCTAATAAAATAAGCTCCAAGGTTATAATATATGTTAAGCATCAGTGTAGTAGACACTATTTGAGTTGTGTTCAAGAGTATGAGTTTATGGTAGGACTATAGACTTTTTGTTCATTAGAGTATCAGTGGTGCATAAGGAACATAAAGGTAATGACAGGGTAAAACGGTAATTTGACCAAACTGTGATTACGGACTGATGGATATCTCATCCCCTTGAGCAGCGAAAATGAGTTTAGAATCGTAATTGCAAGCTTATTTTTGTTGAAAAGAAAAAACTAGTACATTGATGTAAAATAGAACAAGCATACATTTCTAATCTAATTAGACATGGATATTTACATGCAAACGTGTTGTGTAATTAAACTAAACTAAAAAAGGAATTAAAAAATTACATTTGTCGTTTCTATGATTCAACAACTCCTTGCTCCAAGTGTGGTTCTCCAATAACTCTAAAACACAAAAAGAAACCTCTGTTCTCCTCAATGCAAGACACTACCAAAAGAGAGAACCTCATATACTCTGAGTGCTTCGATCTTCCTAAGGTGGGAAGGATCAAACAATTGGAGAATTTTTTGAATTGATAGATTGGGAGAATTCTTCTACATAGAGCTTAATCAATGAATCATCGATGGATTGCTGTAAATCCGAGATCTCTCTTTGGAATTTTTCTTAAAAAGAACGGAAGAAATTAATGTTTAAAACTTGCTTTTCCTTGATATAAAAAGAAAAGAAATGAAGAAAAAGATAAAAGGAAAACAAGGAAGGAAAAGTTTGAACCATTTTGGTTTGCTTTGCTTTAAAAATAATAAAGAAAAGAAAATGAAAAAAGTGTATTATATTATGTTTTGTTTTGTTTAGAAAAGAAAAGAAAAGAAATAAATAAAGAGATAAAGGAGAGATGAAAAAAAAGAAAAAGAAAAATCAAAAGTGAAAAAGGGAAAAGACAAACAAATTCCACCGCCTAGTCTTTTCTTTTATATAAACTATTTTCTTTCCATTTCCTTCTTCATTTATCAAAGAGAAGCTGAGGGTTTCATGGGAAAGGCATAAAGGAAGAGGAAGAAGGTGAACTTTTGGGTTGAAGTTGCAGAAGAAAGGAGAATAACTCAAGGTATGTTTGTATAACAGCAGGGTAATCAATTCAACCCTATTCTGATTTTCTGTTCATCTCGAGCTCTACAGGAAGAGGTAAAAGTTGAGTTTTGGTTTCTTGAAAGTTAACTCAATTTTGAACAAAATTCGTGAAGGGAGCTCGAGCAAATTTGGAAGTTAACTTACTGTTTTGGGAAGAGAAAGGCATAAGACAGAATTTGTTGTCAAATTCGAGAAGCCTTTGATGTTTTGGTTGTCCTGTTCTATAGAGTTTGAATAAGACGCTCTAATAGGTGTGGATGGAAATCTGATTTAATTTTCTACAACGTTTGTGAAGAAATTGTGAGTAGAAAATGAGTGGAAGATGTTTTAAATTTCAAGTAAAATTTGGGATGCAGCAAGAAAACCGAATCTGGAAATAGCAGCAGGCTATTTTGGAGGAAGAAGCTTTTGAAGTATTTTCGATCCAATCTGTTGGGAATCTCAACTTCATGTCTTCACATGATATTTAGAGGGTTCAAAAAATAAGAATTCGGTATAAAGTACATTCTTTTTGGATAAGTAATGAAGAAGTTATGACTATTTGAAGCAGGGTATAAAATCTGTAAATTGCTGGAAATTTTAATGTTGTGTATTCTTGTAGTTTTAAGGTTAAAAACCATGAGCTCGAGGTTCTAATGCTTAGTTTTGGTTTGTTTGACTGGCCAAGAGGAAATAGGTCGAGTGTACGGGCCAAGGTTCTAGTTCTAACACTGTGAGTGACAAAACGAACTTCCAAAAATGATCGTTATGTTGTATTATGCTTATGAAAATGCAAAGTTTTGCTAAACCGAAATGGTTTAAATGCTTATTGTTTTTCCTTGAAACACATTTTTACGAGTATTCATATTTTCTAAGAAATGATTTCAAATGCTCGTTGTGAGCCTAAATGTCTTGATGAATTTATATGTGAGCATTTGTTCTTGATTATTGAAATTTATAGAAATGTTATGATTTCGAGCAAGTATGTAGTAACAAGTATGATTTAAAGATTTCCAGTTTTAAAGAACAAGCCAAGTAAGCTTGAGGTTTATGAAAGGAAAGATAAGTAGGCATGTTTAAATGTTTTTATGTGTTTTTTTGAGTCTTGAATGAGTAAGTGACTGAGACATTGAGCCCGAGGCTATATGGTATGTAAACCCGATCTCTTTGGAACTTCCTTATTATCAAACAACAAAAAGAAAGAAGAAATGAATGTTTAAAACTTGGTTTCCCATGTTTTAAAAAGAAAAGAAATGAAGTGAAAGACAAAAGGAAAACAAGGAAAGGAAGTTTAAACCATTTTGGTTTGGTTTGCTTTTAAAGACAAAAGAAGAAAAGGAAATGAAACAAATGTTGTATATATTAAGTTATTTTGTTTTGTTAAGAAAAGAAAAGAAAAGAAAAAAAAAGAAAGAAAGAAGATAAAGGAAAGAAAAGAAAAGGAAAAAGAAATGGAAAATGAAAAAGTAAAAAGGTGCAAAAGGACAAACCTTCCACCGATTGTTTTGTTTTAAAAAGGGTTTCTCTCCATTTTCTTCTCTTTCATCACAAACTAAGGCTGAAGCTTCGTGGTTGAAGGAGAAAGGAAGAAGAAGGAGGCCATTTTTGGTGATTTTGAGCTGGAGTTGCATAAGAAAAGAGGAAAACTCAAGAGGATTCTTTATTACAAAGAAGGAAATCAACTCGGACAAGCTCTCGATTTTCTGTTCATCTCGAGCTCCACAAGAAGAGGTAAGAGTTGAGCTTTTGTTACATGAAATTTAACTCATATTGGAACAAAATTCGTGAAGGAAGCTCGAGCCAATTCTGATTTTAAGTTGCTGTTTTGTTAAGAGGAAGGCAGAAGACAAAATTTTGCTGTCAAATCCAAAAAGTGTCTGATGTTTTCGTTGTTCTGATCTGTATACTTAAAGTTAGAAGCTCTAATTGGTATGGTTCGAAATCTTATTCAATTTCCTACAAGTTTCGTGAAGGAATCGTGAGAAGAAAATAATTGGACGATGTTGTAATCTACAGGTTAAGTTTTGGGTTGCGTGAGGAAGTGAAATCTGGAGCAATGTTAAGTGAGAATCATTTTAGGGGTTAAGCTACTGAGGTAATTTCTAACCAATACGTTAGGAATCCCATTTTCATGTCTTCATAAGAGTTTTATAGGGTTCAAAAAGGAAGAGTTTGGTATAAAGTACATTCTTTTTGGATAAGTAATGAAGAAGTTATGGCTGTCTGAAAACAGGGCAGAAAATCTGAAAATGCTGGAATTTCTGTTGGAGTATTTTCTTGTAGTTTTAAGGTTAAAAACCATGAGCTCGAGGTTCTAAAACATGGTTTTGGTTTGTTTGACAGGCCAAGAACAAAAAGGTCGAGTGTACGGGTCAAGACTCTAGTTCTAATACTGTGAGTGACAAAACGATCCTTGAAAATGGTTATAGGCTTGTATTATGCTTATGAAAATGCAAGGTTTTACTAAAACGAAATGGTTTGAATGCTTAATGTTTTCCTTGAAACACATGTTTATGAGTATTCATATTTTCTAAGAAATGATTTCAAGTGCTCGTTGTGAGCCGAAATGTCTTGAAGGAATTTATACATGAGCATATGTCTAATGATTGCCAAAACTTATGGAAATGTTATGATTTCAAGCAAGCATGTACTAGCAAGTATGTTTTAAAGATTTCTAGTTTTATGAACAAGCTAAGTAATCTTGAGTTTTATGAATGAAAAAGATAAGCTGACATGTTCAAATGTTTTCATGTGATCTTCTGAGATATTGAGCCTGAGGCTATATAGTCGCGTGTGTACACAGTCTTATTCTCGTTGTCGACGTTGAGTGTACTCCGTGACAACGTATTGCCGTGAGTCTTTGGCGGGCCCCACTATGGCAAAGACGATGGGAGTCTTTGGCGGGCCCCACTACATCGTAGAATAAACGTTGGTTATCTTTGGCGTGCCCTACAAAACGTAGATTGTGACATGTTTTAAAAAGAGTTTATATCATTTACATGCCTTACGAGATTTTAACGGTATACTTGCTGGTTTTTCATGAAAAGCTATTATGATTACACAGTTACCTTTAACATTTGATTACAGATGCATATGCTCATAGATGGCCAGGTGATATGATCTACAAGTTAATAGTTTTCTTTTAAACTCAAGTCACTCACTGAGCTTCATAGCTCATTCTTTTCGATGTTTTTTCCCACTTTTTGGGAGAGATCGAGCTCCGGTGCATTTGAAACACTGCCATAGTCTCTTTGAAGCTTTATAAGTTTGATATTTTTGTACGTGGTGGTGTTGTATAGCAAGTCCATATGTTTTGTAAATTATTTTGAGAGAACTATGTAATTATAGTCCTATGTGCTTAGAGGTTTTGGTTGTTTAATTAGTGGTTTGGACTGTTTGTGGTTCTGATGTTCTTGCTCGTTTAGTTTGCAAGAGAGACTTAAGAAGAGTTTCTCCTCATGTACGTCTTATAGATGTCCAGTTTCCGCTGTGTTAAGTTTAAAGTGTTTCATATGCGAACATAGTTTCTTTTCGTAAAGTAAAGTAGTGTCGCAGTATTGTTAAGAGGTAACAATGTCTGTTGGCTTCATGTAAATCTCCGGGCTAAGTTAGCAAGTGGTTCGGGAGGGGGTGTGACAACTTAGTATCGAGCGATTAGCTCCATGGGAATGAGACAGAGCAAGTTAGCTCTAGAAGAAACTCAAAAGTAAATAGCAAGTTATTGAGTTAGTTCAATAGAACTAGCAGAGCATGGTCCAAGTAAGGACAAGAGTAAGTCCACTCAGGACTAGAATGTGCACACAAGTCTAGAATTGTGCATTTGAGTTGAGTACTCATTACATGTCTAGTATGTTGATATGTTATAGAAGTCATGCCACCACGTACTAGCAGACGATGCAGGCAAGATCAGGACGGGACTCAGGATCCTACCCAAGATCAATCCCAGTGGAGATCTAGTGCCCCAAGAGTTCAGATAGGGGCCAGAATTAAGCAGCATGCTAATTCCTCACAGGAGGTAGGTAAGCCATAGGGAGCAGGGCTAAGTAATCCAGATAAGACATATAGAATAGATCACCTAAAAGAATTAGGAGCCACAGTGTTTGAGGGTTCTAAAGATCCAACTGAAGCTGAGGTTTGGCTGAATAAGCTTGATAAATGTTTTGATGTGATGAATTGCTCTGAGGAGCGAAATGTTAAGTTAGCCAGTTGTAGTGATGCACGTACTTCACACTAGCAAACTTTCAGAAGTATATTTGAAAATAAATATTACCCTAGCACATACCGAGAGGCAAAGAGGGATGAATTGCAGGGATCATTTTCAGTGGCTGAGTATGAGAGAAGATATACCGAGTTTTCGCGGTATGTTGTTGTGATTGTGGCATCTGAGAGTGACAGGTGTCAAAGATTTGTAAGAGGGTTACGACCTGAGATACGTACCCCAGTTACAGGCATTGCTAAGTGGATTGATTTCTCCCAGCTGGTAGAGACTGCTCTACATGTTGAGCAGAGTTTAGCAGAGGCGCAGTCAGTAGTGAAGCCTAGTTGTGGAGGCTTCGATAACAAGTAGTTTCCAAGGTCGTGAGCAGCGGAGGTTCACACTTGGAGTAAATGTTTCCAAGTCAATATGACTTTAAGGAGCAAGCTAGTAGCCAAGTAGCCAGGCATCGAGGCAGATGATTGTGGGTAGTGCCTATCAGAGGCATAGTTTAAGAGGACCTAGTTAGTTTGTTGATTGGCAGCAAGTTGCAGGGAGGGCAAGAGTCTATTGCCAGTATAGCAAGGAAAACTCCATGTGTGATCTGTTGCAAGAATCATCAAGGTCATTGTCTTGTGAGTGTTGGTACATGCTACCAGTGCTGACAACCAGGACATGTCAAGAGGGATTGTCCATAGTTATGGACAACCGCACAGAGGGACTAGGGAGTTGAGTCCCAGTTAGTTGAGCAGCCGAGAGTTTCAGTAGCTGCAAGAGAGGGCACCAGTGGTGTTAGACTAAAGAGAGTTGTAGGGAGGCCTAGGCAACACGGAAAGGTCTAGGTTTTGTGCCGGAAAAGTCCAGGTTTTGACTCAGCAAGAAGCTAAGGATGCACCAGATATGATTACTGGTACGATTACTATTTGAAAGGCACCTGCACCTGTTTTAATAGAACAAGGTGCTACACATTTCTTTGTTTTTAGTATGTTCTTGACTAAGTTGAATGGGAAGCTAGAACCTATATGTAAAAGGTTAGTTATATACACTCTAGTTCGTGATGTGTTACTAGTCAATGCAGTGTTGCGGGACTGTGAGATCTTTGTAGAAGGTCTGATTATGTTAGTGGATCCTCTTCCACTAGACTTGCAGTGTGAGATGCAATCTTAAAGATGGATTTCCTATTTACTCATTATGCTTCCAGAGATTGCCATATAGAGGAAGTTGTTTTCAGGCAACCAGGATTAGCTGAAGTGGTTTTATGGGATGAAAGAAAGATTATCCCTACGAGTTTAATTTCAGCATTAAAAGCTTAAAAGTTATTGAGGAAAGGTTGCACGACGTTTCTTGCACATGTAGTTGAGGTGCAGGAAGAAAAGCTAAAACAAGAAAATGTTCTTGTTGTTTTTCTAGCAGATCTATCAGGATTGCCACCTGATAGGGAAGTTGAGTTCACCATTGAACTGTTACCATGAATAACATCTATATCGCAAGCGCCGTATAGAATGGCTCCAAGTGAGATCAGGGAGCTAAAGATGCAGTTATAAGGACTAGTTGATAAGGGATACATCAGACCTAGTGTATCGCCTTGGAGAGCTCCAGTGTTGTTTGTAAAGAAGAAAGATGGTACCCTTAGATTATCCATTGATTACAGACAGTTAAACAAAGTCACGATACGTAACAAGTATCCTTTACCCCGTATTGATGACTTGTTTGACCAGTTACGAGGAGGATCAGCGTTTTCTAAGATTGTTTTGAGATCAGGATACCATCAGTTAAAGGTAAGGGAATCAGATATTCCTAAGACAGCATTCAGAACCCAGTACGGGCATTATGAGTTTCTAGTAATGCCGTTCGGTTTGACGAATGCACCAACAGTTTTCATGGACCTCATGAACAGGATATTCCACCAGTATTTGGACCAGTTCGTGATAGTATTTATTGATGATATACTAGTTTACTCAGTTGACAGGAAAGCTCATGAGGAACACATGAGTATTATTCTGCAAACACTACGAGATAAAGCGATTTATACGCTAAATTAACCAAATGTGAGTTTTGGTTGAACCGAGTAGTGTTTTTGGGGCATGTTTCTCAAAGAAATGGTGTTAGTGTGGATCCAAATAAAGTTAAAGTTGTAGTCAGCTCGGGAGAGATCGATCGGTCTGCGATAGAGGTACGTAGTTTCTAGGCTTGGCGGGGATACTACTGAGCGATTTGTTGAGGATTTCTCACGATTAGCATTACCATAACAACACTTTGACAAGAAAGAATGCTAAGTTTGAATGGTCGGACAAGTGCGAGCGAGTTTTGAGTGGAGCTGAAAAAGAGATTAGTTACAACACCTATTCTGACACTTCCTGTAACGGGAAAAGAGTATGTGATTTACTGTGATGCCTCGAGACAAGGTTTGGGGTGTGTTTTGATGCAAGAAGGAAAAGTAATAGCTTATGCATCAAGACAATTGAAAAAGCATGAATGTAATTACCCTACCCATGATCTCGAGCTAGCAACAGTTGTTTTAGCACTGAAGATCTGAAGACATTACTTGTTTGGTGAAAGGTGTCACATCTACATGGATCATAAGAGTCTGAAGTATATCTTTGATCAGAGGGAGTTGAATATGAGACAGAGAAGATGGTTAGAACTGATTAAAGATTATGATTGTACCATAGAATACCATCCTGGTAAGGCGAATGTGGTAGCAGATGCCTTGAGCAGGAAGTCAAGACTTCCTAGGGATGCCTTGTGTGGTATTCGAGCAACATTTTTAAGTACTCTATGGGATTCTAAGGCAATTGTGACGGCAGAGAGTTCAGGGAGTCTTTTAGCTCAGTTCCAAGTCAGGTCTTCACTCGTAGCAGAGGTTGTGAGAAGACAACCAGAGGATAGTAACTTGCAGAAAATGTTTGGAAAGTCCAAACAAGTCCCAAAAGCAGAGTTTAAGATGAGATCAGACGGAGCTATAGAAAGGCAAGGAAGACTATGTTTTCCGAATTTTAGTGAACTTAAAGATGTTATTCTAGAGGAAGCTCACAGTTCAGCTTACGCTATGCATCCAGGAAGCACCAAGATGTACAAAACTTTGAAGGGAACGTATTGGTGGCACCGGAATGAAAGCGAGAGATAGGCGATTATGTTGATAGATGTTTGATCTGCCAACAGGTTAAACTAGTTAGACAGAGGCCAGGAGGACTCCTTAACCCACTGCCAGTGCCGGAGTGGAAATGGGAGCATATCACTATGGATTTTCTATTTGGATTACCACGTACTTCAAGTGGGCATGATGGTATTTGGGTAATAGTGGATAGACTCACTAAAACAGCACGGTTTGTACCGATTAAAGCGACATCTACGCTTGATCAGCTTGCTAAGCTATACGTCGATAAAATTGTGAGTCAATACGGAGTGCCAGTGTCTATCGTTTCAGATAGAGATCCAAGATTTACTTCTAAGTTTTGGCCTAGCTTACAGAAAGCTATGGGAACAAAGCTGAAGTTTAGTATAGCATTCCATCCTCAGACAGATGGGCAGTCAGAGAGGACCATCCAGACCTTAGAGGACATGTTGAGAGCACGTGTCCTTCAATTTAAAGGGAGTTGGGATACACACCTATCGCTTATGGAATTTGCTTACAATAACAGCTACCAGTCGAGTATTGGTATGGCACCATTTGAGGCTCTGTATGGAAGACCGTGTAGAAAGCTCGTATATTGGAATGAACTAGAAGAGCAGAAGCTAATCGGTCTTGAGTTGGTGCAAATTATGACAAACAATATTAAGGTAATCAGAGAGAATCTGAAGGTAGCACAAGACCGTCAGAAGAGTTATGCAGATAAGCGACGAAAGAACTTGGAATTCCAGGTTGGAGATCAAGTTTTCTTGAAATTATCTCCATGGAGAGGTGTCCTTCGTTTTGGTAAGAAGGGTAAACTAAGCCCTAGATATATTGGTCCTTATCCAGTAATGGGGCGAGTTGGGCGTGACCTACTGCATGAAGTTGCAGTGAGAACTATCTCGAGTACATGATGTTTTTCATGTGTCCATGTTGAGGAAGTATATTCGAGATCCGACACATGTGTTGCAAGCACAAACGATTGGTGAAAGAAGACATGAGTTACGTAGAGGATGCAGTTCAAATCCTCGACAGAAAAGAGCAAGTTTTGAGGAACAAGACGATCCCACTCGTGAAGGTTCGTTGGAGACATCACGGAATGGAGGAGGCAACCTGGGAGTTAGAGGATCTAATGAGGAGGAAGTACCCAATGATTTTCACTTAAAGACTACTCAATTTCGAGGACGAAATTTCTTAAGGGGGAGGTGAGTTGTAAACCCGATCTCTTTGGAACTTCCTTATTATCAAACAACAAAAAGAAAGAAGAAATGAATGTTTAAAACTTGGTTTCCCATGTTTTAAAAAGAAAAGAAATGAAGTGAAAGATAAAAGGAAAACAAGGAAAGGAAGTTTAAACCATTTTGGTTTGGTTTGCTTTTAAAGACAAAAGAAGAAAAGGAAATGAAACAAATGTTGTATATATTAAGTTATTTTGTTTTGTTAAGAAAAGAAAAGAAAAGAAAGAAAAAAAGAAAGAAAGAAGATAAAGGAAAGAAAAAAAAAGGAAAAGAAATGGAAAATGAAAAGTAAAAAGGTGCAAAAGGACAAACCTTCCACCGATTGTTTTGTTTTAAAAAGGGTTTCTCTCCATTTTCTTCTCTTTCATCACAAACTAAGGCTGAAGCTTCGTGGTTGAAGGAGAAAGGAAGAAGAAGGAGGCCATTTTTGGTGATTTTGAGCTGGAGTTGCAGAAGAAAAGAGGAAAACTCAAGAGGATTCTTTATTACAGCAAGGAAATCAACTCAGACAAGCTCTGATTTTCTGTTCATCTCGAGCTCCACAAGAAGAGGTAAGAGTTGCGCTTTTGTTACATGAAAGTTAACTCATATTGGAACAAAATTCGTGAAGGAAGCTCGAGCCAATTCTGATTTTAAGTTGCTGTTTTGTTAAGAGGAAGGCAGAAGACAGAATTTTGCTGTCAAATCCGAGAAGTGTCTGATGTTTTCGTTGTTCTGATCTGTATACTTAAAGTTAGAAGCTCTAATTGGTATGGTTCGAAAGCTTATTCAATTTCCTACAAGTTTCGTGAAGGAATCGTGAGAAGCAAATGATTGGAAGATGTTGTAATCTTCAGGTTAAGTTTCGGGTTGCAGCAGGAAGTGAAATCTGGAACAGCAGCAGAATCATTTTAGGGGTTAAGCTACTGAGGTAATTTCTAACCAATACGTTAGGAATCTAATTTTCCTGTCTTCATAAGAGTTTTAGAGGGTTCAAAAAGGAAGAGTTTGGTATAAAGTACATTCTTTTTGGATAAGTAATGAAGAAGTTATGGCTGTCTGAATACAGGGCAGAAAATCTAAAAATGCTGGAATTTCTGTTGGAGTATTTTCTTGTAGTTTTAAGGTTAAAAACCATGAGCTCGAGGTTCTAAAACATGGTTTTGGTTTGTTTGACAGGCCAAGAACAAAAAGGTCGAGTGTACGGGTCAAGACTCTAGTTCTAACACTGTGAGTGACAAAACGATCCTTGAAAATGGTTATAGGCTTGTATTATGCTTATGAAAATGCAAGGTTTTACTAAAACGAAATGATTTGAATGCTTAATGTTTTCCTTGAAACACATGTTTATGAGTATTCATATTTTCTAAGAAATGATTTCAAGTGCTCGTTGTGAGCCGAAATGTCTTGAAGGAATTTATACATGAGCATATGTCTAATGATTGCCAAAACTTATGGAAATGTTATGATTTCAAGCAAGCATGTACTAGCAAGTATGTTTTAAAGATTTCTAGTTTTATGAACAAGCTAAGTAAGCTTGAGTTTTATGAAAGAAAAAGATAAGCTGGCATGTTCAAATGTTTTCATGTGATCTTACGAGATATTGAGCCGAGGCTATATAGTACCGTGTGCACACAGTCTTTATTACGTTGTCGACGTTGAGTGTACTCCGTGACAACAATACTGTCGTCGTGAGTCCGGGCGGGCCCCACTATGACAAAGACGATGGGAGTGCTGGGCGGGCCCCACTACATCGTAGAATAAACGTTGGTGTACTGGGCGTGCCCTACACAACGTAGATTGTGACATGTTTTAAAAAGAGTTTATATCATTTACATGCCTTACGAGATTTTAACGGTATACTTGTTGGTTTTTCATGAAAAGCTATTATGATTACACAGTTACCTTTAACATTTGATTACAGATGCATATGCTCATAGATGGCCAGGTGATATGATCTACAAGTTAATAGTTTTCTTTTACACTCAAGTCACTCACTGAGCTTCATAGCTCATTCTTTCAGTGTTTTTTTTCCCACTTTTCAGGTGGAGATCGAGCTCCCGGTGCCTAAAACCTGCCATAGTCTGCTGAAGCTTTATAAGTTTGATATTTTGTACGTGGCTGGTGTTGTATAGCAAGTCCATATGTTTTGTAAATTATTTTGAGAGAACTATGTAGTTATAGTCCTATGTGCTTAGAGGTTGTGGTTGTTTAATTAGTGGTTTGGACTGTTTGTGGTTCTGATGTTCTTGCTCGTTTTAGTTTGCAAGAGAGACTTAAGAAGAGTTTCTCCTCATGTACGTCTTATAGATGTCCAGTTTCCGCTGTGTTAAGTTTAAAGTGTTCCATATGCGAACATAGTTTCTTTTCGAGTAAAGTAGTGTCGCAGTATTGTTAAGAGGTAACAATGTCTGTTGGCTTCATGTCGTCTCCCGGGCTAAGTTAGCAAGTGGTTCGGGAGGGGGTGTGACATGGTACCGTGTGCACACAGGACATTTTCTATTTTTGACGTTGAGTGTACTCCGTGACAACAATACTGTCGTGATTGTTGGTTGGGCCCCACAACGGCAAAGAAGATGGGAGTGTTGGGCGGGCCCCACTACATCCTCGAGTAAACGTTGGTTGTACTGGGCCTTCCCTGCACAACGGTGATTGTGACATGTTTTAAAAGGATTTATACCATTCATATGGTTTACGAGATCTAACGACATACTTGCTGGTTTTTCTAACAAGCTATTATGATTACATAATTACTTTTAACGTTGGATTACAGATGCATATGCTCATAGATGGTCAGATGATATGATTTACGAGTTAGTAGTTTTCTTTTAAACTCAAGTCTCTCACTGACCTTCATAGCTCATTCTTTCAGTGTTTTTTCCCACTTTTCAGGTAGAGATCGAGCTCCCGATGCTTGATAACATTCCATAGTCTGCTGGAAGCTCCACAAGTTTGATATGTTTTACGTGGGTGGAGTTGTATAGAAAGTCTATATGTATAGTAGAAGGACTATGAAGTTACGTTTATGTGTACATTATAGGTTGTGGTTATGTAAACCATGGTTGGGTATGTTTTTGGTTGTGATGTTCACATCCGTTTTAATTTTACAGAGAGAGACTTAAGAAGAGTTTCTCCTTATGTATGTTTAATAGTCGTCCAGTTTCCGTTGTGTTAAGTTTAAAGTGTTCCATATGCGAACATAGTTTGTTTATCAGATTAAGCAGGGTCAACAGGTATTGTTAAGAGGTAAACAATGTTTGTTGGCTTCATGCCGTCCTCCGGGCTAAGTTAGCAGGTGGTTCGGGAAGGGGTGTGACAATTGCTACCCTTCTCTCAAGGAGAAGAGCATTTATGTGTGTAACTCCCCACTTCCTATCGAGAGGGAATTGTGGAGTGGTGGGAACGTGTCATCCGGACATGTTCCCAATTAATAGAATTAATAATTAATTAATTAACTATTAATTAATTTATTAAATTTAATTAAATCATACTTAATTCAAATATCATATTAATTAAATGAATAAATCACATTTAATAATTTTATCCTTTATCCTAAGCCTCTGATTTTTTGGTTGTCCTGATCTGAAGAGTTCGAATCAGACGCTCTAATAGGTATGGATGGAAAGCTTATTGAATTTCCTACAACTTTTGCGAAGAAATTGTGAGTAGAAAATGAGTGGAAGATGTTTTAAATTTCAAGTTAAATTTGTTGTGCAGCAGGAAAACCGAATCGGGAAATAGCAGCAGGTTGTATTTGAGAAAGAAGATTTCAAGGTATTTTCGAACCAACCTGTTGGGAATCTCAACTTCATGTCTTCACGTGATATTTAGAGGGTTCAAAAATATAAAGTATATTCTTTTTGGATAAGTAATGAAGAAGTTATGACTGTTTGAAGACAGGGTATAAAATCTGTAAATTGCTGGAAATTTTAATGGTGTGTTTTCTTGTAGTTTTAAGGTTAAAAACCATGAGCTCGAGGTTATAATGCTTAGTTTTGGTTTGTTTGACTGGCCAAGAGAAAATAGGTCGAGTGTACAGGCCAAGGTTCTAGTTCTAACACTGTGAGTGACAAAACAAACTTCCAAAAATGATCGTTATGTTGTATTATGCTTATGAAAATGTAAAGTTTTGCTAAAACAAGATGGTTTCAATGCTTATTGTTTTTCCTTGAAACACATTTTTACGAGTATTCATATTTTCTAAGAAATGATTTCAAATGCTCGTTGTGAGCCTAAATGTCTTGATGAATTTATATGTGAGCATTTGTTCTTGATTATCGAAATTTATAGAAATGTTATGATTTCGAGCAAGTATGTAATAGCAAGTATGATTTAAAGTTTTCCAGTTTTAAAGAACAAGCCAAGTAAGCTTGAGGTTTATGAAAGGAAAGATAAGCAGGCATGTTTAAATGTTTTTATGTGTTTTTTTGAGTCTTGAATGAGTAAGTGACTGAGACATTGAGCCCGAGGCTATATGGTACCGTGTGCACACAGGACATTTTCTATTTTTGACGTTGAGTGTACTCCGTGACAACAATACTGTCGTGATTGCTGGTTGGGCCCCACAACGACAAAGAAGATGGGAGTGCTGGGCGGGCCCCACTACATCGTCGAGTAAACGTTGGTTGTACTGGGCGTTCCCTACACAACGATGATTGTGACATGTTTTAAAAGAATTTATACCATTCATATGGTTTACGAGATTTAACGACATACTTGCTGGTTTTTCTAACAAGCTATTATGATTACACAGTTACTTTTAACGTTGGATTACAGATGAATATGCTCATAGATGGTCAGATGATATGATTTACGAGTTAATAGTTTTCTTTTAAACTCAAGTCTCTCACTGAGCTTCATAGCTCATTCTTTCAGTGTTTTTTCCCACTTTTCAGGTAGAGATCGAGCTCCCGGTGCCTGATAACCTGCCATAGTCTGCTGGAAACTCCACAAGTTTGATATGTTTTATGTGGGTGGAGTTGTATAGAAAGTCTATATGCAGAGTAGAAGGACTATGAAGTTATGTTTATGTGTACATTCTAGGTTGTGGTTGTGTAAACCATGGTTGGGTATGTTTTTGGATGTGATGTTCACATCCGTTTCAATTTTACAGAGAGAGACTTAAGAAGAGTTTCATCTTATGTATGTTTAATAGTCGCCCAATTTTCGCTGTGTTAAGTTTAAAGTGTTCCATATGCGAACATAGTATGTTTATCAGATTAAGCTGGGACAACACGTATTGTTAAGAGGTAAACAATGTCTGTTGGCTTCATGTCGTCCTCCGGGCTAAGTTAGCAGGTGGTTCGGGAGGGAATGTGACAATTGCTACCCTTCTCTCAAGGAGAAGAGCATTTATGTGTGTAACTCCCCACTTCCTATCGAGAGGATATTAGGGAATGGTGGGAACGTGTAATCCTGACACGTTTTCAATTAATAAAATTAATAATTAATTAATTAGCTATTAATTAATTCACTAAATTTAATTAAATCATATTTAATTCAAATATCATTTTAATTAAATTAATAAATCACATTTAATCATTTTACCCTTTATCCTAAGCCTCTGATGTTTTGGCTGTCCTGATCTGTAGAGTTTGAAACAGACGCTCTAATAGGTATGGATTGAACGCTTATTAAATTTCCTACAACTTTTGTGAAGAAATTGTGAGTAGAAAATGAGTGGAAGATGTTTTAAATTTCAAGTTAAATTTGTTGTGCAGCAGGAAAACCGAATCTGGAAATAGCAGCAGGTTGTTTTTTAGAAAGAAGATTTCGAGGTATTTTCGAACCAATCTGTTGGGAATCTCAACTTCATGTCTTCACATGATATTTAGAGGGTTCAAAAATATAAAGTACATTCTTTTTGGATAAGTAATGAAGAAGTTATGACTGTTTGAAGACAGGGTATAAAATCTGTAAATTGCTGGAAATTTTAATTGTGTGTTTTCTTGTAGTTTTAAGGTTAAAAACCATGAGCTCGAGGTTCTAATGCTTAGTTTTGGTTTGTTTGACTCGCCAAGAGAAAATAGGTCGAGTTTACAGGCAAAGGTTCTAGTTCTAACACTGTGAGTGACAAAACAAACTTCCAAAAATGATCGTTATGTTGTATTATGCTTATGTGCAAAGTTTTGCTAAAACAAAATGGTTTCAATGCTTATTGTTTTTCCTTGAAACACATTTTTATGAGTATTCATATTTTCTAAGAAACGATTTCAAGTGCTCGTTGTGAGCCTAAATGTCTTAATGAATTTATATATGAGCATTCGTTCTTGATTAACAAAATTTATAGAAATGTTATCATTTCGAGCAAGTATCTAGTAGCAAGTGTGATTTAAAGCTTTCCGGTTTTAATGAACAAGCTAAGTCAGCTTGAGTTTTATGAAAGTAAAGATAAGGAGGCATGTTTAAATGTTTTTATGTGTTTTTCTGAGTATTGAATGAGTAAATGACTAAGACATTGAGCTCGAGGCTATATGGTACCGTGTGCACACAGGTCATTTTCTATTGTCGACGTTGAGTGTACTCCGTGAAAACAATGTTGTCGTGATTGCTGGGCGGGCTCCACTACGACGAATACGATTGGAGTGTTGGGCGGGCCCCACTATATCGTAGAGTAAACGTTGGTTGTACTGGGCGTGCCATAGACAACGTGGATTGTGACATGTTTTAAAAGGTTTTATATCATTCATATGCTTTACGAGATTTAACGACATACTTGCTGGTTTTTCTGAAAAGCTTTTATGATTACACAGTTACTTTTAACATTTGATTACAGATGCATATGCTCATAGATGGTCAGGTGATATGATTTACGAGTTAATAGTTTTCTTTTAAACTCAAGCCACTCACTAAGCTTCATAGCTCATTCTTTCAGTGTTTTTTCCCACTTTTCAGGTAGAGATCGAGCTCCCGGTGCCTGATAACCTGCCATAGTCTGCTGAAAGCTCCACAAGTTTGATATGTTGTACGTGGGTGGAGTTGTATAGAAAGACTATATGTATAGTAGAAGGACTATGAAGTTATGTTTATGTGTACATTATAGGTTGTGGTTGTGTAAACCATGGTTGGGTATGTTTTTGGTTGTGATGTTCACATCCGTTTCAGTTTTCCAGAGGGAGACGTAAGAATAGTTTCTCCATATGTATGTTTAATAGTTGTCCAATTTCCGTTGTGTTAAGTTTAAAGTGTTCCATATGCGAACATAGTATGTTTATCAGATTAAGCAGGGACAACAGGTATTGTTAAGAGGTAAATAATGTCTGTTAGCTTCATGCCGTCCCCCGGGCTAAGTTAGCAGGTAGTTCGTGAGGGGGTGTGACAATTGCTATCCTTCTCTCAAGGAGAAGAGCATTCTTATCGAGAGGAAATTGGAGAGTGGTGGGAACGTGTCATCCTGACACGTTCCCAATTAATAAAATTAATAATTAATTAATTAACTATGAATTAATTCATTAAATTTAATTAAATCATATTTAATTCAAATATCATATTAATTAAATGAATAAATCACATTTAATTATTTTACCCTTTATCCTATAGTTTAATGTACATCGCATGCACATTAAATTTTAACCTATAGTTTTCAAATATGAATCATATTCCCATTTGAATTTAATATTCGAATTCTTTCAAATATTTAATTCTCTCTTATAATTAAATATGAATCATATTCACATAAAATTTATAATATATAGTTTCAAAACTATATATGATATCGTATCTATATACATTATATTTATTACCTTATGAATTTGAACATTTTAAAATCAAACGATCTAAGAACCCTTTAGGATCTAAAAGGTGGACCTAATGGACCTACACATCAGAAGCTCCAACGATACGAGATTGCTTGGTTAATCTCATTAACCTCCTAATCAACATTCGTTAACTGCGGGAACACTCCACTAAAGTCCCGCAGCTGCACTCTTCTCACTACATATATATTTATGTGTCCACGGATATTGACCAATAACACCAAGTCAATCCGTCACACCAGCCGGGTCAAATTACCGATTACCCCTAACTTACATCTTATACCTTAAGTACTAGTGCTCCTCTAATGAACAATTTGTTTGTGGTCCTACAAACAAACAGAGTCTCTCTCTGGCCAATTAGAGGGTCAGGCCCTTTGTTCAAGTCTCAGAGACACCATTTAAGGGAACATTCCTCTACTTACACTAGTAGGCGGGAAGGAGTGCATTCCATCATGCTAGGCTAAGTCCCTAGCTGCTCACTCGGTATTGTCCCAAGAAGATAGGCTCATCGAGTCGGCGAACTTGCCACTCTCACCCATACTAGTCAAAGGACAATCCCTCATAAACAGGAGTTCGTAACGTGCTCAGGATTGAGATCAAGTTGCCTAAGTCATCGTAGTGAAATAGAAACCTAACTAGTCAAAAGAGTTACTTCTAGTTGTTACTATTTCGTGGTCCGCTCTTATGCAATCTCATTACATAGGATATCCCCACTCACATGTCATCTACACGAACACGTTACGATCACAATGTTTGTATCATATACAAAGTGGGCCACACTCATAGTTTTACAAGGGTAAGGTACCCAAACCTCATCCCCTAACTATAGACCCTTTAGGCAGTATCTCGAACCGAGATCCTTTATATGTACACTACATTCAGTTAAAGATACATTTAATAGCCTTGGATGTTTAGTTTATTGGATGTAGGGTTAAACAAAGGCAATATCATAAATAATGAATAATAACACTTTATTGGAGTAATAACAATTTATTACAACAATTAGAACATAAATTACAAACTATGAGTGTTAGGGCACAAAACCCCAACAAACTCCCACTTGAACTAAAACTCTAGTGGGGTACATCATAATCTAAAAACTTCGTTTCTGAGAGATAGAAATACAATAAACTAGCGCATCCATCTACCCATCCATATCTTTCACTTGCCCTATATTAGCCAATGTACATGTCTCGTAAACCTGTACTCCCCAGATGACACTCGAACACTTTAACTGTGAGAGTCTTTGTAAACGGATCAACAATGTTGTGCTCCGAAGTGATCTTCGTGACTGTCACATCTGTTCGTTGCACTATATCTCGTTTCACGTGGTACTTCCTCTCGATGTGCTTTCCTCGCTTATAACTGCGAGGTTTCTTCGAATTGGCTATCACACCAATGTTGTCATAGTATAAGGTGATGGGATATTCAATATTTGGAATAACATCCAAATCAATAAGGAATTTCCTTGGCCAAACAGCCTCATTAGCTGCTTCACAAGCAGCGACATACTCAACCTCCATCGTGGAGTCAGTGATGCACCATTGATTGATGTTTCGCCATACTATAGCACCGTCGTTAAGGGTGAAAACTGATCTCGATGTGGATTCCTACAATCCTTATCGATCTGAAAATAAGAATCAGTGTATCCAGTAAGGATCAAATCCTTAGTCTCATACACAAGTGTATAGTCCCTCGTGCTCCTAAGAGGATATTTTTAACTGTTGTCCAGTGGTCTAACCCTGGATTGGATTGGTACCTACTGACTATCTCAATCGCATAGCAAATGTCTGGCCTTGTGCACAACATAACATACATTAAGCTACTTACTACAGAAGCATGA
This sequence comes from Trichosanthes cucumerina, assembly GCA_036507285.1. Lineage (NCBI taxonomy): Eukaryota > Viridiplantae > Streptophyta > Magnoliopsida > Cucurbitales > Cucurbitaceae > Trichosanthes > Trichosanthes cucumerina. The sequence goes on along the minus strand of CM071837.1, from coordinate 9,091,348 downwards.
GGAATACATCTCATATCCTCAACTTCTTGAGGTGTCTTAGGACATTGTTCCTTAGACAGATGAACTCCATGCCTGAAGGGTAATAAGCCCCTCTTGGAATTCTGCATCGAATATCGGGACAACATTTTGTCCACATAAGATGCTTGAGACAGAGCTAGCGTTCTGTTATTGCGATTCTTAGAGATTAAAATCCCAAGAACATATTGAGCCTCTCCCAAATCTTTCATTTGGAATTGCGTTGCCAACAAATTCTTTATGTCAGTACGGTATCCTACATCATTCTAAATGAGTAGGATATCATCCACATAAAATACTAAGAAAGATGATTCTCTTGTAAACACAAGGCTCATAAACGTTTTGATCAAAGCTACAAGACTTGATCGCAGTATCAAATCTTATATTCCAAGATTTGGATGTTTGTTTCAACCCATAAATGGATCAATTGAGCTTTCAAACTTTTTGCTCCTGACCTTGGGTTATGAACCCTTCGGGCTGAGACATATAGATGCTCTCGCCAAGATTAACATTAAAAAAGGCAAGCTTGACGTCCATTTTCCTATATATAAGACAATGGATCTTCTGCGTCGTCATCAGGTATGACGACTTGAGTGTCAGCTAAACCCATGTAGCGATCAGGTTGGGAAGCAACCCTCCCATTGTGTCGAGGCATTCCCAATGATTTAGAAGGACTAGATTGACTTGAGGTGTTGGCTTCTCCATCAAATCTTGATGAAGGTTCAACTTGATCAACAACTATTGTTGGTTTATCTGTAGCTTCATTTAGCACTAATTTACTACGTGGTTTATGGTTCCTCATGTGATCTTCAGCCGCTACTGCAGAAGCGTTGCAACGCTGTGGGCAGCGTTTCAACGATACCGTCCTCAATTCCCGCCTGGCGTCTTCATGTCAAGCGTTGCAACACCATCGTCTGGACAACAGCAAAAACCTCTGTTTTTCACCCAATTCCGCTCCGTTTCATCTGAGCAACACTTTGCCATGAACAACTCGGACTTACAAACTCGAATTACAATACATTTTTCCAAAAACACCGGGTCGTTACATTGAAATTTTCAATTGAATTGTAAATCTAAATGTCAAATCATGTAAACATCAATTTTTGCAAAACCACATGCAATTTCTCTAAATTGAATTCTATACCCACCTAATTTTGAGAAATTTCTAATGCAATTAAGAGCACGATCAGGCTCTAATAACAATTGAAGGGAATTGAATCCTGTGCGTAAGCGACTGATCACATATTCACTTAATTGTGTGACATATAAAATGCTCAAACACAAAAAAAACTAATGGTAAGCATACTAATTTGAAAGCATAAATTTCTTTGAAGATTACCTTTTAAGACCGATTCTTCAAGTGTTTCCTCGGCGCCTACGAGCTCCTCTTTTGTATGAACGAATCCTCGAACACTGCGAAATGACCGTCTTCGTTGTTCACTAGGAGAGGGAGAGAGGTGAGATCTCCTTTGGATTATGAATGTATTTTAGGGAGAACTTGAGAGAACTCTTCTGTTTGTTTTAGATGCAAAACTACACAAATGGTTCAAGTGCATAAAATGCATCCAATAGTGTCACACCCCGTCCCAGCTTACTTGCTTAACCTATCTCCTTATGAAGCTTAAACACATTGTAGCTCCCAATTCAATAGATTCTCAAATCCAATCAAGACATCCTTTAGTGCATACTAAAATAGAGTCACTAACAATCACCAAAAGAGTTCCAAGGATTATAAGCTATTACTATCTTTGTATGCCTTGAAAATGAAATTAGTAACATTAATTCCTTTCCTTAGGCCCCATAAAAACAGATCTAATCAAGTCCCATAACTCAATTCAGAATAGCCATACACACTTGCTTTTAAAGTATATAGAAATGGAAGAACATCTCCTTCAATCTCTTGCTATCAATTTTTCCCTTACACCTAAAATTTCAGGTTCAACTTTCAGCTTGGGTTCCACAAGATTTATCAACACAACCACCCAATATTTTTTGATAAACCTCAAGTACAACATCTTAGCTTACTTAGCTCAAACTTTTAGCTTATAATTCATCCTCACGAGGTCAAAAGAGAGTGATCTCCTCACACTGTTCTGCTACACGAGAACATTGAACACCTCTCCTAGTTCTGCACTTTTCTCCTTCTTCCTCTTCGTATTTTCACAAAAGCTTACCAGTTTTGTATTCTACACTCAATTCTTGAGATTTTGACTAAAAAAGCATCGAATTTGGCTCTGTAAATGAAGAGATATGATCGTTTGAAGATGACCCAATTTCCATCAGTTTGCTGTTTTCCTACAAATTTTACCCGAGGCTTCACCTCGTTTGACCAGCTCCTACTTTAATATTTACATCATAATCTCCTTTTTAAAACACCAAAATAGACAAGTAAATAAACCCTAAGTATATTAGCCAACTGACCCTAAGTTTAAGAGATATAAGATCTTCCATTCAATACATAATGCACCTAAAATTTTCCCTTTTCTACTCTTTGTTATCTTCCACAAATGATCTGCTCCTTTCTGAAGCAAGAATGCTGCTAAATGGACCTTCCTGTCTTCAGGGCATCGCCTGACTCTAAAACACTTCTCAATAAGATTTAACCAAACCTCAACATCAGCGGGATCTGTCGTTCCTTCAAATGTTGTTGCACCTAAGGCCTTCAGTCTTTTAATGTCATACTTCTTTTCTTGATCTCCTTGTGCTGATCCAACACTATAGTTAATCTTTGAGTTATCCTCGTAAAGATCTGTTCCTCCATGTTCACCTCTTGTTGAGGTTGACTAGACTCTCCCTCTGATACCTCTCTTCCTCTATCACCAGTAGCTTTTTGAGTTCCAGTCTCCACATGCCTGCCTCGTTTGCCACCTCGAGCAATGGTCCTAAATTAAACAATCTTATTAAAATAGTTAAAACATCAAGCTCCTAGTTTAATTCATTAACCTAGTTCCCTTCCTAAAACCTTTTTCCCTGATACCAAGTTGCCACACCCCGTCTCATCTTACTTGCTTAACCTATCTCCTTATGAATCTTAAAAACATTGTAGCTCCCAATTCAATGGATTCCCAAATCCAATCACGACATTCTTTAGTGCAACCTATATGATTTTGCATGTTTCAAAACATCATATACGAGTGCAAAATGATAAAAGAAAATAGAGTTTAGGGGAAGTCCGTAGTTTTTTGTGACTTGCAGGATACTATCGATGTTTTGTCGAGGGGTTTTCGAAGATAGCTCTTCCATTAACAAGTTTTACAAAGAAGAATATGAAGTTCGAGTGGAGTGAAGAATGTGGAAAAAGTTTTCAAGAGTTAAATAACAAACTTGTCACAACACCTGTACTAACTCTACCTCCCATCGGAAATTGTTCCATTAACAAGTTTGAGGTTTAATGTGATGCCTAACATCAGTGTCTTGGATGTGTACTTATGCAAGATGGGAAACTGATCGCTTATGCGCAAGACAGTTGAATAAGCATGAATGTATTTATCCTACTCATGATCTGGAGCTCGCAACAGTTGTGTTAGCTTTAAAGAATTGGAGGCATTATCTATTTGTTGAGAAATTGTTGTATGTATTATTAAAACATGACTTCCATGGTAAACAAATTATGCCCATGTTTGTTGTTAGCCCCTAATACTAAAGGACATTCGAGAAGGTACTTTTGGGGGAAGGAATCGTGATTTCCCGATACTAAAGGACAATGAGAAGGTATTCGGGTAGTAAATGGTCTTACCTTAATACTGAAGGACATAGTGAAGGTATTAGGGGAAACCAAAGTTCCAATGGAATTCCACGTGCACGTGAGAGAGGCATGAACGTTATTGTATAAATATAACTCCACCGCCGCTAATGTTCGAAAGTGGTATCATGCCATGAGTTTTATTGTTATGAGCTTCTACGTTATTGATCTATCAACCCTCAATATAGTACTACATTATGAGTTTTATGCTATACATAAGTGGTGACTTAAACCTGTAAATTGAAAGCATGGCTTAATTATGTTTAAAAATAAATGTTAAGTTAATTTTTACTTATAGTCTGTCCATTATTATGCTTCACCTTTCAGCTTATAATGTTTTAAAAATAGACACTCACTGGGCTTCCCAGTTCATGTATTCATTATGTTTACTCTTCCCAAGTAGTTGACGAGTTCCCGGTGCTTATTCTTGACAAGACCTGCTTGCCACCACGCTGTTTTAGCTCCTTGTATATACATTTTATTTTGTATATGGTTTGTAGTTAGGTGGGAACATATTAGATGACTTGTAATAAACTTGAAAGCTTTATGGCTAGCTAAAGAACATACTACTGGAAGTGAACGTGTTTCGTTTATATGTGTATTTCAATGTCAAATCTTGCTTGGTCAAACGTTTTTTCTTGTGTTGAATTTTAGGTTAAGTCTTGGGTTAGTCAGGGAGAGCCAGTAAAAGGGTCGGTTTTCTCTGTCTTTGTATCTCTTCCTATGTTAAGCAAGTAAGCTGGGACGGGGTGTGACAAAAAGAATGCTTTTATAGGCAATTGGGGTGGAGACAAATTCTCCACCTATCTTCCCACTTTCTCCACTTATTATGCATAAATGAATAAAATAAGGTGTCAAAAACCTTATTATACGAATCATATTCATATAATGTGGAGAAATAGGATTTGAATAAGTCCAACTTCATTTCTCCAAAGCTCTACCATATGTTATGTCCCAATTCGTTCGTAGTCACAACTGGGTCGAAATACCGTTTTACCCTTATGACTACTTCATGCACCTTAAGCACCACTGATCCTCTAATGAACCACAAGTTTATGGTCTGACCATAAACATTATCCCTTTCGACCCAGCAAGAGGGAGGGGCCCCGTTGTTCAACACCTGGATACAACTCTTAAGGGAACAACCTATCTAGTTACCCTTGAACGGGAACGAGTGAAATCCTTCTTGCGAAGTTGAGTCCCCATCTCCCTACAAGGTTTAATCTCTGAGAAGGTAGGCATATTTAGTCGACAACTGTGGCCACTCTCACTTGTACTAATCAAGTGATAATCCCCAATCGAATGAAGTTTGCAACGCGCTAAGGATTCAGGTTGAATCACTATTGGTCATCGTTTCAATCATTAGCCCTAACCTATAAAAAGTGTTACAGGATTAGTCTAACAATTATTGGTCCAGTCTTGTACAAACTCTTTGCACAAGATGCCCCACTTGCATGTCAACTACATGAACGAGCTTTATTGCCTCGTTTGTATAATATACAAAGTGGGCCGCATCCATAATGTTAAGAGGATAAGGTTCCTGACCTAATCCATCTACCATAGACAATTTTGGTGACATTCTAAATGTGACTTGGAGCTTAGTTTATTGGATTTTTAAGTTTGTCATTGCGAGAATACAAGTTGAAAGAAAAAATAACAACCTTATTCATTTGCTCAAATAATTACAAATACACGAGTTTAGGGTATAGATCCCAACACACCCTTCGTAGTATTATAAACTTTTTGGCATTTTGGCAAACCTCAGATAGACTTTGTGGTAAGACCTAGAAAACTTTTGTCGCGAGTTGGGCTTCATTGCAAACCGAGATATCGTTTGTAGTGAGTTGGCGTGTGAGGTTGTGAGTCGAGTTCAAACTCGCGAGGTTAGGATGCGAGGTGAGTTGCTATGGTCATAGAACTTTTAACAGGGATTTTATTGTTAATGTGCTCGTAAGGGTGAGGTTTGCAGATATGTTGTGTTGTGGTGCTTTAGACTTGAGTGAGTTATTTACTGGGTATTCCCAATAGTCACGCTTTTTTCTCTCTTTTTTTTTTCTTTTGCAGATACATCGTAACTGTGATCTGGCTGACGATTGAGACAACATTGCGAGGCTATGAATACTTTCCTTCTTCGTTAGGCTTAGTTTTAGTGTCGTGCGTCGTTGTTGGTCTCATGTTGGCTATTTGAACATGCTTTGTAGTATTTCATTTTGTTTATGTCTGGCCCATTTTAGGTTTAGTTATTTGAACTTGTTATCCTGGTTTATTTCTAAAGGTTCATTGGTAATTTGTTACTGTTGAAGCCCCAACCAATGTGAAATTGAAGAAAGTTGGTGGGTAGGAGGAATGTTCAAATTTAGAAGTGGTTTCGTTTCTTTCAACAGACTATTGATTTTTTTTTAAATGTCCTCCTAGCGTTGTTATGCTGCTGAAATTTCGGCACAAATGACGTGTCTTAAATAGCATCCCTAGATATGTTTCCCTTAAAATTTAGCGTCGTTACAATTTCTTTTAATTTTCATTAAATTCTTAAAATCTTCTTGACATTAACATTTCAATATAAATATTATAGACGTTTTAAATTTGCTCAATATAATTAGTATAGACATTTTAAATATAATCAAAATGAACCTTTGTAGTGTAATAAAGTCACAATAATTAAAACTTCATATGTCCTAATATATTCTAATAATTCTTCCCATACTTCACGCCAGGATTGAAATTTTCATATATATTTACATTTAAATATTTTCTTCGTTTTTACATAGGACAATTAAAAATGGCCAGCTATAGTCGAAATAAGCAATGAGTAAATAATTTTCATCAATTTCAAGGATTTTCATAAATGTTTCGAAAGTTTCTACCATCATTATCGTTAAATTTGGCATCAACATTTCTATCGACATTTGCATTTCAAACATTTACGAAAACAAAAGATAATAAAGTCGTAGAAACAGTTCAATTTGTGTGGTACCGAGTTAACAACGAATTTCCCATAGAAAACTATTGTATTTTAGTTATTATAATGTGGTTTAAGCTTTAAATTGGTGAGAGATAAAATGAAGAACACAAAACATCAACATAACCAGATACAAAGACAAGAATGTTCGCCTTCACAAGTTCCAGATATCACGTTTTGAAGTTGTGATGCACATAATGCGGCGCATTCTTCATTTACGCATGGTCTTGCATTGAATGACGGTAATATCTTAGTGCACCTGAATTGTTTCTCTTGTGCATTGCACGTTATCATTTCCTCTCCTACGTAACCCACAAAAAGAATCAAATTTTTTATTTATGCATAACCCATATTCATATGTCTACTAATAACATATGTAAAAAGGAAGAATAATCACATGTTAATTTGTGAGAATGTATCGATCCTATGAGGTTTGTACTTTTTAACGTTAAAGTATTCTCTTTACCTTCTTGAAGCAGTTATACATTAATCGTAACACCTATCTTTATATATTTGATGTGATATTTAAAAAAAATAGAAATGAAGATTGATATTAAAATTTAAAAAATATGAAAAAAAAATTATAAAACGATTCAAACATTTAGAAAAAATAAATACATATTTAATACTTTAAAATGTTTTCGCACATAAAACAATAACCAATGAAAATCTTCGGAATTGCAATAATAACCAAGATAATTACCATTGAAAATGAGGAAAACAAGGACAATGGCTAAAATGAAATTTGATTTCATTGTTTATATGCAAATTGTTGTTGCTTATATGTGAGAATTGCTTCTTTTCATTGTTATATATAAAGGCAGGGAGAATGATAAGTTTGCTTTCTCATTTATTATTCACTTTTATTCAATATCCTTCTTTTATGGAAGTCTCTTAATGTTAAAATCTCCATTATCATTGGTGGCTATAATAACTTTCTTCGAGGTAATTACGTATTCAATGTGCATGGATATTTTTCCATTTTTAGATTAAAAAAATAATAAATTTACTACACATACATACACAAAAAAAGGAACCCCAAATAATTTCCATAAAAAACTTCTTAATTTTATTTCTATGTATAATTTGTTATTATGACATAAGTATATTGGTTAAGAAATTTAATTATTTCACATGTATAAAAAATTAAATATTATTCGCAATTGACTCAAAAAAGGTAGATTAAATGTTAAGACATTCGTGTTATGGATGTTATCCCATTTATGGCTCAGGGAGATTTAATGTTAAAACATTCATTGTCTGGAAGTTATTCTTTGATAGATATGATTTTATGCTTCTAAAGGATTATGGAAATAACAAATTTTTCCGATCGAACCTCAAATTATCATGTAATAATAAGGCTCACCGTCATCCACATGAATTAGAATTCTTAGGTTAATTAGTGCAATAGCAAGTTAAAATTAATATTTTTTTAGAGAAACAAAACTTTGGAGTTAGATCAAATAAATAATATAAATCCTAAACTACTATTTACAAAGGTGGCCTCCAAATTTCTAAAAATATAATCGTTTACTAAATAAAAGCATGAGTCTTTAAATAAGGAATTTAGTTTAGGCAATCAGTCTTCAAGCCAAAAATTACTATGTTATCAATATCCACTCTGAGAAGTCATGTATAACTAGAATTAACTTCTCCGTCCATTTTAATTACTAGACACCACATTTCATTATTATCATAGGCACCTAAAATTAGACTACCCACTCACGCACGATAAATTAAGTGTAGTCACATGCATCTATAGTTTTGATGTAAATTTACTCTATTGACCTAAACATGGTTTACCATATATGGAATGTCATAAAAGTTTAAACAATAAAATTCTAATGGATAAAAAATTTAAAAGCAAACAATCAACTACAACATGAACAAAGTTCTAAAACATATCATCATTCTTGTCTAAATACAATGATTTATATTCAATAAAAACATACAAAATTCCTAAATCTAATCGAAAAGCTGGGAGACGAGTATTAGACTAAGGTCGTAGGCCAACACTCATTCTCAGTGTAAAGTCCACGATCTTGAGCTTTGAGTTTCGTATTTTGCTCACAAAGACTCTCTTCCAAGCACTTATACATTGTCAAAATCGGGATTAAATTTTTCGTCCTTCAAAAAAGAACTCATTTTTTATAAATGCACGAACTTCCTTTTTATCGAGTTAAGAAACCAATGCAATTGTAAGGGTAGTGTTCCAACGTTCTACTTCATTTTCGTTAAGAAGAAAAAAATTAACATTTTGTAGCATTTCAATTCTATGCTTGCGGTTTTTAAAGCTTTAATGGTAGTAGCGTGAGGACTTCTATTCAACCTTGTCCAAGGCCTTATCAAACATAAATATATAGGACTTGGCAACATACATACTTTTTATAGAATTTTGCAATGATTAGTGGATGGAGTCCTCTATAAGAATCGAATTTCCTAGTATTAATTAAGTGATTGGATTGTTGAAAGCTAATAAAAATTAAATTATACTGAAAAGTGGAGTTTAATTTTACCAAAACATTTGGTTAATTGTAGACATGAAGTACAAGTATGACATTGGTTATGAAAATATAAAAAATGCAAGAATCCTAAGTCAAGAATTAGTAAGGTATTATATTGACTCTTTGAACCACAATTGAACATATCAAACTATAGGTTAGAGGAGAAAAAGAATGTTAATGTGATTCATATTTGAAAACTATAGGTTAAAATTAAATGTGCATGAGATATACATTAAAACTATAGGTTAGAGGAGAAAAAGAATAAATATGATTTGATCTTAATTATTAATTACATATATTATATTTAATTAATTTATTAAATATGATTTAATAATTTCATAATTAATCAATTAAATAATTAATTAATTATTGGGAACGTGTGAGGAGGACACATTCCCCTCTTCCCACTTCCCCCCCAATCGATAGGGAGTGGGAAGTTCTCCTCTCCCATTCAATCTCTCGTTTTAACAAAGGTTAGGGCATCGATTAATTGTGTGGAAAATTTATGAAATTTCTGTCAAGTAGAATTCTCCCTTCTCTCACTCTTGCATTTCCAAAAATTCTTCGACTTGTTGGATTCCTTCCCACAAAGGAATTGGTCTAAGCACTAAGAGGATAAAAAGGTTCTCTCTACTGGTTATGTGAAACTACAAAGGTATTTTTGTTGGGATTTTTGTCCCAATCTCGTGTTTGTAAATTACTATTTGAAATTAATAATAGTTATTTATTTCATTAGTTTGTGTCTCGCAATATTTACAAACTTTTCCAATAAACGAAGCTTCGGGTCATTGGATTTATGAGAGAACTAGAACATGACGGTGTGTAGTGGACACACATGGAGGATCACGGTCGAGTTAATGACCTGAACGGTCTACAGTATATGATAGGGTTGGAGACCTAATCCTGGATACACTGTGGATGCGGCCCGCTTTGTATTAGATACAAACGAGGTGATCCGACTCGTTCATGTGGTTGACATGCGAGTGGGGGCATCATGTACAATGAGATTGCACAAGACCGGACTGTGAATTATTAGACCCACTGATGTAACACCGGTTTTACTTTCCTTGAGTTGATTTTCAACAGTGGAGTGATTCGGAACTCAATCTCAAAGACCCCAAAAAAAATTTTGAAAATCAACTCAAGGAAAGTAAAATCGGATTACCTTGTCGATCAAATATCTCAAGGCAAGAAAACTTACTTGAGATCCGAATCACTCCACAAGCAAGATTGATCAAGTCAAGCTTGAATGATTCTACCATGCAACCTAATCAATATAGAATTGCAAAGACATATAGCTCTAGGCTATAATAAAGCACAAAGGCCTCTTTTGATTACATTTTTCAATATTTTTCCTTTTCTTTCTCCTTTAAGGTACATAGCTTTAAATAGCCTCAAAATCAACCCTAGAGTAACCTATGGTCAATTGAAAGGTTGTAACTTACATCCCCATCAAATACCATGATCTCCACTAACCAAATTGTAACCTAAGTAATTGAAAACAAGACTTTAAAACTGAAAATTACATGGAATTAGCCATAAATCCGAGAATTGACTTTTTGATCAACCTACATAAAGTTTGTAACCTTCCATGCATAAATAGATCCGCACTTGGAGTAGCTTAAAACTCTAGTTGCATAAATGAAGCTTGATTTGCCTTTAATGAAGTATGAGTTGCACTTGAGTTCATTAAATGCATCTTTAGTTCGTCATAAATAAAGTTGGACAACATTTATTTCAACTCCATTTTGAAGCTTTTCTCTCATCTTGCATAGCATGATAGGATTCGTATCACCTATGATCATGCAATGGTTGATGTTGCCCGAAAAGGGTGTTGTGTATGGTTGGACCATCACGATGTGTTGTTCATTAGAGGAGCAGTGGAGAATTAAGGAACAGAGGTAGACACAGGAAAAAAACGGTAATTTGACCCAGCCGTTTCTACGAACAACCTGTGAAGGGTTGACTCATGGTTATTATATCTATGGACACGTAATATTCTGCACTGATGGAAGTGCATCAACGGGCTATAGTGTAGTGTTACCATAGCTAATGAATGTTGATTAACCTAGTCAAAGAGTTTGCTAGGTTATTCTCGGATCATTGGAGCCCGTCACTGTAGGTCCATTAGGTCCCTCGATTGGCTCCATCTCGGTTAAAAGAAGGGTTAGAGTTTTGGTGTGAAATTGAAGTGTTCATGTAACGCCCCAGAACTATAAGCACCTTTTAAATTTGTGTTTTGGTCTAATTTATTGGAATTTAAATTAATTGGACTTTGAAGTTACAAATTCAAGATAATATTATGTTATTTGAGAATTTGGGTTAACTAGAGGCCTATTGAAAACAATTAAATGTGTCAAAGGGGCATTTTAGTGGTTATGGTTAGACAGAGGGGCATTTTTGTAATTTGGTTAAAAGAGAGGGAATTAGGGCTTTTTCTTTATTGGTGGCACGATTTTTGAGGTAGCCTCCTTCTACCTTCACCCTGTTTCACGATGGCACCTCCCCTTGAAGGAGTAGCTTACCGCCGACAAGCCAACCATCCGTCCAAGCGCTCGAGCCTCGTCGGAATCAAGCCGCCCAACCGTCGTTATCTGCAGAGTCGACTAAGTCCTCGCCAGAGATTGTCGAGGACAGAGTGTGCAACCGTCGACGGAGCCGAAACCCCGCAAGTTCGCCGACTCCCCTCCCCTACACACGGATTACGACCGTCGACCACCGTTGCTCGGAGCCGTGGAGTTTGACCGAACGCTCCTGAGGTCGTTGGAGGTCGATTTCGTGGACTAACCGTCGGTTCGTCGGAGGTTGAGCGCTGCAGCAGGTCGTCGGAGGTCAGTTTGTGGGTCGTCGGTCTGACTTTGGTTCGAGTTTTTGGGGAGCTTTTCGACCGGTTTTCGACGTTCTAAGACCGGTTTTGGATAGATCGGGCCACGAGGATTTCAATGGTATGCTCCACGCTCCGAGACGCGCCGTCGCTTCGCCTCCACCCGCCGCCGCTGGTCGCCACACGCGCCGCCCCCAACGGCCACGCGCCGCCGCCGGTCGGAGCTGACTCCATTTCACCTGTTTTGATTTCTCGAGTCCGTCTCAACACTCCATTAGTGGTAATCTGACCTATTTATTGTCGAATTTCGAATATAAGCTTCTTTTAGTAAGAATTGATTATGAATCTTGTTTATGATATAGGAGGTTTGGAAATGAAAGTGTCGAGTTGAACGTGAATCTAAAAACAAGATTTTAGGAGCTTTTGGAGATCTTGGATTGAAACCCAAGGTAAGGGATTTTCTACAAACGATCTTAAAAAGGGAAGTGAATATGATTTCTTGAAATATGTATTGTTAAAAGATGAAATTTGAGGATTTATTTCACAAAAGCGAATTCCCGAAACTTACACTCATGAACTTAGAAAAGTAACATTTCAAAAGGTCTTAAAGGACCTCGAGTAAACGATTTTCTATAAATAATTTTGAAAATGGGAGTTAGCGTATTTTATGAGATATTTATTGCAAAAGATCAAATTCAAAGGTTACTCCAAAAAGATGTTACGATGGATTTATTTCAAGTAATGGTTTGCGAGGATTTATGCTTAAGACTTAAACCTAGAAAAGAGATATTTCAAAGGGCTTGAAATAACCCTAAGTAAATGATTTCTAAAAGATTTAGAAAAGAACTTAACCTTGGATTTGAGAGGGTTCCAAGTGACTTAAGGGTCGGAGTGGACCCGAGTAGAAATGATTTTAAAGTATTTGAAAAGGAGTTTCTTTTACACTATTATGTATCTTTACATATAGTGAGCTATTCAGTTATGTTATTGTGATGAATACGTATTTAAGAAAAAGGTAAATGTATTTGTGCATTAATTTATGATTGATTGATTCAGGTTTTGAATTAATGAAAGTTATGCCATGATTATGTGATTGTGCGTCATTATGACTGCCTATATTTGTGTGACTGACATATGGGACCTCATGCATATTGTGTGAACATGAACATGTTATGTAGGCGATGGTGATTGTTCTCACGAGAATTTGTGCATGGTAAAACATGCATCGAGACCCTATGGGTCAAACTTATAGGGGTCTGTGAGGGACTCAAACTTATAGGGGTCTGTGAGGGACTCAAATCTTATAGGGGTCTGTGAGGGACTCAAACCTATAGGAGTCTGTGAGGGACTGAAAATGAAAAGACTCAGGTAGACTCAATTGACCACGCATAGCCAAAGAGAAAAAGTCATGATTTTATGAAATAAAGTTTTAGGTCCCACTACAGAAAGATTTATGATTTTAAAAGTCACGAATAATAGTCAGGTTTAAAAGTCAGGTCTGAAGGAAAGTCATATGCATATGTTTGCATTTCCCGACCCCCACTTACTGGGTATTTTATAATACTCACCCCTTTACCTTTGTTGTGTTTTCTCTGTTTTAAAATGTTTTCAGGTAAAAGCGAGAGCATACCAAAGTGAGTGGTGGATGCACTCATGAAGCCATGGGAACCGAGTCATGAATTCCGCATCCATGATTTAGAAAGAATTGTTAAATTATTATTGTCTTCCGCTTATGTAACATAGACTTTTGAAACTAGAGGCCGAACTTAGTTATGTTTTTTGTAAATGTTTTGTATTTCTATGGGATCCCAAATTAAATTGATTTTTATTTATCAACTATTACTTATTTAAGTTCAGTTAGGGCCTCGAATGCATGCATGAGTAGTAATGTCCCTAGGAATTTATGTTCTAAAAGTAGGGGCGTTACAGTTGGTATCAGAGCCCAAGGTTATAGGTCTTGTAGACTCGCTTACAGAGTAAGCAACAAGTATCCCATGGCTAAGTGGCAACTCCAGGTCACCGCCAGGTATGCCTTTGAACTAAAGTTTTATTTGTTCATGAAAAGAAAATTAGGTATCCTATGTAAAGTTATTTTTATGTAAAAATCGAGTTTAATGAATTTCCAAACTAAGAAAGAATGAGAATGTATGAGCTAAACTATATGTCTATAAAACGAAATGCATAAAGGAAATACTTATATGTGAATCTATATGCGTATATGTCGTAAAGTTGACGTGTTTTTACGCCGAAAGGAAAGAGAATACATGTGATCCCTGCTATTGACGATAGAAAGGAAAATGTTTTAGTTAATAATGTTTACGCTAAAAATGAAGTTTTATAGCCATAAAACACATGTTGTGGATTATTAAAAGGTCGGCTTTGGCCAAGGGGGTGAAGAGTAAGACTTAAGAGATTAGAGTGTTAAAGGTTGCTAAGCAACTAGATTACTTGAGTATAGTTTTCAAAAATAAAAGTTAAGACTACTCATGAGAAGTTCAAGGTTTGAATGTGCTCGGTAAGAGGTTACTGGTCTCATTCATTCATGCTGGAACAATCGGATAAAAAAAAAGGGTATGAGATTTAGTAAACGTACCACTTAGAAGTTCTCGACTTTGTTGGTTCCTAAATAAAGTCCCTTCATCTTCAAGTGAATACATAATTATAGTATTTAAGGAGTTGAAAAGTAAAGAGAGCAAGGGTGTTTTGAAAATGGACTAGAGATGTAAAGGGAAAAATAGATTGTTAATGTTGAGATGAAAATTAATCTTTTCAAAATACTCGAAACACTTCGATTTTATTTATACCATTGCTCTGATAGGAAAGCTACAGGGATATAGACAATTAATGTGTTACTGCAGATAGGCATGATACGAAGTTTCAAAAGCGATACCATAAACTAAATAAACTTAATAAAGACAAGTATAAAGAGGAAAAGTAAGGAGTTAGAGTTTTAGTTTAAGAACACAAGAGAATTGATTGTCGGGACTCCAGAAACTTGTGCACGAATTGACATTCATATGATCACTTGTGTGTCCAAGCTTGTGGAATGTGTATAAGGAACCTTGCCACTAATTTCTACCTGTTGGATTAGATATATGTGTACAACTTGAAAGAGATAACATGAGGTGTTAACATTGAACTCTTATGTAGTAAAGTTTTCTTTTCTCCGATCGGAGGATTAAGGAGAGAGGATTCGGTTAATAGAGGAAAGTGCTTTGAATCCCTTCTTCGTTATGTAGAAGTCAAGCTGAGGAACCCATTTGAATTAGTAAAGTGTATAGTAGTAGTGGTCGAGCGACCATTAGAGTGAAACTGGAGGGTCCATTTAGTAAAGGTTAGGCTAATGTTCTTAAGTGGGATTTTAGAGAAATGGACATTAGAACTACAATGGTACAAGTAGTTGAGAAAGTCCTCAATTTGGCTAAAAGGAGAAAGTCGAGTGTAAAGGAAGTGAGCACGAGGAACAATTCATTGGCGTTAGATAAAATAAGTTTGATATTTGAAGGTTATCCTTAACACGAGAGATAGACTTAAGCATGAAGTTAAAGTGGAAGCAGCGGTAGCTTTTAATACTTCTTCCAGAATGCTCCAGTGAGGTTAAAAGAACTCAAGTTATAGATACAAGAACTTTTATATAAGAGTTAATAGTAGTATAGCACTCTAAGGAGTATTAGTGTTGTTTGTAAAGGAGAAAGAAACATCTTTATGTTTGTGCACAGGCTAGAGGAAGTGGAAGAACGTCGCTACTAAAAATAAATATCTTCGTCCTTGGATGAACGATCTATTCCACCAGCTACAAGGAGTACAATGTTATTTAAGAAGAAAATGGGGTCAAGTTATCGCCACCGAGAATCAGAGATAAGATATCCCGAGATGACTTTCAAACCACATTACGAACATAATGAAGATTATAGAGATTTGATTTAAGTGCCCTAATGTTTATAGACTTGATGGATTTAGTGCTCAAAAAAAGGGTAAAACATCGTTGTGATTAAGTTGCCGGAGACATTCTAGTTAAACCAAGTCTAAGAAGGGGCAGAAAGGATAATTTGGAAGGATTGCTTTAGACAAAAGGAGGGAAGAGTGAGTTCTAAGAGGGGAAAATAGTTGAAAGGCCACCAAGGAGTTATGTGTCCAAGTAAATTTTAAAAGATGCGCCTAATGAAATTTGTTGAGCTAAGAAGAGACGAATAGGTGACCTTAGGTGTTTGATGTTAGAAAGGAAATGTCCCAATTCAGGATGTAAGGCTTAAAGGAAACTTTGTCAAGATAAGACTCACTTGCGCGTATCAAAAAGGGGTAGTTTGGACAAAAGAAGGGAAGAGTAGACATTACGAGGTGAAAGTCTTTCAAGAAACCTTGAACATCTAAGTTCGCGATTAGAATCTTAACAGAGGAATATTGTAGTTCTCGAAAAGTTCAAAGTCTAGAGGTGTTGAATAGTCGTATTCGAAGCTGAACGTTAGGGTTTCATGACAAAAGAGTCGGAACAGTTAAGAAGTGTAGAGGATACTATTATAAAGTATCCAACCCCATTGGTGTTAAGAAAATTTTCATTATATTCGAGTGATCACCTGATCAGGCTATTTAAGGAGTTAGAAGGTAAAGGGAGAATGAGTTTTAAAAGACTAAATTCCTTTTCGCGAGACCGCTTAATATCGAGGTTGTTATCGGTTGAGTTATATTAAGGGAGTGATATGAATGATCATATGCGTTGTGCCATAGGCTGAGGAAAGATTAAAAGCGATAGAGTACGAGTTGTATCTTGAATAACTTGTTTTAAAAGGGTCATTCTAATTCCTAGAACTTGCAATGAAAATTTTGTCACTTAATGCGATAACCTATAATTGTTTAGCCTCTAAAGTAGGGTAAGTCAAGAGGATTTCACCACACTCTTCTAAAAGTTTGTTTTAAAGTTGATGTCGCAATCTGATTGTTAGATTATTTTGTCTTTGAAGAATCATTGTTTACGATTAGAGAAACTTAGTTTCACTTATATTCGGTTGTTCAACATTCCATTGTATTGTGTGTTCTGAACTCGGAGTAAATCTTGAAATGAAGTTGGAGGTATGATTGGTTGGTTGTCTGATTTTAGAAGTGCAATTTCTATCAAACAGGTGTTAGAGAAAATTTTGGCATTGTTGTAGTTATGCCGTTATGCTGCCGAAATTTTGGGAACAATTTTATAATAAGATTGGTAAAGTTTTATGGAACATTTCATGTATCGCGACAACCAAATGAGACCTAAGTTGAGTTACTCCTACAGTGACTTGAAACTTTCAACGAGATATTGATTTCAATAGAAAGCCCCAAAGTTAAGTAAGTACGTGAGTGAGACTGTCACTGCTACGTTTACTAAAAGGTCGTTGAGAGTAGCGAGAGGTTAACCAACAGTGTGAAGAGTCTCGAACAACTGAACAAAGTGGTTAACTCGATCCTTAGCGAAGCCACATCTTTGGTGAAAGTAATAAGGTTATAGAAGCAAAGGACCAGATGAAACGATTAAGTCATACCTCGAAGTAAATGCTAGTAACCAGTACAGTATGCATTAAGAGGGTTTTGAAAATCAACCAAAAAGAAATTGGTTTAGTAAAGCGTTCCATCCAAGGATCACAATACAGAATAACTTAGTTAAAGGACTAGAGAAGAAAGTACGAGCTAAATATCTCGAGTGATCTTAGAATTTGATTATGGAACCTTTCAAATTTAGATTCCAAGTCAAAGGCATCAGTTATGTGGCCCTTGGTGGAAAGACTCCAGTGAAGAGAACGAGCTCAAGTTAAAGATTAGAAACTTTCGAGGACGAAAGTTCTTAAGGAGGGAAGATTGTAACGCCCCAGAACTATAAACACCTTTTAAATTTGTGTTTTAGTCTAATTTATTGGAATTTAAATTAATTGGACTTTGAAGTTACAAATTCAAGATAATATTATGTTATTTGAGAATTTGGGTTAACTAGAGGCCTATTGAAAACAATTAAATGTGTCAAAGGGGCATTTTAGTGGTTATGGTTAGACAAAGGGGCATTTTTGTAATTTGGTTAAAAGAGAGGGAATTAGGGCTTTTTCTTTATTGGTGGCACGATTTTTAAGGTAGCCTCCTTCTACCTTCACCCTGTTTCACGATGGCACCTCCCCTTGAAGGAGTAGCTTACCGCCGACAAGCCAACCATCCGTCCAAGCGCTCGAGCCTCGTCGGAATCAAGCCGCCCAACCGTCGTTATCTGCAGAGTCGACTGAGTCCTCGGCGGAGATTGTCGAGGACAGAGTGTGCAGCCGTCGACGAAGCCGAAACCCCGCAAGTTCGCCGACTCTCCCTACACACACGGATTACGACAGCCGACCACCGTTGCTCGAGCCGCGGAGTTCGACCAACGCTCCCGAGGTCGTCGGAGGTCGATTTTGTGGACTAACCGTCGGTTCGTCGGAGGTTGAGCGCTGCAGCAGGTCGTCAGAGGTTAGTTTGTGGGTCGTCGGTCTGACTTTGGTTCGAGTTCTTGGGGAGCTTTTCGACTGGTTTTCGACGTTCTAAGACCGGTTTTTGATAGATCGGGCCACGAGGATTTCAATGGTATGCTCCACGCTCCGAGACGAGCCGCCGCTCCGCCTCCACGCGCCGCCGCTGGTCACCACACGCGCCGCCGCCGGCCGGAGCTGACTCCATTTCACCTGTTTTGATTTCCCGAGTCCGTCTCAACCCTCCATTAGTGGTAATCCGACCTACTTATTATCGAATTTCGAATATAAGCTTCTTTTAGTAAGAATTGATTATGAATCTTGTTTATGATATAGGTGGTTTGGAAATGAAAGTGTCGAGTTGAACGTGAATCTAAAAACAAGATTTTAGGAGCTTTTGGAGATCTTGGATTGAAACCCAAGGTAAGGAATTTTCTACAAACGATCTTAAAAAGGGAAGTGAATATGATTTCTTGAAATATGTATTGTTAAAAGATGAAATTTGAGGATTTATTTCAAAAAGGCGAATTCCCGAAACTTACACTCATGAACTTAGAAAAGTAACATTTCAAAAGGTCTTAAAGGACCTCGAGTAAACGATTTTCTATAAATAATTTTGAAAATGGAAGTTAGCGTATTTTATGAGATATTTATTGCAAAAGATCAAATTCAAAGGTTACTCCAAAAAGATGTTACGATGGATTTATTTCAAGTAATGGTTTGCGAGGATTTATGCTTAAGAGTTAAACCTAGAAAAGAGATATTTCAAAGGGCTTGAAATAACCCTAAGTAAATGATTTCTAAAAGATTTAGAAAAGAACTTAACTTTGGATTTGAGAGGGTTCCAAGTGACTTAAGGGTCGGAGTGGACCCGAGTAGAAATGATTTTTAAAGTATTTGAAAAGGAGTTTCTTTTACACTGTTATGTATCTTTACATATAGTGAGCTATTCAGTTATGTTATTGTGATGAATACGTATTTAAGAAAAAGGTAAATGTATTTGTGCATTAATTTATGATTGATTGACTCAGGTTTTGAATTAAGTAAAGTTATGCCATGATTATGTGATTGTGCGTCATTATGACTGCCTATATTTGTGTGACTGACATATGGGACCTCATGCAAATTGTGTGAACATGAACATGTTATGTAGGGGCGTGGTGCTTGTTCTCACGAGAATTTGTGCATGGTAAAACATGCATCAGAGACCCTATGGGTCAAACTTATATGAGTCTGTGAGGGACTCAATCTTATAGGGGTCTGTGAGAAACTCAAATCTTATAGGGGTCTGTGAGGGACTCAAATCTTATAGGGGTTTGTGAGGGACTCAAACCTATAGGAGTCTGTGAGGGACTCAAAATGAAAAGACTCAGGTAGACTCAATTGACCACGCATAGACAAAGAGAAAAAGTCATGATTTTATGAAATAAAGTTTTAGGTCCCACTACAGAAAGATTTATGATTTTAAAAGTCACGAATAATAGTCAGGTTTAAAAGTCAGGTCTGAAGGAAAGTCATATGCATGTGTTTGCATTTCCCGACCCCCACTTACTGGGTATTTTATAATACTCACCCCTTTACCTTTGTTGTGTTTTCTCTGTTTTAAAATGTTTTCAGGTAAAAGCGAGAGCATACCAGGCGAGTGGCAGGGATGCGCTACAGAAGCCATGGGAACCGAGTCATGAATTCCGCATCCATGATTTAGAAAGAATTGTTAAATGATTATTGTCTTCCGCTTATGTAACATAGACTTTTGAAACTAGAGGCCGAACTTAGTTATGTTTCTTGTAAATGTTTTGTATTTCTATGGGATCCCAAATTAAATTGATTTTTATTTATCAACCTTTACTTATTTAAGTTCAGTTAGGGCCTCGAATGCATGCATGAGTAGTAATGTCCCTAGGAATTTATGTTCTAAAAGTAGGGGCGTTACAGTTCAATTTCACTTAGAGGCATTTATGTCATTTATATGAGTTATGAATGATATATTTTATAGTTTAATGTGAATGAGATTCATAATAAACTATAGGTTAGCCTAATTGTTGAATTAGGGCTAATTGGAGAAATTAATTGAGAGAAATTAAATTTGATGTTCTTCAATTTAATTAATCCACAATTATTGCAAATGTGATTTGCACTATGAGATATGAGTTATCTTATATTATATGGTTATGCAAATATGATTTGCATAACTTATGGTTGTGGTAAAATGGTGATAATGTGGAGATTTTAACTCCACTATTTAATCCATTCTTGCAAGAAGGAATTGATTCTCCCACTCTCATTTTTTGGATTTCACCAAAGAGAAGAGGCTATTTTTCTCTCTAAATCACTCCTCACCAAAACACAAAAGAATCCCACCATTTTCCTTCTTTCCAAGATAAGAACAACCAACGTTCCAATTGGTTGTGTTTGTTCGGGTTTTGTTCGAGAGAAACGTTCGTTGAGAAGCACGAAGTGTTCGTGATTAATGAAGAACTTTTGAAGAATTGTTTACAACAAGTAAGTACGTTCTTCTCGCTGTTTTTCTTCCTACTTTTGTATGCTTAACTTAGATCTAAGCGTTAGATCGGTTTAACGAACTTCAAGTAGCGTAACGATACCTTGACGATTCAATCGTCTTCCATTTTGAATCCCTTTTCTAGTTTGAATCTATTTTCTAGTTTATTCTAAATTTTCTAAAGCATGTTTGCATGTAAATATCTCCATGCCTAATTTGATTATGATTTTAGGGCATAAAACCCAACAAACTCCCACTTAAACTAAAACTCTAGTTTAGTGGGTATGTAAAATTGAAAACAATAGGATATAAAAATAAAGTAAATTAGCGCATCCTTTTACCCAATACATATCTCCCACTTGCCCTAGATAACATTAATTAGATATCTCTACACCTAGACACTCAAGATGACCCTCGAACACTTTAGCCGTTAGAGTCTTCGTAAATGGATTAACAATACTTTGTTTCGAAGCCATCTTGGTGAGTATGACATCTCCTTGTTGCACTATCTCACGAATGAGATGATATTCTCTCTCCATGTTCTTCCCTCATTTGGTGCTACGAGGTTCTTTAGAGATGGCTACAACACCACTATTTTCAAAGTATAAGGTGATAAACAATTCTATATTTGGAATGACTTCAAAATCAGTCAAGAAATTCCTTACCCATCCAACCTCCTTAGCTGTTTCACAAGCAGCTACGTATTCAACCTCCAAAGTGAAGTTTGTGATGCATCCTTGCTTAATGCTTCACCATACTATAGCTCACCCGTTGATGGTGAAAACACTTATATTAAATAAATTAAAACACGATTTTAATTATATTATAACACTTATAATATAACCTATCATGCATACTGTATTATAACACTTATAATATAAATGATGCATGACATGTTTAACCTAAGGTGGGAATTTTAAATCTACATGACATGCATTATGCACATAGAAATAATTAAATCATACCTCTCATGCATAAAATAATTAAATAGCAAAAATAGACCAGTTTTGGTACTTAGGGGCATTTATTTA
Organism: Trichosanthes cucumerina; assembly: GCA_036507285.1. Lineage (NCBI taxonomy): Eukaryota > Viridiplantae > Streptophyta > Magnoliopsida > Cucurbitales > Cucurbitaceae > Trichosanthes > Trichosanthes cucumerina. The sequence goes on along the minus strand of CM071837.1, from coordinate 9,069,318 downwards.
ATTAATTAACATTAATATAACCTTTATATTAATATTAATTAATGAAATAAATTAAATAAATAAAATTAATACATTTTACATATTAAAAAGAAATAAAATACTAAATAAAACGCCGCACGAATGAAAAATAGAGAAACTGCCCACACCCTCGCAAAGTGGTCGCTAGAACTGCCGATCATGCATGTAGTGTTGCAACACCGTTGGCAGCATTGCAACGCTGCAGTGCTCAGCGTTGCACCCCGCACACTCCATGTTTAAGCCCTAAACTCTATTTTATTTTATCATTTTGCACTCGTACATGATGTTTTGAAATATGCAAAATGATATAGGTTGCACTAAAGGATTTCGTGATCGAATTTGGGAATTTATTGAATTGGGGGCTACAATGTTTTAAAGCATCATAAGGAGATAGGTAAGCCATTGAAATAAACATATTAACAGTTCAATTGAAGTAAGTTAAAATCATTACCAAATTGCGGATATTTTAAGTGCAATATGTATTGAATGGAATATCTTGTATCTCACGAACTTAGGATAAGTTTGTTAAATGCTTAGGGTTTATTTACTTACTTATTTTCGTGTTTTAAAAAGGGGGTTATGATGTAAATATGGTATCTCACGAACTTAGGATAAGTTGGCTAAATGCTTAGGGTTTATTTACTTACTTATTTTCGTGTTTTAGAAAGGGGGTTATGATGTAAATATGGTAGTAGGAGCTGGCCAAAGGAGGTGAAGTCTTGAAGTTAAATTATCATGTAGGTGTTGTCAAGTTCATAGGAAAACAACAAGCTACTGAAAAATGGGTCAACTTCAAACGACCATATCTCTTAATTTACTGAACCAAATTCGATGATTTTTTAGTCAAAAACTAAGAAATTGAGTGTAGAATATGGAAATGGTTGGCGTTTGTGAAAATACGAAGAGGAAGAAGGAGAAAAGTGTAGAATACAGAGAGGTATTCAAAGTTCTCGGGTAGCACAACAGTGTGAGGAGATCAGGCTCTTTTGAGCTTGTGAGGAGGAATTAGAAGCTGAAATTTTGAGGTAAGTAAGCTAATGTTGTACTTGAGGTTTTTCAAAAAATATTGGATGGTTGTGTTGATAAATTTTGAGAAACCCAAGCTGAAAGTTGAACCTTAAATTTTAGGTGCAAGGGAAAAATGGTAGCAAGAGATTGAAGGAGATGTTCTTCCATTTCTATATACCTTACAACCATGTGTGTATAGTTATTTTGAATTGAGTTATGGGATTGAATTAGATCTATTTTTAAGGTGCATAAGGAAATGAATTAATGTTACCAATTTCATTTTCAGGGTAAACAGAGATAGGAATAGCTTATAATCCTTAGAACTCTTTGGGTGATTGTGAGTGACTCTATTTTAGAACTATACTTAACCTTTGTTTTTCTTCCAAAACATAAATGGTGATCATTGAATCATGGATGAATTAATTATGTATAGTTTCATGGTGTTTTTTACACCAAGTATGGAAACTAAATTATGGAAGTATTATTTCATTTAGAGAATGCTTTGGGTAAATCCACTTGGGAACATGTTTAGAAAATAATATGCCAATGTTGAGAAATTTTTGTATGTATTATTAAAACATGATTTCCATGGTAAATAAATTATGCCCATGTTTGTTTTTAACCCTTATCTTTGAAGGACATTAGAAAAGCTACTTGGGCGCGGGGTGGGGGGGGGGGAAGGAATCATGATTTCTCGATCATGAAGGACAATGAGGTAAATTGTCATACCTTAGTACTGAAGGACATAAAGAAGGTATTAGGGAAAACCAAAGTGTCAATGGCGTTCCACGTGCGCGTGACAGAGGTATGAACGTTATAGATGTAAATATAACTCTACCACCGCTAAGGTTCGAAAGTGGTATCGTGCCATGAGTTTTATTGTTATAAGCATCTACGTTGTTGATCTAAACACCCTCATTATAGTACTACATTTTGAGATAAAAGCTCAAGCTTAGCTCTCATTTTGAGAGCTAACAAACCCCCAAACTTAAATCATTACTCGTCCCTGAGTAATGCTTAAACATTCTAATCCCACCAAAAAGCAACAATCACCACTAGCTCAAGAGAATGATTCAGCAGTTCAATGATACAAATGGTTACTGATATAACAGTCCCATCTCTTTTTCTCTCCAAAGTGCATCAAAACTTAGCTTTCACAAAATTTGCCATAAGCCATTTGTTTTTCTTTCAAATCAAAAGTAGCAAGCTTCACAAAACAGCCCCACAACTCAACTAGCACTTAATCCATCGTTGAATTCACTATGTACCCCATAAACTCACAAAAAGAAGAATGAGTTCTACTGCCCTTAGTTTTTCTTTCAACAAAGCATTTATTTTTTTACAGCAACAAGAGTTATCACTTCTAAGAATCCTAAAAAGCTAACCTTATGCTTAAGTAGGCAAACATTCATCCCCTTAGGTTCCCCTATCCAATGACCTATGCATAAACTTCTCCTTAGTTCTTAGAATGGCCACATTGATGATGCAACTCACCTAAGCAACGAGAGCTTTATACTAGCCTTTAACTTTCCTCTTCTTTTCTTGTTTCTTCTTCTTTTTTTTTTTTTTTTAGAACTTCTTTCACTAAAGAAGTTAGAGAGGACCCTTCTTGTAAACATAACCTTCGATTTAAGCACCAACATTTGTGATGAAGGCTACCTAACAACGAGCCCTGCTACTAAATTGGGTTGCCTAGGCATATTCATATCCCTTTATTACTGTTCAACTCAAAGGTGACCATGGGTGTCATGTCCAACTCTGGTTTAATAGGCAACTTGGGTAGAGGAATAACTCTCAAACTTCATTTTTTTCTGTTTTTTTTTTTTAGAGAAGAGGCACGAGTCCTAAAGAGAAAAGGAATGCTCCTAGGAGTGATAACTTGTTATTACTAGGATGCCTTTCCCCCAAACTTAAATTTCTCATTGTCCCCAATGAGTAAAGAATCAAGGGAAGGTACCCCCAAACTTAGTTATGTTTCTGGAAAAGAAAAAAAAAACTAAAGGCAGTGAGCATCCAAACTCTGTAATCTAAGTTTAAAGGAGAAAATTCTCAAGAATTGAGAGCTATCAAGCTAGATTCACCATAAAGTGGCAACATTTGTTTCAAAAAAAATAAAGGGATTATGGCAACAACTTAAACATCGTTAAATGCATCAGAAGCAAGAAAAAGAAAAGGGACACGTTAGGCAAACCATAAATTTCATTTAACGATAGTGGCGAGTGCACTAATAACTAGTGGTGACAAAAAAAATATTTCTTCCTTTAGTCGGTGGATAACCTAGCAGACACAACCATGGCCAGTTACCTAAACTAGCACAACAGAAGGCATAAAATGGAAAGAACATACAAAGCACACAGTCTAGACTAAAAATGGACAAAGCAACCGCAAGCAAGTACTCATAGGGCAGACAGATCATGTAAGGCACAACACGCCAACTATCAACGAGACCACTACCATCTGAAGAAAAGGGGCAGAACTTCCCTGTTGGATCAATCTTCATCTCCAGGTATGTGATCTTGATCGTCTACTTCCTCATCCGCCACAGACGATGAGGGTGCCCAAGGATTTAAGACAGTCTCAGGCAAGGTAGGGAAATCAACGTGGTGTGCAGGGAAGTTAGCTGTCAGTGCGTCCCTGAAAGCAATGTCTCGAGCCTTAGCATAGTGCCAATAAGTTAATTGATGTGCTATGGAGTATTCCAATTGATGCAGTATGGTCTCTTGTTGCTCAAGAAGTTTCGTGAGTCCCACAGCTAAACCACCCTTTCCGTTGTGGTCTCGGCGACGCAGCATCACACCCCCTCCCGAACCACTTGCTAACTTAGCCCGGGAGACGACATGAAGCCAACAGACATTGTTACCTCTTAACAATACCTGCTGACACTACTTTACCTGAAAACAAACTATGTTCGCATATGGAACACTTTAAACTTAACACAATGAGCTGGACATCTATAAGACGTACATGAGGAGAAACTCTTCTTAAGTCTCTCCTGGAAACTAAAACGAGCAAGAACATCAGAACCACAAACAGTCCAAACCACTAATTAAACAACCACAACCTCTAAAGCACATACGACTATAACTACATAGTTCTCTTAAAATAATTTACAACCATATGGACTTGCTAAACCACACCAACCACGTACAACATATCAAACATGAGAAGCTTCCAGCAGACTATGGCAGATTATCAGGCACCGGGAGCTCGATCTCTACCTGAAAAGTGGGAAAACACTGAAAGAATGAGCTATAAAGCTCAGTGAGTGACTTGAGTTTAAAAGAAAGCTATTAACTCGTATCATATCACCTGGCCATCTATGAGCATATGCATCTGTAATCAAATGTTAAAAGTAACTGTGTAATCATAATAGCTCTTCATGAAAACCAGCAAGTATACCGTTAAAATCTCGTAAGGCATGTAAATGATATAAACTCTTTTTAAAACATGTCACAATCTCACGTTGTGTAGGGCACGCTTGATACACCAACGTCTATTCTACGATGTAGTGGGGCCCGCCCAACACTCCCATCGTCTTTGTCGTAGTGGGGCCCGCCAAAGACTCACGACAATACTGTTGTCACGAGTACACTCAACGTCGACAATAGAATAAGACACTGTGTGCTGCGGTACTATATAGCCTCGGGCTCAATATCTCGAGAAGATCACATGAAAACATTTGAACATGCGACTTATCTTTTCTTTCATAAAATCAAGCTTACTTAGCTTGTTCATAAAACTAGAAATCTTTAAAACATACTTGCTAGTACATGCTTGCTTGAAATCATAACATTTCCATAAGTTTTGGCAATTATTAGACATATGCTCATGTATAAATTCCTTCAAGACATTTAGGCTCACAAGGAGCACTTGAAATCATTTCTTAGAAAATATGAATACTCATAAACATGTGTTCAAAGAAAACAATAAACATCTAAACCATTTCGTTTTAGCAAAACCTTGCATTTCATAAGCATAATACAAGCCTATAAACCATTTTCAAGGTTCGTTTTGTCACTCACCGTGTTAGAACTAGAATCTTGACCCGTACACTCGACCTTTTTGTTCTTGGCCTGTCAAACAAACCAAAACCATGTTTTAGAACCTTGAGCTCATGGTTTTTAACCTTAAAACTACAAGAAAACACTCCAACAAAAATTCCAGCATTTTCATAATTTCTGACCTGTTTTTAGACAGCCATAACATCTTCATTACTTAGCCAAACAGGGTGAAATTTATACCAAACTCTTCCTTTTTGAATCCTCTAAAAATCATATGACGACATGAAATTGAAATTCCCAATAGATTGGTTCAGAAATACCTCGGAAGCTTCTTTCCCAGGAACTAACTTCTGCTATTCCAGATTCGATTTTCTGCTGCAACCCGAAACTTGACCTGCTATTTACAACATCTTCCAATAATTTTCTATTCACGATTTCTTCATGAAGGTTGTAGGAAATGCAATAAGCTTTCCAACCATACCTAATAGAGCTTCTGATTCCAACTCTACAGACCGGTACAACCAAAACACCAGAGACTTCTCGGATTTGACAGCAAATTCTGTCTTCTGTCTTCCTCTTCACAAAACAGTAGCTTAAGATCCGAATTTGCTCGAGCTTCCTTCACGAATTTTATTCCAATATGAGTTAACTTTCATGAAACAAAATCTCAAATCTTACCTCTTCCTGTGGAGCTCGAGATGAACAGAAAACCAGAATAGGATTGAATTAATTAACTTGCTGTCATAAAGACTTACCTTTAGTTCTTCTCCTCACTTCTGCAACTTCAGCTTCAAAAACCCTCTTCTTCCTCTTCCTTTCTGCTTCTCCCATGAAAACCCTTGCCTTTACTTCATAAAATGAGGAGAAATCGATGGGGGAAGTCTTTTTAAAAAGAAAGAAACAAAGGTGGGGTCCCACCATCCACCATCCACCTTTCCTTTCCTTTCTTTTCATTTCTTTTCCTTTTTCCTTCCTTTATCTTTCATTTCTTATCTTTTCTTTGCAAAACAAAACAAACTTAGTATATTAAATATTGTTTCATTTCCTTTTCTTCTTTTGTCTTAAAAGCAATGCAAACCAAAATGGTTTAAACTTTCCTTCCTTGTTTTCCTTTTGCCTTTCACTTCATTTCTTTCCTTTTTAAAACATGGAAAACCAAGTTTTAAACATTCATTTCTTCTTTCTTTTTGTTGTTTGATAATAAGGAGGTTCCAAAGAAAGATCTTGGGTTTACACGCAGTCTCTCAATAGCAGCATTATCAAACATGGAAGAGTCAGTCAGCCGTTGCTCTAAAGAATCAACATCAACACCTGCAATCAAACAAAGCTTAGTGATAGTGTTTGGGAAAAAGAGTTTGCCAGCAGTTTTCTTGGCATGAGTTTGAATTTCCTCCGCAATAATGCGTCCCACATCAATGCTCAGAACCTTCAAGATTGCATAAGTCAGCAACATCCGCTCACTGGAGACAGTAGAATCATGGGTTGTTGGAAGTAGTCAGTTCCTGAGGAAGGAAAGCCACACATTCGCCTCATCCGTCAGGTAAGCTGCTTGAAAAGACCTCGTACCGGTGGCGGAGACAATCCAACGAGCACCTTTCAATCCTATCAGCCGCAGGGTTGCATTTAGATGAGTATTGGAAGGATTCAACACCATCCTATTGTAGTTGGCCCGAGGGATGTCGGGTAGCTCATACATCTTGTTGATGGCTTCAGGAGACCAATCTACCGATTTCCCACGAACAAGGACACGAAACTCACTCGTATCATCAAAGTTGGCGTAGAACTCTCGTACTAAAGAACCAACGGCTGGTTCCGGTGGTTGACAGAAGAAAGACCACCCATGATTAATGATGTTTGCCTTAATGAAATGAGGGACGTCGGCGAAAGGAGCAGCAAAACCTCGTTCCAAAAAGAGCTCCTTGGATTGTAATATGGCAAACCGCTCGCGAGCCTGCTCGGTGATGAAACGTGGTGGAGCCTGAGTGGAGCGGATATGGGAAGGGTGCTCATTCCGCTTGGAGGACTTCCTTCGAGGGATGGAGTGTTCGGGCGATTCTACGGGCGATTCCTCAGCAATGTCCCCTTCCGCCAAATGAGGGATAGGTTTCTCAAATGTGGGGGGTAAGGCATCCTCAGAGGATTCGGCGATGGGTGCTGAAGCTTTTGCACTCTTCTTTTTACTCTTTGCTTTGGTTTGCTTTGATGCCTTAGGTGGAGGAGGGGGAGGTAGCAGAACTGGAGTAGGCTCTTCCTGGTCGTGGTCGTCAGATGTTGCAACAGGGACTACTGCTTTAGCCTTCGTAACCTTGGCCTTCTTCGGAGCCATGGGAATGAACTGCTTGCAGCAACTTCGAGTATAGAAGCTAAAGCATGCTAGGTGCTTCTTGGGCAGATGAAGAATGCTTCATAAGCTGGGCAATTTAAAGACTCCATCCCTCGAACCAGGCTCTACGTGTCGCAATCGTAGAGAGTTCAACCAAATCTGCCCAAATCTCGTAATTTGGATTGTAGCCAACTGCCGACAGGCTTCATTTATTACGGATGAGACAAGTTTGATACATTTCAGATTCTTTTCCCTCTTTGTCAGTGGTATTATTGTCACAGTAAAAGCTCCAGCAAATGGAATACATTCCAGCCACTGCCTACAGCTGTCGCGCATTGAGTTCTGACGCTGAAGGTGGTATGAAATAACACCTAAGTAACCTGCTACAATAGAGCTGAAAAAAGCAAGAGAAATCAATTAAGAAAGTACTGCATGAAGTAAAACGTAAGGAAAAAAAAAAAGAAACAATTCGAAAACTAAAGAAATGAGAGGAAGACAGAGCTTGGAATTGCACTTCCAATTATTAACACTTGCTGAAAAACATGATTAAGTATCAATGAGCCTCTAGGAGGCTATACGCCTTTGGAATTCTTCCCCCCAGTAATGCTTCAATCGCTGACCATTAACCATGAAGTCTCGTCTGTTCCTTTCATCCCTAAGCATCACAACCCCATGGGGGAACACTTCCATGATGGTAAAGGGACCGGACCACTTGGATTTCAATTTACCAGGAAACAATTTAAACCAGGAGTTAAACAACAACACTTTCTGTCCTCTTTCAAAATGTTTGCGCACAATTTTTCTATCGTGCCACAACATAACTTTCTCCTTGTAAAATTTACAATTTTCATAGGAGAATAACCTGAGCTCTTCCAATTCATTAAGCTGAAGCATCCTGAAAGCTCCAGCTGCGGATTGATCCAGATTAAGTTTCTTCAGGGCCCAAAATGCTTTGTGTTCAAGCTCAAGATGTAAGTGGCAGGCCTTTCCATAAACTAACCTATAAGGAGACATGCCCAAGGGAGTTTTAAAAGCTGTCCTGTAGGCCCACAAAGAATCCTCGACCCGAAAGGACCAATCCTTCCTGCTGGGATTTACTACTTTTTCCAGAATCTTTTTGATTTCCCTATTAGATATTTCAGCTTGTACATTGGCCTGCGGGTGATATGGAGTTGAGATCTTGTGTTTGACATTATATTTACTCAAGAGTACAGTCATGACCTTATTCACAAAGTGAGAGCCTTCATCACTAATTAATGCTCGAGAAGTTCCAAACCTGGTGAAGATATGCTTATGTAAGAAATGCATAACTGTCTTGGCATCGTTCACGGGGCAGGCTATTGCTTCAATCCATTTGGAGACATAGTCCACAACGACCAAAATATATAAATGTCCATTAGAAGGTGGAAAAGGGCCCATGAAATCAATGCCCAAACATCGAATAGCTCAACTTCCAAAATATAAGAGAGGGGTAGTTCATCCCTCTTTCCTATGTTACCTCTTCTTTGACACCTATCACAAGCTTTACTAAACAAATGTGCGTCCTTAAAAATGGAAGGCCAATAGTAACCAGATTGAAAAACCTTAGCGGTTGTCCGTTGGCCACCAAAGTGTCCTCCATAAGGTTAAGTGTGGCAATGCTGTAAAATGGAAGTAAATTCAGCTTCAGTGACACATCTTCTCAAAAATCCATCAGCACATTGTTTATAAAGGTAAGGCTCATCCCAAAAATAAGTCCTAGCATCATGAATGAATCGTTTCAATGATTGGCCCGATATGTCTAAAGGTAGGATGCCACTGGCTGCATAGTTGGCAAAATCTGCAAACCAAGGGGTTCCACATTCGTTCACTTGAGCTACTGTCAGCAGTTGTTCATCGGGAAACTCATCTCTAATTTCAGATTGTAACGAAAGTGATGGTGCTGGTGTCAATCTAGAGAGATGATCTGCTACCTGGTTCTCAGAGCCCTTCCTGTCAATTATAGCAATATCAAATTCTTGAAGCAGCAACACCCATCGCACCAACCTAGGCTTGGCCTCTTTCTTTGCCAATAAATATTTTATGGTTGCATGACCCGTAAAGACAGTGACACTAGAACCCACCAAATAAGCTCTAAATTTTTCCAATGCAAAAACTACAGCAAACAATTCTTTCTCTATAGTGGTGTAGTTTAATTGAGCTTCATTGAGAGTTCTGCTAGCATAAAACACAGGATGAAGAAGCTTCTCGTACTTCTGCCCTAGCATGGCTCCTACTGCATAGTCGCTCGCATCAGTCATTACTGCAAAAGGTAAGTCCCAATTGGGTCCTTTCATAATAGGGGTTGTAACCAAAGCTCTCTTCAAAGTCATAAACGCAGTCAAACATGCAGAGTTAAACTCAAAAGGTCTATTGGCTTCCAAGAGAGCACACAGAGGCTTGGATATCTTGGAAAAATCCTTGATAAACCTCCTATAGAAGCCAGCATGTCCTAAAAAACTCCTGATTCCCTTCACTGATGTTGGAGGCTCCAGCTTTTCAATGATCTCCACTTTCGCTCTATCCATTTCAATACCGTTTCTTGAAATCTTGTGGCCTATGACGATGCCTTCCTTCACCATGAATTGACACTTTTCCCAATTCAAAACCAAATTGGCCTCTTCGCACCTTGTCAACACCTTCCCTAGATTGTCCAAGCAATTCTCGAATGATTCACCAAAAACTAAAAAATCATCCATGAACACCTCCATGACATCTTCCACTAAATCAACAAAAATAGTCATCATACACCTCTGAAAGGTTGCAGGGGTATTGCACAGGCCAAAGGGCATTCTCTTGAAGGCAAAGGTTCCATAAGGACAGGTAAATGTGGTTTTTTCTTGATCTTGAGGAGCTATTGTTATTTGATTGTAACCACTGTAACCATCCAAAAAACAGTAGTAAGCCTTGCCAGCTAACCTATCTAACAATTGGTCAATGAAGGGTAGAGGGAAATTATCCTTACGGGTAGCCTTATTAAGTCTCCTGTAGTCCATGCAGACTCTCCATCCAGTTACTGCCCGAGTAGGGATCAGTTCATTTGCCTCATTAGTCAAAACTGTCATTTCCCCTTTTTTCGGCACACATTGCACAGGGCTGACCCAACTACTATCGGCTATAGGGTATATGATTCCTGCATCTAACCACTTAATCACTTCTTTCTTGACAACTTCCTTCATGGTTGGATTAAGCCTTCTCTACTGCTCAATGGATTTGAAGTTTCCATCCTCCAAATTATTTTGTGCATGTAGAAGGAGGGACTTATACCTTTAATGTCAGCTAACGTCCACCCAATAGCCTTCTTATGCTTTCTCAACTGTTTAAGCAACAGTTCCTCATCCTTAGGCGTTAAACCAGCTGAAACAATTATGGGAAGAGTCTGACATTCTCCAAGGAAGGCATATTTTAAGTGCATTGGCAACGACATTAAATCCAACGTAGGTGGTATCTCAATGGATGGTAGCATAGGTGGTGTTTTTCGCTCACTCATTTCTAAGGACTCAAAAACCCTTGTGCAATTGTTTAATTCTACAATAGCCTCACTTAGCTCACAAGCATTCAGTTCCTCACCTGTACCCTGTTCCAAACCCTAAATGTGATGCTCCAGCAATTCCTGTTCGATTGATTCATCACAAATCTCCTCCAGCATGTTAAGAACAAAGCAGTTTTCCACGTCTGTCGGGTGTTTCATTGTGTCATAGATGCTAAACTCAATCTTTTGGTCATTCATTTTCAGAGTGATTGTTCCTTTATAGACATCCACAACTGTCCTTCCAGTCTTGAGAAAAGGTCTTCCTAGAATGATAGGCACCTCATTATCTGCCTTGTAGTCTAGAATAATGAAATCAGCAGGGAATATGAATTTACCCACTTGAACCAAAATATCCTCAATCTTACCTTCAGGGTGAGTAATGGATCTGTTCACAAGCGGCAATGTGACAGTAGTGGGTCGAGCTTCACCTATGCCAAATTTCTTGTAAACCGATAATGGAATTAGGTTTATGCTTGCACCTAAGTCACAAAGAGCCCTTCCTAGCTGTTTTCCTCCTATGGACAATGGTATAGTGAAGGCACCTGGGTCCTTCTCCTTACTAGGAATCCTTCTTCATAGCATAGTGCTACATTCTTCATTCAGAGACACTACCTTGAACTCCTCAAATCTCTCCCTTTCAGATAGGACGTCCTTAAGAAACTTCATGTAGTTTGGCATTTGTTTTAGAGCATCACCCAAAGGGATGTTGATATGAATTTCCTTAAGAATATCCATGAATTTCTCAAAATGGACTTCATTTTTTTTCTTTTTCTTCAACCTCTGCAGAAAAGGTGGAGGAGGTGGTACAAACTCAGGGGTGACAGGAAGTATACAACCAGATGAAATTGCAGGTTGTATTCTTTGTAATTCCTCAACTTCCTCATCCTCTACGTCATCGGGTTTCTTTAGTGTTTCCTTTCTTTCTTCGAATTGCACTGCTACTTCCTTCCCCTTATGGTTGTTCTTGCTGTTCTCTTCCGGCTTAGCTAAAGGTTTTCCACTCCTTAACCCTATCGCTTGCACTTGTTCCTTCCCTTCCCTTTTTGGAAGTTCAGTATCTGCAGGAAGCTTACCTCGAGGCCTAGATCTTATCTCATTAGCAAGTTGCCCTACTTTCACTTCGAGGTTTCTCATCGAAGCTTGCCGACTTTGAATAACGGCTTGTTGTCCTTGAATGACAGCATCATTCTTCGCCATATATTCCTTCAGCAAACTTTCAAGAGAAGTACCTTGAATATGCTGCGGGGCGGTTACAACCCTCTCATGCTGGAGCATCGGCTGCTGATTACCATAGACCTGTTGATTCTGATGCCCAAAACCTGGTGGATAACTCACCTTTTGTTGTACTTGAGGGGCTTGAGAATTACTTCCCTGACCTCCCGAAACAAAGTTAGGGTGATTCCGCCAGCCTGGGTTATAAGTATTAGAATAGGGATTGCTCCTTTGAGTACCATGGTTCCCAACATAGTATCACGAGGTCAAGTTACTAGGACAACATTCAAATGTATGTCCTTCGCCATAATAAACACATGACTCAGAACTTACTACTTGGTTTACCATAGCTGCATTATGAACATTAGGGGAAACTGGAGTTGCATTTCCAACAGTTAGGTTTTTCAGCATATTGGCCATGGGTGCCATTTGTGCATTCATAGCGGTTAAAACATCTAACTCCAACATGCCTCTCACCTTTTTACCTTGGGAGCTCCTTGAATCAGCCCACTGACAATTGTTTAAGGATATTCTCTCCAGTATCTCTAATGCTTCATTATAGGTTCTTGATAAAAGAGCCCCATTTGAAGAAGCATCCACAACTTGTTTAGTGGCTGTATTCAAGCAATTGTAAAATATCTCCATTTGAATACAACGAGGGAGTCCATGATGAGGACACTTCCTAAGCAAATCCTTAAATCTCTCCCAGGCTTTGCTCAAGGATTCATCTTCCAACTGCTGGAAAGCCACAATTTCATTCCTAAACTTAGCATTCCTTGTTGGCGGGAAATACTTAATGAGGAATTTTTCAGCAAGAGTGTTCCAAGAGTCAACTGCCCCAGGAGGAAGTGTATTCAACCATGTCTTGGCTGCATCTCTAAGGGTGTAAGGGAACAAACTCAACCTTAGAGCAACCTTGGGCACTCCTGGCAGTTTAAAAGAATCACTAACCCCTATGAAGGATTTTAAATGCAAGTGAGGATCTTCAGATAATAGTCCATGAAACTGTCCTATGGTTTGGAGCATTTGGAACATGACAGGTTTAAGCTCAAACGTTGGGGCTTGAATTTCTGGCCTAATGATCCCAGGATTTAACTCTTCAACCAAGGGATTGGCATAAGTTCTAATAGCTCTCTCCCTGTCATCTGCTAAGGCAATAACATTGGCAGGGACCGTAGCTTGAGGTTCAACTAGAGGTGGTCTAAAGCCTTCTTGGCCATGTGGTTGGTTTCCAAGGTTAACTTGAGGATTATTAGGATCTACAGGACCTCCACGAAAATCTGCCATTTTTTCCTTTTGAATCGTCCTTCTTCTATGAAATGTTCTCTCAGGTTCATGATCTAGGAAAAATTCTAAACCTGGGAAATCATTCATACACAATTACGACACCTGAAAAACAAAGAAACACCTTAGTTAGACCTTTCTTTTAGCTCAAAAATCACTAAAAACAACTCAAACAAAGTAAAAATCAAACTAATCCCCGACAACGGCGCCAAAAACTTGTTTGCTTAAAAGGGGTGTATAAAATTATCAAGAAAACACTCCTAAACTGTGCAAGCATACACAATCTAAGTAGCAAGTGATAAGTATTTTAATCGTCTCATCAGGGATTAGTTGTAGGAAATTCACAAGGTTGAGTTTGTTTTTAATGAGTAAGGGTAACCAACAATAAGGGAATGAATAATTGAATTAGGAAATAGAGACAACAATTAAATTGCTAAAGTAATGCAAACGAAAACTAGAAACCGCAAGGCAGTAGCAACACAAGTTTAACCAATAGTAAAAAGGGGATAGGATTAGGGACGAAATTATGCTTCAGCAACCTTAATGCTAGAGCTCAAAACTGCACCAGAGCTCAAAACAGTATATCTCACGGAATCATTCCAGATTTCCTCGCAAATTAGGCACTTAATTTCCATTAAACACCCTTAATTTTAACTCGTACTGTTAACACTAGGTGAGTGACTATTCCTAGACTCCTCAATCACCTGAGAGAAGTAAATCTCTTAATCAGAACTAGCGTCATGCCTTGAAATCGGTTTACTCTTCCCTTTCCCAAGTTGGAATAAACCTTACTAAGGTGAGATGGCGAAACAAACCTTAGTTAAACAATGAATTCACAAGGAACAAGAGAGAGGTTGCAGCAAATTACTCTTTCATCAAAGATACATCCACATATAGTCTCCTAATCCTCACCCCAAGGGTGATTAGTTCACACTAAAAAAGAAAAGCAGTAATGAAACAGTAAAACTAGAATTAAACATACTGGAAAATTAGTCTTAGTTACAAATTAGAAAAGTAAAAGTAAGGGAGAATGAAGAATGAACAGATGATGAGTTTTCCCAAGCCTTCCTCGGTCCACACCAGCTTCTTTCCATAAAAGGAAGCTTTCCAATAACGACTTGCTGTCAATTCGGCCCTTGTCTTCTTCCCAATCGGGTTCTATTCCTTTTTCTCCCCTCTTACACAGCCGAAAAAGAGCACTTATATCCTATCCACCTCGAATTAAGGGCTGAATGGACGAGAGGGTAATGACACGACAACTTCTTATTGGCCCAAGGCATCTGATATGGCAGCTTTTGTCCAACTCAATTAATGAATTCTGTCCACGTGTGCAATTACATATGATATCAGCATTGAGCTCCAACAATCCTTATCCTTCAGCCATTTCACTGCTACAGCAGCTCGAAGCAGGCCTTCCACACTGCATAGCATCAACTACCCAAATTCCTGAAATTATGGTAAGAAAAGAATAACATTCAAACAATCAAAAGTACACAAATGATCTTGTGATATTTAAAGGTAATATGTAGGACTAAGGCATAAAGTACTTCATCAAGGGGTTAAACCAGTCAAGAATTCTCGAAATACTAAGGAATAATTGCAATAAAAGCTCAAGCGTAGCTCTCATTCTGAGAGCTAACACCTGCACATGCATTATTAGAGCAAGGAGCTACGCATTCTTTTATCTCTAAAATGTTTGTTGCTAGCATTATTGCGACGTTACAACCTTTATTTGAGGAGCTGTGTATTTACTCTTATTGGTGATATGTCGATAGTTTGTAGTGTTTATACTAATTGTATGGTGAAAGTGAATGGTATGACTATGACAACTAAACTTATTCCCTTCGATCTTCAAGAGTTCGACGTTGTCTTGGCGATGGATTTCTTATCTAGGTATCATGCCTTAATGGACTGTCATAGGAAGGAAGATTGAGGAAGTCAGGCAACATTGAGGAAGCTATTACCTGCTTGTATTATATCAACTATTAAAGCCAGAAAATTATTGAAGAAAGGTTGAACAACATATCTTGCATATGTAATTTGTACACCGGTGAGTAAATTGAATCCTATAGACATTCCAGTAGTATGTGTAAACCCGAGATCTTTCTTTGGAACTTCCTTATTATCAAACAACAAAAAGAAAGAAGAAATGAATGTTTAAAACTTGGTTTCCCATGTTTTAAAAAGAAAAGAAATGAAGTGAAAGACAAAAGGAAAACAAGGAAAGAAAGTTTAAACCGTTTTGGTTTGGTTTGCTTTTAAAGACAAAAGAAGAAAAGGAAATGAAACAAATGTTTTATATGTTAAGTTATTTTGGTTTTGTTAAGAAAAGAAAAGAAAAGAAAAGAAAAGAAAGAAAGAAGATAAAGGAAAGAAAAGAAAAGGAAAAAGAAATAGAAAATGAAAAAGCAAAAGTGCAAAAAGACAAAACAATATCTCTTCCACCGATTGTTTTGTTTTAAAAAGGGTTTTCTCTTCAATTTCTTCTCTTTCATCACAAACTAAGGCTGAAGCTTCGTGGTTAAAGGAGAAAGGAAGAAGAAGGAGGCCATTTTTGGTGATTTTGAGCTGGAGTTGCAGAAGAAAAGAGGAAAACTCAAGGGGATTCTTTATTGCAGCAAGGAAATAAACTCAGACAAGCTCTGATTTTCTATTCATCTCGAGCTCCACAAGAAGAGGTAAGAGTTGAGATTTTGTTTCATGAAGGTTAACTCATATTGGAACAAAATTCGTGAAGGAAGCTCGAGCTAATTCTGATGTTAAGTTGTTGTTTTGTTAAGAGGAAGGCAGAAGACAGAAATTTGCTGTCAAATCCGAGAGGTCTCTGATGTTTTGGTTGTTCTGATCTGTATACTTGGAGTTAGAAGCTCTAATTGGTATGGTTCGAAATCGTATTCAATTTCATACAAGTTTCATGAAGGAATCGTGAGAAGAAAATGATTGGAAGATGTTGTAATCTTCAGGTTAAGTTTCGGGTTGCAGCATGAAGTGAAATCTGGAACAGCAGCAGGATCAATTTAGGGGTTAAGCTACTGAGGTATTTTCTAACCAATACGTTAGGAATCTCATTTTCATGTCTTCATTAGAGTTTTAGAGGGTTCAAAAAGGAAGAGTTCGGTATAAAGTACATTCTTTTTGGATAAGTAATGAAGACGTTATGGCTGTCAAAACAAAGCAGGGAGAAAATGCTGGAAATCTTTGGAATTTTTAAAGTGTGTTTTCTTGTAGTTTTAAGGTTAAAAACCATGAGCTCGAGGTTCTAATACATGAATTTGGTTTGTTTGACAGGCCAAGAGCAAATAGGTCGAGTGTACGGGCTAAGATTCTAGTTCAAACACTGTGAGTGATAAAAGGAACTTCAAAAGTGTATATATGTTTGAATTATGTTCAAGAAATGCAAGTTTTGCTAGAATAAAGTTTTCAATGCATTATGCTTTCTTTTGAGTACATGTTTATGAGTATTCATGTTTTCCTAGAAATGTGTCAAGTGTTCATTGTGACCCTAAAAGTCTTTATAAAGTTTATACACGAGCATATGTCCAATGGTTGCAAAATTTATGGTAATGTTATGATTTCAAGCAAGCATGTACTAGCAAGTATGTTTTAAAGATTTCCAGTTTTATGAACAAGCTGAGAAAGCTTGAGTTTTATGAAAGAAAAGATAAGCAGGCATGTTCAAATGTTTTCATGTGAATTTCGAGATATTGAGCCGAGGGCTTTATGGTGCCGTGTGCACACTGGTCTTATCTCGTTGTCGGCGTTGAGTGTACTCGTGACAACAAACATTTGTCGTGAGTGTTGGGCGGGCCCCACTACGACAAAGACGATGGGAGTCTTTGGCGGGCCCCACTACATTGTAGAGTAAACGTTGGTTATCTTGTGCGTGCCCTACACAACGTGGATTGTGACATGTTTTTAAAAGAGTTTATCTCATTTACATGCCTTACGAGATTTTGATGATATACTTGTTGGTTTTTCAAAGTCTATTATGATTCTACATTTACTTTCAATGCTTGAATACAAATGCATATGCTCATAGTATTCAGTCACATGTTTTACAAATTCTGAGATATTAAACACGAGTCACTCACCGAGCTTCATAGCTCATTCCTTCTATGTTTTCAAACTTTTGGTAGAGATCGAGCTCTGCGGCTTTGAGTTTCTTGCCATATTCTCTTTGAAGCTTCATAAGTTAAATACTTTATACGTGGTTGGTTTTGTCTAGCAAGTCTCTATGTTTGTAAATTATTTTGTGAGGACTTTGGTGTTATAGTTGTTTGTACATTAGAGGTTGTATAAACACTGGTTGTCTTGTGTTGTTTCTGATGCACTAGACTTTTAGTTTCCAAGAGAGACTTGTGAATGGTTTCTCCTTGTATATGTTTAATAGTTGTCCAGTTTTCGCTATGTCATGTTTAAGTGTTCCATTTTCAGAACATAGTATGTTTATCAGGTGAATCGGGGTCATGGTATTGTTAAGAGATAAACAATGTCTGTTGGCTTCACTTACTTTCAGTGAGTTAGCAGGTAGTTCGGGAGGGGGTGTGACAGTATGTGAGTATTTTGATGTCTTCCCAGAGGAGCTAACGGGGTTGCCACCTGATAGAGGTGAAGTTTACCATAGACTTGATGCAAGGAACGACGCCAATATCTCAAGCCCCGTATAGGATGGACCCGAAGGAATTAAAAGAATTTAAAACTCAGTTGCAGGAGTTGGCGGATAAGGGTTATATTCGACCAAGCGTATCTCCGTGGGGAGCACCTGTGTTGTTTGTTTAAAAGAAGGATGGGACATTACGATTATGTAATGATTACCCACAACTAAATAAGGTAACAATACGTAACATATATCGTTTGCGCCGCATAGATGACCTGTTCGATCAAGTAATAGGTGCCTCAGTGTTTTCAAACATTGATTTACGATCAGGTTACCATCAACTGAAGATCAATGATTATGATGTACCAAAAACAGCTTCCAGGACAAGGTATGGGCATTACAAATTCTTGGTAATGCCATTCGGGTTAATAAATGCCCCAACAACAATCATGGATGTCATGAATCGGGTATTCTATCCTTACCTTGATCAGTTTGGGATAATATTTATTGATGACATCTTGGTGTATTCACAAAGTAAAGAGAAGCATGCAGAACATCTCAAAATAGTACTACAGATATTACGAAATCGGAAGTTGTATGACAAATTTTGTAATGTGAGTTTTGGCTAGAACAGCTTGTGTTTTTGGGACATGTAGTGTCAACAGCTGGAGTTCATGTGGATCCTCAGAAAACAGAAGCTATAGTTAAATGGAAACAACCCACTTCAATAACGGAAGTCCGTAGTTTTTTAGGACATGCAGGATATTATCGACGTTTTGTCGAGGGATTTTCGAAGATAACTCTTCAATTAACAAGTTTGACAAAGAAGAATACGAATTTCGAGTGGTGTGAAGGGTGTGGAAAAGGTTTTCAAAAGTCAAAGAACAGACTTGTCACAGCACAAGTACTAACTCTACCCACCACGGGAAAAGAGTTTGAGGTTTAATGTGATGCCTCACATCTGGGCCTTTGATGTGTGCTTATGCAAGATGGGAAAGTGATCGCTTATGCGTAAAGGCAGTTGAAAAAGCAGGAATGTAATTATCCTACTCATGATCTGGAGCTCGCAGCTGTGGTGTTAGCTTTAAAGATTTGGAGGCATTATCTGTTTGGTGAGAAGTGTTGTATTTACACATATCATAAAAGCTTAAAATATATATTCGAACAGAGAGAGTTGAATTTGAGACAACGGCGGGGGCTTGAGTTCATTAAAGATTATGATTGCGCGATTGAATACCACCCATGAAAGGCTAATGTTGTAGTTGATGCACTAAGTAGGAAGTCAAAGCAACATAGTAGTTCACTTACTGCTGTTAGAGTGGTTATATTTGAGGAACTAAAGAGTTCTAATGCAAAAGCGTATGTTGGTGACAAAGGGAATTTTTTAACTCATTTTCAGATAAGACCTACCTTAATTAATGATGCTATCTCAAGTCAAGACAAAGACCCTGCCTTGAAAAAATTGATTGAAGAGGTGAACTTAAAGGAGAGAGAAGATTATGAAGTAAGGCGTGATGGAGCATTGATGAAGTGTGGTAGATTTTATGTACCTAAAGCTGAAACTTTGAGAAATGCAATACTAGAGGAAGCACATAGTTCAGCCTATGTGATGCATCCAGGAGGTACAAAAATGTATCGGACCGTAAAGAACCATTATTGGTGCCAAGGAATGAAACAAGAGATAGCAGAGTATGTCTCTAAATGTTTAATTTGTCAGCAGGTAAAACCTGAAGGACAGAATCTATGAGGGCTTCTAAATCCACTCCGAATACCTGAATGGCATGATTCACATTGTGTAAAGGAATTTTCTTCTAACTCGTTTAGATGTTCGTTCTTTACAAATCTCTCAATCCTATTGAGATTAATGTGACCCAATCTTAGTTCCCAAAGACGAGCATTTTCTTTAGAACAAATTAGTTTGTGTACTTGCAATTGAAAAATTCACTTGTTAAAACTATTTTAATAATAATTCTCAAGAAGAGCAACACGTGGTACAATACTTTTCCAATGAAATAAATTTTTATTCAATTGAAAAGATAGAGAAGTACAATGTTCGCTAAGGCAAGAAATGAGGTTTCTAATAAACCCTTAAGTTACATGTTATCAAATAACAACTTTTCTTTGCCCAGACGATTGCTCTTTATTTGCTCATTTTCCTTTTCTTCTGTATCTTCTTAAGTCCAGACGTATGGTTGTAGTTCTTTGTCCCAGATGATGAATCCTCTTGAGAACTTTTAGAATGAGCAAACAAATTTGCCTCTCCATTTTGTTGTCTTTTATCATCCATAAGAAACTGATAGTTCTGCAGCTCATGTAGCAGAGAAGTCAGATCATATTCTATTTTGTTCATCGCTGCGTTGCACCGGCATCGCTGAAAACTCTTCGAAAAAGATTCTAGGATGATCAAAATCTGACATTTCTCATCTATGACCGCTCCGTTTAATTCCGCTATATTGAAGTGGGCAATCAGATTGAGAACATGTTCTCTCACCAATGTACCTTCCTTCATACGTGCGTTATAAACGAATTTTAGGGCTTCATGTCGAATTTGTTTGGACGGTTGTCTAGAAAAATTTAGCACAAAATCCATGATCTCTCGAGTTGAGGCCTTGCCCTCCAGCCTCCTAGCTAAAACATCAGGTATGCTAGCCAGGATACAGGCTTTCGCCATTTCGTTGGCATTAATCCAACGGTCATACGCATCCTCAACAGCTTGAGATGCATTTTGAGTAGGAAATTGAGGACACTCCTCATTGAGAACGAACTTAAGATCATGTGTAGCCAAAATTATGTTGAGTCCATCCCTCCATTTCACTATGTTCTCTCCGGTTAACTTTTTCACACCCAATAAGGAAATCATAGAGGTAGACATTTTTGCTGAAAAATTTACAAACAAACTTGTATGAGTTTCTTGTCATAACTCTAATCCAATCATGTTTTCGCTAATTATCAAATGATTCATAGGCATTGATAATTTGCAATGATACTCCAAATGTTTAGAATCTATGACACCGAAGGGTAATAAAAAACACTCCTCCTCTGGATCAAGACACTCTTGACCAAAACCTAACACCAGAATAACTCTTATTCCTATAGGTTTTAGTTACCATTTTTCGGTCTGAATACATACACAACTTATGTATCTCGTGAGTGTAACTCTTTGTCTTTAGATCCCAGAGTCTCGATCCAATAAAATCCGCCGAACGGAGGACTAGATTGGAAAATAGTCTAAGGAAATCTTTATCCCTTTCGGGTGTCTACTGTGTTAGATCCCCTATGATCAAGCCCTCTGAAGGGATTGTCTGGTCCAGACCAAACTAGCAGGCTGACCATAGTGGTCTAACGGCGTAAATCGACAAAAAAGACCGTAGGTTTTATTTTCACTAAACCTGCTCCCACTCACTATAAGTACCCTCTCCATTCACCTTGGTATTGACTCATACAAACACCATTTGAAGGGGGACGCTCCCGTTTGCACCACGATGCCAAGTATGAGTCTCACGGTGTGAACTTCCTAGAGATACCGTAGGTGGAACAATATGTATCTCATACACCTTTTCCTCCCACTAAATACTTTAAGTCTATAGGAATCTTTCTTAGGCTAAAACCCGACTAATGGTTTTACCTATATCTATCAACATAACTCTTATATTGATAATCAATATAACTCTTATATTTATTTTATAACTCTTATATTTATTTTATCCTAAGTTTGTTAATATAACTCCTTATATTAAACATACGATTTCTAGTTTATTAACCCCTTAATAAACCCGCTGACGCTACTGTAATTTATAAGGCTCTCTGATTAAATTTCACTCCTAGGTCAGTTTTCAGGTAGGGGTGTTCCATTTCCGTCATCTTAAATACCCCAGGCTAGACAGAACTTTCCTTAGACAGAGTTCCTCTTTTAATCATAGCTTATAAATTACTTGGTTCCTAATTCTAACCTACTTAGAACTAGATAACCGAAGGTCTATTATTTACAAGCATACGTTATGCATGACAATAATTACACAACAATTGCATAATTAAAATAGCAAAAATTAGACCAATTTTGGCACCCTATAAATAATTTTAATTAATATAATCTAATTATATTAATTAAAATTAAAATTATTAAATATATTAAAATAAAACGTTTTTATAATTAATATAAATAATAAAAAAAACGTTTATGCCCGTTGCTCCTCGCGTGAAACGTATCCGGCGTTGCAACGCTTATAGCAGCGTTGCAACGCTGCCTTTGTCGTTTTCTACCGAGCGTTACGCAACGCCACAGGCAACAACAATCTCCATTGTTTTTTGTTCATTTTCGCTCCGATCTTCTCAGCAACCGCTTTGCCTCGATCGACACGGACTTATAGACTCGATTTACAATTAAATTTGCCCAAATTCACCGGGACCTTACATTGAACATTTCAATTGAAATTGTAAATCTAAGTGCCAAAATTGAAAACATCTAATTTTGCAAAAAATCATTCATACATCTCATGCACAAAACAGTAGATCCCACCTTGTTCTTGAAAATCCCATAACATAAATCAAGAACGCAATTGGGCTCTGATACCAATTGAAGGCAATCGAAGTCCCTGCAGCAGAAGCGATTGCGGAACACGCGCTCTTTATTTAGTTACAATGGAAAATACAAGAGCGTAAAATAATTGATTAAGCATAAAAGTGAAGTGGACAGCAAAAAGTTACCTTTGAAGAACCTTTCTTCAAGTGCTCCTCTCTCCACGGTAACGATCTCATCAACAAGAACTCGTACGATCACCGACACCACAACCGGATCTTCTCCATTGTTCTCTAGGTGAGGGAGGAAGGTGGGTTCCATTTAGGAGTGGTGAGGTATTTTGTGAGAGAGATTTGTGTTTATTGAACACATCCAACAACACAACAAGGAGGCTGGTAAAAACTTTCTCAAAGTCTTGACCTAGTTGCATCTTATGCAACTATACATATAGGGGAATGGGATGGAAATGACCATCATACCGTTCCTTTAATCTCTCTTTAGTATATAGTTTATATATGATCTAATTCACAATAAAACGATATATTATATCAATCACATCATATACATTTGATATGACTCCTCAGGTATGAAATTGAACACTTCAATTTCACTCCTAACTTTATTCCCTCAATATTACCATGTTGAGCCAACGGAGGGAACTAATGGACCTACAGATCATGAGCTACAATGATGTGAGATTAACTGATCAAACTCTTTGATCTAGTTAATCAATATTCATTAACTACAAGTTACTCCACTATAGACATGTAGCTGCACTCTCGTCACTGTAGATATTATTGTGTCCACTGATATAGTCATTACCCATGAGTCGACCCTTCATAGGTTGTTCGTAATCACAGCTGGGTCAAATTACCGTTTTACCCCTATCATTACCTCTTTGCTCCTTAAGTACAACTGATCCTCTAATGAAAACAAGTCCAAGGTCCTACCTTAGACTCATACCCTCATAGAGGGCGAGATCCCGTTGTTCAAGACCTGGAGTCAGTTCTTAAGGAAACAACCTGTCTGATTCATCAGTAGAGGAATGAGTGAATTCCATCTTGCACAGTTAAGTTCCCAGCTACCTACGAGGTTCTGTCCCTAAGAATGTAGGCTTATTTAGTCGGCTACAGGCCACTCTCACCCATACTAGTCAAAGGACAAATCCCTATAAGCAGGAGTTCTTAACTTGCTCAGGATTTAGGTCGAGTCACTAATGACCATATATAAATTACTAGTCTTATCCTTTTAACGGTGTTACACTGGTTAGACTAATAATTTGCGATCCAGTCTTGTATGAACTTTCATACAGGATGCCCCCACTTGCATGTCAACTACATGAATGAGTTGGATTACCTCATTTGTACTAATTACAAAGTTGGTCGCATCCATGGTGTTACCAGAATGAGGTTTCCAACCTTATTCTTATACCATAGACTATTTAGGTCATAATCATGAACTCAACCCAAATAGTGTCCACTACACTGATTTCAAGATAAACGTTATAACCTTGGAGCTTAGTTTATTTGATTTATAAAAGCAAGACTGTAATCTTATTAAAACAAATAACACTTTATTTAATTGATGAAAATTACACAAGTTTAGGGCATAAATCCCAACAAATCTATCATATGTGGAAGAACCTCTACAAGTACTTGATCGGAAAGAACAAGAGCTTAGGAACAAATACCACTGGTAAAGGTGCTGTTGGGAAATCACGACGTCGAGGAAGCAACATGTGAAAGCGAAGACCAAATAAAAGAAAAGTACCCACAACGTAACTTTTCTCGTGTTGAATTTTGAGGGCGAAATTCCTCTTAAGGGGGTAGTAAATTGTAAGCCTTAAACACTATTTTCTTTTATCATTTTGCACTCCTACTAGATGTGTTGAAATATGCAAAATGATATGGGTTCCACTAAAGGATGTCGTGATCGGATTTGGGAATCTATTTAATTGGGAGCTACAATGTGTTAAAAGCTTCATAAGGAGATAGGTAAGCCATTCAAATAAGCATATTAAAAGTTGAATTGAAGTAAGTTAAAAGCTTAAGCTTTTGGTCGTTGAGGACTATCAAAAAATATTTGGTGGTTGTTTTGATAAATTTTGAGAAACCCAAAGTAAAAGGTGAACCTGAAACCTTAGGTGCAAAGAAAAAACTGCTAGCAAGAGATTGAAGGAGATGTGCTTCCATTTCTTGGTACCTTACAACCAAGTGCGTATTGTTATTATGAATAACGTGATGGGATTGAGTTAGATATGTTTTTAAGGTGCATAAGGAAAGTAATTAATGTTAGTAATTTAATTTTCAGGGCAAACGAAGATAGGAATAACTTATAATCCTTGGAACTCTTTTGGTAATTGTGAGTGACTCTATTTTAGAACTATACTCGACCTCTGTTTTTCTTCAAAATGTAAATGTTGATCATTGAATCTTGTTGGAATTAATCAGGTATAGTTTCATGGAGTTCTTAACATAATGTTCTTGATGGAACTTAAGCATGTTTTGAATTAGTTTGTACTATAAGTCCAAGTATGGAAACTAAATTATGGAAGTATGATTTTCTCTAGAGAATGACTTGTGTAAATCCATTTGGGAACATGTTTAGAAAATAATACGCAAATGTTGAGAAATTGTTGTGTATATTATTAAAACATAATTTCATTTTATACAAATTATGCCCATGATTGATGTTAACCCCTAATACTGAAGGACATTAGAGAAGGTACTTAGGGGGGGAAGGAATCATGATTTCTCGATACTGAAGGACAATGAGAAGGTATTCGTGTAGTAAATGGACTTACCATAATACTGAAGGACATAGAGAAGGTATTAGGGGAAATCAAAGTGCGAATGGCATTCCATGTGCACGTGAGAGAGGTATGAACGTTATTGGTATAAATATAACTATACCACCGCTAAGATTCGAATGCGATATCATGCCATGAGTTTTATTGTATTGATCTATCTACCCCCAATATAGTACTGCATCATGAGATTTATGGTATACATAAGTGGTGACTTAAACCTGTAAATTGAATGCATGGCTTCATTATGTTTACAAAAAAATGTTAACTTATTTTCTACTTATAGTGTGTCCATTATTATGCTTCACCTTTGAGCTTATAATGCATTGAAACTAGACACTCACTGGGCTTCCAAGCTCACGTATTCATATGTTTACTCTTCACATGTAGCAGACGAGTTCGCGGTGTTTAGCCTTGACAAGACTTGTTTGCCACCACGACGTTTTAGATCCTTGTATATACACCTTCTTATGTATATGGTTTGTAGTGAAAACATATTAGTTGGGATGTAATAAACTTGAAGCTTTATGACTAGCTAAACAACATAGTTTTTGAAGTGAATGTGTCGTGCTTATATGTGTATTCAATGTTCAATCTTGCTTGTTCAAACGTGTTGTGTTGCGTTTAATTTTAGGTTAAGTTTTTTGTTAGCCAGGGAGAGCCAGAAGATAGTTGGTTATCTCGGTCTTTGCATCTCTTCCTAGGTTAATCAAGTAAGCTGGGAGGGAGTGTGACACATTCCTTAAAGTCAGTAAGAAATCCTACCTCATTCAAAATGAGTAGGATATCATCCACATACAATATCAGAAATGCGACAGTACTGTTAACGATATTTTTGTAGACATAATGCTCGTCAACATTTTGATAAAAGCCATAAGATTTGATTGCCTCATCAAACCTTATATTCCAAGACCTCGAGGCTTGTTTTAGTCCATAAATAGACCTTTAAAGCCGACAAACCTTTTGCTCTTGGCCTTCGGCAATGAACCCCTTGGACTGCTCCATGTGGATGGTCTCATCAAGGTTGCTATTCAGAAAGGCGGTCTTGACATCCATCTGCCATACGCCATAGTCATACTATGCGACAATGGCCAGAGGGATTGTTATAGACTTTACCATGACAGCAGGAGAAAAGGTTTCCTCATAGTCAACCCCTTCAACCTGAGTAAACCCTTTGCCACTAGTCTTGCTTTGAAGGTTTGCACCATCCCATCTACACCACATTTACGCTCGTAGAACAACTTGCAACCAATAGTTTTAACCCCATCCGGTTTGTCCACAAGCTCCCAGACATAATTGATGTACATCGACTCCATTTTTTGGTCCATAGCTTTAACCGATTTGTCTTTGTCAACGTTTTCCATTGCTTGATCATAGGTCAATGGATCCTCGCAATCATCATTAGGGGTGACGACTTGGGTTTCAACTAAACGTATGTAATGTTCAGGTTGTCTGACAGCCCTCCCACTACGTCGAGGCATTCTCAACTCTTGAGAACGGACATGACTAGACGAGTTAGGATAAACAACACTTGTTGACGTACTAGCGCCATCAGTAAGTCTTGCTGATGAATTGTCCATTTCATTTAACACAATCTTACTCCTTGGTAAGTGATCCCTGATGGGGCTTTCCTTAAGGAAATTGGCGTTTGTCGACACAAGAACCCTATTATCCTTGGGATCGTAAAATAAACCACCCCTAGACACTTTTGGGTAACGTACAAAGAGGCACAGCTTTGAACGGGGTTCCAACTTCTTCGGGTTTGACACCAACACATTGGTCAGACATCCCCTAATTCTTTAATGACGTAAATTGGTTTGACGACAATGTCAGTGTTCTATAGATGTTTTACAAACACTCTTCGACGGAACTGTATTGAAAAAGTATACCGTAGTCTCCACTGCGTAAACCCAAAAAGAATTAGGGAGACGGACATAGCTCATCATGGACTGAACCATGCCCAACAGGGACAACTATTTAATTAAATAACATTAGTATAACACTTATAATAACATTATTTAATAAAATATTTAAATAAATAAAACAAATACCTTTTACAAATAAAGAATTTAATAAAATAAAATAATTTCGTAAAATAAACTGCCCACTATGAAGCATGAATGCCCACGTCTGCAAAACTGTCGTGAACTGCTCCTCAACGCGTGCAACGTTGCAACGCCGTGGCCAGCGTTGCAATGTTGTCGCCTCCAGCGTCGACCCAGCGTTCTCAACGCCAGCGGCGTTGCAACACTACGCCCAGCGTTGCAACGCTGCTCTGCACCAGGGACTCCGGCCGCAAGGATAGCGTTGAGACGCCGAAGAATAACGTCTCAACACCATCGACGGAACAACAAACAACTTTGTTGTTCTTCATCGATTTTTGCCTGTTTCTGCTCCGATTTCATCACAGAAACTCTTGCCACGAACGACCCGGACTTACAGACTCGATTTATTTTCTAAAATGCCCAAAAACACGGGCCATTAACATTTGATCTCATCAAGCAGAAAATAAATCTAAAAATGCCAAAAACCGAAACATCCATTTATGCAAACCATCATTCATCTCATGAAATTTAAGGCGATTTACCCACCTATTGAAGGGAATGAGAATCCCCACGCAGCTGAAGACAATCGAATCGTCATAGTATCATTACGCTACTCGATTTTGTTAAAATGATCTAACTCTTAGATCTAAGTTAAACATGCTAGAACGAAAGAAATTTACAGCGAGAAGAAGTTTCCTTACTTGTTGTAGACAAACTTCAAGAATTTCTTCCTCTGCCACGAACACTTCGTGTTTCTCGATCTCAACAAATGCTCTCCACGATGGAACCAGAACACTACCACTTGGAGTCTCGGTTGTTCTTCCTTTGGAAAGAATGAAGTTTGTGGGAACTTGTGGTTTTGGAGAGGGAGGAGAATTGAGACAAATTGAGAGAGAATTCTCTTCTTCTGTCTGATGAACATCAAAAAATGAGAGAGTGAAGTTCATTCCTTCTTGCAAGAAGGAATTATATAGTGGAATAATCATGGAGTTAAAATCTCCACATTATTACCACTTTACCACAACCATAGGTTATGCAAATCTTATTTGCATAATCACATAATATAAGATATATCATTTCTCATATTGCAAATCTCATTTGCAATAATCGTGGATTAATTAAATTGAATCACATCCAATTTAATTTCTCTCAATTAATTTCTCCAATTAGCCCAAATATAACAATTAGGCTATCCTACAGTTTATTATCAATCTCATTCACATTAAACTATCTATTATATCATTTATATCTCATATAAATGACACAAATGCTCTTAAAGTGAAGTTGAACACTTCAATTTCATACCAAAACATTAACCATTTTTTTAACCCAAATTGAGCCAACCGAGGGACCTAAGGAACCTACAGTGACGGGCTCCAATGATCCGAGATTATCTTGTCAAACACTTTGACCCGACTAACAAACATTCATTAGTTACGGTAACACTACACTATAGCCCGTAGCTGCACTATCATCAGAGCAGAATATTATGTGTCCACTGATACAACCAATGCCCATGAGTCGACCCAGGTTGTTCGTAGACATGGTTGGGTCAAATTACCATTTTACCCCTGTAGACACGGTTGGGTCAAATTACGGTTGGGTAAAAGGACAGACCCCCACAGACAGGAGTCCGTAACATGCTCAAGATTCAGGTCGAGTCACTAATGGTGATCTAGGATACTATTAGTCCTTATTGTAAACGGTGTTACATCAGTAGATCTAATAATTAACGGTCCGGTCTTGTACAATCTCATTGCACAGGATGCCCCCACTCGCATGTCAACCACATGAACGAGTCAGATCACCTCGTTTGTAACCAATACAAAACGGGTCGCATCCATAGTGTATCCAGGATTAGGTCTCCAACCCTATCCATATACTGTAGACCGTTCGAGTCATTAACTCGAACGTGATCCTCCCAATGTGTCCACTACACACCGTTGAAGTTCTAGTCTCTCATAAAATTCAATGACCCTGGAGCTTAGTTTATTGGAAAAGTTTATAAATATTGTGAGACACAAAGTGATGAAACAAATAACTCTTATTAATTTCAAACAGTAATTTACAAACACAAGATTAGGAAAAAAATCCCAACAATTCTGCTGTGGCATACCAGGTGCTAAGTGTTGGGACGTAATTCCACGTTCTATCATATACTCCATGAATCCAGTGTCCATATACTAACCATCTCGATCTGATCAAATTGTTTTAATTGTTTTACCTAACAGGTTCTCAACCTCAATCTTGTGCTCCTTGAACTTTTCAAGAGTTTCATACTCCCTATGCATTAGGTAAATGTACCCATTTCTCGAATAGTTACCTATAAAAGATACAAAGTATTTGTAACCTTCTCGTGCTTTAACATTCATCGGACCACAAAGATCATAATGTATAAGCTCAAGAGGCTCTTTGGCTCTATATCCTTTTCCACTAAAAGGACGTTTTGTCCTTTTGCCTTCATGGCATGACTCACAAGCCGGTGAAGAGTTTTCCTCCAACTCGCTTAGAAGTCTGCTCTTCACTAGTCCTTCAATCCTATTGAGATTTATGTGGCCTAACCTTAGATGCAAAAGATGGGCATTTTCTTCTGGAGAAACTTGTAATATCTTAGTTCGCGTTTCTGCTGTTTTAAACAATTTGGTATTGAAAACACTTTTGACCGAATTAGGCTTTAAAACATACAAATTACTCTGAAGCGAAGCAGAACATAACAAATTTCCATTTTGAGAAATAACTACGTTGCATGATCCAACCATAAACAAGAACCCTCTCGAGCCAGTGAGAGGGTGAGGCCTCGTTGTTCAAGCCCTGGAGACAACTCTTAAGGGAATAACCCCTCTAGTTCCCTAATTCGGAAACAAGTGAATTCCATCTCGCGTAGTCCAGTTCCAAACTCCCCATGTTGTCCTATCCAAGAGAAGATAGGAATATTGGGCGAGCAACAGTTGCAACCCTTACCCGTACTAGTCAAAGGATAGACCCCCACAAACAGGAGTTCGTAACACACGAAGGATTAAGGTCGAGTCACTAATGGTCATCTACGAATTTATTAGTCCTATACTGTCAACGATGTTACATCAGTAAGTCTAATAATTCACTGTCCGATCCACGATGATATTGACCTATACAAATGCCACCCGAAGGGGAACGCTCCCATTTGCGCCACGAGGCCGAGTATAGATCTCACGGTGCGGACTTAAAGGAGATTTGTGGTTAGAAATTTAAATGTATCTCATACACTATATTTCCTCCCACTCAGTACTTGAATTTTAATAGGGATTGACCTAGATAATTGGCTAAAAATGACCTAAGTCTACCAATATAACCCTTATATGGTATTTAGCCTAAGTATATAATAACATTATTAACTTAGGTCTACGTGAGAAAAAAAATTAATTAACACTTAATTAACGGCACTCACGAAAATATAATCTAAGAATCTCCGGACCGAATTCACTCCCAGGTCGGTTTACAGGTAGGGGTGTTTCGCAAGTATCAACTTAAATACCCCAGCCTTAGACAAAACCTTCCTTAGACAGAGTTACTAATCAGTCTCCATTCAAAGATTATATTTGATTTCCTAAATTTCTAATCTTATTATAAAATTAGAAAACCTAAGTCTAATTAGTCAAGTTCTAAACACTTTAAAACTAATAATTAACTTAGGTTGCATGCATTTCAATATTATCGTGCTTGATCATTCATCACATGAATAACTATAGACTATAACATAATAATCATTCATCACATGAATATAAATGCATGAGCATACTTCAATCTAAAAATATAACACTCATATCAATTAAATTAAATATGAATTTAATTACATTATAACTCTTATAATATAACCTATTATGCAAACTATATTATAACTCTTATAATATACATGATGCATGAATATGTTTAACCTAAGGTGGGATTTTAAATCTATATGACATACATTATGCACATAAAAATTAATTAAAATATACATCTCATGCATAAAATAATTAAATAGCATAATTGGACCGGTTTTTGGCACCTAGGGGAAATTATTTAATTAAATAAAAATAATATAACATTTATATTAATAATATTGAATAAAATAATAAAATAATAAATAAATAACATTTTTTTTAAATGAAATTAAATAAATATCAACGGTCAGAAAACGGCCACGTCGCGCGCATTAACTTCTTAACGCATACAGCGTTGCAATGTTGTTGCCCATACCGTCGAGGCACGTTCTCAACGCCACCGGCGTTGCAACCCTACTCCAAGCGTTGCAACGCTATCGTGTTGCAGGGCCTCCGTCTGCCAGCACGACGTTGACACGTCGTTGGGTAGCGTCTCAACGCCATCGATAGAACAACATGCTCCTTGTTGTTTTTTCCCCGTTTTTCGCCTGTTTCCGCTCTGATTTCTTCACAACAATTCTTGCCACGAACGACCCGGACTTACAGACTCGATTTACAACAAAATTGCCCAAAAACAACGGACCCTTACATTGATCTCATGAACATAATTGTAAATCTAATCTAGTGTCAAAAACAGAAAACATCCATTTTGCAAACCAAACAATCATCTCATGAAAATTTTGTAAAATACCCACCTTAATCTTAATAAAACAGTGCATAGATGAAGAACCATCGAGATGACTCTGATACCAATTAAAGGGAATAAGAATCCCCGCGCAGCAGAAGACGATCGAATCGTCGTGGTATCATCATGCAACATGTTTTTATCAAAATTGATCTACCTATTAGATCTAGGCTAAACATGCTAAAATTTTACACCAAGAAGAAAATACTTACTTGTTGCAGACAAATTCAGCAATCTCTCCCGTAGATCACGAACTCTTTGTGTTTCTCAATCTCTACGAACTCTTCCCACGATCGGATCCCAAACACTACCAAATGTTCTTCTTGGTTGTTATCTTTTGGAGAAGGGAAGTTGGTGGGAACTTTTTTGTGTTTTGAAAAGAGAGGAGAAATGAGAGAATAGAGAGAATTCACTTTTGGAATCTTAGGTCAAAAAACAAAAATGAGAACTTGGCTTGCGAAAACCCTTCTGTAAAGGGATTTAAATAGTGGAATGATGGAGTTGAAAACTTCGCATTATTACCACTTTACCACAACAATAGGTTATATAAATCTCATTTACATAATCACATAATATAAGATATCTCATATCTCATATTGCAAATCATATTTGGAATCATTGTGTATTAATTAAATTGAATCACATCCAATTTAATTTCTCTCAATTAATTTCTCCAATTAGCCCTTTAATTGAACAATTATGCTAACATAT
Organism: Trichosanthes cucumerina; assembly: GCA_036507285.1. Lineage (NCBI taxonomy): Eukaryota > Viridiplantae > Streptophyta > Magnoliopsida > Cucurbitales > Cucurbitaceae > Trichosanthes > Trichosanthes cucumerina. Next base: position 9,036,663 of record CM071837.1, on the reverse strand, counting down.
AGTTTATTATGAATCTCATTCATATTAAACTATCTTATATCATCCATATCTCATATAAATGATGTAAATACCCTTAAAGTGAAATTGAACACTTCAATTTCATACCAAAACATTAACCCTTCTTTTATCCCAGCTTGAGCCAACCAAAGGACCTAATGGACCTACACTGACGGGCTCCAATGATCTGAGATTAACCAGTCAAACTCTTTGACCCGGTTAACCAATTTTCATTAGCTACAGTAACACTCCACTATAGCCTATAGTTGTACTCCCGTCAGTGTAGAATATTACGTGTCCACTGATATAACCAATGCCCATGAGTCGACCCTTCACAGGTTGTTCGTAGACACGGTTGGGTCAAATTACCATTTTACCCCTGTGTCTACTTCTTGTTCCTTAAGTTCCCAACTACTCCTCTAATGAACAACATATTGTGATGGTCCAACCATACACAACACCCATCTCGGGCCAGTGAGAAGGTGGGCGCCCGTTGTCTAAGCCCTGGAGACAGCACGTAAGGGAACAACCCCTCTAGATTCCCTAAAGGCGAGAACGAGTGAATTCCATCTCGTGTAGTTAGGTTCCCAGCTCTCTACTTGATTCTGTCCGTAAGAAGATAGGCATGTTGGGCGAGTAACTTAGACCACCCTCACCCGTACTAGTCAAAGGACAGACCCCTGCGGACAAGAGTCCGTAATACCCTCAGGATTCAGGTCGAGTCACTTATGGTCATCTACGAATTTATTAGTCGTTACTGTCAACGGTATTCTACCAGTATATCTAATAATTCACGGTCCGGTCTTGTACAATCTCATTGTACAGGATGCCCCCACTCACATGTCAACCACATGAACGAGTCAGGTCACCTCGTTTGTATCTAATACAAAACGGGTCGCATCCACTGTGTATCAAGGATTAGGTCTCCAACCCCATCCCTATACTGTAGACCGTTCGGGTCATTAACTCAAACGTGATCCTGCTTGTGTGTCAACTACACACCGTTCAAGTTCTAGTTCTTTCATAAATTCAATGACCCTGGAGCTTAGTTTATTGGAAAGGTTTATAAATATTGCGAGACACAAAGTAAATAAATGAATAACTCTTATTAATTTCAAACAATCTATTACAAACACGAAATTAGGAAAAAAATCCCAACACCTTCGTGGTTCACCCTTTGGTGGTTTACGGTATGTGTATATTTACCTAATGCATAAGAAGTCTGAAACTCTTGAAAAGTTTAAGGAGAAAAGACATAGATTGAGAACCTGTTAGGTAAAACAATGAGGTGTCTTGGGACACTGTTCCGTAGACAGATGAACTTCATGACTGAAGGGTAATAAGCCCCTCTTGGAATCCTGCATCGAATATTTGGACAACATCTTGTCAATATAAGACGATTGAGACAGAGCTAGAGTTCTGTTCTTGCAATTTCTAAAGATCTGAATCCCAGGAACATATTGCGCCTCTCCCAAATCTTTCATTTGTAATTGGGTCGCCAGCCAATTCTTTATGTCAATTAGGTATCCTACATCATTTCCAAAGAGTAGGATATGATCCACATAAAATAGTAACAAAGCTACTTTGTCGTTGACGATCCTCTTGTAAACACAAGGCTCGTCAACGTTTTGGTCAAAGCCGTAAGACTTGATCGCAACATTAAATCTTGTATTCCTAGATCTTGATGCTTGTTTCAATCAATAAATGGATTGATTCAGCTTGCAAACTTTTTTCTCCTGACCTGGTGTTATGAACCCTTCGGGCTGAGACATATAGATGCTCTCGTGAAGATTACCATTCAAAAAGGCAGTATTGACGTCCATTTACCAAATTTCATAATCATAAAACGCGGCTATGGACAAGAGTATCCTTATAGACTTCAACATGGCAACAAGGGGAAAAGTTTCTTCATAGTCACATCCTTCCCTTTGGGTAAAACCCTTTGCTACAAGTCAAGCCTTAAAGGTCTGTACCTTTCCGGCTGCATCTCTTTTTGTCTTATAGATCCATTTACACCCTATGTGTCTAACCCTTTCTGGTTGGTCTACAAGTTCCCATACTGAATTGAAGTCCATTGACTCCATTTTAAGGTCAATGGCTTTGATCCATTGGTCCTTGTCTACGTCATTCATTGCCTGTTTATAAGACAATGGATCTTCTACGTTGTCATCAGGTATGACAACTTGAGTTTCAACTAAACCGAAGTAGCGGTAAGGTTGGGAAACAACCCTCCCACTGCGTCAAGGCATTCCCAACGATTGAGAAGGACGAGACGGACTTGAGGTGCTGACTCCTCCATCAACTCTTGATGAAGGTCCAGCTTGATCAACAACTCTTGTTGGTTCAAGTGTAGCTTCATTTAGTACTAATTTACTACGCGGTTTATGGATCCTCATGTGATCTTCCTTTAAGAATGTGGCGTTTGTTGATACAATCACCTTGTTTTCTTGTGGGTCGTAGAAAAATACCACCTCTCGTTTCTTTGGGATAGCCAACAAATAGGCACAATCTTGAACGAGGTTCCAGTTTCTTTGGTTTTGTCACGAGCACGTGTGTCGGACAATCCCAAATCCTGAAGTGTTGTAAACTAGGTTTACGCCCCTTCCAAAGTTCAAAAGGTGTTTCTGAAACACTATTCAAGATTTGAACTGCAGTCTATACTGCATATCCCCAAAACGAGGCAGACAATTGAGCATAACTCATCATGGAACGAACCATGTCTAACAAGCTTCTATTTCTCCTTTTTGACACACAATTTTATTGTAGTGTATTAGGTGCTGAGAGTTGAGATTTAATTCCATGTTCTATCATATAGTCCTTGAATCTCAAATCCATATACTCTCCACCTCGATCCGATCGAAGTGTTTTAATGGTTTTCCCTAATGCATTCTTTACTTCAACCTTATACTCTTTGAACTGTTCAAGAGCCTTAGACTTGTGATGCATTAGGTATAGATAGCCATACCTCGAATAATCATCTAGAGTGATGACATATTCGTACCCTCCTCGAGCTTTAACATTCACCAGACCACAAAGATCCGAATGCACAAGTCTTAGAGGCTCTACGGCTCTATAACCTTTTTTAGTAAAAGGTCGTTTAGTCATTTTATCTTCCAAGCATGACTCGCAAGGTGGTAAAGAATCATATTCTAACTTGTTTACAAGTCCATTCTTAGAAAGTCTCTCAATTCGATTGAGATTAACATGACAAAGTCTAAGATGCCACAGATAGGTATTATTATTTGGAGAAATTCTTTGCGTTTTATTATGACTATAGCATTTTTAAACATCTCATGATTTAAAATTGCTTTGATTTTATTCGGTTTGAGAACATACAAGCCATTTTTCAATTTAGCAGAACAAATATTGACAACCTCTTTCAAAATGAACGCTTCATTGATTGAAAAAGAAATACAATAACCAAGTTTTATTAAATCAGAGATAGAGATTAAGTTCCTTTTAAGCTTAGGAACTATATACAGATTTTTTAAAGAAATAAATCTATCTCCGAAAAATAACTTGACATCTCCCACTGCACGAGTAAGACAACTTCTCCCGTTCCGACCCGGAGCCTCATCTCACCCTCTTCGAGCTCCTTGAAGGAACTAGTTTCTTAAAATGAAGAGCAAACGTGATTAGTGGCTCCTGAATCAAGTATCAAGGTTAAATCATCATTTTCCACTAAACAGGTTTCAAGAACAAGTAAATCTTATTTACCTTTCTTCTCTTTCAGTTCAGCAAGGTATTTTTGGCAGTTTCTCTTCTAGTGCCCATCCATGTTGTAGTGGAAACACTTTCCTTTATCTGCAAGCTTTGTTTTTCCTTTGCCTTCATCAGCAACAAGTGCCTTTCCGTTCCCTCCTATTTTCTTCTTTTGGGTCTTCTTAAGCCAGAAGAAGAGTTACAGGACTTAGTCCCCGATGATGAACCCTTCTGGAACCGTATGGAATGGGAAAAAAGATTTGCCTCTCCATCAGCCTGTCCCTTATTCTTCATAAGAGACTGGAAAGTCTGTAGTCATTAAGGAGAGTAGTCAGGTTATATTCTATCTTGTTCATCACTACATTGCTGCGGAATTGCAGGAAACTCATCGGAAGAGATTCCAGGATGAACGATACCTGACTTTGCTCGTCAATGACCGCTCCGTTCATCTCAGGCACGTGGAAATGGATAATCAGATCAAGAACGTGTTCTCTCATTGACGACCCCTCATTCATACGGGAGTTATAAACGTATTTGAGGGATTCGTGCCGAATCTGTCCACACGGTTGTCTAAACATTTCCTGCAGTGAACTCATGATCTCACGAGCTGAGACCATGCCCTCGTGCTTTTTGGCCAGAACTTCAGAAACACTAGCCAAAATGTAGACATTGGTCTTATCATTGGTCTTGATCTAGCGGTCGTATGTCTCCTTGACAGATTGAGGGGCGTTACGAGCAGGGATCTGAGGACATTCCTCAGTTAGTACGAATCGAAGGTCGTCAACAACGAGAATCGTATTCAAGTTAGACTTCCACGTAGTAAAATTCTCACTAGTTAAATGGTCGCTTTTTAGTAAGGCTATTATTGAGGACGACATGCTGAAAATCCAAAATAGTTCTAATTAGTTATGCCTTTAAACCCATTGTAAAAACCAATCTAATTTAGCAAAATTATCAAGGAACCCTAGTGTTTAAACTAAAACTCATTGTTTAAGTTAAACCTTTAATTTTGCAACGATACTTCAAGGGTTTAGAACAAAAGCCTCAATCGGGCGGTCAGTCATTCCTCCCTTGAATTGAGACTTTCTCAGCTAATTCCCACTACCGGAACATCTCATGTCCCAATGGTCCTTAGCTGCCGTTTGTTTTGTCAAGGATTTGTTAACTAACTTAACTCATCCCGTAAATCTGACCCTACCATTTTCGGATCCAATAGGCCAGAGCCAACAAAGCTACTATTAAGAAAGAGACAGCTCTTTGGCAAACAACCTAAGAGACCCTATCCATTTCTGGAGTTCGCGGTGTTCCGATCCCTATAGTCAGGCCCTCCGTAGGATTTGGTTGTTCTAGGAAAACCTAGCAGGCGGACTATAGAAATCTCACGGTGCGACCTAATGGAGGAGACCGTAGGATATGTTGACACGCGTCCTCCTCCCATTTACTATGGATACTTCCCTCATTCACCTTGGTATTGAACCATGCAAACACATACCGTAGGGGGACGCCCTATTGATGCCACGTAGCCGAGCATAGAACTCACGGTGTGAACTCTTGAGGACGTGAGAGTAAAGTCGATGCGAACATCTCGTTTTCTCCCACTGAAGTTCCTAAAATTAGGGTATGGATTTAACTTAGTCGGATTATGGCTAAAAGAATCTATCTAAGTCTATGCCTATTATAACTATTATAACTATGTCTGAAAACCTTATGTCTAGGTGAATAAACATTTTAATTACCTACAGATAAAACAAAAATGAGGTTAATTCAACTCCAGTTCTGAGTCTGTTCCAAGGTAGGAGGTGTTCCGTTAGCCGTCAGCTTAAGTACAACCAGCCTTAGACAAAACTTCACCGGTAGAGTTCTCTTATAACCAAAGTCCTAAAGACCTACTATATTTTAAACTATTTAAAATACTACGTAAGACTTATTTCTAATCCTATTAGAAATTGAAACTTAGGTCTAAATTAATTTTAAACGATTTAAAACTAATTAAAATTAACCCAAGCTCTTATGTTTACATGCATTTCTTTATTATAGGTTATGGTTTCTAAAACCCCTTTAATTTATAACTTTTATAAGTTTTAATAATTAACCTATGATAAAGAAACTATATTATAAATCCAACAATCAATATTCTAATTGGAGTTATACAAGAAATTCAACTACTTGAATTATAAAATTACTTAAACAAAATAACATTTATTTTAAACTAAGTAATCTCATGCTCCATGCAATTTATTTTCCATATAATCTAATTATAACACTTATAATTAATTACTCATGAAAAAAATAAATTAGTCATGCATTGAATCATATTCATATAACATTTATATAATTAAAATGCATGAACATGCTTATCCTATGGTGGGAATAATCTAAATGACATTCATATAGATAAAGAGTTGTAAAACCGGAATAATTTGGCCCCTAGAGTGCAAAAAAAAAATAAGCATGGCACATTCACTTTCAGCACTATGTTCTTTTGCTAGTCATAGAGCTTTCAAGTTTATTGCAACCCAACTAATATGTTTTAACTACAAACAATATACACAAGAATGTGTATATACAAGAAGCTAAAACGACGTGGTGTCAAACATGTCTCGTCAAGGTTAAGCATCGGGAACTCGTCTGCTACCTGGGAAGAGTAAACGTGATGAAAACGTTAGCTGGGAAGCCCAGTGAGTGTCTAATAAAACATTATAAGCTCACAGGTGAAGCATAATATTGGATAGTCTATAAGTAGAAACTAATTTAACACTTGATTGTAAGCATAATCAAGCAATGATATCAATTTACAGTTTTAAGTCACCACTTATGCATAACATAAAAACTCATTATGTAGTACTATAATGAAGAATAGACAGATCAATAGCGTAGAAGCTCATAACAATAAAACTCAATGCTAGCCATGTCTCAAGCGTCTTATATTGAAAAGATGTTTTCTATATATAAGATGCATAACTCCAAGAAGGGCTTCTTTCCTTTGAGGCACGGAGTTCACTTGTCTAAGGATCAGTGTCCTAAGACTCCTCAAGAGGTTGAAGATATGAGACGGATCCCCTATGCTTCAGCTGTAGGGAGACTGATGTATGCCATGTTGTGTACTAGGCTCAACATCTTTTATGCAATAGGGATTGTCAGTAGGTATCAATCCAATCAAGGATTAGATCACTGGACAGTCGTAATGGCAACCCTCAAGTATCTTAGGACAACGAGGAACTACGTCTTAGTGTATGGCGGTGGAGATTTGATCCTCAAAGGATACACAGATTCTGACTTTTAAACCGATAAGGATTCTAGGAAATCCACTTGGGGCTCAACCTTCATTCCGAATGGAGGAGTTGTAGTATGGTGAAGCATCAAGCAGGGATGCATCGCTAATTCCACTATGGAAGCGGAGTACGTTGTGGCTTGTGAAGCTGCAAAGGAAGTTACTTGGCTTAGGAAGTTCATGAGCGATTTGGAAGTTGTTCCAAATATGAACTTGTCGATCACACTGTTTTGTCAGCAGGTGAAACCTGAACGACAGAAACCATGAGGGCTTTCATGGTCCATGGCTTTGATCCATTGGTCCTTGTCTACTTCATTCATCGTCTTTTTATAAGAGAATGGATCTTCTACGCCGTCATCAGGTATGACAACTTGAGTTTCAGCTAAACCCAAGTAGCGGTTAGGTTGGGAAACAACCCTCCCACTGCGTCGAGGCATTCCCAACGATTGAGAAGGACGAGACTGACTTGACGTGTTGGCTCTTCCATCAACTCTTGATGAAGGTCCAGCTTGATCAATAACTCTTGTTGGTTCATGTGTAGCTTCATTTAGTACCAATTTACTACGCGGTTTGTGGTTCCTCATGTGATCTTCCTCCAAGAACGTGGCGTTTGTAGATACAATCACCTTTTTTTATTGTGGGTCGTAGAAAAGACCACCTCTTGTTTCTCTGTGATAGCCAACAAATTGGCACAATCTTGAACGAGGTTCAAGTTTCTTTGGGTTTGTCACGAGCACGAGTGTCGGACAACCACAAATCCTAAAGTATTGTAAACTAGGTTTACGCCCTTTCCATAGCTCAAAAGGTGTTTCTGAAACACTCTGTGATGGAACAGTGTTCAAGATTTGAACTGTAGTCTCTACTTTGTATCCCCAAAACGTGGCAGGCAATTGAGCATAGCTCATCATAGAACGAACCATGTCCAACAAGGTTCTATTTCTCCTTTCTGACACACCATTTTGCTGTGGTGTATTAAGTGCTGAGAGTTCAGATTTAGTTTCATGTTCTATCATATAGTCCTGTAATCCCAAATCCATATACTCTCCACCTCGATCGGATCGAAGCGTTCTAATGGTTTTCCCTAATGCATTCTCTACTTCCGCCTTATATTCTTTGAACTTTTCAAGAGCCTCAGACTTGTGATGCATTAGATATAGAAAACCATACCTCGAATAATCAGCTATGAAAGAGATGAAATATTTGTACCCTCCTCGAGCTTTGGCATTCACCGGACCACAAAGTTCTTAACGTACAAATTCTAAGGGCTCTATGCCTCTGTAACCTTTTCCAGTAAACGGTCGCTTGGTTATTTTACCATCCAAGCAAGACTCGCAAGGCGGTAAAGAATCATCTTCTAACTTGTTTAGAAGTCCATTCTTAGAAAGTTTCTCGATCCGGTTGAGATCAATATGACCAAGTCTAAGGTGCCATAGATGGGTATTATTATTTGGAGATATTCTTTGCCTTTTACTTTGAGTGTTAATATTTTTAAACATCTCATGATTTATAATTACTTTAGTTTTATTCGGTTGAAGTATATACAAGTCGTTTTCTAACTTAGCACAACAAATATTGACACCTTTCTTTTAAATGAACACTTCATTAAATGAAAAAGTAATACAATAGCCAAGTTCAATTAAACAAGAGATAGAAATTAAGTTCCTCTTAATTTTATGAACAATATATAGACTTTCTAAAAATAAAAATCTATCTCTAAAAAACCGCTTGGCATCTCCGACTGCACGAGTTGAGACGACGTCTCCTGTTCCGACCCTGAGCCTCATCTCACCCTCTTCGAGCTCATTGAAGGAACTAGTTTCCTTAAACGAAGGGCAAACATGATTAGTGGGTCATGAATCAAGTATCAAGGTAAAATCATCGTTTTCCACTAAACAAGTTTCAAGAACAAGTAAATCTAATTTTCCTTTCTCATTTTTGAGCTGAGCAAGGTATTTTGGGAAGTTTCGCTTCTAGTGCCCATCCACATTGTAGTAGAAACATTTTCCTTTATATACAACCTTGGCTTTTCACTTGCCTTTGTTAGCAGCAGGTGCCTTCCCTTTCCCTCCTATCTTCTTCTGTTAACGGTGTTATACTTGTTATACTAATAATTTGTAGTTTTGTCTTGTATGAACTCTTCATACAGGATGCCCCCACTCGTATGTCAACAACATGAATGAGTTGGATTACCTCATTTGTACTAATTACAAAGTGGGACACATCGACGATGTTAACATAATACAGGATGCCCCCACTCCAATCTTATTCTTATACCATTGACCAATTAGTTTATACTCCTTAACACAATCTAACTAGTGTCTACTACACATATGTTAAAGATATATTATAAACTTGGAGCTTAGTTGATTGGATTTACAAGGCAATAATATAATTTTAGCAAAACAAATAACTCTTTATTTATTTCATCAAAATTACATAAGTTTAGGGCAAAAATCCCAACATGAACCAGGTGTCACATCCTGTTCCATACTCTATGTGTCTGTCACACTAGCGAGAAAGCCCCAAGCCCCTTGGCTAGCAAATCTTTGAGACCTTCAAGACTCATGAACATCGTGGAAGGCGGTGGGGCATTCTCGTTTTTCTTGTTCTCCTGATTCCCCAAGTTTTGGCCTGACGACTCCTCATGAACTGGGGGGTAGGGATTGACCACCCTAAGGTGTTCAGAGTGCTCATCTACCAGAGGTTGAAGCACGAACTCTTGGTTACGGGCTCTTCGGCACCTACCTCCACGACCCCCTGTCGTTGTTGTTTCTCTAACTCCACTAGCACGTGGTCGTCCTCGAGCCATTAACTAAGTTATGACACGAAACATCTTTAACAGAAGTACAACAAAAGGGTAAAAGTAAATCAATTCAGATGCTAACTAACAAACAATTCCTGTAGGCTAACGACTTCACATGTCACACCACCTCCCAGCCTGCTTGCTTAACCTAGGAAGAGATGCAAAGACAGGGATAACCAACTCTCTTACTGGCACTCCCTGACTAACCCAAGACTTAACCTAAAATTAAACACAACACATCACGTTTGAACAAGCAAGATTGAACATTGAATACACATATAAGCACGACACATTCACTTCCAGTACTATGTTCTTTATCTAGTCATAAAGCCTTCAAGTTTATTACAACGCAACTAATATGTTTTCACTACAAACCATATACATAAGAAAGTGTATATACAAGGAGCTAAAACGGCTTGGTGGCAAATAGGTCTTATCAAGGCTAAGCACCGGGAACTCGTCTACTACCTGGGAAGAGTATACATAATAAATAGGTGAGCTGGGAAGCCTAGTGAGTGTCTATCTTTAGAACATTATAAGCTCGACGGTGAAGCATAATAATGGGCATGCTATAAGTAGAAAATAACTTAACACTCGATTGTAAACGTAATCAAGTCATGCTATCAATTTACAGGTTTAAGTCACCAATTATGTATAACATAAAAACTCTTAATGTAGTGTTATAATGAAGAATAAACTGGTCCATATCGTTGAAGCTAATAACAATAAAACTTATTGCATGATTCCGCTTTTGAACCTTAACGGTGGTAGAGTTATCTTTATACCAACAACGTTCATACCTCTCTCACGTGCACGTGGAATGTCATTGGCACTTTTGTTTCCCATAATACCTTCTCTATGTCCTTCAGTATTAAGGTAAGACCATTTACTATCCTAATACCTTCTCATTGTCCTTCAGTATCGGAAAATCATGATTCCTTCCCCCCGAAGTACCTTCTGGAATGTCCTTCAGTATTAGGGGTTAACAACAAACATGGCCATAATTTGTTTACGATGGAAATCATGTGTTAATACTACATACAACAATTTCTCAACATTTTCATATTATTTCCTAAGCATGTTCCCAAGTGGATTTACACAAGGCATTCTCTAGAGGGAATCATACTTCAATAATTAAGTTTCCATACTTGGATTTATAGTTACAAACGAATTCAAAACATGCTTAGGTTCCATCAAGAACATTATGTTAAAAACTCCATGAAACTATACATAATTAATTCCAGCAAGATTCAATGATCAACATTTATGTTTTTGAGCAAAAACAAAGGTCATGTATTGTTCTAAAATTGAGTCACTCACAATCACCAAAACAGTTCCAAGGATTATAAGCTATTCCTATCACCGTTTGCCCTGAAAATGAAATTAGTAACATTAAATCCTTTCCTTATGCACCTTAAAAACAGATCTAATTCAGTCCCATAACTCAATTCAGAATATCCATACACACTTTGTTGTAAAGAATATAGAAATGGAAGAACATCTCATTCAATCTCTTGCTAGCAGTTTTTCCTTTGCAACTAAAATTTCAGGTTCAACATTCATCTTGGGTTCCTTCAAGTTTATCAACACAACCACCCAATATTTGTTTATAAACCTCAAGTACAACATCTTAGCTTACTTACCTCAAAATTTCAGCTTCTAATTCCTCCTCATGAGCTCGAAAGAGACTGATCTCCTCACACTGTTCTACATTGTTCTCTTTCGTCCTCTTCGTATTTTAGCAATAGCCGACACGTTTCGTATTCTACACTTGATTTATGAGATTTTGACTCCAAAATCATCGAATTTGGCTCAGTAAATTAAGACATATGATCGTTTGAAGATGAACCATTTTCCAGCAGCTTGTTGTTTTCCTACGAATTTCATAGCACCCACTTGCAATGTTTAACACCGAGGCTTCACCTCATTTGGTTATCTCCTACTACCATGTTTACATCATAATCTCATTTTTAAAACACCAAACTAAGTAAGTAAATAAACCCTAAGAGATCTTTCATGCAATATATATTGCACCTAAAATTTCCCCAATTTGCTAATGCTTTTAACTTGCTTCAATTCAACTTTTAATATGCTTATTTCAATGGCTTGCCTATCTCCTTATGAAGCATTTAAAACATTTTAGCTCCCAATTTAATAGATTACCAAATTCGATCACGAAATCTTTTAGCGAAACCTATATCATTTTGCATATTTCAAAACATCATGTACGAGTGCAAAATGATAAAAGAAAATAGGGTTTAGGGCTTACAATTTACTACCCCCATAAGAGCAATTCGCCCTCGAAATTCAGCACGAGAAAAGTTGTTGGTACTTTTCCTTCATTTGGTCTTCGCTCTCCCATGTTGCTTCCTCAATGTCGTGATTTCTCCACAATACCTGTACCATTGGTATTGACTTGTTCCTAAGTACTTGTTCTTTTCGATCCAGTACTTTTAAAGGTTCTTCCGCATTGGATATATTCTCCTTAAGTTGTATTGGTTCTACCTTGAGCACATTTGATGGGTCATAAATGTATTTCCTCAACATTGATACATGGAAAACATTATGTACCTGAGACAATCTTATCGGTAAAGCTAATTTGTAAACTGATGGCCCTATACGCTCCAGAATCTCGTAAGGCCTTACGTATCTTGAGCTCAGTTTCCATTTTCTTTCGAACTGCAAATAACCTTCCACGGGGATAGTCTCAGGAAAGCTTTGTCTCCGATTTCGAATTCTAAATCTCTTATTCATTTGTCAGTGTAGCTCTTATTTCTATCTTGTACCGTCTTAAGTCTTTCCCAGATAAACTTAACATTCTCCGAGGTAACTTGGACAACTCTGGCCCTATCAGCTTTCTTTCTCCTACCTCCCCCAAACAAATAGGGGTTCTACATTTCATACCATATAATACTTCGTACGGTGGCATTTCGATGCTAGAACGATAACTATTATTGTATGCAAACTCCATCAATGATTGGTGAGTCTCCCAACTTCCTTTACATTGCAATACACATGCTTGAAGCATGTCTTCGAGGGTCTGAATGGTTATTTCTAATGAAATGTTTTACTAAAGTGCAACTTAGTTCCTAAGGCCTCTTGGAGACTCGGGCAAAACTTGGAAGTAAATCTCGAATCCCTATCCGACAAAATTGATACTGGGGCTCCGTATTGGCTTACAATCCCTTCAACATATAAGTTAACATATTAATCCAGAGTAAAAGTTACCTTGACGGTTAAGAATCAAGCAGTCTTAGTCAGTCTGTCTACTATCACCCAAATCCTGTCATAACCACTCGGTGTCCGTGGAAGTCAAAATAAGAAATCCATGGTTACATGCTCCCACTTCCATTCAGGTATTGGGAGTGGATTTAGAAGTCCTCCATGTTTCCGTCCTTCAGGTTTCACTTGCTGACAAGTTAAACATTTAGAGATATAATCTGCTATCTCTCGTTTCATTCTTGGCCACCAATAATGGTTCTCTAGGGTTCGATACATCTTTCTACCTCCTGTATGCATCGCATACGTTGAACTATGTGCTTCCTCTAGTATTGCATTTTTCAAACTTTTATCTTTAAATCTACCACACTTCATCAATGCTCAATAACGCCTTACTTCGTAATCTGCTCTCTACTTCAAGTTCACCTCCTCTATCAATTTCTTCAGGGTAGGGTCTTTAGCTTTACTTATGATAACATCATTAATAAAGGTAGGTCATACCTAAAAATGAGCTAACAAATTTCCTTTGTCACCAACATACACTTTTGCATTAGAACTCTTGAGTTCCTCAAATAGAGCCACTCTAACAGCATTAAGTGAACCCCTATGTCGCTTCGACTTCCTACTCAGTGCATCAGCTACAACATTAGCCCTTCCTAGGTGGTATTCAATCGTGCGGTCATAGTCTTTTATCAACTTAAGCCACCGCCGCTGTCCCAAATTCAACTCTTTCTGTTTGAAGATATATTTTCAACTTTGATGATTTGCGTAAATACAACACTTCTAAAAAAAAAAGATAATGCGTCCAAATCTTTAAAGCTAACACAACTGCTGCGAGCTCCAGATCACGAGTAGGATAATTACATTCATGCTTTTTAAACTGTCTTGACGCATAAGCGAACACTTTCCCATCTTGCATAAGTACACATCCAAGGCCCTGATGTGAGGCATCACAATAAACCTCAAACTCTTTTCCCGTTGTTGGTAGAGTTAGTATCGGTGATGTGACAAGTCTATTATTTAACTCTTGAAAACTTTTTCCACACTCTTCACTCCACTCGAACTTCGTACTCTTCTTTGTCAAACTTGTTAAAGGAAGAGTTACCTTCGAAAATCCCTCGACAAAAGGTCGATAGTATTCTGCAAGTCCCAAAAAACTACAAACTTTCGATATTCAAGTGAGTTGTTCCCACTTAGCGAAAGCTTCTGTCTTTTGAGGATACACTTGAACTTCAGCTACTGACACTACGTGTGCCAAAAACACAACCTGTTCCATCCAAAACTCACATTTACTAAATTTAGCGTACAACATCCGATTTCGTAATGTCTGTAGAACTATTCTGAGATGTTCTGCATGCTTCTCGTTACTTTCTGAATACACTAAGATGTCACCAATAAATACTATCACACAATGATCAAGGTAAGGATGGAATACCCGATTAATGAGAACAATGAATGTTGTTGGGGCATTTGTTAACCCCAATGCCATTACCAAGAATTCATAATTCCCATACCTTGTCCTGAAAGTTGTTTTTGGTACATCAGAATCATTGATCTTCAGCTGATGGTAACCTGATCTTAAATCAATTTTGGAAAACACTTAGGCACCCTTTAGTTGATCGAACAGGTCATCTATGCGGGGTAAAGGATATTTGTTACGTATTGTTACATTATTTAGTTGGCGGTAATCAATACATAACCGTAATGTCCCATCCTTCTTTTTCACAAACAACACAGGTGCTCCCCACGGAGATGTGCTTGGTCAAATATAACCCCTATCCTCCAACTCCTGCAACTGACTTTTCAATTCCTTCCATTCCTTCGGTGCAATCCCATACGGGGCTTGAGATATTGACGTCGTTCGTGATTTAAGGTCTATGGTAAACTCCACCTCTCTATCAGGTGGCAACCCTGTTAGCTCCACTGGGAAGATATCTAAATACGCACATACTACTGGAATGTCTCATGTTTTTAATTTACTCATTGGTGCACAACCTACATATGTAAGATATGTTGTACAACCTTTCTTCCGTAATTTTCTAGCTTTAATAGTCGATATCATACAAGTAGGTAATATCTTACTATACCCCTTATACACAAACCTCAGTGTCTCCTGACTTCCTCAACACAACTTCCTTCCAATGACAGTCCATTAAGATATCATACGTACATAAGAAATCCATCCCCAAGTTAACGGCGAACTCTTTGAGATCTAAGGGAATCAGTTCGATTGCCATAGTCATACCATTCACTTCCACCATACAATTAGTATAAACACTAAAAACGATCGACATATCACCAATAGGAGAATAGATACACAACTTCTCATATAAAGGTTCTAACTTTACAACAATGCTAGCAGCAAATTTTTTAGAGATAAAAGAATGCGTAGCTTCTGGATATAATAATGCATGTGTAGGTTTACCACTGATAAAAAGTATACGCGTAACAACTTCTGGTGCATTGTCTGCCTCCTGTTGTGTCATTGCGTAAATTTTTCCCAGTTGTAGGGGTCGACCTACCTGTCCCTTCTACTTATCACTACTAGTGCCTTCTCCTCCAGCTACCCCATTATTTTGATGTTGGTTCACAGTATGAGACGTGGTTCTTTGTCCTACCATTCCTTCTTGCAATAGCTGGGGGCATTCCCTTTTGAAGTAACCGCCTTGTCCACTGTTGAAACATACACTTTCGCCACTCAAACATCGACACCACTGATACTTTCCACAAGTGTTGCATAAAGGTTTCCTTGCTGAACTAGCTACTGACTCACTGGGTTGCCTTCTACGGGAGTCCCTTCGTGATCCCATCAGAAAACTTGATCCCTGTTGCCTCTGTCTTTCCCACGTCCACCTCTACTAGTCCTTGTAGTAGATTGCCCACCGCAATGGGGTTTAAAGCTCCCTTTTCCAGAAACACCTGGAGTAAATCTCCTATTATCACCTCGTTGGAATCGGTCTCGTGGTAAACCAACAGAATAGGTGGTATGACCACCACCTACAACTCCTTTTCCCATAAAGTCATCTACTAGGCTTCGTTGTACCTGTAATGTCGTTTCAACAAGCTTTGAGAACTCAACCCACTCTGCACATGTTGTCACAGACGTTCGGATCTTTGTTCGTAGACCATCCTCGAACCTCTTGCATCAATCTATCTTGTTTGCAACAATAGTGCTGGCATACTTTGCTAACTCTGTGAACTTCTTCTCATATTTTGTTGCTGTCATCGATCCGTGAACAAGTCCTAGAAACTCGTTCCTCTTTGCATCACGATAAGAGCTCAGATAATACTTATCTTCAAAGGCCTTTCGAAACTCATTCCTGCTCCAAGCTTCCTCTAGTCTGGAGCAAGAATGCTTCTAAATGTTGTTGCACCTAAGGCCTTCAGTCATTCAATGCCATACTTTATTTATGCATCTGCTTGTGTTGATCCAACACATTCAACAAATCTTAGAGTGATCCTCGAAAAGACCTGTTCCTCCATGTTCACCTCTTGCTGAGGATGACTAGACTCTCCCTATGATACCTCTCTTCCTCTATTACTAGTAGCTTCTTAAGTTCCAGTCTCCACTTGCCTGCCTCGTTTGCCACCTCGAGCCATGGTCGTAAATTATACAATCATATTTAAATAGTTAACACAAAAAGCTCCTAGTTTAATGCATGAACCTAGTTCCCTTCCCAAAACCTGTTTCTGATACCAAGTTCTGACACCCCCTCCCAGCCTACTTGCTTAACCTAGGAAGAGATGCAAAAATAGAGATAACCAATTCTCTTACTGGCTCTCCCTGACAAACCCAAGGCTTAACTTAAAATTAAACGCAACACAACACGTTTGAACAAGCAAGATTGAACATTGAATACACATATAACCACAACACATTCACTTCAAGTACTATGTTCTTTAGTTAGTCATATAGCCTTCAAGTTTATTACAACACAACTAATATGTTTTCACTACAAACCATATACATAAGAAAGTGTATATACAATGAGCTAAAACGGCTTAGTGGCAAACAAGTCTTGTCAAGGCTAAGCATCGGGAACTCGTTTGCAACCTGGGAAGAGTATACATAATAAATAGGTGAACTGGGAAGCCCAGTGAGTGTCTATTTTTAGAACATTATAAGCTCAAACGTGAAGCATAATAATGGACATGGTATAAGTAGAAAATAACTTAACACTTGATTGTAAACGTAATCAAGTCATGCTATCAATTTACAAGTTTAAGTCACCACTTATGTATAACATACAAACTCTTACTCTAGTGCTATAATGAAGAATAAATAGATCTATAGCGTAGGAGCTCATAACAATATAACTCATGGCATGATACCGCTTTCGAACCTTAACGGTGGTAGAGTTCTCATTATACCAACAATGTTCATACCTCGCTCACGTGCACGTGGAATGCCATTGGCACTTTGGTTTCTCCTAATACCTTCTCTATATGCTTTAGTATTAAGGTAAGACCATTTACTACCCCAATACCTTCTCATTGTCCTCCAATATCGAGAAATCATGATTCCTTCCCCCTAAGTACCTTCTCGAATGTCCTTCAGTATTAAGGGTTAACAACAAACATGGGCGTAATTTGTTTACCATAGAAATCATGTTTTAATAATACATACAACAATTTCTCAACATTTGCATATCATTTCCTAAACATGTTCACAAGTGGATTTACAAAAGGCATTCTCTAGAGGGAATCACACTTCCATAATTTAGTTTCCATTCTTGGATTTATAGTTACAGACTAATTCAAAACATGCTTAGGTTCCATCAAGAACATTATGTTAAAAACTCCATGAAACTATACATAATTAATTCCAGCAAGATTCAATGATCAACATTGATATGTTTGAAGAAAAAAAAAGGTCAATTATAGTTATAAAAATAGAGTCACTCACAATCACCAAAAGAGATCCAAGGATTATAATATATTCCTATCTGTGTTTGCCCTGAAAATAAAATTAGTAACATTAATTCCTTTCCTTATTCACCTTAAAAAGAGATCTAATTCAGCCCCATAACTCAATCCGTAATTTCCATACACACTTGGTTGTAAAGTATATAGAAATGGAAGAACATCTCCTTCAATCTCTTGCTAGAAGTTTTTTCCTTCACCTAACATTTCAGGTTCAACTTTCAGCTTGAGTTCCTCAACATTTATCAACACAACCACTCAATATTTTTTGATAAACCTCAAGTACAACATCTTAGCTTACTTACCTCTAAATGTAAGCTTCTAATTCCTCCTCATGAGCTCAAAAGAGACTGATCTCCTCACACTGTTGTGCTACCCGAGAACTTTGAACACCTCTCACAGTGTTGCACTGTTCTCCTTCGTCCTCTTCGTATTTTCACAAAAGCTGACAAGTTTCCTATTCTACACTCAATTTCTGAGATTTTGACTCAAACATCGTCGACTTTGGCTCAGTAAATTAAGAGATATGATCGTTTGAAAATGACCCATGCTCCAGCAGCTTGTTGTTTGCCAACGAATTTGACAGCAGCTACTTGCAAAGTTTAACTCCGAGGCTTCAGGATAGCACACAAAATGTGCTATCCTTAGGCTTAATTGTTGCTAGTTTTATGATAATTTAAGGGCTTTTACGTGTTTAATTCATTCAATTTTAGGTTGACAGCTTAAATGGAACTATTGAAGACAAATTGGATCACTCGGGGTCAAAACGAGGCTCTTTGGAGCTGAAAATAACACCATTTGGAAGAGAAAGGATCAATCCAAGCATGATGACCCGAGGTGATGGCGTTGCAACGCCATGCAGAGCGTTACAACGCCATGCTTGCTGTTTGAGAGCGTTGAAGGGCACTGCCGATAGCGTTGCAACGCTGCTTTGCAGCGTCGCAACACCATCTCGATAAGAAGCCACGCATGAGAAGCCGCAAAGAGGGTGTTGCAACGCTGCCTTGTAGTGTCGCAACGCCATTTCGATAAGGATCGCGCGTTTAGGGTAGCGGCGTTGCAACGCTGCCCTCAGCGTTGCAACGCCATCGGTTGTTTCCTTATTTACCATATGTTTAGGGTACAACGTTGAAACGCTGCCCTTTGATGCTTATAAATACAACATTATGATTCTTGCAAGGGAGAGCCGAATTGGTAGAGTTTTGCCCTAATTTCGAAATACACCTTGTAAGAAGAGAGAAAAAGTGATTTTGGGAGCCAAAGCATTCGTGGAGGCTCGAGATCGAAGACGAGAGCTCGGAGACGAAGGCCCGACATCGACACCTAAGTTTATTTCTCTTTCTTTCATTTTGTAATAGCGTTCTAAGACGTTTTCGACTTGTTTAGTTTGTTTTTCATGTGATTTAGAGTAGCTAAACATTGTAGTTGGATTTGATTTACTTGTTGTGACTTTATTGCTATGTTTTGAAGCATGTTTTGTCCTTATTTTTGGCAATTCGTTCATGACTTCTTAATTTGTTGATTTAAGTTGACTCGAGAGATAAAGCTTGAATTAGAGCAAAATTGTCAAGACCCTTATCACTTCCTTTAATTCTATCAATTTGTGTCTCCACATGTTTGTTTGTTTGGTTGTCTTATTTGTCAAACACCTATCCATGTTTTGTTGCTTTAGCTAAATTTGATAATTAGTATTTTAGTACTTAATTAATCTAGAAACCCATTCCCGAGGACGATACTTGGACTCATAAATCACTATGCTAAAACTCGACCCGTACACTGCAGTATTGCAATATCTTTAAATATCAAGCAACAAGTTTTGCCGTCGTTGCCGGGGAATCGCGATTGTTTAGATTAATTAATATTAGGAGAAAATTTAAATTTTAGACTAAAGCTTGTTTGTTTGTCTTTCCTTAGTTGTTTTGTGTGATTGTTTGTTTTCTTATTTGTGTTTTTTAGTTTTGTGTGATTTTGAGTCTTTGTTTCCTGTTTTGGTTGTGTTGATATTGTGTGAAGTCTTGTTGTGAAATTATTGATTTTTCAACTATGACATTGCATAATTTTGAGTTTCCACCATTCTATTGTCACTCTCAAGACCCTAGGGTTGGGCATCATAATTCTTCTGAATACCATATGTCTAATTTTTACCATTCTGTACCTTACAATATGAAAATTCACATGAGGGTAGTCATTTAGGCACTTGGAACTATAGTTTTTCATACCTTAACCAACCCTTAGAAAAATCTTCTCTGATGGACCAATTGGCAGAATATACCTTAGAGTTGAAATTTAAAAATTTGGTTCATAGTGAATTAGAAAGGTTGGGTAGGTTAGAAACTGAGGTGGTAGGACTTTGGGAAATAGTACAAGATAGAGCTCAATATCTTAACCAGCTAGTAGTTTCCTTTAAGGCCTTACAGGAACAATTTCTTATCCTTACCACTCAGAAGGTGCCACCAAGGAGGATTTGTTTAGACGCTAGTGAGGATAGTTTGGGGGAGACTGAGACACACCATGATCAGGTTAGTGAGGAGGACACTGGTGAAACACTTAATTCCACAGGAGAGATCTAGGTGATAGAGTTAGAGGCTGAGAAGTCTTCTTTTCCTTCATCCCCCAAAATTTCCTTTATTTTTAATAACCATTTGTCTTGCACTCACGAGTCTTGCTTTGTTTCAGTTCTTTTCTTTCGATGAATAAAAATCCAAAAAATAATTTTCTTTATGGGGCTTAAGAAAAACAGGTTAGCCTTTTAGACTTAGAAGGCTACATCGATTCGAGCAAGAAGGGCACAACGAAATATGAGCAATTTTATGTTCCCTGATAAGTCACCGTCTAGATAAAGACGTTAAAGAAGCACTTCTTGGGAGGCAACCCACGTTTTATGTTTTATGTCTTTACTTTTTTGTTTTATTTTCTAGTTGTTTGTGTTTTTTCTTTTTATCTAATTTCTTTCTTTTTGTTCCTCAAGTTGTATGCCCAAGGGGAGAACTGCAGACTTGCACCCTTTTGATTCTAAGATCGAGAGAACCTGGTAGGAGACTCCTAACGGAAGGAAGAGCAGAGCTTCATACTATGGCTGATCAGGAGCTCATTAATAACCATAAGCCTATCAGGGAGTATTTCCAACATGTGTTTAATTCTGAGCAGGCTAGAATAGTCCATGCCCCTATAAATGCTAATAACTTTGAACTGAAAACAGGGCTGATACAAATGGTAAGGGAAGGTGCTTTCAGAGGCCTAGCCACAGAAGATCCTAATTCTCATCTTCAAAATTTTTTAGAAATTCGTGGTACTTTTAAAATGAATGGTATCTCTGCTGATAGTATTCGCTTACGTCTCTTTCCTTTTTCTTTGCAAGGTAGAGCAAAAGAATGGCTTGGATCTCTTCCCTCGGGCAGTATCACTTGCTGGGAGGAGTTGGGCCAAGCCTTCATGACCAAATTCTTTCCACCTGTGAAAGCTACAAAGTTAAGGACTTAGATTGAAACATTCAGGCAGCAAGGGAGAGGAACTATTTGAAGCATGGGAAAGGTACAAAGACATGCTCAGGAGGTTCCCACAACATGGCTACCCAGATTGTCTCCAGGTACAACTATTCTATAATGGACTGGAAGGTAAGACAAGGACCATTCTGGATGCCACTGCTTGAGGAGCTTTCACTGTGTCAGAAGCACGTGCCCTCCTTGAGGAAGTGTCAGCTGCTAGCTACCAGCAGTGTTGTTGTAGCAGTGGCATATGGCATCAGAAAATGACTGATCTAAGCCAGTAGCTGGATTATATCAACTGGATGAGGTAACCTCTCTTAAATCTCATATGGCATCCCTCACTCATGCCCTCAATAAATTTGCAGGATCACCACAGACAGGGATGTCCTCTCAATGCTCCCAACTAATTGGAGAATCCACTATTGAGCAATTGCACTACCTGAACAGCAGAAGCAACACCTGTGGGGGAAATCAGACTCAGAATAACCTACCAACACATTACAATCCAGGTTTGAGGTATCATGAAAACTTTTCTTATGCTAACAACAAAAATGTGTTGAATCCCCCTACAGGGCATGCTTCTACATCAGAGTGGAAACCATCTCTGGAAGACACATTGCACTCCTTCATAGTTGAATCTAGAAGTCAGTCCAACTAGTTGGAGAATGCGATCACGATTTATATCGATACAAAGTGACCGATCATGGAGCTGCAATAAAGAATATAGAGACCCAGATTGGCCAAATGAACACATCACTCCAGGCGCTGCAAGCAAGGAAAGAAACACCTTGAGGAAGTACAGTCTAGTTAAAGACGTTAAACAAAGCGCTTCCTGGAAGGCAACCCAAACTTTACTCACTTTTGTTTTCTTGTATTTAGCTTGCTTTAGTTTGTTGTTTTTCAATTATTAGTTAGTTGTTGTTTTACTTCGTAGGTTGTGGAGATGCCCTTCTTCGTTGAAATCCATGCTCCCATTATGAGGAACTCAAACACACATGCTTTGGCTATTCAAGAATCTCAGAAAGATCTCCATTACCCAGGACAGTATTGTTCACTCTTACCCTAACACTTAATTTGTGCTTAGTTTTGCAAACATTGGGGACAATGTTTAGTTTAAGTTTGGGGGTATAATGTTGTTCATCTGTTGAGACTGTTCTGAGTATGTACTGAATTTTTTATTAATCTTTTGCATAAGTATGATCATGATAGCCTAGGATGAGATTTAATTGGAAATCCTTGTGATTCGGCTGAAACTTGAGAGCATGACATGAATTTGAGTTAATTTAAAATTTTCTTGAGTTTTTCCTGCACCATTATGCACATAGCATGTGTTCCTGTCGTTTTGAAATGCTTAGAACACAGTTATTAGGCTTAGAAGTTTGATGTCACCTCGATAGGTCTAAGAACTGATTTGAGAGTTAAAACTGTAGAATAGGGTGAATTACAATTTGAAGCGCATGATCTGTATAATATGTGAATTATTTTGTTTCTGTTGTTTGTTTGCTAAAGAAAAAAATCGTGAGGGCAAAAAGAGCTACCTCCACTGTGATCAGTTAGGGCACTCATTAAGCGAGTGCTCTGGGTAAGGGTCCCTACAGTGGATGTGTGAAAGTTAGTGTTCTTGCATAAAAAAAAATGATGTTTAAGTGCTAAATAGAGATATTTATTTCTTGAATGTGGAAGACTCAAGGATTAGTAATTAAGACCAGTGTAGGGGGAAGTTGAATGGAGAGCCTAATAAAGTTGATCCGGGCTTAGTAAAAATGAAGGGAACATAGGCTAATCACACACAGACGTAGGAACACTTAGGAAAAGTTTTAAATTTCTTGTTGAAGTGTTATGTTTAAGTGTTTCTTATGATTGCAAACTATTCTCTTAAATCTTTGGGGCTTGAATCAAATTTATGTTTAAGAACAATCTGATGTTTAATTCTGTTTTTGCTCGGGACTAGCAAAAGTTTAAGTTTGGGGGTGTTTGATAGCACACAAAATTTGCTATCCTTAGGCTTAATTGTTGCTAGTTTTATGAAAATTTCAGGGCTTTTACGTGTTTAATTCATTCAATTTCAGGTTAAGAGCTTAAACAGAACTATTGAAGACAAATTGGATCACTCGGGGTCAAAACGAGGCTATTTGGAGCTGAAAATAACACCATTTAGAAGAGAAAGGATCAATCCAAGCATGATGACCCGAGGTGATGGCGTTGCAACGCCATGTAGAGCGTTGCAACGCCATGCTTGCTGTTTGAGAGCGTTGAAGGCCACTGCCGATAGCGTTGCAACGTTGCTTTGCAGCGTCGCAACGCCATCTCGATAAGAAGCCACGCATGAGAAGCCGCACAAAGGGCGTTGCAACGCTGCCTTGCAGCGTCGCAACGCCATTTCGATAAGGAACACGCGTTTAGGATAGCGGCATTGCAACGCTGCCTCAACGTTTCAACGCCATCGGCTGTTTCCTTATTTACCATACGTTTAGGGTACAACGTTGCAACGTTGCCCCTTTGATGCCTATAAATACAACATTATGATTCTTGCATGGGAGAGCAGAATTGGTAGAGTTTTGCCCTAATTTCGAAATACACCTTGTAAGAAGAGAGAAAAGAGTGATTTTGGAAGCCAAAGCATTTGTGGAGGCTCGAGATCGAAGACGGGAGCTCGGAGACAAAGGACAGACATCGACACATAAGTTTATTTCTCTTTCTTTCAATTTGTAATAGCATTCTAAGACGTTTTCTACTTGTTTAGTTTGTTTCTCATGTGATTTAGAGTAGCTAAACATTGTAGTTGGATTTGATTTACTTGTTATGACTTTATTGCTATGTTTTGAAGCATGTTTTGTCCTTATTTTTGGCAATTCGTTATTGACTTCTTAATTTGTTGATTTAAGTGGACTCGAGAGATAAAGCTTGAATTAGAGCAAAATTGTCAAAACCCTTACAAGTCTGGCACGAGAGTGACCTAGAAATCTTAGGCAAACACATAAAGAAGTTGCTTAATGCCATGCATGTTGTAGGTTCATATGGAGACTATGAGTTTATTGCATGTGTGAGGCTCACTAAGAACCGAGAGGTTTTCTTGAATGATTTACTTCTTGTTTATAAATTCATCTCATGAGGTCAATGCATGTATAGTTAGGTTATTAACTTGTAAAATCACTTCCTTTAATTCTATCAATTCGTGTCTCCACATGTTTGTTTGTTTGGTTGTCTTATTTGTCGAACACCTATCCATGTTTTGTTGCTTTAGCTAAATTTGAGAATTAGTATCATAGTACTTAATTAATCTAGAAACCCATTTCCGAGGACGATACTTGGACTCATAAATCACTATACTAAAACTTGACCCGTACATTGCGGTATTGCAATATCTTTAAATATCAAGCAACACTTCACCTCCTTTGGCCATCTCCTAATACCATGCTTACAACATAATCTTCCTTTTAAAACACCAAACTAAGTAAGTACATAAACCCCAAGCATTTAGTCAACTTATCCTGAGTTTGTGAGGTATAAGATCTTCCATTCAATACATATTGCACCTAAAATTTCCCCAATTTGCTAATGCTTTTAACTGACTTCAATTGAACTTTTAATATGCTTATTTCAATGGCTTACCGATGTCATTATGAAGCTTTTAACACATTGTAGCTCCAAATTAAATAGATTCCCAAATCCAATCATGACATCCTTTAGTGCAACCTATATCGATTTGCATATTTCCAAACATCATCTACGAGTGCAAAATGATAAAAGAAGATAGAGTTTAGGCCTTACATCACATAATGAAAGCAAACCATCTGATGACGAGGCGATTTCCTGAGAGAGGCTATAAGTACCGTTACCTACGATGTAGGCGAGTATATAAAATCTAAAAACCTGGGATTTGTTACCAAATGTAACGACCCTGATTTTAAGATCCAATATCTATAAGAAAGTTACTAAACAACATCACTAGACCCAAAATTTCGACAGCATAACGACACAACTAGGACAAAACTAAAATTTTTCCCTTCCATATTTTGAAGATGGTGGGAAGCTAGGAGGAATGTTTTAATTTAAAAGTGTTTTCGTCTCTTTAAACATACTCTTCATTTGTTTTTGTGAAGTCCTCGTAGCGTTGTTATGCTGCCGAAATTTCGGCGCGAATGACTTGCCTTAAATAACGCCCCTATATATGTTTCCTCAAAATTCAATATAAATATTATATAAATTTGAAGTATAATACTTCAAAATGATTCGCTATAGTGCAATAAAGTCACAATAATTAAAGCTCCATATATTTTAATATATTTCAATAATCTTCCCATACATCATGATAGGATTTAAATTTTCATAGATATTTACATTTAAATATTTTCTTAGCTTTTAGATAATACAATTAAAAATGGTTAACCATAGTCAAATTAAGAAATGAGTAAATAGTTTCCACCAAATTCAAAGATTTTCATAAATCGTTCGAAAGTTTCTATCATCCTTGTCGTTTAATTTGACGTCGACATTTCTATCGACATTTACATTTCGAACATTTGCAAAAACAAATGATAATAATATCGTTGGAACTTCTCAATTTCTGTGGTACCGGGTCAACAACGAATTCCTCATATAAAACTATTGTATTCAATTATTATAATGTTGTTTAAACTGTAAATTGTTGAGAGATAAAATAAAGAACATGAGACATCAACATAACCAGATACAAAGACAACTATGTTTGCCTTCACAAGTTCTAGATATCACGTTGTGAAGTTAGAATGCACATAATGCGGCGCACTCTTTATTGACGCATGGTATGGCATTACATGACGGTAAGGTCCTAGTGCACCTGGGTTGTTGCACTTGTTCATTGCTCGTTATCATTTCCTCTCCTACACATCCCACAAAAATAATCAAATATTTTCTTTATGCAAAACCCATATTCATATGTCTACTAATAACTAACGTAAAACGGAAGAATAATCACATGTGAATTTTAGAAGAAGGAATCTATCTTATGAGGTTTGTAGTTTTTAACGTTGAAGTATTCTCAATGCTCAAAAAAAATATACAAAAACATATATACATTTGGAGATGCAATTGTTAAGGCATGCTTACCTCTCTGAAGCAGTTCTACATTAATCGTAACACCTATCTTTATATGATGTGATATTTTTTTAAAAAAAATAAAAAGGAAGAATGTAAACCCGAGATCTCTCTTTGGAATTTCCATACAAAAAAAAAAAGAAAACAAGAAAGGAAAAGTTTCATATATTTTTGCTTGGTTTTGTTTTGAAAAGAAAAGAAAAAAAAAGGATGAATGAGATAAAGGAAAAGAATAAAAAAAAAAGAAAAAAGCAAAAAGGAAAAGGACAAAAAAAAATTTTCCACCGCCAAAGGCATTATTTAGATTTATTTAATCACTTTCTTTCCATTTTGGTCTCATTTTCAACAAAGAAAAGGAGTGCTTCGAGGGGGAGAACAGAAGGAAGAAGAAGGAAATGAATTTTTGTTTTTGAGCTTGAAGAAGAAAGGAGAAAGGTTCAGTTCAAGGTTCCATGGGAATTCTTCCGTCATTCGAGTCCAGTTCTGATGTATAAGTCATTTGGTGCTCTACAAGAAGAGGTAAGAGTTGAAGTTTTATTTTCATGAAAGTTAACTCATATTTGAACAAAATTCGTGAAGGAAGTTCGAGCAATATTTGATCTTAAGCTACTGTTTTGTGAAGAGGAAAGCAGAAGACAGGATTTGCTGTCAAATCCGAGAAGCTTCTGGTGTTTTTGTTGTCCTGATCTGTAGAGTTTTAATTAGAGGCTCTAATAAGTATGGTTGGAAAGATTATTGAATTTCCTACAACTTTCATGAAGCAATCGTGAGTATAAAACGATTGAAATATGTCTTAAATCGCAGGACAAATTTGTGGTGCAGCAGAAAATCAATTCTAGAAACAACAGAAGTCTGTTTTTGGAGAAGCGAATTTCGAGGTATTTTCGAATAAATCCGTTGACAATCTCGATTTCATTTCTTCATATGCTTTTTAGAGGATTAAAAAAGGAAGAGTTTGGTATAGAGTACATCCTTTTTGGATAAGTAATGAAGAAGTTATTACTGTTTAAATACAGGGTATAAAATCTGTAAAATGCTGGAAAATTGGATGGTGTGGTTTTTGTAATTATAATGTTAAAAATCATGAGCTCGAGGTTCTAATACATGGATTTGGTTTGTTTGACAGGCCAAGAGGAGATAGGTCAAGTGTACGGGCCAAGGTTCTAGTTTAACACTGTGAGTGACAAAACAAACCTCGAAAATGGTTTATAGGCTTGTATTATGCTTATGAAAATGCAAGGTTTTGCTAAAACGGAGTGGTTTCAATGCATATTGTTTTCTTTGACACACATGTTTATGAGTATTCATATTTTCTAAGAAATGATTACAAGTGCTCGCTGTGAGCCTATATGTCTTGATGAAATTTATATGTGAGCATATGTTTTTTATTGTCGAAATTTATGGAATGTTATGATTTCGAGCAAGTATGTACTAGCAAGTATAATTTAAAGATTTCCAGTTTCAATGAACAAGCTGAGTAAGCTTGAGTTTTATGAAAGGAAAGATAAGCAGGCATGTTTAAATGTTTTTATGTGTTTTCCTAAGTCTTGAATGAGTAAATGACTGAGACATTGAGCCCGAGGCTATAGGGTACCGTGTGCACACAAGTCATTTTCTGTTGTCGACATTGAGTATACTCCGTGACAACAATGCTGTCGTGAGTGCTGGGCGGGCCCCACTACGACAAAGACGATGAGAGTGTTGAGCGGGCCCCACTACATCGTAAAGTAAACATTGGTTGTACAGGGCGTGCCCTACATAACGTCGATTGTGACATGCTTTAAAAGGATTTCTATCATTCATATGCCTTACGAGATTTTAACGACATACTTGCTGCTTTTTCTGAAAAGCTATTATGATTACACAGTTACTTTTAACATTTGATTACAGATGCATAAGCTCATAGATTGTCAGGTGATATGATTTACGAGTTAATAGTTTTCTTTTAAACTCAAGTCACTCACTGAGCTTCATAGCTAATTCTTTCGATGTTTTCCCACTTTTCAGGTAGAGATCGAGCTCCCAGTGCCTGACATCCTGCCATAGTCTACTAGAAGCTCCACGAGCTTGATATTTTGTACGTGGGTGGTGTTGTATAGCAAGTCCATATTGAAGGGAATGAGAATCACCGCGCAGTGGAAGACGATCGAATCGTCGTGGTATCGTCATGCTACATGCTTATTAAAATGATCTAACTATTACATCTAGGCTAAACATGGTGAAATTGTACAACAAGAAGAATAACTTACTTGTTGTAGACCGATTCAACAACCTCTCCTTGTAGATCACGAACTCTTCGCACTTCTCGATCTCCACGAACTCTTCCCACGAACGGATTCCAAACACTACCAAATGATCTTCTTGGTTGTTCTCTTTTGGAGAAGGGAAGTTGGTGGGAACTTTGTGTTTTAGAAGGAGTGGAGAAATGAGAGAATGGAGAGAGAGCACTTTTGGATTCTTAGGTCAAAATCCAAAACTGACAACTTAGCTTCGCTTACAAAACCCATCTAACAAAGGGATTAAATAGTGGAATGATGAAGTTCACAACTTCACATAATTACCACTTTACCACAACCATATGTTATGTAAATCTCATTTACATAATTATATAATATAAGATATCTCATATCTTATGCTGCAAATCTTATTTGCAACAATTGTGGATTTAATCAAATTGAATCACATTCAATTTTATTTTCTCTCTTTCAATTTCTCCAATTAGCCTTCTATTCAACAATTAGGCTAACACATAGTTCATTATGAACCTCATTCATATTAAACTATACATTATATCATCTATATGATATAATTACTCTTAAAGTGAGATTGAACACTTCAATTTCATACCAAAACATTAACCCCTCTTTTATCCCAGATTGAGCCAACCAAGGGACCTAATGACCTACAGTGACGGGCTCCAATGATTTGAGGTTAACCAGTCAAACTCTTTCACCCGGTCAACCAATGTTCATTAGCTACGGTAACACTTCACTAAAGCCTGTAGTTGTACTCCCATCAGTGTAGAATATTACGTGTCCACTGATATAACCAATGCTCATGAGTCGACCCTTCACAGGTTGTTCATAGACACGGCTGGGTAAAATTACCGTTTTACCCCTGTGTCTAAATCTTGTTCCTTAAGTCCCCAGTGCTCCTCTAATGAACAACATATTGTGATGGTCCAACCATACACAACACCCTTCTCAGGCCAGTGATAAGGTGGGCGCCCGTTGTCCAAGCCCTTGAGACAGCACTTAAGGGAACAACCCCTCTAGTTTCCCTATATGCGGGAACGAGTGAATTCCATCTCGCGTAATTAGGTTCCCAGCTCTCTACTTGGTTCTGTCCCTTAGAAGATAGGCATATTGGGCGAGTGACTGAGACAACCCTCACCCGTACTAATCAAATCAAAGCGGCACATGCATGTGAGTCCGTAATACGCTCGAGATTGTGTCGAGTCACTAATGGCCATCTACGAATTTATCAGTCTTTTACTGTCAACGGTGTTATATCAGTAAGTATAATAATTCACGGTCCGGTCTTGTACAATCTCATTGTACAGGATGCCCCCACTCGCATGTCAACCACATGAACGAGTCATATCACCTCGTTTGTATCTAATACAAAGTTGGCCGCATCCATAGTGTATCCAGGATTAGGTCTCCAACCCCATCCTTATACTGTAGACCGTTCTGGTCATTAACTCGAACGTGATCCTCCTTGTATGGCAACTACACACCGCTCAAGTTCTAGTTCTCTCATATATTCAATGACCCTGGAGCTTAGTTTATTAGAAAGGTTTAAAATATTTGCGAGACACAATGTGAAGAAAAGAATAACTCTTATTAATTTCAAAACAATATTTTACAGACACGAGATTAGGACAGAAATCCCAACAAACTCCCACTTGGACTAAGCTAGTGGAGAAGGTACATTTCCAAAATGTATTTGAGTTACAATAAACAAATTACAATAAACTAGGGCATTGAATACCCGTTTACACATATCCCACTTGCCCTAGTCAGGAAGCTCTCGAATACCTAGACTCTCTAGGTGACCCTCAAACACTTTAGCTGTGAGGGGCTTTGTAAATGGATCAGCTCTATTGTGCTCCGATGCTATCTCTGCGTGATTTATCACGTCTCATGGTGCATAATTTCCCGTATCAGATGATACTTGCGCTCAATGTGTTTACCTCTTTTATGGCTTCGAGGCTCACGTGAGTTGACAGAATTCTAAGTGGACAGATTTTTCTCATCTGATGTGATTGATGCATTTGAGAGTGACAGGTTTCCAAAGTTTGAAAGAGAATTACGTCCTAAGATACGTACCAATTTACAACTATTTCTAAGTGGACAGATTTTTCTCAGCTAATAGAGCCTACTCTACGTGTTGAGCAGAGTATAACAGAAATAAAATTAGTAGTGGAGCCTAGTTGTGGGGTTTCGATAACAAACGGTTTCTAAGATCGTGAATAGAGGAGGTTCACACCTAAAGTAAATGTTCCAAGTCGTCAGGACTTAAAGAATCAATGAGATCACTGTCTTGTTTGTGTTGATGTGTGTTACCAGTGTGGACAACCAGGGAATTACAAGAGGAATTGTCCACAGTTGAGGGCAGCCGCACAGAGGGACGAGGGAGTTGGGTCCTAGACAGTTGAGCAGCCGAGAGCTTCGGTAGCTGCAGAAGAAGGGCACTAGTAGTGCTAGATAGAAGGGAGTTGTAGGGAGACCTAGGCAACAGGGAAATAAGCGGAGGGTGCACCAAATGATTAAATAAACTCACGATACGCAACAAGTATCCTTTACCCTGAGAGCTTCGAGGCTCACGTGAGTTGACAGACTCGATGTAGTAGAGGTGCAGAAGGGAAAGCTAAAACTAGAAAGTTCTTGTTGTGAACGAATTTCTTGATGTTCTTCCAGTAGATCTGTCAGGGATGCCACGTGATAGGGAAGTTGAGTTCACTATTGAATTGCTACCAGGAACATCACCTATCTCACAAGCGTCGTATAAAATGGCTCCAAGTGAACTCGGGGAGCTGAGAATGCAATTACCAGAACTAGTTGATAAGGGATACATCAGGCCTAGTGTATCGCCCTGGTGAGCTCCAGTGTTATTTGTGAAGAAGAAAGATGGTACCCTTAGATTATGTATTGATTATAGACGATTAAATAAACTCACGATACGCAACAAGTATCCTTTACCCCGAATAGATGACTTGTTTGACCAGTTACGAGGAGCATCAGTGTTTTCTAAGATTGATTTAAGATTAGGATACCATCAGCTAAAGATAAGGGAATCATATATTCCTAAGACGAGATTTAGAACGAGGTACGAACATTATGAGTTTTTAGTAATGTCATTCGGTTTGACTAATGCACCAGCAGTTTTCATGGACCTTATGATCAGGATTTTTCATTAGTATTTGGATCAGTTTGTGATAGTATTTATTTATGTCATATTAGTTTACTCAGTTGACAGGAAAGCCTATGAGGAACACATGAGGATTTTTTTACAAACACTACGCGATAAACATTTGTACGCTAAATTCACCAAATGTGAGTTTTTGTTCAATCAGGTAGTGTTTAGGGTAAGTTGTTTCAATAAATGGAGTTGATATGAATCTGCATAAAGTAAAAGCTATGGTCAACTTAGAGAGACCAGTTAATGCGAGAGAGGTACGTAGTTTCATATGCTTTGCAGGATACAACGGATGATTTGTTGAGAATTTCTTACGATTAGCATTACCCTTAAAAGCTCTAACAAGGAAGAATGTTAAGTTTGAATGGTCAGATAAGTGTGAATAGAGTTTTTCAGGAGCTGAAAACAAGGTTGGTGACAGTACCTATTCTAACACTCCCTGTAACGGGAAAAGCGTATGTGATTTACTGTGATGCTTCAGGACAAGGAATAGGGTTTATGTTCATGCAAGAAGGAAAAGTAATAGCTTATGCGTCAAGGCAATTGAAAGGGCACGAGTGTAATTTCCCTACTCCCGTTCTTGAGCTAGCATCAGTTCTTTTAGCATTGAAGATTTTGAGGCATTATTTGTTTGGCGAGAGGTGTGACATTTATACATATCATAAGAGTCTGAAATATATATTTGATAAGAAAAAGTTGATTTTGAGACAGAGAAGATGTAAGAAAGTTGTTCTTAGTCATTTGAATTTAAAATGTTCAAATTTTGAAGGGAATAAACTTAATATATATTGATACGATATAATATATATTTTTGGAACTATATATTACAAATTTAATGTGAATATGATTCCCATTAAATTATATGAGAGTATTAAATATTTGGAAGAGTTTAAATATTAAATTCAAATGTGAATGTGATTCATATTTGAAAACTATAGGTTAAAATATAATGTGTATAAGATGTGCATTAAAACTATAGGTTAGAGGATAAAAGGATTAAATGTGATTTGATCTTATGATTAATTAAATATATGATATTTAATTAATTATTTAATTTAATTTAGTTGATTATTAATTTATTTATTTAAATTAATTAATGGGAAAATGTAAGGAGGACACGTTCCCATCTTTCCCCACAAACTCCCCATCGATAGGGAGTGGACGGGGAAAGAACTCCTCTGACATTCTTCTCGAGGAAGAGAAAACAATTGATTGATGCTGCAATTTTGGAATTTCTCTCACTCAAGAATTCTCTCACTCTTTCATTCCCAAAAAATCCTCCAATTGTTGGATCCTTCCCACCAAGGAAGATCTAAGCACTCAGAGACATAGAGGGTTTTCCTCGTGGTGTTGTCCTGCTGAAGAAAATAGAGAAGTTTATTGGGTGTTGCTGTGTTGCTGCAATAGAAGCAAGGAGTTGCTGGAAACTAAAACTACAAAGGTAATCTTCTGCTCTTCCTTTTAGTTTAATTATAATTTCCAGCATGTTTGCATTATCTCCATGCCTAATTAGATTGGATTCACATGTTTGTAATGTTTTATCAATGTACTTGTTTTTGTTTCTAACTAAAACAATCAAGCAATTACGATCCCAAACTCATGTCCGCTGCTCAAGGGGATCGGATCCCCATCTATTGGTATCAGAGCATATGCTTGATTTGGTTTTGTTGAAACACAATTGCACTGATTTGGGGGGAAATGTATATGGTTTGCTGTAAAACTAGTTTAGGAACTTTTGGCCATAGTTTGCTTTTGATTTGATAAATTGTATGTAAAGCCCTTGTGTTTTTTGGGCATAAAGTGCATTATCGAGTTTGTATTCGAGTTAAGAGTCGTTCTGGACCAGTTTTCATGCAATTCGGTTCAGAATCGAAGGAGAATTTGTTGATTGATGTTGTTGTGTTCGAAGAACACGAGCCACTGTCGAACCAACAGCGTTGCAACGCTTCCCCTCAACGTTGCAACGCCACCCCGATAGAAGGCGCGCGCGCGGACGAAGCAGGCGTTGCAATGCTCGCATCAACTTTGCAGCGCCGTAAGTGCATTCTAGCAGTTACAGACCGGTTCAACTGTTTGGTTTATTTTAGGTCCAGTTCGAGCGATTTAAGCCCGATTCAAGGCGTTTTGGATCAGTTTTATGTAATGAAATTATTGTAATTTTTTTATTTTGCAATTTAGGGGCAGAATTATTTCGATTTTACTACTATATGTCTTAATGAATGTCATTTAGATTTTTCCCACCTTATTATAAGCATGTTCATTCATTCTTTTATTTGAACAAATGTTATATGAATATGGTTAGAAGCATGATTAATTTATTTTTCACGAGTAGTGAATTATAATTGTTATAATTATATTGTATGGAAAATAAATGGCATGGAGCATGAAATGACCTAGTTTAAAATAAATGTTATTTTATTTTAAGAAATTCCATTATTCAATTACTTGAATATTTATTTGATTGATAATTCCAACAATGGTTTTATAATATAGTTTCTTTATCATAGGTTAATTATTGAATTTATAATAAAGAAATGCATGCCAACATAGGAACTTGGGTTAATATTTAAATTAGTTTTAAATTATTTAAAATTAATTTAGACCTAAGTTTAATTTTCTAATAGGATTAGAAATTAGTCTTACATAGTATTTTAAATAGTCTAAAATATAGTAGGACATTAGGACTTTTGTTATAAGGGAACTCTACTAGTGAAGTTCTGGCTAAGGCTGAGGGTACTTAAGCAGACGGTTAAGGAAACACCTCCTACCTAGGAATTGATCAAGAATTGTAGTTGAATTAACCTTAGTTCTATTTTATATATAGGTAATTAAAATGTTTATTCACCAAGACATAAGGTTAAAAGACCTTGTTATAATAGTTATAATAGGCATAGGCTTAGATAGATTCTTTTAGCCAGAATTCGACTATGTTAAACCTATACCCTAAATCTTATGAGCTTCATTGGGAGAAAATTAGATGTTCGCATCGAGTTTACTCTCACGTCTTCAAGAGTTCACACCGTGAGTTCCATGCTCGGCTAGGTGGCGTCAATAGGGCGTCTCCCTACGGTATGTGTTTGCATGGTTCAATAACAAGGTGAATGAGGGAAGTATCCATAGTAAATGGGAGCAGGACGCGTGTCAACGTATCCTACGGTCTCCTCCATTATGTCGCACCGTGATATTTCTGTAGTCCGCCTGCTAGGTTTTCCTGGAACAGCCAAACCCTACGGAGGGCCTGACTATAGGGATCGGAACACCGCGAACTCCCAAAATGGATAGAGTTTCTTAGGTAATTTGCCAACATTTTTCTTTCTTAATAGTAGCCTGTTGGCTTGGACCTATTGGATATGAAAAATGGTAGAGTCACATTTACGGGATGAGTTATGCTAGTTAACAGGTTCTTGGCCAAACAAACGGTAGCTAGGGACCATTGGGACATGAGATGTTCTGGTAGTGAGAATTGGCTGAGAAAGTCTCAATTCAGGGGAGGAATGATTGACCGCCCAACGGAGGCTTTTGTTCTAAACCCTTAATTTATCGTTGCAAAATTCAAAGTTTAATTTAAACACTAGATTTCGTTTAAACACTAGGATTCTCTAATAATTTTGCTAAATATGATTGGTTTTACAATGACTTAGAAGACTTAATAAATTAGAACTATTTTGGATTTTCAGCATGTCGTCCTCAATAATAGCCTTCCTTAAAAACGATCATTTAACTGGTGAGAACTTTACTACATGGAAGTCCAACTTGAATACGATTCTTCTTGTTGACGACCTACGGTTTGTACTGACTTAGGAATGTCCTCAGGTCCCTGCTCGAAACGCTCCTCAATTTGTTAAGGAGGCGTATGACTGCTTGATCAAGGCCAATGATAAGGCAAAGGTCTACATTTTAGCTAGTGTTTCTAAAGTTCTTGCCAAAAAGCACGAGGGCATGCTCTTAGCTCGCGAGATCATGAGTTCGTTACAGGATATGTTTGGACAACTATCTGGATAACTTCGGCAGGAATCCCTCAAATACGTTTATAACTCTCGTATGAAGGAGGGGTCATCGGTGAGAGAACACGTTCTCGATCTGATGGTCCACTTCAACGTGGCTAAGATGAACGGAGCGGTCATTGACGAGCAATGTCAGGTCTCGTTCATCCTGGAATCACTTTTGAAGGGTTTCCTGCAATTCCGCAGCAATGCGATGATGAACAAGATAGAATATAACCTGACTACTCTCCTTAATGAACTACAAACTTTCCAGTCTCTTATGAAGAATAAGGGACAGGCTGATGGAGAGGCAAATATGTTTGCCCATTCTAGAAGGTTCTAGAAGGGTTCATCCTCTGGGACTAACTCCTTTGGTTCAACTTCTGGGCTTAAGAAGACGCAAAAGAAGAATATAGGAGGGAAAGGGAGCGCACCTGCTGTTGATAAAGGCAAGGGAAAAGCCAAGGTTGCAGATAAAGGAAAGTGTTTCCACTTCAACGTTGATGGGCACTAGAAGCGAAACTACCCAAAATACCTTGCTGAGCTCGAAGAGAATAAAGGTAAATTTGATTTACTTGTTCTTCAAACTTGTTTAGTGTAAAATGATGATTTTACAAGGATACTTGATTCAGGAGCCACTAATCATGTTTGCTATTTGTTTCAGGAAACTAGTCCCTTCAAGGAGCTCGAAGAGGATGAAATGACGCTCAGGGTTGGAACAGGAGGCGTCGTCTCAGCTCGTGCAGTGTGAGATGCCAAGCTGTTTTTCGGATATAGATTTATTTTTTAAAAAAATTTGAATATAGTTCCTAGATTAAGAGGAATTTAATAACTATCTCTTGTTTAATAGAACTTGGTTATTGTATTTCCTTTTCTTTTAATGAAGTGTTCATTTTAAAAGAAGTGTGAATATTTGTTCTACTAAATTGAAAAACGGCTTGTATGTAGTTAAACGATAACAAACTAAAGCAATTTTAAATCATGAGATGTTTAAAAATGCTAATACTATAAGTAAAATGCAAAGAATTTCTCCAAATAATAATACCTATCTATGGCATCTTAGACTTGGTCATATTAGTCTCAACCGGATTGAGAGACTTTCTAAGAATGAACTTCTAAATAAGTTAGAAGATGATTCTTTACCTCCTTGCGAATCTTGCTTGGAAGGTAAAAAGACCAATAGACCTTTTACTGGAAAAGGTTACAGAGCCATAGATCCCATAGAACTTGTACATTTGAATCTTTGTTGTTCGGTGAATGTTAAAGCTCGAGGAGGGTACAAATATTTCATCTCTTTCATAGATGATTATTCGAGGTATGGTTATCTATATCTAATGCATTACAAGTTTGAGGCTCTTGAAAAGTTCAAGGAGTATAAGGCTGAAGTAGAGAATGCATTAGAGAAAACAATTAAAACACTTCGATCCGATCGAGGTCAAGAGTATATGGATTTGAGATTCCAGGACTTTTTGATAGAACGTGGAATTAAATCTCAACTCTCAGCAACTAATACACCACAAGAAAATGGTGTGTCGGAAAGGAGAAATAGAACCTTATTATATATGGTTCGTTTTATGATGAGTTATTCTCAGTTGCCTGCCTTATTTTGGGGATACGCAGTAGAGCCTTCAGTTCAAATCTTGAACTCTGTTCCATCAAAGAGTGCTTCAGAAACACCTTTTGAGTTGTGGAAGAGGCGTAAACCTAGTTTACAACACATCAGGATTTGGGATTGTCCGACACACGTGCTAGTGGCAAAGCCTAAGAACCTAGAGCCTCGTTCAAGATTGTGCCAATTTGTAAGCTATTGAAAAGAAACGAGAGGTGGTCGTTTCTACGACCCTCAAGAAAACAAGGTGATTGTATCCACAAACGCCACCTTCTTGGAGGAAGATCAAATGAGGAGCCATAATCCGTGTAGTAAATTAGTACTAGATGAAGCTATAGTTGAACCAACAAGAGTTGTTGATCAAGCTGGACCTTA
Organism: Trichosanthes cucumerina; assembly: GCA_036507285.1. Taxonomy (NCBI): domain Eukaryota; kingdom Viridiplantae; phylum Streptophyta; class Magnoliopsida; order Cucurbitales; family Cucurbitaceae; genus Trichosanthes; species Trichosanthes cucumerina. Next base: position 8,998,799 of record CM071837.1, on the reverse strand, counting down.
AACAAAAGTTGATGGAGGAGCCAACACCTTAAGTCAGTCACGTCCTTCTCAATCGTTGGGAATGCCTCGACGCAGCGGGAGGGTTATTTCTAAACCTGACCGCTACTTGGGTTTAGCTGAAACTCAAGTCGTCATACCTGATGATGGCGTAGAAGATCCATTTTTTTATAAACATGAAATGAAAGACATGAACAAGGGCCAATGGATCAAAGCCATGGACCTTGAAATGGAGTCAATGGAATGAAATTCAGTATGGGAACTTTTAGACAAACCTGAAGGGGTTAGACCCACAAGGTGTAAATGGATGTATAAGAGAAAAAGAGATGCAGCTGGAAAGGTACAAACCTTTAACTCTACACTTGAAGCAAAGGGTTTTACCCAAAGGGAAGGAGGTGCTTATGAAGAAACTTTTTCCCCTGATGCTATGCTGAAGTCGATAAGGATACTTTTGTCCATAGTCTCGTTTTATGATTGTGAAATTTTGCAAATGGACTTCAAGACTGTCGTTTTGAAGGGTAATCTTGACGAGAGCATCTATATTTCTCAGCCCGAAGGGTTCATAACCCAAGGTCAGGAGAAAAAAGTTTGGAAGCTCAATCGATCAATTTATCGGTTGAAACTACCATCCAAATCTTGGTATATAAGATTTGATACTGCGATCAACTCTTATGGCTTTGACCAAAACGTTGATGATCCTTGTTTTTACAAGAGGATCATTAACGACAAAGTAGCTTTATTAGTACTTTATGTGGATGATATCCTACTCATTGGGAATGATGTAAGATACCCTACTGACATAAAGAATTGGCTGGCGACCCAATTCCGAATGAAAGATTTCGTACAGGCGCAATGTGTTCTTGGGATTCAGATCTTCAGGAATCGCAGGAACATAACGCTAGCACTGTCCCAAGCGTCTTATATGGACAAAATGTTGTCCCGATATTCAATTCAGAATTCTAAGAGGGGCTTGTTGCTCTTAAGGCATGGAGTTCATCTGTCTAAGGAACGATGTCCTAAGACACCTCAAGAAGTTGAAGATATGAGACACATTCCCTATGCCTCTGCAGTAGGTAGCTCAATGTATGCTATGTTGTGCACGAGGCCAGACATTTGTTATGCAGTGGGAATAGTCAGTAGGTACCAAACCAATCAAGCGTTAGACCACTGGAGAACAGTTAAAAATATCCTCAAGTATCTCAGGACAATGAGGGACTATACGCTTGTGTATGGGACTAAGGATTTAATCCTTACTGGATACACTGATTCTTATTTTCAGACCGATAAGGATTCTCGAAAATCCACATCGGGATCAGTTTTCACCCTTAACGGGGGAGCTATAGTATGGCGAAGCATCAAACAAGGATGCATCGCTGACTCCATGGTGGAGGCTTAGTATGTTGTTGCTTCTGAAGCAGCTAAGGGGGTTGTTTGGCTAGGGAAATTCCTTATTGATTTGGAAGTGGTTCCAAATATGGAATTTTCTATCACCTTATACTGTGACAACAGTGGTGCGGTAGCCAATACGAGAAATAGTGTAATGAGGAGATGTGACAGTCACGAAAATTTCTTCAGAGCACAATATTGTTGATCCATTTACAAAGTCTCTCACGGCTAAAGTGTTCGAGGGTCATCTGGAGAGTCTAGGCCTACGAGACATGTACATAGGCTAATCTAGGGCAAGTGGAATATGTAATGGGATATATGGATGCCCTAGTTTATTGTATTTCTATTTCTTGTAACCACTGTTTTAGATTATGATGTACCCCACTAGAGTTTTACTTCAAGTGGCAGTTTGTTCGTAGCTTGTATTTAATTTATAATTATTTGTAATAATCGTTATTACTTCAATAAAGCGTTATTCTTCTTTCTCTATGACATTTCCTTTGCTTAAACCCAAAAATCCAATTAACTGAATGTAGTGCGCATATAAAGGATCTCAGTTCGAGATACAACCTAAAGGGCCTATAGTTAGAGGATAAGATTTGAGTACCTTACCCTGGTAAAACTATTGATATGGCCCACTTTGTATTTCATAAAACACTGTGATCCTAACATTGTTCGTGTAGATGACATGTGAGTGGGGATATCCTATGTAATGAGATTACATAAGACCGGACCACGAAATAGTAACCTTTAGCTGTAACTCCGTTGACTAGTTACGTTTCTATTTCACTAGGATGACCTAGGCAACTTGATCTCAAGCCTGAGCAGGTTACGAACTCCTGTTCGCCAAGGATTTTCCTTTGACTAGTATATGTGAGAGTGGTCAGATTCGCCGACTCAATATGCCTACCTTCATGGGGACAACAACAAGTGAGTGGCTGGGAACTTAACTTAGTAGGATGGAATTCACTCTTTTCCCCCTACTAGGGTAAGTAGAGGAATGTTCCCTTAAGTCGTATCTCTGGGACTTGGACAAAGGGCCCGAACCTCTCATTCGCCTGTAAGGGTTTCTGTTTGTTGGTAAGACCACAAACAAATTGTTCATTAGAGGAGCACTAGTACTTAAGGCACAAGATGTAACCCATGGGTAAAACGGTAATTTGACCCATCTTGTGTTACGAACATTCGTGAAGGATTGACTTGCTGTTATTGGTCAATATCCGTGGACACATAAATATATCAGCAGTGAGAAGAGTGCAGCTGTGATACTTTAGTGGAGTGTTCCCGCAGTTAACGAATGTTGATTGGGAGGTTAATGAGATTAACAAAACAATCTCGTATCATTGGAGCTTCTATTCTGTAGGTCCATTAGGTCCACCTTCTAGCTCGTAAAGGGTTCTTAGATGATTTGAATTTGAAATGTTCAAATTCATAAGGGTGACTCTAATTCACATTAGTATATAGTTAATATGTGAATCTAATTCACATTTAAACTATATATTATATGGTGGAAATTATCCCTATTCATTATCTCATTAGTATATAGGTAATATGTGAATCTAATTCACATTTAAACTATATATTATATCAATTATGTCACATATAACTGATATAACACCTCATATATGAAATTGAACACTTCAATTTCATTCCTAACTTTATACCCTCAATGTTACCACCTTGAGCCAACGGAGAGACCTAATGGACCTACATTTCTTGAGCTCCAATGATGTGAGATTAACTGATAAACTCTTTGATCTAGTTAATCAATATTCATTAAGTACAAGTCAATCCACTATAAACTTGTAGTTGCACTCTCCTCGCTATAGATTATATTTTGTCCATTGATATAGTCATTACCCATGAGCCAACCGTACACAGGTTGTTCGTAATCATGGCGGGGTCAAATTATCGTTTTACCCCTGTGATTACCCTTTTGTTCCTTAAGCACCACTGATCCTCTAATGAAAAACAAGTCTATGGTCATACCCATAGACTCATACCCTCTTAAGTAATTTTAGAGGGCGGGGCCCTATTGTTCAAGACCTTGACCCAGTTCTTAAGGGAACAACCTATTTAATTCCTTAGTGTAGGAATAACTGAATTTCATCTTGTATAGTTAAGTCCCCAGCTACCTACGAGATTCTGTCCCTGAGAATGTAGGCTTATTGAGTCGGCTACAGGCCACTCTCACCCATACTAGTCTAAGGACAAAACCTATAAGCAGGAGTTCTTAACTTGCTCAAGATTATGGTCGAGGGCCGAAAAAAGAGTTTTAGGTTTACTATGATGCCTCACATGAGGGCCTTTGTTGTGTGCTTATGCAGGTTTGGAAAGTGATCGCTTATGCGTCTAGGCAGATGAAAAAGAATGAATATAACTATCCTACTCAAGATTTGGAACTCACAACAGTTGTGTTAGCTTTAATGATTTTGAGGCATTATGTGTGTCGTTAGAAGTGTTGTATTTACACAGATCATAAAAGTTTAAAATATATCTTTGAACAGAAAGAGTTGAATTTAAGACAACGACGGTGGTTTGATTTAATAAAAGACTATGACTGCACAATTGAATACCACCTAGGAAAAGCTAATGTTGTAGTTGATGCACTCAGTAGGAAGTCGAACCAACTTAGGGGTTCGCTTAATGCTGTTAGAGTGGCTCTATTTGAGGAACTAAAGAGTTTTAATGCAAACGTGTCAGTAGGTGACAAAGGGAATTTATTAGCTCATTTTCAGGTAAGACCTACCTTAATTAATGATGTTATCTCAACTCAAGCCAGAGACCTTGCCTTGAAGATATTGATAGAAGTTGTGAACTTGAAGCAAAGAGCAGATAGTTCAACCTATGTGATGCATCCATGAGGTACAAAGATGTATCGGACACTAAAGAACCATTATTGGTGGCCATGAATGAAACGAGAGATAGTAGAGTATGTCTCCAAATGTTTAATTTTCCAGCAAGTGAAACCTGAGCCACAGAAACCAGGAGGACTTCTAAACCCACTCCCAATACATGAATGGAAGTGGGAGCATGTAACCATGGATTTCTTATTTGGATTTCCCCAGACACCGAGCGGTTATGACGGGATATGGGTGATAGTAGACTGATTGACTAAGACTTCACAATTTTTACTCGTCAAGGTAACTTTTACTCTAGATAAACTTGGAAAATTATATGTTGACAGGATTGTAAGCCAATACGGAGCCCCAATATCAATTCTGTCTGATAGGGATTTGAGATTTACTTCTAAGTTCTTGTCGAGTCTTCAAGAGGCATTAGGAACTAAGCTGGACTTTAGTACGACATTTCATCCGCATACTGATTGCCAGTCAGAAAGAACCATTCAGACCCTCGAAGACATGGTTCGAGCTTGTGTATTGCAATATAAATGAAGTTTGGACAGTCACCTATCGTTGATGGAGTTTGGATACAATAATAGTTATCATTCTAGAATCGAAACGGCACCATACGAAACATTATATGGAAGAAAATGTTGAACCCCTCTTTGTTGGGGGGAGGTAGGAGAAAGAAAGATGATAGTGCCAGAGTTCGTCCAAGTTACCTCAGAGAATGTTAAGTTTATCAGGGAAAGACTGAAGACATCACAAGATAGACAAAAGAGCTACGCTGACAAGCGAAGCAGGGATTTAGAATTCGAAATCGGACAAAAAGTTTTCTTGAGAATATCCTCGTGGAACGGTATTTTACGGTTCAGAAGGAAGGGGAAACTGAGCCCGAGATATATAGGGCCTTACGAGATTCTGGAGCATGTAAGGCCATCATCTTACAAATTAGCTTTACCGATAGAATTGTCGCGAGTACATAATGTTTTCCATGTATCAATGTTGAGGAAATACATTTTTGACCCATCACATGTGCTCAAGGAAGAACCAGTGCAAGTTAAGGAGAATCTATCCTATGAGGAAGAACCTCTACAAGTACTGAATCGGAAAGAACAAGCACCTAGGGACAAGACAATACAATTGGTAAAGGTATTGTGGAGAAATCACAACGTCGAGGAAGAACCATGGGAGAGCGAAGACCAAATGAAAGAAAAGTACCCACAACTTTTCTCGTGCTGAATTTCGAGGGCAAAATTCCACTTAGGGGTTAGTAAATTGTAAGACCTAAACTCTATTTTTCTTTATCATTTTTCACTCATACATGATGTTTTGACATATGCAAAATGATATAGGTTGCACTAAAGGATGTCGTGATCATATTTGGGAATCTATTGAATTAGGGTGTAAACCCGAGATCTCTCATTGAAATTTTCCTTACAAAAAAAAACAGAAGAACAGAAGAAAATAAATGGTTTATTTGGTTTTGTTTTACAAAGAAAATAAAAGAAAAGAAAAGAAAGAAAGAGATTAAAGAAGAAGATAAAAAGAAAAAGGTAAAAGGACAAAACAAAAGTCCACCGCCTAACCTTTTAATCTTTAATTTTAATCCACATTCTCTCCATTTTCCTTCTCATTTTATCAAATGAAAAGCAGAGCTTCGTGGGAGAGGTTTGAGAGACGAAGAAGGGAGAAATTTTCTGGTTTGAGGTTAAATAAGAAAGGAGAAGAGTCATTCAACTTCCATGGAAATTCTTTGATCCATTCAGACCAGTTATGATGTATAAATCATTTCGAGCTCCACAAGAAAAGGTAAGAGTTGAGGTTTGATTTTCTCAAAATTTAACTCATATTTTAACAAAATTTACGAAGGATGCCCGAGCAAATTCTGATGCAATGTTACTAATTTGCTAAGTGGAAGGCAGAGGCAAAATTTTGCTGTCAAATATGAGAACCGTCTGGTTTTTGGGCGTGGTGATCTGTAGAGTTTGAGTCAGAAGCTCTAATAGGTATGGTTGGAAATATTTTTGAATTTCCTATAACTTTCATGAAGAACTCATTAGTACAAATCGACTGGAAGATGTTAAAAATTTCAGGTACATTCCGGGTTGCAGCAGGGAAACGAATCTTGAAATAGCAGAAGTTTATTTTTGGGGAAGAGACTTTCGAGGTATTTTCGAACAAATCCGTAAGGAATCTCAATTTAATTTCTTCTTATGATTTTTAGAGGGTTCAAACAGTAATAGTTTGTATAATGTACATCCTTTTTGGATAAGTATTGAAGAAGTTATGATTGTCTGAAATTAGGGCATGAAATCTGTAAAATGTTGGAAAAATGATAGATGTTTTTTTGAAATTCCAAGGTTGAAGTTCATGAGCTCGAGGTTCTAATACATGGGTTTGGTTTGTTTGACAGACCTAGAGTAAATAGGTCGAGTGTACGGGCCAAGGATCTAGTACTAACACTGTGAGTGACAAAACGAACCTCAAAAACGGTTTATATGCTTGTTTTATGTTTATGAAAATGCAAGGTTTTGCTGTAACGAAATGGTTTCAATGCTGATTGTTTTCTTTTAACACATACTTATCAACATTCATGTTTTCCTACAAATTATTTTAAGTGCTCATTGGGAGCCTAGATGTCCTTATGAAATTATTCATGAGCATACGTATATTGTGTAAAAAAATTTAGTGAAATATGTTATGATTTCTAGCAAGCATGTACTAGCAAGTATGATTTAAAGATCTCCAGTTTTATGAACAAGTTGAGTAAGCTTGAGTTTTACGAAAGGAAAGATAAGCAGACAAGTATAAGTATTTTATTGTGTTTTTATGAGTCTTGAATGAGTAAATGACTGAGACATTAAGTGTACTTCCTGAGGCTATATAGTACCGTGTGCACACAGGTCATTTTATGTTGTCGACGTTGAGTGTACTTCGTGACAACAATGTTGTCGTGAGTGTTAGGCGGGACCCACTACGACAAAGACGATGGGAGTGTTGGGTGGGCCCACTACATCGTAGAGTAAATGTTGGTTGTATTTGGTGTGTCCTACGAAACGTAGATTGTCATACGTTTTTAAATGGTTAGTAATATCTATATGCCTTGCGAGATTTTAATATTTGGTGTTTCCTAGTGCCTGATATCCTGCCATAGTCTTCTAGAAGTTCCACGAGTTTGATATTTTGTACGTGGGTGGAGTTGTATAGAAATCCTGTATGTATTGTAGGAGGACTATGAAGTTATGTTTATGCGTACCTTCTTGGTTGTAGCTGTGTAAACCATGGTTTGATATGTTTTTGGTTGTGATGCTCTTACCTTCTCTAGTTTCAAAGACTTAAGAAGAGTTTCTCCTTACGTATGTTTTGTAGTTGCCTAGTTTCCGCTGTCTTATGTTTAAAGTGTTCCATATGCAAGCATAGTATGTTTATCACGTATAACAGTGTCTACAGGTATTGTTAAGAGGCAAACAATGTCTGTTGGCTTCACGCCGTATTCCGGGCTAAGTTAGTAGGTAGTACGGGAGGGGGTGTGACAACTTGGTATCAGAGCAGTTTCCTCCATGGAAAATGAGATATAGCAAGTTAGCTCTATAAGAAACTAAGAAGTAAATAACAAGTTATTGAGTTAATTTAATAGAACTAGCAGAGCATGGTCCAAGTAAGGATAAGAGTAAGTCCAATCAGGACTAGAATGTGAACACAAGTCTAGAATTGTGCATTTCAGTAAAGTATTCATTGATATGTTATAGAAGTCATGCCACCACCTACTAGCAGACGATGTAGGCAGGATCAAGACGACACGCAGGATCCTCCCGAAGCCCAATCTGAGAGTGGATCTACTGCCCCGAGAGTCTAGATAGAGGCCAGAATTAAGCAGCATGCTAATTCCTCACGGGAGGTAGGTAAGCCATATAGAGCAGGGATAAGTGATCCAACCAAGACATATAGAATAGATCACCTAAAAGAATTAAGAGCCACGATGTTTGAGGGTTCCAAATATCTAGCTGACGCCAAGGTTTGGCTGAATATGCTTGACAATTGTTTTGATGTGATGAGTTTTCTTGAAGAGCGGAAAGTCAAGTTGGCCACATTCTTGCAGCTAAAGGAGGCAGAAGGATTGATGCACGTACTTTAGGCTGCGAAACATTCAGAAGCATATTTGAATATAAGTATTACCCTAGCACGTACCGCGAGGCAAAGATGGATGAATTTTTAGAAATTAGAGCAAGGGTCACATTCAGTGGCGAAATACGAGAGAAGCGATAGGAGCTGTCGTGATAGGCTAATGTGATTCTGGCATCTGAGAGTGACAAGTGTTGAAGGTTTGAAATAGGATTACGTCCTAAGATACGTACCCCAGTCACAGCTATTTATAAGTGGACTGACTTTTCTCAGCTAGTAGAGACTGCCCTACGTGTTGAGTAGACTATAGTAGAGGAGAAGTTAGTAGTGAAGCCTAGTTGTGCGGCTTCGACAATAAGCAGTTTCCGAGGTCCTGAACAGGGGAGGTTCACACCTATAGTAAATGTTTCAAGTTGCCAGGACTTGAAGAATTGTCGAGGACACTGTCTTGTTGATGTGTGATACAAGTGCGGACAATCAGGACATGTCAAGAGGGATTGTCCACAGCTGAGAGCAGCTGCACAGAGGGACCACGGAGTTGGGTTCTAGACAGTTGAGCAGCCGAGAGTTCCAGTAGCTGCAGGAGAGGACACTAGCGGTTTTAGACTAAAGGGAGTTGTAGGGAGACCTAGGCAACAGGGAAAGGTCTACGCTATGACTCAACAAGAAACAGAAGATGCAACAAATGTGATTACTGGTACGATTGCTACTTGTAATGTACCTGTACGTGTTTTAATAGATCCATGGGCTACACATTCCTTTGTTTTTAGTATGTTCTTAATTAAGATTAATGGGAAGCTAGAACCTTTATGTGGAAGGTTAGTTATAAACAGTTGGTGATGTTTTACTAGTCGATGCAGTGTTGCGGGACTGTGAGATCTTAGTAGAAGGTCTCAATATGTTAGTGGATCTTCCTCCACTAGAGTTACAGGTGTGAGATGCAATCTTAGGGATGGATTTCTTATTTACTCATTTTGCTTCCATGGATTGCCATTCAAAGGAAGTGATATTTAGAAAATATGGGTTGGCTGAAGTGATTTTCAGGGGTGAAAGGAAGATTATTCCTACGACTTTGATTTCAATATTAAAAGCTGATAAGTTGTTGAGGAAAGGATGGAGAGTGTTTCCTGCACAAGTAGTATAAGTGCAGGAGGAAAAGCCACTACAACAAAAACTATATTTCTTGACGCTTATAAAATGTCGAATTTTGCTTTACTTGACGTTTTTCAATCCGTCAAGGAATCAAATGTCAAGAGTAATATACAATACTTAACACTTATAAAGTGTCATATATAGTCTTTTTTGACGCTTATAATGTGTCATTTTTAACATGAAAGCTTGACACTTTTTATTCGTGAAATGTAGTTTTTTCTTGACTTGGAAAAAGTGTCAAATTTGGGATAATACTTGACGTTTTCTATGTGTCAAATATATTTTTATGCATCAAATACAATTTCATCTTGACGTTATGAAAATGCAAATTTAATTAGTTCTTGATGCATTTGGCATGTCAAGTTTGTTTTATAATTTTTTTTTTAAATTCTAATAAATGTCCTTCCCTATCATCTTGAAGCTCCTACGTTGTGTTCTACAATTTAGATATATGAATGCTCCATAACATCATCTACCAAATAAACAATACATAGTCAAAATCCATCAATCCAATTTTGACCAATAGCTTTAAGAAAGTTCATATCTTCAACATTACTAAAGTATCAACATCATGAACAATTTCAAAATTTCAAGAATACATATGACTAAATAAAAAAGATACAATAACTATTATCCTCATAAAATAAGTATAACATGACCAAATATAATTCCACTAACATTATGATGTTTGTCAAGTAGAATATTGTCAAAAACCTCAAGTAACTCGTTGTAGTTTGATCGAACATGTTGCAATTTGTACTTGAAGCCATTGATGCATAGGATCATATCTGATACATAAGAAAAAAATGCAAATAATGTAAGCAAAAGAATTACATCTCTTCCTCAATATTGATGGTTTGACATATGAATTTACATCTCTTCCTCTTCCCTACTCTTAAGGGCATTTTTTCTTTTGATGAACACCAAACTCGTGCATTTTTCTCTAAAACCTGAAGTATTTAGAAAAAACATAACATTTCAATCTACTATCCCATGAAGATAGAAAGAAAAAACGATAAAGAAGGAAGGCATATTTGGGCACCTAGACTCAATAAAAACGATAATGAACTAAAAAAATCAAAAATCCATCGGAACAATTTTAGTAAATACTATGAACCAAATAAGTTTCCTACCACCTGGATAAATGAAATCACTACATAAGTTTATATATGGGTACCTAGCCTCCTCCAAACTACAAATTCATTCAAGCTGGGCTTTAGTCCCTCATAGTTCATAGACTGATAATCACAACTACCAACGAGAGGTTACAAACAACCACAACCAACCATAGATCTTATATCATGTCATGAGTCGAGAAGATAGTAAACAAAAACTGAACAAAGTTCACAATTTGAAACAAGAGTTCAACAAAAATAGAAAAACTATGAATACTAGTCTTTATAAAACGACGACCTTTGCCACCATCTTCTTCCTCTCTCTCTCTTTGGCATATGATGGCATTGTATGGTAGTTTCAAATTTTGTCATTGCATTTACAACCCAATATCATTCTAAAGGAAGGTAATTGAGGGTAATGTTCATTTTTACTTGCTGATGGAAGTGCATAAAGCAAAAGGGCATCATTGTGACATGATTGTGTGAAGAACACAGTTAAACATAAACGAAAACAAGGGGGAAAACAAGTAATTTAAGTCTTATCAATGAGGAGGAAGTTTGTTTTTCAATTGTCAAGCACTATGACTTGCTAACAAATGGAAGAGCCTAGAAAGTATTTCATTGGATAATTAGTTATATGGAAGGTTTTTAGAAAAGAACTTGGGAAAAAATATCCAATAGAGAGATCCTAAATGAAGAAACAAAACTAATACTTTGAGTGGATAAACTTCAATCCCCTGCAAAATGATTGCTAGGTGAATTTACATAAAATAAATATGGTATCTAGCTAATTTATGTTAATTGGTGTTGTTCCTAATAACCAAACCGTAGATGATGCTTAAAAAGCCATATCTAAATTTGAAAATGACGTCTATCAACTACAACCATACAAGGACTAATTATCAAACTTATGATTCTAAGAGGACAACGATGAAACCTAATATCACACAACACAATCATTCTACTCGGAATCAAGTATTGATGTAATTACCTTTGCACATGAAACTATTCAATCAGATTCGTGGGTAGAAAAGTCAGAATCTATGGAACCTAAAAAGTTGAACAAAAATGTGTAAAAGGAGTTTAAGTGACATTGTGTTTTTAAAGAAACCAAGAAAGCGACTAAAGTGAAACTGTAGCACAGAACCAACTCTCGGATGCAAAGTAGTTTAAATTTTAATGATAAGAAAATGTGAAAACAAACTCTAATTTTGCCATTAGCAAGGTGGCTAATATTATTCCATTGTTAAAATGAGTACTCTAGCAAGAAGCAATTTCACAAATTTATGTTGGAAAACTAGTCACACATCTCTATGGCTTCATTGAACACTCGAACAAACCAAAAAATTTCAGTGACAACAAACTAAAACTAACTTTACTAACTCACAAAAGTTACACAAACATAATAAGTGTACCATCAAATTACAAAACATATGAATTTTGCCTAAAACTTATCAATATACATATATAGCATCTAAAGCACAACAATATACTTATCAATATACTTTACTATCTCACAAAAGTTACACAAACTTATCAATATATATACTTATCAAGTTTTAGCCTTATAGTTCTGTAAAACATTTTTCAACCATAAATACAACATTTTATGACTTTTTATCATAGCATTATAAATTTAAAACAAAAGTCTTTTTATTACAATAATGGTGGGTAGCTTAAATAATATGTTAAACTTGAAGAAAGTGCATTTTTTATTAGTATCAAAACTAACAAAGAAACCAAACATTCCCTGAAATCCTAATCTCCTATGTGAAAAATAGCCAATGAAATGAAAAAAATAGAACCAAATAGAAAATGCTAGCAGATGCAACAGACACAAAACACAGTCAGTACATTAGATATTTGATGCATCAACTAGTTTCTTTACACCATATCACTTGGTTAGTTGAATTTCGATAAGTTACTTATGAGAATTATCTCACCATATATAAACATATGACAAAATGAAGATACCAAAAGCTATTTTAAATTTTTACTTACTGCAAGCAGAAGAAAGAATTAAATGACAGTTAATTACTCTTATCGAAAGTGAACTTCTCATACTTCTCTTGCAGTCACTAGTAGAAAAAAGGGTTTTGATGACGGGCGGCCGCCCGTCATCTATGCGAGTGTCATTGTATGTTTTGATGACGTGCGGGTTTTAATGACGGGCATTGCCCGTCATTAAAAACTGTCGGTCATCAAAACATACAATGACGGTCGACTTTTGATGACGGACATTGGCCGTCATTAAACATATTGTTCGTCATTAAAGTGGGTTGGAACCCAGGTTTTAATGACGGGCATTGCCCGTCATTAAAAGTTATTTTTAATGACAGGCATTGCCCATCATTAAAACCTTAAAACGGGGGTACCTTTTTATGACGGGCATTACGCGTCATTTTTATTTCGAATTTTTTTTTTAAAAAAACCCACAGCCTGTCATTATATTGTTCGTCATTATTTTAGTTTATAATTTTTTATTTAATGACAAGCATTGCCCGTCATCATTTTTAGCATAATTTAATAAAAAAAAGTTGATAGCCCGATGGCTAACCAACAATATTTAATAACTAATTACCTGATATATTGCAAATATATTAACTTCTATATTGAAACCACACATGAAATCACTATACAAATTTACAAACATGCAACAAAAACAATTTTATATCCAAAACATACATGAAATCACTAATTCATAACATCCAACAAAATTCTTTTTTAACCAAAACAATGCACATAGAAAACTCTTATATCCAAAACTCCAAATTACACCATAAACATAACTCTAAAACCATAATATCAACACCTATATCACAAAAACAATAAACTCTGAAACTAACACGAAATCAAGTCAATAAGTAAAAATTTCGGCATGACCTCTACAGAACATAAGCTAACCATAACTGAAACATCATGGAACACTTCTATCGATCACAAAACCATAAACTAGTATATCACAAACCTTAACCATAACTCTAAAACCATAAACTCTTATATCACAAACCTTAACACCTACATCACAAAAATAATAAACTCTAAAACTAACACGAAATCAAGTCAATAAGTAAAAATTTCGGCATGACCTCTACAGAACATAAGCTAACCATAACCTGAAACATTGCAGAACACTTCTATCGATCATAAAAACCATAAACTAGTATATCACAAACCTTAACCATAACTCTAAAACAATAAACTCTTATATCACAAACCTTAACACCTATATCACAAAAACAATAAACTCTAAAACTAACACGAAATCAAGTCAATAAGTAAAAATTTCGGCATGACCTCTACAGAACATAAGCTAACCATAACCTGAAACATTGCAGAACACTTCTATCGATCACAAAAACCATAAATAGTATATCACAAACCTTAACCATAACTCTAAAACCATAAACTCTTATATCACAAACCTTAACACCTATATCACAAAAACAATAAACTCTAAAACTAACACGAAATCAAGTCAATAAGTAAAAATTTCGGCATGACCTCTACAGAACATAAGCTAACCATAACCTGAAACATTGCAGAACACTTCTATTGATCACAAAAATCATAAACTAGTATATCACAAACCTTAACCATAACTCTAAATCCATAAACTCTTATATCACAAACCTTAACACCTATATCACAAAAACAATAAACTCTAACACTAACACGAAATCAAGTCAATAAGTAAAAATTTGGCATGACCTCTCTCTGAACATCAGCTAACCATAACCTGAAACATTGCAGAACACTTCTAAAACACATTCATTCATAGACAACATCCAAGAAACAAGAATATACAACAAAAAACACATTCATTCATTATACAACATCCAACAAACTCCAATCCCAGATTCAGAAGAATGAGGCCACCCGCCTCTCCACAAACTACTAAATATACACTTCTACTATAAAACAAGTATATTACACCTAACCAACATATTAACTTACCTAACTTCATACAAACCTATTTCACACAATTCAGAAATCCACAAATGGCTTACACAAATCTGCCAACAAAATCCGCCCATTCTACTCGAATCTCGTCGATCTCTTCTTGTTTATATGCAGTTTTTGTATTAAACTACAATGAGAAATAATGAATAAAAAATAACATTAGACTAAATTATATTTTGAATCACTAAGAATGTAAAATAAGAGTACTTACAAGGCTCATTATAGGGATACTAGAATTATATACGATTTCTCGTATATACTTCTTTACATAGTACCCGCACTCTACAGAACTCGGTTGACGTGGGCACTACATGCAAAATAATTTTAAAAATAGCATGTTTGAGTTAAATTTCGTTCCGTTGGCCAAAACAATCGAATATATCAATTATGTTTACCTTTACAAGTTTTCAAGTGATGACAGAACGATATTGTGGAAGTGAGTGCTTGGCTTGCCACATTCTCAAAGATCTAAAGAGTTTGAAGCATTAGAAAAAATTAATTGAAAATAATTCTTAAGGTTTGAAACACTTACGTATTTATTGTTCCTTGAAAACTTTCTTCGATCTTACTCCTCAACGAGTTTAAGACATAAACGGTGTTCGCCCGCGGATGGATAACGATCAACATCCAATGATATCTATTAAAAATAATGAATTTATCATTGTTTTAATGAACAAAAAACATATAAATAGGTTGAAGTAAGTTAAACTTACCCAGTATTATATGGGATGAAAACTTGTTGATCCAAGTCCAAATTAACCATTTCTAACCTGTAAGCCAGATTTATACAACGTGTTTCTTGACTTTTAACAAAATTAGAAATTGTTATTTGATCAACTAACAAGAACTTGGCGATTATTTCATAGTCACATACAGTCCAAAGATACCTAAAACAAAAGTAAAGTCATAAAACAAAAGATGTTGTATACTACATTCAAAAGTGTAGTCAATATTAATGAAAGATGTTGTATACTTACGCAATGTATGCGACTATGCAGGAGTACCCTATCTCCACCATCCCACAGTAATGCAGAATATCATCGCGATGTAAATAAATTAACTTCTCCTCCCCGAACATGTGCTCACTCAACTTGACTTGAATCGTATCATCTTCTTGCATCGATAACATTGCATAACGATTCAGAAGCTTAATAGTCACATGAGCATCTGTGTACTTTGTAGAATGTGAAGTAGGCACACGTAGAGAAACATCCGACTTATGTTTTGCTGGAGAAGCCACCTATCACAACAAAACAACATTTAAATTTGTAAACAAAAAATATAGTAATTTTAAACATTAAGTTGAAGAATTTCATACCTTTTTCCCTTTATTAAAAATGACAAGGTCCCGAGGCAATGCCACAAATTTCCCATTAATTGACTCAGAGACTCTACTAATCCCCGTATAGGAATTGGTAATGGACCATCTTCACCTACGATCATGTCCACTACCACTCTAACATTTTCGACTCCTAAGGGAACTCCATGGACTGTGGGAAATTGAGCGTCAGACGTGTACATTGTGCCTACAACAACCACATTATCCTTTGATCCTATTGCTAGGTGGCATGGAGTTCCCTTCAAAAATTTAAAAAGAATGTCAGAATAAAGTATCATATAACACATCCTATGATCAAAAAATTTACACAAAATCCTAATTACCTCTAAAATTTCTTCCACCTCGTCAATGACCTCCTTGTCTTTTGGATGATTACTGCCTATGCTTGCAGACTTTTTGGAAGGTGAGCACGACATTTTGTTGCCAGACTCTTTGCTTGATTTTGACTTCGCTCGAGGATTATTAAAGTATGTTGATGGTTTGACAGACATACCTAATCATCTAACACGCCCTCTGTGTTCTGGCGTGCCTAATGCTTCGGTCAATATGTCTTTACCTTTATTCTTCATAGCTAGTTCGTCCTGTCACAACCATTTAGATTGACATTGAAACTAACCATAAGATATTTAAACTACGAATCATTTTTACATCATGTTAAAATAAAACATATTAACTTACGATTCGACTAGCGCATTGTTTGGTTTCATCATCGTAGTATTCATTATTTTTTCCTTTTCGTGCTTGTATCCATAAGGTGGCACGAGAGGAAGGATCTTCCGCCAATTCCTATATAAACACACAAGTTATTAAATCTCATTTATGGAAAATTATAAGAAATAATGTTACTCACTAGTTCTTCAGCTAAGTTGGCATATCCTTTGCGAGAGATGTGATGATTATATTTACATTTCTCTCTCCTTTCCTTTTGTACACGACTTTGTGCCTATATCACATAATAGAATCAATTTAAAAGAAACAAGTATAATGTACTTTTTTTACTAACTTTTAAAAGCAACAAGTATAATGTACTTACCTCCCATTCTTCCGATAATCTAGCATTCACAAATGCTTCCCATTTGTTTTGATCAATATGTGAATACTTTTGTGGAGGATGTGTAACGCCCCTACTTTTCTATAACTATAACTATTAGGGACATTACTACACATGCATGCATTCTTAGGCCAAAAGACATAAAACGATCTTTAAATCTCCACTGAAAACAAATTATCTTTAGGGATCCCATTAAAACATTCAAAACATGTAAAAGAAGCAGTTTAAACTTGGCCTACTTAAAAACCCGGAAATTTAAACTTAAACTCCGAAATCATAAAACGACAACATCAGTTATTTAAGGAAAATATGCGGAAAAATATGACTATTCCAATGGTTCTGACAACGCGCCTCCGTCACTCGCCCCGCACGTCCTTGGCCTTACCTGAAAACATTTTAAAACGAAAGGGTGAGTATTGCAATACAATACCCAGTAAGTAACCTCGCTACCGAGGTTTGGGATATGCAAACACATACAATCATGACTTTTAAACTTGGTCAAATATACATATGCGGGACCTTAAAACTTTCTCGTATCAACATGACTGTAATATATGACTTCCTTTTCTTTTAAGTGGTTAATTGGTCATCCTGAGTCATTTCATTTTGAGTCCCTCACAGACCCCTGTAATTGTTTGAGTCCCTCACAGACCCCTGTATGGATTGAGTCCCTCACAGACCCCTGTATGGATTGAGTCCCTCACAGACCCCTGTAAACTTGACCCATAGGGTCTCTAATGCATGTTTGACCATGCATACAATGCACTCAGGAGACCAATTTCCACATTTTACTTCAAATCACTTTATGGCACACATAACATGCATGAGGTCCCATCATTCAACATGACTATAATGCATATGTCATGAAACATTATCATTGATATGCAAATCATAACTTTTCACAACAGTTTGAAAATAAAACTCTTGTATGTAATCATGAAATATTCTCATATAAAGTACTGTAATATCCTCACCTGAAATACTGGAATATTCTTACATAAAATACAAAGATATTCTCACATAAAATACTGAATTATGCTCACATAAAACCTTGAGATATCTTCACATAAAATATTAGAGTATTCTCACATAAAATATTGGAATATTCTCACGTAAAATCATTAAACCTTTTCAAGTAAGATAACTAATTAATTTCGCATAACATAATGAAATTCGTTTTCTTTAATCCCATTTAGAAAGGTTTGGCACAAGGTCCCTTACCTCGAGCTTTGATCTCACACTTTCCTTCTAATTCTTAAGTTAACGGTCCCTTCCAAATAACCTGTAAACCAAGAACTTTTCTAATTCGTCATCCTACTACAAAACTCATCCAATATACAGAGTCTAAGTACATAAGTGTCTATGATTCTGACTTTATTCTAATTACCTTGCCTCCGGAGAATAGACCGAATGTTAATTTGTTTGCTCGAAACTTGGAAGTCTAAATCACAGAAATTCACTCGTTTACAATATTTTCATGCGAATCGAGATCTAAATAATTCTAGACCCCAAAATCGAAGGGGTTTCGCGTGGCTCACCTAAATGCGAGTTCTACAACCTGGAGGGAAATAGGAAGTTCGTGGTTCGGTCTGTCCGGCGATGAACTCCGACCGCAGCCAGCGTGAAGCTCGGAATACCGACACTCTGGCGCTGAAGGGCTCGATGGCTGAGAGGACGGCGGCGCAGCAATGCGGACGATGGGCCGGTACGGAGAGCTCCGACGATGGGACGGCCGGGCGCTGCGAGTCGACGGCGAGCTAAGGGCTTTGTGCGTAATTTGGTGCAATCACGGCGGGTGAGATGAAGCTTCGCGAATGGTCGGGCGCGCGTAAAGGAACTTCGGCGCTGCAGACCGGACGAGCGGCAACTCCTCGCTCGATCTCCGCGCAGACGCGGCGTGAGCGGCCCGGGTGGTTTCCGTGCCGTGGATCTGCGCAGCGTTCGCGGTTGGAGCGATCTCTGTTCGTGGTCTTGCTTGGCGTGAGCGGCCGCGGTATCTTCGATCGTGGGCTTGGCGTGGCGTGAGCGCGCAATGATCTTCGATCGTGGGCTTGCGGCGTGGCCGGGTGAGCGAACAATAGGGGGAGGGAGTTGGTCGGCTAGGGCATAGAGAGGGAGTAGGAGATGATTATGCTTGTAGGGTTAGGGTTTTCTTTTGGTTGTAAGATTAAGGAGGCTAAATACTAGAAATTAGGTCAAATTCCAAGTGTCAAATATAACCCTCATTTAGGCATTAATAACTAAAGTGCCATTGTCACTTCCTCTTCTTTTAATTTTATAAATAGTTTCATCTTAAAGAGAAACCATTCACTAAAACCCACACGAAATTAAAGGTTCACTCACACCGACCCTGATAAAATTTACTAATCCGACCTGACATAACGACTGTTAGAACAATAACTAAAATAACCAGTCAGTACCTGTAGTTGTGGTCGTCACAATCTTCCCTCCTTAAGAACTTTCGTCCTCGAAAGTTCCTATTCTTGGAATAGTTCTGGGTATTTAGCTCGTACTTCCTCTTCTCGCTCCCAGGTAGCTTCTTCCGTGCGGTGGTTTTGCCATAACACTTTAACTAAGTTGATCTCACGGTTACGGAGGGTCTTTTGATCTCTTGCAATAATTTGTACAGGTCGCTCGCCATAACTCAAATCTTCTGCTAACTGTAACGGTTGAAAGTCTACGACGTGAGTCGGGTCGGGAACGTATTTCCTCAACATGGAGACATGAAACACGTTATGAAGCTGGCGATAGGGAAAGCGCGGCGGTATGCCGATCAGAGGCCACCACACCAACCCTCTCTAAAATCTCGAAAGGTCCTATAAAGCGCGGACTCAACTTCCCTTTTCGACCAAACCTTAGAATCCCTTTCATTGGGGCCACCTTAAGAAATACGTGGTCCCCAACTCTGAATTCTAGGTCCCTTCGTCTTGTATCGGCATAACTCTTTTGTCTGTCTTGGGCGGTCTGCATTCGCACCCTAATCTTCTGTATCGCACTATTAGTGACTTGTACCAACTCCGGACCCAATAACTGGCGTTCACCAACCTCCTCCCTGAAAACCGGGGTTCTGCAACGTTTTCCATAAAGAGCTTCGAATGGAGCCATTCCGATGGTCGACTGATAACTGTTATTGTATGCAAACTCCATAAAATTCAAATGAGTGTCCCAACTACTTGGAAAGTCTAAGGTGCAAGCTCGCAACATGTCTTCTAAGATCTGGTTCAAACGCTCTGTTTGTCCATCCGTATGTGGATGAAAAACCGTACTAAAGTTTAACTGTGAACCTAACGCTCTCTGTAAACTTCTCCAAAAATTGGAGGTGAAACGTGGATCTCTATCTGAAATAATCGTGGCTGGGATCCCATGTAAACGGACTATCTCTTCCAGTAAAGCGCGCCACTTATCCAGTAGAGTAGGTGGGTTTAGTGGTATGAAATGTCTTGACTTGGTTAATCTGGCCCACAATGACCCAAATTACTGAGTAACCTCGTAAGGTTCTAGGCAGTCCGACTATGAAATCCATAGAGATTTCCTCCCATTTCCACTGAGGTACATGTAAAGGTTGCAGTAGTCCTGCGGGCCTCTGTCTAGGTGCCTTCACCTGTTGACAAGTCATACACCTGCTAACAAATTCTGCCACGTCGCGCTTCATGTTACACCACCAGAATGACTGTTTCAGATCGCGGTACATCTTGGTACTACCAGGATGTATAGAAAAAGGTGAGTTATGGGCTTCGCTCAAGATTTCGCCGTTTGTCGCCGTAAATCGCACACATAATCGCCCCTGAAATAGTAATCCTCCATCTGTGGATAGCGAAAACCCTGCTAATTCACCTGTAGTTACTGCACCAAGCTTCTCTACTAACTGAGGGTCCCCCTGCTGAGACTCAACGATGCGTTGCCTCAATGTTGGTTGTACAGTTAATTGAGCTAACTGTGTCGTAGTCTTTCCTACTAGCACTGCAATTTCAGCTCGTACAAACTTTGCCTGTAGCTCTGTTCTGTCACTAACTCGTGCTGAAGTATGAATTGGCTTCCTACTGAGGGCATCAGCCACAACATTAGCTTTACGGGGGTGGTATTGAATATCTATGTCGTAGTCCTTCACTAATTCCAACCACCTGCGTTGCCTCATGTTCAATTCCTTCTGGGTGAACAAGTACTTCAGACTTTTATGATCTGTAAAAATCTGAATTTTCTCGCCATAAAGGTAGTGTCTCCAGATCTTTAGTGCAAAGACTACTGCCGCTAGTTCTAAGTCATGTGTTGGATAATTTCTCTCGTGCGTCTTCAGTTGTCGGGATGCATAGGCTATTACTTTACTGTGCTGCATTAGAACACACCCAAACCTTTCTTAGAAGCATCACTGTAAACCACGAAGCTCCCTGTTCCCTCGGGGACTGTAAGAATCGGAGCTGACACCAACCTACACTTGAGCTCCTGGAAACTCGCCTCACAAGTGTCATCCCAAACAAATGGATTACCTTTGCGCGTCAGCTGAGTCATGGGCATGGCTATCTTGGCGAAGTCCTCCACGAAACGTCTATAGTATCCTGCAAGACCAGAAAACTACGTACCTGCGTGACGGTGGTCGGACGAGGCCAACTGCGTGGATCGCTTCCACTTTTCTTTGGATCAACAGAGACTCCTGCTTCGGACACCACATGTCCCAAAAAGGATACCTGCCTGAGCCAGAATTCGCACTTGGATAATTTTGCATACAACTTATTCTCTCTCAGCGTGAGTAAAACTTTTCTCAGGTGCCTTTCATGATCTTCATCACATTTGGAGTATATCAGAATGTCGTCAATAAACACAATCACGAACGTATCTAGAAACTCCTTGAATAATCGGTTCATCAAGTCCATGAAAGCGGCAGGGGCATTGGTCAAACCAAACGGCATCATTGTGAACTCGTAGTGTCCATAACGTGATCTGAAAGTTGTCTTAGGAATATCTTCTTCACTGATTCTCAACTGGTGGTAGCCTGATCTCAGTTCAATCTTGGAAAACACCGTTGCTCCCTGCAACTGATCGAATAAATCATCTATTCTAGGAAGAGGGTATTTATTCTTGATCGTAACCTTATTCAACTCTCTGTAATCTATACACAGGCGCATGGACCCGTCTTTCTTTTTCACAAACAACACTGGGGCTCCCCAAGGCGAGACGCTAGGGCGAATAAATCCCTTATCTAGTAAGTCCTGTAACTATAGCTTCAGTTCTTTCAACTCTGCCGGTGCCATTCTGTACGGTGCCTTGGATATCGGAGTCGTCCCTGACTCCAACCCTATGTTAAAATCCACCTCCCTGACCGGAGGTACTCCGGGGAGGTCCTCGGGGAAGACGTCTGGAAATTCATTCACCACTGCTACCGATGACACTGAGATCTCCGTACACCTTGCATCTAGTATACAAGCCAAGACACCCCAAGCTCCCCGATGTAATAACTTCCTGGCCTTAAGGGCAGTAATCACCTTAGGCCTACTTCCCGCTAGGGTGCCTCTGAACCTGTAACCAGGTTGGCCAGGGGGAGTGAACACTACCTCCTTCCTGAAACAATCAATGCAAGCATGGTTCTGCGCTAACCAGTCCATACCCAATATCACATCAAAGTCAATCATGTCTAAGACTACTAGATTTACGGTTAACTCATGGTCTGCGATAGTCACGCTACCATCCTTGACTTTCATGGTGGCCAACAAGTTTACCCCCGCAGGAGTGGAGACAGACAGAGCATACTGTAACTGTTCTAACTCTAACTCAGCTTGACTTACGAAGGATGCAGAAATAAAAGAATGTGTAGAACCAGAATCAAATAATACAAAGGCAAGGTGCCCAAGTAATGGGAGTGTACCTGTAACCACAGAGTCTGTGCCATGGATGCTCTTACTTATGCTCGCATAAGCTCTTCCTTGGTGTATTACGGGCTTGGCAGCAGCCCCACTATTGATAACCTGAGGTTGGCTAGCACTGGCTTGACTCGGACAGCTATTAGCTCTGTGCCCTTCTTTCCCACATCTGAAGCACACTCCGGACCGGGCCAAACACTTACCCCAATGATGCCTACCACAGTCTTTGCATTGTGCCTTGTCTCCACTGCTAGTTCCTGTCCTGTTGAACTGTGGTTTTCGCATCCGAACTCGCGCGAAAGTTCCACGGTCTATGCGGTGTCTGTTTGCTGGGACGCCGCGAGTTTGAATTTGATTGTTCCCATTTCTCTCTTCGATTTTTGCAGGTCGCAAGGAGCTAACCACTGCACTGGTGGGCGATGCATGTCTGCACCCAAATCAACTCCGCCACTCTCACTGCGGAGGCATAGTCAGGAGGTGCTAGTGCTTGTATGAAGCCTCGAATATTTTCATCTAGTCCCATAATAAAACGCTCTGTTTTCTTCGCCTTAGTGTCTACTAACTCGGGGGCAAAACGTGACAAACGGGTGAATTCTCTCTCATATACTTCCACTGCCCTCCGGTTCTGGCTAAGCTGTAAGAATTCCGCCTGCTTCCTATAACGAGCTGCGGCAGGGTAAAATTTCCGCCAGAATGCTTCCTTAAACAAATTTCAGGTAATCGTCTCTCCGCTGGCGACTATGGTTCCCTGAGCGGACTCCCACCATAAGTAAGCGTCGTCTCTCAACATGAAGGTTGCACAAGACACCCTCTGGTCCTCCGGACAGTTCATCAGTCTGAAAATGGTCTCGATGGAGGACAACCATAATTCAGCCACAGTGGGGTCACTAGAAGACCCATCAAAAGATCTGGGATCATACTTCCTGAAATCTTTCAGATAACGGGACTCCAGAGTTGCATCATTCCGCCCCTGGCTTGATTGAGCCAACTGAGTGGCTACTGTAGCTCGCACTAGGGTCTGCATAGCCTCTACCATCATAGTAATGACATTAGGGTTTCCTTGATCCGCCACTGGAGCGACTACAGGTGCATCCTCTTGGCGATCTGGTTGGTCCTAGGGGAGATCTGCCACGGGTGGAGTAATCTCTTCCTGTTCCAGTGGTAATTCTGGTTGGGTGTTAACGTTTCCTCCTGTCCTCCGACCCCTACCACGTCCTCTACCTCTCCCTCGACCTCTAGGTGGCATTTTTGTCAGTACTACAATGCAGAGAATTTCTAACTTAGTTTTCATCACTTTCTAACTGTAAGATAGGATCACCCTCGAGGTTTAAATTCATTTACATTCAAAATAAAGAATTACATCATATACATTCGTTTAGTTCATAAATCTCAAGAACGCACACAGCGGGTGGCTAACGCGCGTCGCTCGACCATGGGAACTACCCCCTGTGCACTACTCGTAAGCAAGTCTCTGAGAACCCCTAAACCTAGAGCTCTGATACCAACTGTAACGCCCCTACTTTTCTATAACTATAACTCTTAGGGACATTACTACACATGCATGCATTCTTAGGCCAAAAGACATAAAACGATCTTTAAATCTCCACTAAAAACAAATTATCTTTAGGGATCCCATTAAAACATTCAAAACATGTAAAAGAAGCAGTTTAAACTTGGCCTACTTAAAAACCCGGAAATTTAAACTTAAACTCCGAAATCATAAAACGACAACATCAGTTATTTAAGGAAAATATGCGGAAAAATATGACTATTCCCATGGTTCTGACAACGCGCCTCCGTCACTCGCCCCGCACGTCCTTGGCCTTACCTGAAAACATTTTAAAACGAAAGGGTGAGTATTGCAATACAATACCCAGTAAGTAACCTCGCTACCGAGGTTTGGGATATGCAAACACATACAATCATGACTTTTAAACTTGGTCAAATATACATATGCGGGACCTTAAAACTTTCTCGTATCAACATGACTGTAATATATGACTTCCTTTTCTTTTAAGTGGTTAATTGGTCATCCTGAGTCATTTCATTTTGAGTCCCTCACAGACCCCTGTAATTGTTTGAGTCCCTCACAGACCCCTGTATGGATTGAGTCCCTCACAGACCCCTATATGGATTGAGTCCCTCACAGACCCCTGTAAACTTGACCCATAGGGTCTCTAATGCATGTTTGACCATGCATACAATGCACTCTCAGAGAGACCAATTTCCACATTTTACTTCAAATCACTTTATGGCACACATAACATGCATGAGGTCCCATCATTCAACATGACTATAATGCATATGTCATGAAACATTATCATTGATATGCAAATCATAACTTTTCACAATGCAGTTTGAAAATAAAACTCTTGTATGTAATCATGAAATATTCTCATATAAAAATCTTGTAATATCCTCTGAAATCTTTGGAATATTCTTACATAAAATACAAAGATATTCTCACATAAAATCTTTGAATTATGCTCACATAAAACCTTGAGATATCTTCACATAAAATATTAGAGTATTCTCACATAAAATATTGGAATATTCTCACGTAAAATCATTAAACCTTTTCAAGTAAGATAACTAATTAATTTCGCATAACATAATGAAATTCGTTTTCTTTAATCCCATTTAGAAAGGTTTGGCACAAGGTCCCTTACCTCGAGCTTTGATCTCACACTTTCCTTCTAATTCTTAAGTTAACGGTCCCTTCCAAATAACCTGTAAACCAAGAACTTTTCTAATTCGTCATCCTACTACAAAACTCATCCAATATACAGAGTCTAAGTACATAAGTGTCTATGATTCTGACTTTATTCTAATTACCTTGCCTCCGGAGAATAGACCGAATGTTAATTTGTTTGCTCCAGAAACTTGGAAGTCTCGATACCGAAATTCAGCTCGTTCCTACAATATTTTCATGCGAATCAGATCTAAATAATTCTAGACCCCAAAATCGAAGGGGGTTTCGCGTGGCTCACCTAAATGCGAGTTCTACAACTGGAGGGAAATAGGAAGTTCGTGGTTTGGTCACAATCGGCGATGAACTCCGACCGGCAGCCGCGTGAAGCTCGGGGGATCGCGCGGTGTGTCGTTTGGACACTCCCTGCGACTGAAGGGCTCGATGGCTGAGAGGACAATGGCGCAAACAAGACCGGACGATGGACGGCTAGAGGGCTCCGATGATGGGACGGCTGGCGCTGCAGAATTCGACGGCGAGCTGAGGGCTTGTGAGCGGCGGCTGGTGCAATCACGGCCGGCTGAGATGAAGCTCGCGAATGGCTGGCGCGCGTAAAGGAACTCGGCGCTGCACGACCCGACGGCGGCAACTCCTCGCTCGATCTCTCGCTTGGCGCGGCGCAGCGACGATCGGGTGGTTTCCGTCCGTGGATCTACAGGCGTTCGCGGTTGGAGCAGTCTCTGCTCGTGGTCTTGCTTGGCGTGAGCGGTTGCGGTATCTTGGTCGTGGGCTTGCCGCGGCGTGGCGGGCCGTGATCTTCGATCGTGGGCTTGCTTGGCGTGGCGGTGAGCGGCAATAGGGGGAGGGAGTTGGTCGGCTAGGGCATAGAGAGGGAGTAGGAGATGATTATGCTTGTAGGGTTAGGGTTTTCTTTTGGTTGTAAGATTAAGGAGGCTAAATACTAGAAATTAGGTCAAATTCCAAGTGTCAAATATAACCCTCATTTAGGCATTAATAACTAAAGTGCCATTGTCACTTCCTCTTCTTTTAATTTTATAAATAGTTTCATCTTAAAGAGAAACCATTCACTTAAACCCACACGAAATTAAGGGTTCACTCACACCGACCCTGATAAAATTTACTAATCCGACCTGACATAACGACTGTTAGAACAATAACTAAAATAACCAGTCAGTACTCTGTAGTTGTGGTCGTCACAAAGGTACCCAAACTTCATCCCCTAACTATAGACCCTTTAGGAAGTATCTCGAACCGAGATCCTTTATATGTACACTACATTCAGTTAAAGATACATTTAATAGCTTTGGATGTTTAGTTTATTGGATTTACGGTTAAACAAAGGCAATATCATAAATAACGAATAATCAAACTTTATTGGAGTAATAACAATATTTTACAATAATTAGAACATAAATTACAAACTATGAGTGTTAGGGCACCAACCCCCAACAAACACCCACTTGAACTAAAACTCTAGTGGGGTACATCGTAATCTAAAACAGTGGTTACAGAGATAGAAATACAATAAACTAGGGCATCTATATATCCATCCATATCTCCCACTTGCCTTATATTAGCCAATGTACATGTCTCGTAAACCTATACTCTCCAGATGACCCTCAAACACTTTAACCGTGAGAGTCTTTGTAAACGGATCAACAATGTTGTCCTCCAAAGTGATCTTCGTGACTGTCACATCTGTTCGTTGCACTATATCTCGTATCACGTGGTACTTCCTCTCGATGTGCTTTCCTCGCTTATAGTTGCGAGGTTCCTTCGAATTGGCTATGACACCAATGTTGTCATAGTATAAGGTGATGGGATATTCCATATTTGGAACAACTACCAAATATGTAAGAAATTTCCTTGGCCAAACAGCCTCTTTAGTTGTTTCACAAACAGCGACATACTCAACCTCCATCGTGGAGTCATCGATGCATCATTGCTTGATGCTTCGCCATACTATAGCTCCGTCGTTAAGGGTGAAAACTGATCCCGATGTGGATTCCTACAATCCTTATCTATCTGAAAATCAGAATCAGTGTATCTAGTAAGGATCAAATCCTTAGTCTCATACACAAGTCACTAGTAGAAATTTGGGTTTTAATGACGGGCATTGCCCGTCATTAAAGG
The DNA here is from genome assembly GCA_036507285.1 of Trichosanthes cucumerina. Classification (NCBI taxonomy): domain Eukaryota; kingdom Viridiplantae; phylum Streptophyta; class Magnoliopsida; order Cucurbitales; family Cucurbitaceae; genus Trichosanthes; species Trichosanthes cucumerina. Next base: position 8,971,133 of record CM071837.1, on the reverse strand, counting down.
GTTTTGATGACGGGCGCGCGCCCGTCATCTATGCGAGTGTCATTGTAACATACAATGACGGGCAATTTTAATGCGGGCAATGCCCGTCATTAAAAGTCGACAAATCATTGTAACATGGCTTGAAACCGACTTTTAATGACGGGCAATGCCCGTCATAAAAGTGATTTTTAATGACGGGCAATGCCCGTCATTAAAACTCTTGGAAATTTTTTTAAAAAACCTATTGTCCGTCATTATATCTCTGTCATTATTTTTAGTTCATAATTTTTTTATTATGACGGGCAATGCCAAATCATCGTTTTTAGCATAATTTTAATAAAAAAACGTCGTTAATAGCCCGATGGCACCAACAATTTTTAATAACTAATTACCTGAAATATTGCAAATATATTAACTTCTATATTGAAACCACACATGAAATCACTATACAAATTTACAAACATGAAACAAAAACACTTTTATATCCAAAACATACATCAAATCACCCATAAGAACATCCAACAAAATTCTTTTTCAACCAAAACCACTACTACAAATTATATATTTCTTGACACTTGCAAGTTTTAAATACTTGACGTTTTTATGAAAAAATGTCAAGTATGACGAAGTTTTTAAAGAAAAACGTCAAGAAAAATTAAAAAACACGGAGGATGACAAAGATTTCGGATTTTTTCTCGCTTACACTTTACTTGACGTTTTTTAAACGTCAAGTAAAACAAAATGGAAAACGCGCTCAATTTTAGTATTTTAGTGTCTTTTTATTTTTCTAAACGAAACAAATTAGAAACCCTCGCATTGTTTCACCCGTAAGCCCGCCGTCTTCTTCTCTCCTCTTATCTATCTCAAGCTCCTTCCATGGCAACCTCTTATCCTCGGCGACCAGCTTTATTTTTAATGTTTCGATTGCGCGCGATACTTTTATTCCACATTTATCTTCTTCCCTTTCACAAATGTGTTTCCTCCATTCTCTCACATGAAAGCATCTTGCCCATGTCTCTCTCCATTCAATATCTACAGGTTAGTCCTTAAGCTCATACATTTTAGGGTTCATCTTTTCAATTTATCTATTTAATCATTTGCTTCCATTACTTCTTCTTCTCACAAGGTACACATCTACATTCTTTTGAATTCAGTTTTATTTCATGAAATTGCCACTCGATTCTCTATCCTTGGGACATTTTTCGTGTTGTTTGTTCTCCCTACTTTGTCTGATATTGAGTTCTTATTTCTCTCTATTTTTCTATTTTGTATGTTCCTTTGATTTGGTTTGATTAATTTGTTCGTTTAAATTGTATTTTAATTTGGTTTCCTTTTTGTTTTCTTTTTACCAAGTATTTAGGTGCTCCTTGAGAAAGACAAGACTCAAAAAACGAGATAAGACTATTTTTCATGAAGTTTTATTAATCGTTCAGAATCTACATTGTATCACGTGGCTCGAGTTTGATTTCTATTATCGTTTTAGTCTAATATGTTGGATCTAGCTTGGACCTTTAGTTTAATGTGTTCATGTTTCTACCAACATTAGAGTTTCAACATTTATTTATGCATTTATAATATATTTAAATATTGTTCGTTTGAGACTTTGTTTGCAGGTATTGTTCACATTTTGGGTTTCTTAGCACTTAACGGAATATAGTTTTGTTGGTTTGTATTGGCAGCAAATTTCAAAGTGATACATTGAGAGAAACCATTTCATCTATGATCCACAAAAGGACAAAGCAGAAGCCAAGTCTAACAAGGCTGAGCAGAACTCCTAGCGCTCAACAGAACAATCAAAACAGGATTACATTCATGTGCGAACAAGAAGAGGCCAAACAATTGATAGGCACACTTTGGGAGAAAGGGTAATCAATCACTCAAGCCATCAATTATGTATTAGTGTTACCAATTGCAATTTAGAAATATTTTTACCAATCACTACATTTACTCAAAACTTTCTGCAGTATATGATGCATTTTATGCAGTATCATTATCTTGTGTATTTAGTTTCCTCATATGCTTCTTTGGTTTTGCGGCAAGAAAGGCAATTTCTGCTACTCTTTCTGTGGTTAAAAAGTTCCTAACTGTTGCTATCAATGTGGTGATTTGGGATAAACATGAAAATCCATTTGGTTTGGTTTGTCTCCTTTTCACAATTTCAGGGGGTATTCTCCATCGTTGATTAGTTATTGGAGTTGGCAGCGGCTCACCGACACTAGCTAAGCCTACAAGAAATGAGAATGATCTTGAGGAAAATCAAGGCAATGTAGTTCTTGGTAAACTTTCCTCTTTATGGATTTTGTTCATAAGTTCATGTACTTTATTGATTTGGGCTAGATAAACTGTATGTAAGCTTTTTACGTATTAGATTTTTATCATTACATTTGTAATTGTGGACTTGCAAAAAGGTAGGGGATCTAGATCTATTATGTTTGATGTGTGAACTTCTCATCACGGTTGGATTCAAAGTTTGTCTTCTGAATTTTGTCACTAGTTTCTCCACAGACTCGCAAAAAACGGCAATCATTATCTCCAAGTTTACAATCCACCACTTTTTGTTCATTGATTTCAGGGGTCTAGCTTAAGTTATTGAAGTCATTATAAGTCTGTTTGGTCGAAAATATGATTCCTATTGGTGTTTTCAAGAGTCCCGAGGCCCTTGCCATGTAGAAGAGAGCTGCAAAGTGACACTTAAACTCATTTTAGGCACTTTCTTATTTTTTTAGGAGTCAAAATGACACTTAAACTCATTTTACATACTTTTTCGCCACTTTGTAGGTTTCATAGGTACTTTTAGATTGTTTTTGAGTTGTTTTCACTTTTTGGCCACTTTATAGGTTCCATAGGCACTTTTAGATCGTTCCCCCCTTTAGTCTAGTTTAACACTTGAGAGTTGTTGGAACTTTTCGGGTTTAAGTACACTTGTAAGATTGCTTGTTCTGCTGAGCTTTCTTGGCAGATTTAAAGTCATAAGTCGTGTTTTGAGCATTTATGAAATTAGTGTTGTTCTCATTTGAGAAATATTTGATTATTGAACCTCGGCCCTTGTGTATTTTGAAGTTAGTGGGTGGTGAGAAGAATGATTTGTTTTTGAAGTGTTTCGATGTTAAGCGCAGTCATTGAAATTTTGGAAAACTCTAGTAGTATCGTTATCTGCACTTGAAATTTTGGAGTGAAGCGATGTGTCTTAAGTAACGCCCAAGTTAGGTTTACCCCCAGAATTTCGTGTCATTACACTTTGCATGTTTTAAATCTCTCTTGAATCAATTTCAGTAATTTAGCATTAGCATTGGATCTTCTTTGAGCCCATCGACGTGACAACACAACAAAGTCTTGGACTACCTAAGGTGGATCTTCTTTGAGCCCATCGACGTGACAACACAACAAAGTCCCGGACTACCTAAGCTCCTCCTTCGTGAAACATCAATTTGGTTTGATTTTAACTTGTTAGCATTTTTGTACATTTTGGGTTTCTGAATTGATGAATATTGCATTATACATATTTACATTCTAAGGTAATTTCTATTCCATAGTCCTTTAGCTACTAGATTTTTTGATTATTCTGTAATAGATTCATGTCCTTTTTTGGTTTCCCTTTTTGGTGTTTGTGTCCCCTGTTTTTGATTTGCATGAGTGTTACGCTTGGAACCCTTACGAGTTTTGGGTAGTCTAATATACAGAAATTGAAACGGAGGAGAAGGTTTCCCATGATGTAGCTTCTTTGAGATCCGGGATTTTGGACAATGCTACTCTTTGTTGTTGCCAAGGAGGATGATAGTGTTTCTTCAGAGAGAGATTTGATAGAAATAAAGTAGGGATTCTTATGTGGAAAGGGGTTCAAGAAAGCAGGTTGATGAACATGTTGGTTTTGTTGACTTTTGTTCCAGGTGATCCATGAGCACAATTGTGAAATTAAGTTTGAGAGGGAGGAGTTGAGGAGTTTGAGAAGGAGGAGTGGAGGAATTTGAGAAGGGTGAATATTGCATTATACATATCTACATTTTAACATAATTTCTATTCCATAGTCCTTTAGCTACTGGATTTATTGATTATTAACAATGTGTGTTTTATTGGCATGTCGATTTTTATCATAGGTTGTAATTTAATTCACTTTAATTGGGTATGGTGTGGATCCAATTACGAAGGCTTATGTTCTTTGTCTGCATTCAACCACAATTCTCTCTCTTGGTTATTAGACATGATTCAAAGACTATAATGTTTATTGGCCATATAGGATTTAATTCTGTTTGAAAACCTTATGATTTATGTACTCTCCTAATTTTAAAACTGGATCTGAATTGAAATAATTTTAGCTACTGGTATTTATTTTAAATGAGTTTGATTGTTTTGCTTCTAAATTACAAGAACTATAAGTCTTTAAATGGGGTTACTCCCCTGTAATTTGGAGTTTTCTTTCTCTGTCTTTTGACTAGATTTTTATATCTGAAATGTTTGTTGGGGAAGTAACTCATTCCTACCCATCTTGTCACAGAAGGAAAATGGGCAATTGATTGTGAAATAGTGAATAAGATGGTTACAATGCATATTTATATTATTTATCGGACTGGTTTTGCAATTGTCAATTTCTTACCACCATTATAACTTATTCATGTGTTTTCTTATATGTATATATCGTTTTTTTTTCAGATAATGTTGGTGTTATTGTCAATCCCAAGGGTGAGATTAAAGGTAATGTTTATTTTTAAATATTAATTATTTTTAGTTTATTTTTACACCAGTGAGTGTTTGGTTCAACTTGAAAGGTAATGTTTTTCTGGTTCGTGAGTATGGAATGTTATAAATAATGTGGCATGCCACTAAAGAATGATAATTTATGAAGGTTTGGAAATATGACAAGGCAATTTTAGTTGGAGGATGTGAACCTTGACTAATTGTTTTCAACACTGACTAATCTTTGCAGATTGTTTACATTTCTGAGCCAAATGGATAAGTTGGTGGAACACAAAGTAGTTAGAATGGAACAAAGGGAAATGAAGGAAGAGAAATACCAATTCCGGATTATTTGAACATATATGGTGGAGATAATTGTAGTTTGACATTGTGAATGTATAACCATGATGGAAGTTACTAATGTTGGAGGTTGAACTTTCTTGTCATTTTAGAATTGTTCATATGGGAAGAAGATTTGAATTTTTGTAGGTATTATCGATGGAATTATATTTGACACTTTACAATTGTCAAGGTTTTTCTTTTATGTGACGTTTTAGGACTGTCAAGATAAACTTATATTTGACACATTTTAAGCGTCAAGGAACTTTTATTTGACATTTCTGCAATGTCAAGATAAACCTATTTTTGACACAGCGAAAACGTCAAGTATTAACATAAACTTGACACTTTTTGAAAGTCAAGATAACGCTACATTTGACGAATAAAAAGTGTCAAGATTGTAGGTTCAAAATGACACGTTATAAGCGTCAAAAAAGACTATACATAACACTTTATAAGTGTCAAGTATTCTATATTATTCTTGACAGTGGATTCCTTGACGCTTTGAAAAACGTCAAGTAAAGCAATATTCGACATTTTATAAGCGTCAAGAAAACTAGTTTTTGTAGTAGTGAACAATGCACATAGAAAACTTTTATATCCAAAACCATAAACTACTAATATTACAAACCATAAACTCCTATATCACAAATCTTAACCATAACTCATATATCAAAATTAAACCTTAACCATAACTCTAAAACCATAAACTTATATATCACAAACCTCAACCATAACTTTAAAACCATAAACTCATATATCACAAACCTTAATCATAACTCTAAAACCATCACAAACCTTAATTAACCATAAACTAGTATATCATAAACCTTAACCATAACTCTAAAATCATAGACTCCTATATCATAACACTGAAACCATAACTCCTACATCACAAACCTTAACACCTATATCACAAAATTCAGTAAACTCTAAAACTAACACGAAATATCAAGCCAATAAGTAAAAATTTCGGCATGACCTCTACAGAACATCAACTAACCATAACTCAAACATTGCAGAACACTTCTATATATCAGTTCGGAAAAATGAGACCACCCGCCTCTCCACATCCAACAAACAAGTATATACATCTAAAAACACATTCATTCATACAAAAACATCCAACAAACTCCAATCCCAGATTCAGAAGAATGAGGTCACCCGCCTCTCCACATCCAACAAACAAGTATATATATACATCTAAAAACACATTCATTCATACAAAAACATCCAACAAACTCCAATCCCAGATTCAGAAGAATGAGGCCACCCGCCTCTCCACATCCAACAAACAAGTATATACATCTAAAAACACATTCATTCATACAAAACACCCAACAAACTCCAATCCCAGATTCAGAAGAATGAGGCCACCCGCCTCTTCACATCCAACAAACAAAGTATATACATCTAAAAACACAAACTACTAATACACTTCTACTATATACATTATAAACAAGTATATTGTACACCCTAACGAAATGTAGTAAAAATTTCACAAAATTCAGGTATTCACAAATGGCTTACACAAATCTGCCAACAAAATCCGCCCATTCTACTTGAACGTCGTCGATTTCTTCTTGTTTGTATGCAGTTTTTGTGTTGAACTATAAAGAAAAAAAATATAACATTAGACTAAATTATGTTTTGAATCAAAAACCAGATAAAATAAGAGTACTTACGAGGTTCATTATAGGAATACTAGAATTATATACGATTTCTCGTATATACTTCATACATAGTACCCCAGACTCCACGAACTTGGTTGATTTGGGGCACTATATGCAAAATAATTTAAAAATAGCATATTTGAGTTAAATATTGTTCCAACGTTGAACAAAACATTCGAATATATTAAATTATGTTTACCTTTACAAGTTTCCAAGCGATGGAAGAACGATATTGTGGAAGTGAGTGCTTGGCTTGCCACATTCTCAAGGATCTAAAGTGTTTGAAACATTAGAAAAATTAATAGAAAGTAATTCATTCTAAAGGTTTGAAACACTTACGTATTTATTGTTCCTTGAAAACTTTCTTCGATCTTACTCCTCAACGAGTTTAAGACATAAACGGTGTTTGCCCTCGGATGGATAACGATCAACATCCAATGATATCTATTAAAGTTAGGAGTATTCTAATATCATTTTATGAACAAAAAACATATAAATAAATTGAAGTAATTTAAACTTACCCAGTATTATATGGGATGAAAACTTGTTGATCCAAGTCCAAATTAACCATTTCTAACCTGTTAGCCAGATTTATACAACGTGTTTCTTGACTTTTAACAAAATTAGAAATGGTTATTTGATCAACTAACAAGAACTTGGCGATTATTTCATAGTCACATACAGTCCAAAGATACCTAAAACAAAAGTAAAGTCATTTTAATAAAACATTCAAAAGCGTAGTCAATATAGTTGTAAATAGAAGATGTTGTATACTTACGCAATGTATGCGACTATGCAGGAGTACCCTATCTCCACCATCCCACAGTAATGCAGGATATCATCGCGATGTAAATAAATTAACTTTTCCTCCCCGAACATGTGCTCACTCAACGTGACTTGAATCATATCATCTTCTTGCATCGATAACATTGCATAACGATTGAGAAGTTTAATAGTCACGTGAGCATCTGTGTACTTTGTAGAATGTGAAGTAGGCACATGTACAGAAACATCCGACTTATGTTTTGCTGGAGAAGCCACCTATCACAAGAAAACAACATTTAAATTTGTAAACAAAGAATTTAGTAATTTTTAACATTGAGTTGAATAATTTCATACCTTTTTCCCCTTATTAAAAATGACAAGGTCACGAGGCCATGCCACAAAATTTCCCATAGATTGACTCTGGGGACTCTACTTCTCCCAGTATAGGAATTGGTAGTGGAGCATCTTCACCTACGATCATGTCCACTACCACTCTAACATTTTCATCTCCTAAGGGAACTCCATGGACGGTGGGAAATTGAGAGTCGGGGCGTGTACATTGTGCCTACAAAGAACCACATTATCCTTTGATCCTATTGCTAGATGGCATGGAGTTCCTTCAAAAATTAAAAAGGAATGTGAGAAAAATGTATCATATATGATCAAAAATTTCCAGAAAATCGTAATTACCTCTAAAATTTCTTCCTCCTAAATCAATGACCTCCTTGTCTTTTGGATGATTACCGCCTATGCTTGCATGAGACTTTTTGGAAGGTGAGCACGACATTTTGTTGCGGACTCTTTGCTTGATTTTGACTTCGCTCGAGGATTGTTAAAGTATGTTGATGGTTTTGTGGACATACCTAATCCTCTAACACGCCCTCTCGTGTTTCTGGCGTGCCTAATGCTTTCAGTCAATATGTCTTTACCTTTATTCTTCATAGCTAGTTCGTCTGTCACAACCATTTAGATTAACATTGAAACTAACCATAAGATATTTAAACTACGAATCATTTTTGCATCATGTTAAAATAAAACATATTAACTTACGATTCGACTAGCGCATTGTTTGGTTTCATCATCATAGTATTCATTATTTTTTCCTTTTCGTGCTTGTATCCATAAGGTGGCACGAGTGGAAGGATCGTCCGCCAATTCCTATATAAACACACAAGTTATTAAATCTCATTTATGGAAAATTATAAGAAATAATGTTACTCACTAGTTCTTCAGCTAAGTTGGCATATCCTTTACGAGAGATGTGATGATTATATTTACATTTCTCTCTCCTTTCCTTTTGTACACGACTTTGTGCCTGTATCACATAATAGAATCAATTTAAAAGAAACAAGTATAATGTACTTTTTTTAATAACTTTTAAAAGCAACAAGTATAATGTACATACCTCCCATTCTTCCGATAATCTAGCATTCACAAATGCTTCCCATTGGTTTTGATCAATGTGTGAATACTTTTGTGGAGGATGCTTCAACAAGAACGGCTCATCCTTAAATGGAAGTATGTGTTTTTGATACAACGTGTAACGCCCCTACTTTTCCATGACCAAATCCCTAGGGACATTACTACACATGCATGCATTTATAGGCCGAGAAATAGAAGAAACTTAAAAGAAATTTCCATTTGACTTAAATAGTTCCAGGGATCCCAAACAGAAACAAAACATTCAAATCATTTAAAAACATCACATCAGCTTGGCCTATTAAAAACTGTAAGTATGCGAAATCATCAGAATCGTTCTAGTTCTAACTCACTTGACTTACAAAGGATGCGAGAAATAAACGAGTGCGTAGGAACCAGTAATCAAATAGTACAAAGGCGAGGTGCCCAAGTAATGGAAGTGTACCAGAACCACCGAGTGCGAGCCATAGATGTCTCATTGGTACTTGCATAGGCTCTCCTCGTTGTATGGCGGCGCCACAAAGCAGCCCACTACTCATAACTGGTGGCTAGTCTTTGGCTTGATTCGAGGCGAGATATTAGCTCTGTGCCCTTCCTTTCCACACTTGAAACACGCCCGGACCGGGCCATACATTTACCCAGTGCGATTGACCACATTCCTTGCACCGTTGTGGCCTATCTCCATTGCTATTCTCGATCTCGTTGATTTGGTGGTTTCTCGGGCCGAACTTGTACGGAAATGCCCTGGTCTATCACGGTGTCTCTTGGGGCGCGTGTGAGTGGAATGGGGGCTGGTCCCACTTCCTCTTATGATTCGCTATGGGTTGCCCCGGGCTAACTACCACCTGTTGTGCAGTCTGAGCCTGCACCCAAATCAGTTCCGCCACTCTCACTGCGGAGGCGTAATCAGGAGGTGCTAAAGCTTGAATAAAGCCTCGGACATTCTCATCTAGCCCCATGATGAAGCGCTCGGTCTTCTTTTTTGCTTCGTATCCACCGGCTCGGGGCAAAAGCGGACAGACGGGTAAATTCCCTCTCATATAACTCCACTGCCCTCCTGTTCTGGCACAGCTGTAAGAATTCTGCCTGCTTCCTGTAACGAGCTGCAGCAGGATAGAATTTCCGCCAGAATGCTTCCTTGAATAGATTCCAAGTAATCGTCTCTCCGCTGGCAACAATGGTTCCTTGGGCGGACTCCCACCACAAGTACGCGCGTCATCCTCAAAGCATGAAGGTCGCACAGGACACCCCCTACGGTCCTCGGGGCGGTTCATCGATCACGAAGATGGTCTCAATGGAGGGCAGCCACAACTCCGCATACGGTGGGGTCACTGGAAGACCCATTGAAAGATCTCGGATCATACTTCCTGAAGTCTTTCAGGTAACGAGACTCCAGAGTTGCGTCGTTTCGCCCCTGATTTGCTTGGGCCAGCTGGGTGGCTACTGTGGCTCTCACTAGGCTCTGCATGGCCTCCACCATCATAGTCATAACGTTGGCGTTCCCCTGATCTGCCACAGGGGCAACTGCAGGTATATTCTCCTGACGTTCAGGCGGGTCCTGGGGGAGGTCTCGAACGGGTGGAGTAATCTCTTCCTGATCCAGGGGTAATTCCGGTTGGGCGTCAATGTTTTCCCTTGCCCTCCGGCCCCTACCACACGCCCCTACCTCTCCCTCGGCCTCTAGGTGGCATTATGTCAAAACTACAATATAGAGAGTTTCTAACTCAGTTTCCTTTACTATCAAATCATAAGATAGAATCACCCTTGGGGCTTTTAAGGTTATGTATATGCATAACATTGTATCATAACATAATCATTTACTTTCTTAATAAAATTTTGGGACGCACAGCGGTGATCTGGAAGCGTTGTTAAACCATGGGAACTACTCTGTGCTTACTCTGTAAGCAAGTCTACAGAACCCTTAAACCTAGGGCTCTGATACCAACTGTAACGCCCCTACTTTTCCATGACCAAATCCCTAGGGACATTACTACACATGCATGCATTTATAGGCCGAGAAATAGAAGAAACTTAAAAGAAATTTCCATTTGACTTAAATAGTTCCAGGGATCCCAAACAGAAACAAAACATTCAAATCATTTAAAAACATCACATCAGCTTTGGCCTATTAAAAGCGTAAGTAAGTTTAATTTCAAAGGAAAACATAAAGACAACAATATTTCAAATCCACGAATATGGAAATCAATCTTTGGTTCCCATGGTCCTAATCACGCTTTCCCGCCACACGCCCGCACGTCCTTCCCTTTACGAAAAACATTTTTTAAAGAGAGGGTGAGTATTGCATAAACAATACCAGTAAGTAAACCTCGCTACTGAGGTTTGGGATATGCATACACATACAATCATGATCTTTAAATTCATTCATAACATACATAGATGGGAATTAAAACTTTCTAAAGTTGCAGTGTCTTTAATCCATGGTCGCATAGTTAGTTTGTCGTGCCTTTAATCCATGATTATTCATTAAATTGCTGTGTCTTTAATCCATGGTCGTTTCATAAAATTGCCAGTCTTTAATCCATGGTCGCTCATTCGATTGCAGTCTTTAATCCATGGCTATTCATTGATTGCAGTCTTTAATCCATGGCTATTCAATCAGTTGCCAGGTCTTTAATCCATGGCTATTCAATCGATTGCCAGTCTTTAATCCATGGCTATTCATTCGATTGCGTGTCTTTAATCCATGGCTATTCATTCAGTTGCCAGGTCTTTAATCCATGGCTATTCATTCAGTTGCCAGGTCTTTAATCCATGGCTATTCATATAATTGTGAGGCCGACTGGTCATCCTGAGTCATTTCAGCGATCTCAGGATAACCAATGTCCACACTATTCAATAATTCATTTCGTGACGTACAAAATCATGCATAAGGTCCCATCAGTCACATAATCATGGTGTACATATCATAAATATCATCATCAACATATCATTCATACTTTCTCATGGACAGGGTGATAAATCATACTTTTGTAATAAACATGAAACATTCTCATACACACTACTGTCCTGTTTTCACATGAAATAATGGGATCTTTATACATAACATACGAGAATACTTTCACATAAAATAATGATTCATTTTCACATAATACATCGAAATATTGCACATAGAATATCACGTATTCTCAAAATAATATCTGTGGATTTTCGTGTGGAAAAATATGAACTATTTCACATAAAATCATGAAAATCATTTTCATTTACTCCCATTTAAAAGTTCGGCACGAGGTCCCTTACCTCGAGCTTCGATTTTTCTCCAAAAACCTAATCGAACTCCCTGCCTATTCTCCTTTTAGCGAAACCTGATTCACATCAATATTTCCGAATTCAAACTCCAAGCATTTCACTAAAACCCTAATCATGCGTTATTCAAAATACTGTAATTCGATGTCGTGTCCCGCTTACCTCGGTCTTCACGCGGGAACTCGATATTCCTTAGTTTGCTTGGCAATCGACTTCCAATTCCGTTCCAAGTTCGGTTCCTACAAAGACGTGTTCGAACCTGTACTCAATTTCTCAATTGAACGTTTAATCTAAACGATCGGTCGCAACACTATTAGTTAAGCACGAAACTCGAATTAAACGCTCACCGACCAATAAACTTGCTGCTGTGAACGTGCTGGCCGGAACTCAACGGAGGGAGGCTGCTGCTCGACCGATCCCCACGTCGGCGGCTGAAATGCTGATCAATCGAACCCTCGTCGGTGGCTGACTCCGTGAATTTCGGCGCTGCAGGCTCCTTCAGGCGTCCGACGGTGGCTGAGTAGCGAGGTTGAGTTCCCGGCTTGCAGACGGTGGCTGAGGCGTGACTCTCGGCTGAACGTGGCTGCGAGAGAAGGTTCCCGGACGTCTGAGCTCGTGGTTCGCCGGCGAGGGCTAGCGATCGACTGTGGCTTGCCGGCGCGAGGTCAACGCGAGGAGGTCGGCTGGACGCGAGCTTCCTCGGATACGGCGGCGCTGCACGACCTCAGGGGCTGAAGCAAAGCTTCGATCGTGGACTTGCCGGCGCAAATCTCAGACGCAACCGATCGGGGCTTCCGTCCGTGGATCTGCGGTATGCGCGGCCGATGAAGCGTCTACTCGTGGGTTGCAGGCGAGCGGTGAGGCTGCTTCTTTCTTGCGTTCGCCGGCGAGGGTACCTAAAGCATGAGAGGTTGCCGGCGGGGAGAATCCAGCAAGGTTGTTGCGGCTAGGGTAAGAAAAACGAGAGAAGAAGGAGGTTATAGATGTTAGGGTTTGAGCTAGGTTTAGGGTTTGCCCTAGGGTTTGCTTCTTCCTCCTTTTTGATTGAGACTTAAGGGTATTTAAATACCATACCTTAGGTTAAAATTTCAAATGCCAAATACACCCTCCTTTAGACATTAATATCTAGAACACCCTTGCAATTTACTCTTCCTTTAATTTCATAAATAATCTTGTCTTATAGGGAACCATTCATTTAAACTAAACAAAAATTAAGGTCTCACTCTCCCCGAGCTTGATTAGAACACCAAAACGACTAAATACAGCTGCTAATAGAGTGTTAATTAAAATAATTAAAAGTACCTGAGATGGCGGTCGTTACAATCTTCCCTCCTTAAGAACTTTCGTCCTCGAAAGTTCCTATTCTTGGAATAGTTCGAGAAGTATTTAGCGCGTACTTCCTCTTCTCGCTCCCAAGTAGCTTCCTCCGCGCGGTGGTTCTGCCACAATACCTTAACTAAGCTGATCTCACGGTTACGGAGGGTCTTTCGATCTCTTGCAATAATTTGTACCGGTCGTTCGCCATAACTCAGATCTTACATTAATGCGCAATGGTTGAAGTCTATGACATGACTCGGGTCCAGAACGTACTTTCTCAACATGGAGACATGGAATACGTTATGAACGGTGAAAAGGGAAGGCGGCAGTGCTAATCTGTAGGCCACTGCACCGATCCTCTCTAGAATCTCAAATGGTCCGATGAATCGCGGACTCAACTTCCCCTTACGGCCAAACCTTAGAATCCCCTTCATTGGAGCCACCTTAAGGAACACGTGGTCCCCAACCTCGAATTCTAGGTCCTTCCGTCTCGTGTCGGCGTAATTCTTTTGTCCGACTTGGGCGTCTGCATTCGTGCCTCGATCTTTTGCATTGCCTCATTAGTGATCCGAACCAGTCTGGACCCAACAATCTGGCGTTCACCAACCTCCTCCCGAACACGGGAGTTCTCGCAACGTCTTCCGTAAAGAGCTTCAAATGGAGCCATTCCGATGGTCGACTGATAACTGTTGTTATAAGCAAACTCCATCAGATGTAAATGAGTGTCCCAACTGCCTGGGAAGTCTAAAGTGCAAGCTCGCAACATATCCTCTAATATCTGGTTTAAACGCTCTCCGTCGCCATCCGCTCGTGGATGAAAAGTCGCATCTTGAAGTTCAATCGCAACCAACGCTCTCGTAAACTTCTCCGGAAGTTGGAGGTGAAACGTGGATCCTCATCGAAATAATCTTGACCGGGATTCCATGCAAACGGACTATCTCTTCCAGGTAAAGCTGCGCCCACTTATCTGTAGAATAGGTGGGTTTCCCTGGTATGAAGTGTGCTGACTTTGTTAACCTGTCCACTATGACCCAAATCACTGTGTAACCTCGTAAAGTCCTAGGCGATCCGACGATGAAGTCCATAGAGATCTCCTCCCATTTCCACCGAGGCACATGTAATGGTTGCAAAGCAATCCATGGTCTCTGTCTCAGGTGCCTTCACCTGCTGACAAGTCAAACACTTGTTGACAAACTCTGCCACGTCGCGCTTCAGGTTGCACCACCAAAACGACTGTTTCATATCTCGGTACATCTTGGTATTGCCAGGATGCATAGAAAATGGTGAGTTATGGGCCGTTCAAGATCTCGATTCTCGGCTTGTCATCGTCGCACACACAATCGCCCCCGAAACAACAATCCTCCATCGTGGATAGGGAGAACTCGTCGACTCACCCGTAGCTCCGCAGTAAGTTTTTCCACTAATCGGGGTCCACTGTTGAGCCTCTATAATACGTTGCCTCAAGGTCGGTTGCTTGATCATCCAATCGGGCTAAGCGAGCGTGTGGTCTTTCCTACTAGCATCGCAATTTCAGCCGAGCAAACTCTCGCTGTAACTCTGCTGTGTCATCTGTCGCGCAGCAGTATGCATCAAGCTTCTCTTTGAGGGCATCGCCACTACGTTAGCCTTACCGGGATGGTACTTGTATGTCAATATCATAATCATTCACCAATTCCAACCATCTGCGTTGCCTCATGTTCAATTCTTCCGGGTGAGCAGATACTTGAGATTTTTATGATGCGTAAAAATCGAATTTTCTCGCCATACTGTGTAGTGTCTCCGGATCTTTAATGCAAATACCATCGCTTGCTAACTCCGGATCATGAGTTGGATAGTTCCTCTCGCGGCGTCTTCAATTGTCGGGATGCATAAGCTATTACTTTACCCGTCTTTGCATCAAGACACAACCCAACCCTTTCTTGGAAGCATCATCGTAAACCACAAAGCTCCCCTGTTCCCTCGGGACCGTATAAGGATCGGGGCCGACACTAACCTCGTGCTTGAGTTCTGGAAGCTCGCTTCACAAGCATCAGCCCAAACAAAAGAGTTTCCCTACGCGCCGGTGAGTCATAGGCATGGCTATCTTGGCAAAATCACATGCGAAACGCCTATAGTATCCTCGCAAGACCCAGAAAACTACGTACCTCAGAATCGTGGTCTGACGAGGCCTTTGTGTGGCGGCCTCCACTTTTCTTTGGATCAACAGAGACTCGACTGGACACCACATGCCCTAGAAAAGATACATCGAGCCAAAATTCACACTTGGAGAATTTTGCATACAACTTATTCTCTCTCGGTGTGAGTAAGACTTTCCTCGGTGCATTTCATGTTCTTCATCACACAGAGTATATCAATATATCATCGATGAACACAATCACGAACGTATCAAGAAACTCCTTGAACAAGCGGTTCATCAAGTCCATGAAAGCGGCCAGGAGCATTGGTCAAAGCAAAGCGGCATCACTTTGTGAACTCGTAATGCCCATATCGTGATCTGAATGCTGTCTTAGGGATATCTCCCTCACTGATCCTCAACTGATGGTAGCCTGATCTCAGATCGATCTTAGAGAACACTGTCGCTCCTTGCAATTGGTCGAACAAATCATCTATTCTGGGGAGAGGATATTTATTCTTGATTGTAACTTTATTCAACTCCCTGTAATCTATGCACAGCGCATGGATCCGTCTTTTCTTTTCACGAACAATACAGTGCTCCTGTGGTGAAACGCTTGGGCGTATAAACCCTTTGTCTAGCAAGTCTTGTAACTGTACTTTTAGTTCTTTCAACTCTGCTGGTGCCATTCTGTACGGGGCCTTGGATATCGGGGTCGTCCCCAATTCCAATCCGATGTTAAAATCTACCTCCCGATGGAGGTATTAGGGAGATCCTCGGGAAGACGTCAGTAAACTCATTCACCATCGCACCGATGTCACCGAGATCTCTCGTGCACCTTGCATCTAGTATGCGAGCTAAAGCGCGCCAAGCTCCCGATGCAATAACTTTCGGCCTTAAGGGCGATGAATTACCTTAGGCCTACTTCTCGCTCTCTGTGCCTCACGAACTCGTGAGCTGGGTTGGTTAGGAGGAGTGAACACCACCTCCTTCCCCGGCAATCAATACAAGCATGGTTCTGCGCTAACGGTCCATGCCTAAAATTACATCAAAATCAAACATATCTAAGACCACTAGGTTCATTTGCTAACACATGGTCTGCGATGGTCACACTACCATCCTTGACTTTCATATTGGCCAACAAATTTATTCCGCAGGAGTGGAAACAGATAGGGCATCATCAGAATCGTTCTAGTTCTAACTCACTTGACTTAC
This sequence comes from Trichosanthes cucumerina, assembly GCA_036507285.1. NCBI lineage: Eukaryota > Viridiplantae > Streptophyta > Magnoliopsida > Cucurbitales > Cucurbitaceae > Trichosanthes > Trichosanthes cucumerina. The sequence continues at coordinate 8,954,378 of CM071837.1, read as the reverse complement.
AAAGGATGCGAGAAATAAGCGAGTGCGTAGGGCAGAATCAAATAGTACAAAGGCGAGGTGCCCAAGTAATGGAAGTGTACTCAGTAACCATCGAAGTCCGAGCCATAGATGTCTCGATTGGTACTTGCATAGGCTCTCCTCGTTGTATGGCGGCTTCACAAAGCAGCCCACTACTCATAACTGTGGTGGCTAGTCTTTGGCTTGATTCGGGGCGAGATATTAGCTCTGTGCCCTTCCTTTCCACACTTGAAACACGCTCGGATCGGGCCATACATTTACATTTACCCAGTCTGATTGACCACATTCCTTGCACCGTGGCCTATCTCCGCCGCTATTCCTCGATCTCGTTGATTTGGTGGTTTCTCGTTTTGGAACTTGTGCGGAAAAATGCCACAGTCTGGTCTATGTGTGTGTACTGGGGCGCCGTGAGGTGGAATGGGGCTGGTCCCACTTCCTCTTATGATTCGCTATGGGTTGCCCGGGCTAACTACCACTGTTGTGCGATGCCCGAGCTCGCACCCAAATCGCTCGCCACTCTCACTGCGGAGGCGTAATCAGGAGGTGCTAAAGCTTGAATAAAGCCTCGGACATTCTCATCTAGCCCCATGATGAAGCGCTCAGTCTTCTTTGCTTCTGTATCCACCAGCTCGGGGGCAAAACGGGACAGACGGGTAAATTCCCTCTCTCATATAACTCCACCGCCTCCTCCTGTTTGCAGCACATTTGTAAGAATTGCCGCCGCTTCTGTAACGATGCGCAGCAGGATAGAATTTCCGCCAGAATGCTTCCTTGAATAGATTCCAAGTAATCGTCTCTCCGCTGGCAACAATGGTCCCTTGGGCGGACTCCCACCACAAGTACGCGTCATCCCTCAGCATGAAGGTCGCACAGGACACCCTCTGGTCCTCAGGGCAGTTCATCAGTCTGAAGATGGTCTCAATGGAGGACAGCCACAACTCCGCCACAGTGGGGTCACTGGAAGACCCATTGAAAGATCTCGGATCATACTTCCTGAAGTCTTTCAGGTAACGAGACTCCAGAGTTGCGTCGTTTCGCCCCTGATTTGCTTGGGCCAGCTGGGTGGCTACTGTGGCTCTCACTAGGCTCTGCATGGCCTCCACCATCATAGTCATAACGTTGGCGTTTCACGATGCGCCATGGGGGCAAGCTGCAGTATATTCTCCTGACGTTCAGGCGGGTCCTGGGGGAGGTCTCGAACGGGTGGAGTAATCTCTTCCTGATCCAGGGGTAATTCCGGTTGGGCGTCAATGTTTTCCCTTGCCCTCCGGCCCCTACCACGTCCCCTACCTCTCCCTCGGCCTCTAGGTGGCATTATGTCAAAACTACAATATAGAGAGTTTCTAACTCAGTTTCCTTTACTATCAAATCATAAGATAGAATCACCCCTTGGGGCTTTTAAGGTTATGTATATGCATAATACTGTATCATAACATAATCATTTACTTTCTTAATAAAATTTCAGGACGTACCTGGCGGTGACTGGAAGCGTTGTTAAACCATGGGAACTACTCTGTGCTTACTCTGTAAGCAAGTCTACAGAACCCTTAAACCTAGGGCTCTGATACCAACTGTAACGCCCCTACTTTTCCATGACCAAATCCCTAGGGACATTACTACACATGCATGCATTTATAGGCCGAGAAATAGAAGAAACTTAAAAGAAATTTCCATTTGACTTAAATAGTTCCAGGGATCCCAAACAGAAACAAAACATTCAAATCATTTAAAAACATCACATCAGCTTGGCCTATTAAAAACTGTAAGTAAGTTTAATTTCAAAGGAAAACATAAAGACAACAATATTTCAAATCCTGAATATGCGGAAATCAATGCTGGTTCCCATGGTCCTAATCACGCTTTCCGTCACACGCCCGCACGTCCTTCCTTTACGAAAAACATTTTAAAAGAGAGGGTGAGTATTGCATAAACAATACCCGAAGAAGTAACCTCGCTACTGAGGTTTGGGATATGCATACACATACAATCATGATCTTTAAATTCATTCATAACATACATAGATGGGAATTAAAACTTTCTAAAGTTGCGAGTCTTTAATCCAATGGCTTCATAGTTAGTTGTCAGGCCTTTAATCCATGACTGTTCATTAAATTGCGTGTCTTTAATCCATGGTTTATTCATAAAATTGCCAGTCTTTAATCCATGGTCGCTCATTCGATTGCGAGTCTTTAATCCATGGCTATTCATTGATTGCGTGTCTTTAATCCATGGCTATTCAATCAGTTGCCAGGTCTTTAATCCATGGCTATTCAATCGATTGCAGTCTTTAATCCATGGCTATTCATTCAGTTGCCAGGTCTTTAATCCATGGCTATTCATTCAGTTGCCAGGTCTTTAATCCATGGCTATTCATTCAGTTGCCAGGTCTTTAATCCATGGCTATTCATATAATTGTGAGGCCGATTGGTCATCACGAGTCATTTCGGCGATCTCGGGATAACCAATGTCCACACTATTCAATAATTCATTTCGTGACGTACAAAATCATGCATAAGGTCCCATCAGTCACATAATCATGGTGTACATATCATAAATATCATCATCAACATATCATTCATACTTTCTCATGGACAGGGTGATAAATCATACTTTTGTAATAAACATGAAACATTCTCATACACACTACTGTCCTGTTTTCACATGAAATAATCGGATCTTTATACATAACATACGAGAATACTTTCACATAAAATAATGATTCATTTTCACATAATACATCGAAATATTGCACATAGAATATCACGTATTCTCAAAATAATATCTGTGGATTTTCGTGTGGAAAAATATGAACTATTTCACATAAAATCATGAAAATCATTTTCATTTACTCCCATTTAAAAGTTAAGCACGAGGTCCCTTACCTCGAGCTTCGATTTTTCTCCAAAACCTAATCGAACTCCCTGCCTATTCTCCTTTTAGCGAAACCTGATTCACATCAATATTTCCGAATTCAAACTCCAAGCATTTCACTAAAACCCTAATCATGCGTTATTCAAAATACTGTAATTCGATGTCGTGTCCCGCTTACCTCGGTCTTCACGCGGGAACTCGATATTCCTTAGTTTGCTTGGCAATCGACTTCCAATTCCGTTCCAAGTTCGGTTCCTACAAAGGCGTGTTCGAACTCGTACTCAATTTCTCAATTGAACGTTTAATCTAAGCGATCGGTCGCAACAACACTATTAGTTAAGCCACGAAACTCGAATTAAACGCCACCGACCAATAAACTTCTTTGTTGTGAACGTCTTTGGCCGAACTCAACGGAGGGAGGCTGCTGCTCGACCGATCCCCACGTCGGCGGCTGAAATGTTGATCAATCGAACCCTCGTCGGTGGCTGACTCCGTGAATTTCGGCGCTGCAGGCTCCTTCAGGCGTCCGACGGTGGCTGAGTAGCGAGGTTGAGTTCCCGGCTTGCAGACGGTGGCTGAGGCGTGACTCTCGGCTGAACGTGGCTGCGAGAGAAGGTTCCCGGACGTCTGAGCTCGTGGTTCGCCGGCGAGGGCTAGCGATCGACTGTGGCTTGCCGGCGCGAGGTCAACGCGAGGAGGTCGGCTGGACGCGAGCTTCCTCGGATACGGCGGCGCTGCACGACCTCAGGGGCTGAAGCAAAGCTTCGATCGTGGACTTGCCGGCGCAAATCTCGGACGCAACCGATCGGGGGCTCCGTCCGTGGATCTCGCGGTATCGCGCGCCGATGAAGCGTCTACTCGTGGGTTGCAAAGTAGGCGGTGAGGTCGCTTCTTTCTTGCGTTCGCGGCGAGGGTACCTAAAGCATGAGAGGTTGCTTGGCGGGAGAATCCAGCAAGGTTGTTGTTGCGCTAGGTAAGAAAAACGAGAGAAGAAGGAGGTTATAGATGTTAGGGTTTGAGCTAGGTTTAGGGTTTGCCCTAGGGTTTGCTTCTTCCTCCTTTTTGATTGAGACTTAAGGGTATTTAAATACCATACCTTAGGTTAAAATTTCAAATGCCAAATACACCCTCCTTTAGACATTAATATCTAGAACACCCTTGCAATTTACTCTTCCTTTAATTTCATAAATAATCTTGTCTTATAGGGAACCATTCATTTAAACTAAACAAAAATTAAGGTCTCACTCTCCCCGAGCTTGATTAGAACACCAAAACGACTAAATACAGCTGCTAATAGAGTGTTAATTAAAATAATTAATAGTACCTGAGATGGCGGTCGTTACACAACGTGTATCGAAATGTTCGAAATTTATTTGCCGCTGATTGAAGAATAGCATTTTTGGACCTACGGTCGATCACAAATGACATCTACATAGGAAACACATAATAAATGGCTAAATAACTCTATATATTAAAAAGTTTGTACGGAAAAATACTATTATTCTTACCTCTACAGAATCAAAAATTTTATCTTTCAATTCTTGGGGAACCTCTTTCCAAGTCTTGTAACTTAATGGAATTTGTTGCCTAACGCAAACTCCTATGTAACTTTGCATTTGGTTTGCATTATCACCAATACTTTGGCCTTGATTGTTGTATTGGATGACCAAGCGTTCCCCTGTAGTCCTTACGCGTGCCAGACCACGCATAGTAGTGAGACCACGTCGATTAGTATGCCTAGCCTCCATTTGGATCGATACATTCACTTCCTCGTCACTTGATTCACTCATTGTAACAATCTGCCAAAAAAAAAAAATACCATAAAAAATATAAGTTATAATAACATATAGTTATGTGCAGCCTCAAACATTCCTATTGTGTCGTCAACATCTTCGTCCCCAACTTCAGCTTCCTCTTTTCTCTCATTCGGTAGTGACTCACCATGCCAAATCCATGTTCTATAGCTTTCATCAATGTCATTAATATATAAATGGTCTCTTACGACATTCGCATTTTGAGACTTTGCATTCACACATTTCAAGCACGGACAACAAATGACATCTGACCTATTTGAATGTCGTATACCATTTTGGATAAAAGTCTCAACTCCTAAACGATATTCTGATGACATCCTATTCTTTAACATCCACGACTTATCCATAACTATAAATCTGGTGTCTTGAAAGTTTAATCTACAAGAAGAATAATAGTCTTGAGACTTATGTACTTACTATGTCCTTAGGAAGTCACCGAAGAAAAAATAAAACTATCAAGGAGTTCACTACTTACTCAATTTCATGATGTTGATTCAAAAGCCAACATCATGATATTTTGGACTAATATCATTTCCTCTCATCCACAAACTCACTACTAATGTTAAGAAAATTAAACATATGATTATAACCAAACATGCTAAACAAAAGTTTTTAACCATTCCTCAATCACTATTAATATTAAGAAAATTAAACATATGAAATCTAAACTCATAAAACTTAACACAAACAACACACATGCATTTATTTAAATTGTACACCATTTTGTTTTACCAACAACAAGAATCTTTCCTTCCAATAAACTACATCAAACTAAAAACTACTCTCCCTCATCAAACTAAACTCATTAAACTAACACAAAATTATTTTGATCAACATTTTCTATGTTAGTTTTTTTCTAAACTAAACTCAACTCTCTAAATCAAACTAAACTAAACGGAAGCATTTTCTATATTAGTTTTTTCCTTAAAAACCCCTCAATCAAACTAAACTCAACATTAAGTTTTTTCCTACAAAAACACAACACTTTTTTTTCTCCTAAAGTAACAACAACAACATCCATGCTAAAATAAACAGATCAAGGCACATGATTTTAATAAAAAAAATTCCTAAACTAATGAAGAAGCCAACATGATCAATGCACATTTTTTCCTAAAACTAACAACACAACATTCATGCTATAGATCAGATTTTAAAGCCAATTTTTTGTCAGAAAACAACCTCCGGTGACTGATCGGTGTAGATCTGAACACCAATGAACCAGATCTGCAAATGAAAGGACCTAAATGACAGGATTCGTTCAAACTCCGGCAAACTACGTCCAAGCTTGGGGCGATGAATGTGGGAGAAGAGGTCGGCGGCGAAGCAGATCTACCGGCAGGCGGTCGGGAAATGAAGTCAGATCGAGGGCGGCGAAGCAGATCTACCGGCGTTTGGTCGACGTTCGGCGTATGAAGTCAAACCGAGAAACGTCCGACGGCGAATCGAGGCGGCGATCCTTCCTCCCAAACGGAGACGCCCGCGGCAAAGCGAGGCGACGAGCGATGGCCGAGGGAGAAAGAGTCCGGCGGCGAGCGATGGTCGAGGGAGAAAGAGTCCGGCGGCGAGCGTTGTCGAGGGAGAAAGAGAGAGAGCAGTGAGGACAGGCGGTGTGGTCGAGGGAGGAAATGTCGAGGGAGAGAGAGTGACGAAAACACGTGTGAGGCAGCTAGCTGATCGAATATGATTTTTTATTACCTTTAATGACGGGCATTGCCCGTCATTGAAGGTTCTCTATAATGACGGGCAATGCCCGTCATTATAGATGAATTTAATTTTTTTTTAAAATTTCCGCGCGTTTTTTTTTTTGTCCGTCATTATATCCCAGGCGGGATTTTGGATGTCCGTCATTGTTTCCTTATTTTGTTGTAGTGAGTGTATTGTCCCTCGTTCTTCTAAGATACTTGAGGATATTTTTAACTGTTGTCCAGTGGTCTAACCCTGGATTGAATTGGTACCTACTTACTATCCCAACCGCATAGCAAATGTCTGGCCTTGTGCACAGCATAACATACATTAAGCTACTTACTGCAGAAGCATAGGGAATACGTCTCATATCCTCAACTTTTTGAGGTGTCTTAGGACATTGTTCCTTAGACAGATGAACTCCATGCCTGAAGGGTAATAAGCCCCTCTTGAAATTCTACATCGAATATCGGGACAATATTTTGTCCACATAAGATGCTTGAGACAGTGCTAGCGTTCTATTCTTGAGATTCCTAAAGATTAAAATCCCAAGAACATATTGACCCTCTCCCAGATCTTTCATTTGGAATTGCGTTGCCAACCAATTCTTTATGTCAGTACGGTATCCTACATCATTCTAAACGAGTAGGATATCATCCACATAAAATACTAAGAAAGCTGCTTTGTCGTTGATGATTCGCTTGTAAACACAAGGTTCATCAACGTTTTGATCAAAGCCATAAGACTTGATCGCAGTATCAAATCTTATATTCCAAGCTCTTGATGCTTGTTTCAACCCATAAATGGATCAATTGAGCTTGCAAACTTTTTGCTCCTGACCTTGGGTTATGAACCCTTTGGGTTGAGACAAATAGATTCTCTCGTCAAGATTAACATTCAAAAAGGCAATCTTGACGTCCATTTTCCTATATATAAGACAAGGATCTTCTGCGCCGTCATCAGGTATGACGACTTGAGTTTTACCTAAACCCAAGTAGCGGTCAGGTTGGGAAGCAATCCTCCCATTTCGTCGAGGCATTCCCAATGATTTAGAAGGACGAGACTGACTTAAGGTGCTGGCTTTTCCATCAAATCTTGATGAAGGTTCAACTTGATCAACAACTATTGTTGGTTTATCTGTAGCTTCAGTTAGCACTAATTTACTACGTGGTTTATGGTTCCTCATGTGATCTTCAGCCACTACCGCATTAGCGTTGCAACGCTGTTGGCAGCGTTTCAACGTTGCCGCCCTCAATTCCCACTGGCGTCTTCATGCTAAGCAGTGTTGCAAACGGTGTCCATGCATCAGACCTCCTATCGCATGTCAGACATTGCAACACCATCATCTGGACAACAACAAAAACGTCTGTTTTCACCCAATTCCGCTCCGTTTCTTCAGAGCAACACTTTGCCACGAACAACACGGACGTACAGGCTCTATTTACAATACATTTTTCCAAAAACATCGGGTCGTTACATTGAACTTTTCAATTGAATTGTAAATCTAAATGTCAAATCATGTAAACATCAATTTTTGCAAAACCACATGCAATTTCTCTAAGTTGAATTCTACACCCACCTAATTTTGAGCAATTTTTAATGCAATTTAGAGCACGATCAGGCTCTAATAACAATTGAAGGGAGTTGAATCCCGTGCGGAAGCGACTGATCACATATTCACTTAATTGTGTGACATATAAAATGCTCAAACACAAAAAAACTAATGGTAAGCATACTAACTTGAAAGCATAAATTTCTTAGAAGATTACCTTTTAAGACCGATTCTTCAAGTGTTTCCTCGTCGCCTACGAGCTCCTCTTTTGTACGAACAAATCCTCGAACACTGCCAAATGACCTTCTTGGTTGTTCTCTAGGAGAGGGAGAGAGGTGGGATCTCCTTTGGATTATGGATGTGTTCTAGAGAGAACTTGAGAGAACTCTTCTGTTTGTTTTAGATGCAAAACTAAACAAATGGTTCAAGTGCATAAAATGCATCCAAAAGTGTCACACCCCGTCCAAGCTAACTTGCTTAACCTATCTCCTTATGAAGCTTAAACACATTGTAGCTTCCAATTCAATAGTTTCTCAAATTCAATCAAGACATCCTTTAGTGCATACTAAAATAGAGTCACTAACAATCACCAAACGAGTTCCAAGCATTATAAGCTATTACTATCTCTTTTTGCCCTGAAAATGAAATTAGTAACATTACTTCCTTTCCTTAGGCACCATAAAAACACATCTAATCAAGTCCCATAACTCAATTCAGAATAGCCATACACACTTGGTTTTAATGTATATAGAAATGGAAGAACATCTCCTTCAATCTCTTGCTAGAAATTTTTCCCTTACACCTAAAATTTCCGGTTCAACTTTCAGCTTGGGTTCCTCATGATTTATCAACACAACCACCTAATATTTTTTGATAAACCTCAAGTACAACATCTTAGCTTACTTAGCTCAAACTTTCAGCTTCTAATTCATCCTCATGAGGTCAAAAGAGAGTGATCTCCTCACACTGTTCTGCTACACGAGAACTTTGAACACCTCTCCTAGTTATGCACTTTTCTCCTTCTTCCTCTTTGTATTTTTACAAAAGCCGACCAGTTTCGTATTCTACACTCATTTTTTGAGATTTTGACTAAAAAAGCATCGATTTTGGCTTTGTAAATGAAGAGATATGATCGTTTGAAGATGACAAAATTTCCAGGACCTTGTTGTTTTCCTACAAATTTTACTCGAGGCTTCACCTCCTTTGACCAGCTCCTACTTTAATATTTACATCATAATCTCCTTTTTAAAACACCAAAATAGACAAGTAAATAAACCCTAAGAATTTTAGCCAACTTACCCTAAGTTTGAGAGATATAAGATCTTCGATTCAATACATAATGCACCTAAAATTTTCCCTTTTCTACTCTCTGTTATCTTCCACAAATGATCTTCTCCTTTCTGAAGCAAGAATGTTGCTAAATGGCCCTTCCTGTCTTTAGGGCATCACATGACCCTAAAACACTTCTCAATCAGATTTAACCAAACCTCAACATCAGCGGGATCTATCGTTCCTTCAAATGTTGTTGAACCTAAGGCCTTCAGTCTTTCAATGTCATACTTCTTTTCTGGATCTGCTTGTGTTGATCCAACACGTTAGCTAATCTTTGAGTTATCCTCGTAAAGATCTGTTCCTCCATGTTCACCTCTTGTTGAGGATGAGTAGACTCTCCCTCTGATACCTCTCTTCCTCTATCACCAGTAGCTTCTTGAGTTGCAGTCTCCACTTGCCTGCCTCGTTTGCCACCTCGAGCAATGGTCCTAAATTATACAATCTTATTAAAATAGTTAAGACAACAAGCTCCTAGTTTAATTCATGAACCTAGTTCCCTTCCTAAAACCTTTTTCCCTGATACCAAGTTGCCACACCCCGTCTCATCTTACTTGCTTAACCTATCAACTTATGAATCTTAAACACATTGTAGCTCCCAATTCAATAGATTCCGAAATCCAATCACGACATTCTTTAGTGCAACCTATATGATTTTTCATATTTCAAAACATCATATACGAGTGCAAAATGATAAAAGAAAATAGAGTTTAGGGCTTACAATAACCCATTTCAATAACGGAAGTCTGTAGTTTTTTGTGACTTGCAGGATACTATCGACGTTTTCTCGAGGGGTATTCGAAGATAGCTCTTCCATTAACAAGTTTTACAAAGACGAATATGATGTTCGAGTGGAGTGAAGAGTGTGGAAAAAGTTTTCAAGAGTTAAAGAACAAACTTGTCACAAACACCTGTACTAACTCTACCCACCATGGGAAAAGAGTTTGAGGTTTACTGCGATCCCTAACATCAGTGTCTTGGATGTGTACTTATGCAAGATGGAAAAGTGATCGCTTATGCTTCAAGACAGTTGAATAAGCATGAATGTATTTATCCTACTCATGATCTGGAGCTCGCAACAGTTGTGTTAGCTTTAAAGATTTGGAGGCATTATCTATTTGTTGAGAAATTATTGTATGTATTATTAAAACATAATTTCCATGGTAAAAAAATTATGCCCATGTTTTTTGTTAACCCCTAATACTGAAGGACATTCGAGAAGGTACTTTGGGGGGAAGGAATCGTGATTTCCCGATTCTAAAGGACAATGAGAAGGTATTCGGGTAGTAAATGGTCTTACCTTAATACTTAAGGACATAGTGAAGGTATTAGGGTAAACCAAAGTTCCAATGGAATTCCACATGCACGTGAGAGAGGCATGAACGTTATTGGTATAAATATAACTCCACCACCGCTAAGGTTCTAAAGTGGTATCATGCCATGAGTTTTATTGTTACGAGCTTCTACGTTATTGATCTATCTACCCTCAATATAGTACTATGCTATACATAAGTGCTGACGTAAACCTGTAAATTGAAAGCATGGCTTGATTATGTTTACAAAGAAATGTTAAGTTCATTTTTACTTATAGTTTGCCCATTATTATGCTTCACCTTTCAGCTTATAATGTTTTAAAAATAGACACTCACTGCGCTTCCCAGTTCATTTATTCATTATGTTTACTATTCCCAGGTAGTAGACGAGTTCCCGGTGCTTATTCTTAACAGGACTTGCTTGCCACCACGCTGTTTAGCTTATTGTATATACACATTATTTTGTATATGGTTTGTAGTTAGGTGGGAACATATTAGATGACTTGTAATAAACTTGAAAGCTTTATGGCTAGCTAAAGAACATAGTACTGGAAGTGAATGTGTTTCGTTTATATGTGCATTTCAATGTCAAATCTTACTTGGTCAAACGTTTTTTCTTGTGTTTAATTTTAGGTTAAGTCTTGGGTTAGTCAGGGAGGGCGAGTAAAAGGGCCGGTTTTCTCTGTCTTTGCATATCTTCCTATGTTAAGCAAGTAAGCTGGGACGGGGTGTGATAAAAAGAATGCTTTCATAGGCAATTGGGGTGGAGACAAATTCTCCACCTATCTTGCCACTATCTCTACTTATTATGCATAAATGCATAATATAAGGTGTCAAACACCTTATTATACGAATCATATTCATATAATGTGGAGAAATTGGATTTGAATAAGTCCAACTTCATTTCTCCAAAATTCTACCATATGTTATGTCCCAATTCGTTCGTAGTCACAGCTGGGTCGAAATACCGTTTTACCCTTATGACTACTTCTTGCACCTTAAGCACGACTGATCCTCTAATGAAACCACAAGTTTATGGTTTGACCATAAACATTATCCCTCTCGGGCCAGCAAGAGGGAGGGGCCCCGTTGTTCAACACCTGGATACAACTCTTAAGGAAACAACCAATCTAGTTACCCTTGAACGGGAACGAGTGAAATCCTTCTTGCGAACTTGAGTCCCCAGCTCCCTACAAGGTTTAATCTCTGAGAAGGTAGGCATATTTAGTCGGCAACTGTGGCCACTCTCACCTGTACTAATCAAGTGATAATCTCCAATCGAATGAAGTTTGCAACTCGCTAAGGATTCAGGTTGAATCACAATTGGTCATCGCTTCAATCATTAGCCCTGACCTATAAAAAGTGTTACTGGATTAGTCTAACAATTATTGGTCCAGTCTTGTACAAACTCTTTGCACAAGATGCCCCACTCGCATGTAAACTACATGAACGAGCTTTATTGCCTCGTTTGTATCAAATACAAAGTGGGTCGCATCCATAATGTTTAGAGAATAAGGTTCCTGACCTAATCCATCTACCATAGACCATTTTGATGACATTCTAAATGTGACCTGGAGCTTAGTTTATTGGATTTTTAAGTTTGTCATTGCGAGAATACAAGTTTAAAGAAAAAATAATAACTTTATTCATTTGCTCAAATAATTACAAATACACGAGTTTAGGGTATAGATCCCAACACACCCTTCGTAGTATTATAAACTTTTCGGCATTTTGGCAAACCTCAGATAGACTTTGTTGTAAGACCTAGAAAACTTTTGTCGCGAGTTGGCCTTCATTGCAAACCGAGATAGTGTTTGTAGTGAGTTGGCGTGTGTGGTCGTGAGTCGAGTTCCAACTCGCGAGGTTAGGATGCCAGGTGAGTTGCTATGGTCATAGAACTTTTAACAGGAATTTTATTGTTAATGTGCTCGTAAGGGTGAGGTTTGCAGATATGTTGTGATGTGGTGCTTTAGACTTGAGTGAGCTATTTATTGTGTATTCCCAATAGTCATGCTTCTTTCTCTATTTTTTTTTTTTGCAGATACATCTTGACTTTGATCTGCCTGACGATGGAGACCACATTGCGAGGCTATGAATACTTTCCTTCTTTGTTAGGCTTAGTTTTAGTGTCGTGCGTCGTTGTTGGTCTCATGTTGGCTATTTTAACATGCTTTGTAGTATTTCATTTTGTTTATGTCTGACACATTTTAGGTTTATTTATTTGAACTTGTTATCCTGGTTTATTTCTGAAGGTTCATTGGTAATTTTTTACTGTTGAAACCCCAACCAATGTGAAATTGAAGATAGTTGGAGGGTAGGAGGAATGTTTGAATTTAGAAGTTGTTTCGTCTCTTTAAACAGACTCTTGATTTTTTTTTAAAGTCCTCGTAGCGTTGTTATGCTGCTGAAATTTCGGCGCGAATGGCGTGTCTTAAATAGCACCCTTATATATGTTTCCATGAAGATTTAGCGTCGTTACAATTTCTTTGAATTTTCATTAAATTCTTAAAATCTTCTTGACATTAACATTTCAATATAAATATTATTGACATTTTAAATTTGCTCAATATAATTATTATAGACATTTTAAATATAATCTTTCAAAATGAACCTTTATAGTGTAATAAAGTCACAATAATTAAAACTTCATATGTCTTAATATATTTAAATAATTCTTCCCATACTTCACGCCACGATTGAAATTTTCATATATATTTACAATTAAATATTTTCTTAGTTTTTACATAGGACAATTAAAAATGGTAAACTATAGTCAAAATAAGCAATGAGTAAATAATTTCCATCAATTTCAAGGATTTTCATAAATGTTTCGAAAGTTTCTGCATCCTTGTCGTTAAATTTGGCATCAACATTTCTATTGACATTTGCATTTCGAACATTTACTAAAACAAAAGATAATAAAGTCGTAGAAAAAGTTCAATTTGTGTGGTACCGAGTTAATAACGAATTTCCCTTAGAAAACTATTGTATTTTAGTTATTATAATGTGGTTTAAGCTTTAAATTGGTGAGAGATAAAATGAAGAACACAAAACATCAACAAAACCAGATACAAAGACAAGAATGTTCGCCATCACAAGTTCCAGATATCACGTTTTGAAGTTTTGATGCACATAATGCGGCGCATTCTTCATTTACGCATGGTCTTGCATTGAATGACGGTAATATCTTTGTGCACCTAAATTGTTTCTCTTGTGCATTGCACGTTATCATTTCCTCTCCTACGTGACCCACATAAAGAATCAAATATTTTATTTATGCATAACCCATATTCATATGTTTACTAATAACAAATGTAAAAAGGAAGAATAATCACATGTTAATTTGTGAGAATGTATCGATCCTATGAGGTTTGTACTTTCTAACGTTAAAGTATTCTCTTTACCTTCTTGAAGCAGTTGTACATTAATCGTAACACCTATCTTTAATATGTGATGTGATATATTTTAAAAAAATAGAAATGAAGATTTATATTAAAATTTAAAAAATATGAAAAAAAAAATGTAAAACGATTCAAACATTTAGAAAAATAATACATATTTAATACTTTAAAATGTTTTCGCACATAAAACAATAACCAATGAAAATCTTCGGAATTGCAATAATAACCAAGATAATTACAATTGAAAATGAGGAAAACAAGGACAATGGCTAAAATGAAGTTTGATTTCATTGTTTTTATGCAAATTGTTGTTGCTTATATGTGAGAATTGTTTCTTTTCATTGTTTTATATAAAGGCAGGGAGAAGAATAAGTTTGCTTTCTCATTTATTATTCACTTTTATTCAATATCCTTCTTTTATGGAAGTCTCTTAATGTTAATATCTCTATTATCATTGGTGGCTATAATAACTTTCTTCGAGGTAATTACGTATTCAATGTGCATGGATATTTTTCCATTTTTAGATTAAAAAAAATAATAAATTTACTACACATACATACACAAAAAAAAAGGAACCCCGAATAATTTTCATAAAAAAACTTCTTAATTTTATTTGTATGTATAATTTGTTATTATGATATGGGTATATTGGTTAAGAAATTTAATTATTTCACATGTATAAAAAATTAAATGTTATTCGCAATTGACTCAAAAAAGGTAGATTAAATGTTAAGACATTCGTCTTATGGATGTTATCCCATTTGTGGCTCAGGGAGGTTTAATGTTAAAACATTCATTGTCTGGAAGTTTTTCTTTGATGGATGTGATTCTATGCTTCTAAAGGGTTATGGAAATAACAAATTTATCCGATCGAACCTCAAATTACCATGTAATAATAATGCTCACTGTCATCCGCATGAATTAGAATTCTTAGGTTAGTTAGTTCAATAGCAAGTTAAAATTAATATTTTTTTAGGGAAACAAAACTTTGGAGTTAGATCAAATAAATAAAATAAATCCTAAACTACTATTTACAAACGTGACCTCCAAATTTGTAAAAATATAATCGTTTACAAAATAAAAGCATGAGTCTTTAAATAAAGAATTTAGTTTAGGCAATCAGTCTTCAAGCCAAGAATTACTATGTTATCAACATCCACTCTAAGAACTCATGTATAGCTAGAATTAACTTCTTCGTCCATTTTAATTACTAGACACCACATTTCATTATTATGATAGGCACCTAAAATTAGACTACCCACTCACGCATGATAAATTACGTGTAGTCACATGCATCTTTAGTTTTTATGTAAATTTACTCTATCGACCTAAACATGGTTTACCATATACGGAATGTCATCAAAGTTTAAACAATAAAATTCTAATGCATAAAAAATTTAAAAGCAAACAGTCAACTACAACATGAACAAAGTTCTAAAACATATCATCATTCTTTTCTAAATACAATGATTTATATTCAATAAGAACATACAAAACTCCTAAATCTAATCGAAAAGCTGGGAGACGAGTATTAGACTAAGGTCGTAGGCCAACACTCATTCTCAGTGTAAAGTCCACGATCTTGAGCTTTGAGTTTCGTATTTCGCTTACAAAGACTCTCTTCCAAGCACTTATACATTGTGAAAATCGGGATTAAATTTTTCGTCTTTCAAAAAATAACTCATTTTTTGTAAATGCACGAACTTACTTTTTATCGAGGTAAGAAACCAATGTAATGGTAAGGGTAGTGTTCCAACATTCCACTTCATTTTCGTCAAGAAGAAAAAAAATTAACATTTCATAGCATTTCAATTCTATGCTTGTGGATCTTAAAGCTTTAATGGTAGTAGCGTGTGGACTTCTATTCAACCTTGTCCAAGGCCTTATCAAACAGAAATATATAAGACTTGGCAACATACATACTTTTTATAGAATTTTGCAATGATTAGTGGATGGAGTCCTCTATAAAGATCGAAGTTCCTAGTATTAATTAAGTGATTGGATTTTATAAAGCTAATAAAAATTAAATTCTACTGAAAAGTGGAGTTTAATTTTACCAAAACATTTGGTTAAATGAAGACATGAAATACAAGCATGACATTGGTTATGAAAATATAAAAAATACAAGAATCCTAAGTCGAGAATTAGTAAGTTATTATATTGACTCTTTGAACCACAATTGAACAGATCAAACTATAGGTTAGAGGAGAAAAAGAATGTGAATGTGAATGTGATTCATATTTGAAAACTATAGGTTAAAATTAAATGTGCATGAGATGTACATTAAAACTATAGGTTAGAGGAGAAAAAGAATAAATATGATTTGATCTTAATTATTAATTACATATATTATATTTAATTAATTAATTAAATATGATTTAATAATTTAATAATTAATCAATTAATTAATTTATTGATTATTGGGAACGTGTTAGGAGGACACATTCCCGTCTTCCCACTTCCCTCCCAATCGATAGGGAGTGGGAAGTTCTCCTCTTCCATTCAATCTCTCGTTTTGACAAAGGTTAGGGGATCGATTAATTGTGTGGAAAATTTATGAAATTTCTCTCAAGTAGAATTCTCCCTTCTCTCACTCTCGCATTTCAAAAAATTCCTCCAATTGTTGGATTCCTTCCCACAAAGGAATTGGTCTAAGCACTAAGATGATAAAAGGTTTTCTCTATTGGTTGTGTCCTGTTTGGAGACAACAAACAAGTATTTTTGGGTTGATGTGTTGCTGTAAAACTTGGAGCAAGGAGTTGTTGTTATGCGAAACTACAAAGGTATTTTTGTTGGGATTTTTGTCCTAATCTCGTGTTTGAAAATTACTATTTGAAATAAATAACAATTATTTATTTCATTAGTTTGTGTCTCGAAATATTTACAAACTTTTCCAATAAACGAAGCTCCAAGTCATTGAATTTATGAGAGAACTAGAACTTGACGGTGTGTAGTGGACACAAAGGGAGGATCACGGTCGAGTTAATGACCTGAACGGTCTAAAGTATATGGATAGGGTTAGAGACCTAATCCTGGATACACTATGGATGCGGCCCACTTTGTATGAGATACAAACGAGGTGATCCGACTCGTTCATGTGGTTGACATGCGAGTGGGGGCATCATGTACAATGAGATTGTACAACACCAGACCGTGAGTTATTAGACCCACTGATGTAACACCGTTGACAGTAAGGACTAATAACTTCATAGATGACCATTAGTAATTCGACCTGAATCCCGAGCGTGTTACGATCTCCTGTTTGCGGGGGTTTGTCCTTGGACTAACGAGTGAGAGTGGTCACAGTTACTCACCCAATATGGCTATCTTCTAAGGGGCAGGACCAAGTAGGGAGCTGGGAACTTAACTACGCGAGATGAAATTCACTTGTTCCTGCATTTAGGAAAACTAAAGGGGTTGTTCCCTTAAGTGCTGTCTCCAGGGCTTTGACGACGGGCGCCCACCTTCTCACTGGCTCGAGAAGGGTGTTGTGTATGGTTGAACCATCACGATGTGTTGTTCATTTGAGGAGCAGTGGAGACTTAAGGAACAAGAGGTAGACACAGGGGTAAAATGGTAATTTGACCCAACCGTGTCTACGAACAACCAGTGAAAGATCGATTCATGGTTATTGGTTATATCAGTGGACACGTAATATTCTGCACTGATGGGAGTGCAGCTATGGGCTATAGTGGAGTGTGACCGTAGCTAATGAATGTTGATTAACTGGGTCAAAGTGTTTGATAGGTTAATCTCGGATCATTGGAGCCCATCACTCTAGGTCCATTAGGTCCCTCGGTTGGCTCCATCTGGGTTAAAAGAAGGGTTAGAGTTTTTGTGTGAAATTGAAGTGTTCAATTTCACTTCGAGGCATTTATGTCATTTTTATGAGATATGAATTATATAATATAAAGTTTAATGTGAATGAGATTCATAATAAACTATGGGTTAGCCTAATTGTTGAATTAGGGCTAATTGGAGAAATTAATTGAGATAAATTAAATTCGATGTGATTCAATTTAATTAATCCACAATTATTGAAAATGTGATTTCCAATATGCGATATGAGATATCTTGTATTACATGGTTATGCAAATATGATTTGCATAACCTATGGTTGTGGTAAAATGGTGATAATGTGGAGATTTTAACTCCACTATTTAATCCCTTCTTGCAAGAAGGAATTTTTTCTCTCCCTCTCATTTTTTGGATTTCATCAAAGAGAAGAGTCTATTTTTCTCTCTAATTCTCTCCTCACAAAAACACAAAAGAATCCCACCATTCTTCTTCTTTCCAAAAGAAGAACAACCAAGGTTCCAATTGGTGGTGTTTGTTCGGGTTTTGTTCGAGATAAGCGTTCGCTGAGAAGCACAAAGTGTTCATGATCAAGGAAGAAATTTTGAAGAATTGTCTACCACAATTAAGTACGTTCTTCTCGCTGTTTTTCATCCTGCTTATGTATGTTTAACTTAGATCTAAGCTATAGATCGTTTAAACAAACTTCAAGTAGCGTAACGATACCTTGACTATTCGATCGTCTTCCACTACGCGGAGATTTTCATTCCCTTCAATTGGTATCAGAGCAATTTCGATGGTTCTTCGTTATGCACTAATTTCTGTTAAAATAGGTGGGCAATTTACTTTATTTCATGAGATGAATGTTGGTTTGCGAATTGGATGTTTTCGGTTTTGGCATTTTAGATTTACAATTTTATGTTGATGAGATCAATGTAAGGGCCCGTTGTTTTTCAGGCATTTTGTTTTAAATCGAGTCTGTAAGTTGTGTATTTAGTACCAAGTGTTGCTGTGAAGAAATCAGAGCGGACACGGGTGAAAAACGACGAAGAACAACAAAGGAGTTTGATGTTTTATCGATGTCGTTGAGACGCTGTTCATCGGCGTCTCAACGCTATCCTTGCGGGCGCTGGTTTGGTCATTTGGCGGCGTAACGCGCTAGGCGAGCGCGTTAATTGCCACGACATGGAGCACACTAATCTAAACGCTGGATGCGATAGTGTTGCAACGCTGCCCACGGCGTTGCAACGTCGCACGCGTAATGTGAAGTTCGCGGGCATTTTTGCGAGTTCGTGGGCGGTTGTAATGCTTAGTGCGCAGTTTGTTTTCGTATTGTATTTATTTTACATTTGTAAAATACAATTTTATTTATTTATTTAATTACTTTATTAAATAATATTAATATAATTGTTATATTAATGTTATTTATTTAAATAATTACCCCTAGGTGCCAAAAATCGGTCCATTTTTGCCATTTAATTATTTTATGCATGAGATGTATTATTTAATCGAATTCTATGTGCATAATGTATGTCATATAGATTTAAAATCCCACCTTAGGTTAAACATATTCATGCATCATTTATATTATAAGAGTTATAATATATAGTTTGCATGATAGGTTATATTATAAGTGTTATAATATAATTAAATGCATGTTTAATTGAATTAATATAAGTGTTATTTTTTTAATTAAAGTATGCTCATGCATTTATATTCAATTGATGAATTATATTATGTTATAGTATATAGTTATTCATGTGATGAATGATCAAGCACTATAACATAGAAATGCATGCAACCTAAGCTAATTATTAGTTTTAAAGAGTTTAGAACTTGAATAATTAGACTTAGGTTTCCTAGTTCTAATAAGATTAGAAATTAGAAAATCAAAGTTTAGTCTATGAATTGAGACTGATTAGTAACTCTGCCTAAGGAATGTTTTGTCTCAGGTTCGGGTATTTAAGTTGACGCTTGCGGAACACCCCTACCAGGAAACCGACCTGGGAGTGAATTCGGTCCGGAGATTCTTAGATTATTCTTATCGTGAGTGTTGTTAATTAAAAGTGTTTTAATTTACTCACATAGATCTAAGTAATAATGTGATTACAAACTTAGGTTAATATCATATAAGAGTTATATTGGTAGACTTAGGTAAATTTTAGCCTGTTTATCTTGGTCAATCCCTATTAAAATTAAAGTGTTGAGTGGGAGGAAATATAGTGTATGAGATACATTTAATTTTCGACCACAAATCTCTGTTAAGTCCGCACCGTAAGATCTATACTCGGCCTTGTGACGCAAATGGGAGCGTCCCCCTTCGGGTGGCATTTGTGTCACACCCCCTCCCGAACCACTTGCTAACTTAGCTCGGGAGACGGCATGAAGCCAACAGACATTGTTACCTCTTAACAATACCTGCTGACACTACTTTACCTGAAAACAAACTATGTTCGCATATGGAACACTTTAAACTTAACACAGCGGAAACTGGACATCTATAAGACGTACATGAGGAGAAACTCTTCTTAAGTCTCTCTTGGAAACTAAAACGAGCAAGAACATCAGAACCACAAACAGTCCAAACCACTAATTAAACAACCACAACATCTAAAGCACATAGGACTATAACTACATAGTTCTCTCAAAATAATTTACAAAACATATGGACTTGCTATACAACACCAGCCACGTACAAAATATCAAACATGTGAAGCTTCAGCAGACTATGGCAGGTTCTCAGGCACCGGGAGCTCGATCTCTACCTGAAAAGTGGGGAAAACACTGAAAGAATGAGCTATGAAGCTCAGTGAGTGACTTAAGTTTAAAAGAAAGCTATTAACTCGTAAATCATATCACCTGGCCATCTATGAGCATATGCATCTGTAATCAAATGTTAAAAGTAACAGTGTAATCATCATAGCTTTTCATGAAAACCAGCAAGTATACCGTTAAAATCTCGTAAGGCATGTAAATGATATAAACTCTTTAAAAAAAAAACATGTCACAATCTACTTTGTTCTACGATGTAGTGGGGCCCGTCCAGCACTCCCATTGTCTTTGTCGTAGTGGGGCCCGCCCAGCACTCACGACAGCGCTGTTGTCACGGAGTACACTCAACGTCGACAACAGAATAAGACCTGTGTGCACACGGTACCATAAAGCCTCGGTCTCCATATCTCAAAAAATCACATGAAAACATTTGAACATGCCTGCTTATCTTTTCTTTCATAAAACTCAAGCTTACTCAGCTTGTTCATAAAATTGGAAATCTTTAAAACATACTTGCTAGTACATGCTTGCTTGAAATCATAACATTTCCATAAATTTTTGCAACCATTGGACATATGCTCATGTATAAACTTTATAAAGACTTTTAGGGTCACAATGAACACTTGAAACATTTCTAGGAAAACAAGAAATACTCATAGACATGTGTTCAAAAATAAAACACAAAGCTTTGAAACAATTCGTTCTAACAAAACTTGCATTTCTGTAAGCATATAAGCATATTTCAAGCATTTGGTTCATTTTCGAAGTTTGTTTTGTCACTCACAGTGTTAGAACTAGAGTCTTGACCCGTACACTCGACCTTTTTGTTCTTGGCCTGTCAAACAAACCAAAACCATGTTTTAGAACCTCGAGCTCATGGTTTTTAACCTTAAAACTACAAGAAAGCACTCGAACAAAAATTCCAGCATTTAACAGATTTTATGCCCTGTATTCTGATACTCATAACTTCTTCATTACTTAGCCAAAAAGGATGTAATTTATACCAAATTCTTCCTTTTTGAACCCTCTAAAAATTATATGAAGACATGAAATTAAAATTCCCAATAGATTGGTTCAGAAATACCTCGAAAGCTTCTTTCCCAGGAACTAACTTCTGCTATTCCAGATTCGAATTTCTGCTGCAACCCGAAACTTGACCTGCTATTTACAACATCTTCCAGTCATTTTCTATTCACAATTTCTTCATGAAAGTTGTCGGAAATTCAATAAGCTTTCCAACCATACCTAATAGAGCTTCTAACTCCAAGTATACAGAGCAGAACAACCAAAACATCAGAGGCTTCCCGGATTTGACAGCAAAATCTGTCATCTGTCTTCCTCTTCACAAATCAGTAGCTTAAGATCCGAATTTTGTTCGAGTTAACTTGCACGAAACAAAATCTCAACTCTTACCTCTTTCTGTGGAGCTCGAGATGAACAAAATAGCAGAACTTGTCTGAGTTGATCAAAGAATTTCCATGGAAGTTGAATGATTCTTCTCCTTTCTTCTTCAACCTCAACCAGAAATTTTCTCCCCTCTTCTTCTCTCAAACCTCTCCCACGATGCTCTGCCCTTTCTTGGTTGAAAATGATAACAAAATGGGTTGGAAATTAATTGGAAATGGTTTAATAAACCCCAAACGGTTGTTTTTGTCTTTTTCTTCTTTTTCTTTTTCCTTTTCTCTTTTCCTTTATCTCTTCATTTTACTTTTCTTTCCTTTGCTTTTGTTTTCAAAGAAAAACCAAACCAAACTATTCCTTTCTTGTTTTTTTTTTTTTTTTTTTTTTAAACATAACATAATATAATAACCATAGCTTTCATTTTCTTTCCTTCATTATTCTTAGAGCAACCAAACCAAAATGGTTTATGTTTTTCCTTCCTTGTTTTCCTTTTGCCTTTCACTTCATTACTTTTCTTTTTAAAACAAGGAAAACCAAGTTTTAAGCATTCATTTCTTCCTTTCTTTTGTTGTTTGATATTAAGGAGGTTCCAAAGAAAGATCTCGGGTTTACAATTTGTATAGGTCAATATCATCGTGGATGGAGAGAGTACATATGGTGAGTGGGAGCGGGACTTGTGAAAACGGGATCCACGATCTCTTCTTTCGATTCACACCGTGAGACGCTTATGATCCGCCTGTTAGTTTGGCCTGGACCAGACAATCCTTTAGAGCGCCTGATCATGGGAGTCGGAACACCGTGGATTCTCGAAAGGGATACAGTTTCCTGGTTGGTTTTCCTTATTGGTTCACCCTTCGGTGCCTATTGTTTGGACGGATGCTTGGAAACATAAAGACTGAGGTGACACTCAAAGAATTCGTTAAGTGTTAATGAATTCGACCGAACAATGGTAATTGGATGCCTAATGAAATAAGAGTTATTATGGGATTAAGGTCTTATCGAGAAAGTCTCGTCCTAGAGGAGGAGTGTTCTGTTCACCCTTCGGTGGCGGTCATTCTAAACCTTTAGATTATAATTGCAAAATTTTTGAATGACCTAGGGATCATTAAACAATTTTGTCTAAAACCTTATTGGATTTAAAAAGTTTTTTGCGAGGCTAACACAAAGTTTTCTTAATTTTTCAGCTTAAAACATGTCTAGCTCAATTATACCTCTACTCGCTTCAGATAAAGTTGTCGGAGATAATTACCAAACTTGGAAAAACAACATAAACACAATTTTGATAACTGGCGATGTAAACCCGAGATCTTTCTTTGGAACTTCCTTATTATCAAACAACAAAAAGAAAGAAGAAATGAATGTTTAAAACTTGGTTTCCCATGTTTTAAAAAGAAAAGAAATGAAGTGAAAGACAAAAGGAAAACAAGGAAAGAAAGTTTACACCATTTTGGTTTGTTTTGCTTTTAAAGACAAAAGAAGAAAAGGAAATGAAACAAATGTTTTATATTAAGTTATTTTGGTTTTGTTAAGAAAAGAAAAGGAAAAAGAAATAGAAAATGAAAAAGCAAAAGTGCAAAAAGACAAAGGAATACCTCTTCCACCGATTGACTTTTTTTAAAAAGGGATTTCTCTCCATTTTCTTCTCTTTCATCACAAACTAAGGCTGAAGCTTCGTGGTTGAAGGAGAAAGAAAGAAGAAGGAGGCCATTTTTGGTGATTTTGGGCTGGAGTTGCAGAAGAAAAGAGGAAAACTCAAGAGGATTCTTTATTACAGCAAGGAAATCAACTCAGACAAGCTCTGATTTTCTGTTCATCTCGAGCTCCACAAGAAGAGGTAAGAGTTGAGATTTTGTTTCATGAAAGTTAACTCATATTTGAACAAAATTCGTGAAGGAACCTTGAACCAATTCTGATTTTACGTTGTTGTTTTGTTAAGAGGAAGGCAGAAGGCATAGTTTTGCTGTCAAATCCGAGGGGTCTCTGATGTTTTGGTTGTTCTGATCTGTGTACTTGGGGTTAGAAGCTCTAATTGGTATGGTTCGAAAGCATATTCAATTTACTACACGTTTCGTGAAGGAATCGTGAGAAGAAAATGATTGGAAGATGTTGTAATCATCAGATTAAGTTTCGGGTTGCAGCAGGAAGTGAAATCTAGAACAGCAGCAGGATTAATTTAGGGGTTAAGCTACTGAGGTATTTTCTAACCAATACGTTAGGAATCTCATTTTCATTTCTTCATAAGAGTTTTATAGGGTTCAAAAAGGAAGAGTTTGGTATAAAGTACATTCTTTTTGGATAAGTAATGAAGAAGTTATGGCTCTCTGAAAACAGGGCAGAAAATCTGAAAATGCTGGAATTTTTGAAAGTGTGTTTCCTTGTAATTTTAAGGTTAAAAACCATGAGCTCGAGGTTCTAATACATGAATTTGGTTTGTTTGACAGGCCAAGAGCAAATAGGTCGAGTGTACGGGCTAAGATTCTAGTTCAAACACTGTGAGTGATAAAAGGAACTTCAAAAGTGTATATATGTTTGAATTATGTTCAAGAAATGCAAGTTTTGCTAGAATAAAGTTTTCAATGCATTATACTTTCTTTTGAGTACATGTTTATGAGTATTCATGTTTTCCTAGAAATGTTTCAAGTGTTCATTGTGACCCTAAAAGTCTTTATAAAGTTTATACATGAGCATATGTCCAATGGTTGCAAAATTTATGGTAATGTTATGATTTCAAGCAAGCATGTACTAGCAAGTATGTTTTAAAGATTTCAGTTTTTTATGAACAAGTTGAGTAAGCTTGAGTTTTATGAAAGAAAAGATAAGGGGCATGTTCAAATGTTTTCATGTGAATTTTCGAGATATTGAGCCCGAGGCTTTATGGTACCGTGTGCACACAGGTCTTATTCTCGTTGTCGACGTTGAGTGTACTCCGTGACAAACAATATTGCGTCGTGAGAGGCCGGGCGCCCCATCACGACAAAGACGATGGGAGTATCGGCGGGCCCCACTACATCGTAGTGTAAACGTTGGTTGTACTGGGCATGCCCTACACAACGTGGATTGTGACATGTTTTTAAAAGAGTTTATCTCATTTACATGTCTTACGAGATTTTGATGATATACTTGTTGGTTTTCTGAAAGTCTATTATGATTCTACGTTTACTTTCAATGCTTGAATACAAATGCATATGCTCATAGTTTTCAGGTCACATGTTTTACAAGTTATAGATATTAAACACAGTCACTCACTGAGCTTCATAGCTCATTCTTTCTATGTTTTTTCAAACTTTTTGTAGAGATCGAGCTCTGCACCTTTGAGTTATCGCCATAGTCTCACTGGAGCTTCATAAGTTAAATACTTTGTACGTGGCTGGTTTTGTCTTGCAAGTCTCTATGTTTGTAAATTATTTTGTGAGGACTTTGGTGTTAAAGTTGTTTGTACATTAGAGGTTGTATAAACACTGGTTGTCTTGTGTTGTTTCTGATGCACTAGACTTTTAGTTTCAAGAGAGACTTGTGAATGGTTTCTCCTTGTATATGTTTAATAGTTGTCCGATTTCCGCTATGTCATGTTTAAGTGTTCCATTTTCGAACATAGTATGTTTACCACTGGTGAATCAGGGTCACTGTGTATTGTTAAGAGATAAACAATGTCTGTTGGCTTCACCCCGCCTTCGAAGTGAGTTAGCGGAGTAGTTCGGGAGGGGGTGTGACAACTTGTATCGTGAGCGATTAGCTCCATGGGAATGAGACAGGCAAGTTAGCTCGAGAATAAAGTAAAAGTCATAGCAAGTTATTGAGTTAGTTCAGATCGAACTAGTAGAGTATGGTTCAAGTAAGGATAAGAACAAGTCCGATTAGGGCTAAAATATGAATAGAAGTTTAGTATTGTGTATTTGAGTTAAGTATCCATAGTATGTCTAATATGTTGATATGTTATAGGAGTCATGCCACCACGCACTAGCGCACGACGCAGCAGATCAGATCGGGCGGGTGACGCTGGATCCTACCCAAGGCCAACTCGAGAGAGGATCTAGTGCCCCGAGAGTCCAAACCGAGGCCGAGATCAATGGCATGCCATTTCCTCACAGAGGAGGCGAGGCGAGAGAGAGCAGGCCAAGTGATCCGAGAAAAAGGCGTATGAAATAGAACGTCTGAAGAAATTGGGAGCCACAGTGTTTGAGGGCTCCACAGATCCAGCTGACACCGAGGTGTGGCTGAGTAAACTTGAGAAATGTTTTGACGTGATGAGCCGCCTCAAGAGCGTAAAGTCAAGCTAGCCACATTCCTGCTAGAGAAAGAAGCAGAGGATGGTGGAAGTCAATTTTAGCTTGCATTTGAGTGATGCACGCACTTTAGATCGGCAAACTTTTGAGGCATATTTAAAGATAAATATTACCCGACACATACTGCGTGAAGCAAAGAGAGATGAATTTTTAGAATTAAAGCAAGGGTCACTATCAGTGGCTGAGTACGAGAGAAGATATACCGAGCTATCATGGTATGCTGAAGTAATTGTGGCATCTGAGAGTGACAGGTGTCGACAATTTGAGAGAGGGTTACGACACGAGATACGTACTCGATCACGACCATTGCTAAGTGGGTGACTTCTCTCACGGTGGTAGAGACCGCTCTACGTGTTGAGCAGAGTATAAAGCGAGGCGCGATCGATGAGTGGAGCCAACTCGTGGGCCTTCAACGACGAGTAGTTTCGGGGTCGCGAACAGCGAAGATTCACACCTGGGGTGAATGTTTCAAGTCGTCAGGACTTTAAGAATCGAGCTGTCGGCCAGATATCGAGGCAAATGAATGTTAGTGGTGCCTATCGAGGTAGAGTCAAGGAGCACCTAGTCAATCGCGGATCCATAGCAAGACCACGATAATGCAGAGTTCATGTTGCCGGCAAAGCAAGGAGAACTCCATGTGCAAATTGTGACAAGAATCATCGAGGCCAATGTCTTGTTGTGTGGTGTGTGTGTGTGTTACGAGTGTGGGCGGCGGGGGCATTTCAAGAGGATTGTCCACGCCTTAGAAGGCCCGCACAGAGGGACCAGGAGTTGGGTCCCTGAGCGGTTGAGCGGTGAGAGTTCCAAAGAGAAGCTGCAGGAGAGGGCACCAGTGGTGCAAAAAGTAGAGGGAGTTGTAGGAGACCTATGCAACAGGAAAGGTCTACGTTATGACTCAAAGAGAAGCGAGAGGATGCACGGATGTGATTCTCGGTACGATTTCTATTTGTAATGTACTGCATGTGTTTTGATAGATCCAGGTGTTACGCATTCCTTTGTTTCCAGTATATTCCTAACTAAGCTTAGTAGGAAGCTAGAGCCTTTATTTGAGGAGTTAGTTATATACACTCCAGTTGGTGATTAGTTATATACACTCCAGTTGGTGATGCTTTACTAGTCAATTCAGTGTTGAAAGATTGTGAGGTCTTAGTAGAAGGTCTCAATATGTTAGTGGATCTTCTTCCACTAGAGTTGCAGATGTTAGATGCAATCTTAGGGATGGATTTCTTATTCACTCATTATGCTTCCATGGATTGCCATAAAAAGGAAGTTGTTTTTAGAAAACCGGGGTTGGCTGAAGGGGTTTTCAGGGGTGAAAAGAAGATTATTCCTACGAGTTTGATTTCAACATTCAAAGCTCGGAAGTTGTTGAGGAAAGGATGCACGACGTTTCTTGCTCACGTATTGGAGGTGTAGGAAGAAAAGTTAAAACCAGAAGATGTTCTTGTTGTGAACGAATTTCTAGATGTTTTTCCAGCAGATCTGTCAGGGTTGCCACCTGATAGGGAGGTAGAGTTCACTATTGAATTGCTACCAGAACAACACCTATTTCGCAGCGCCAGTATAGAATGGCTCCAAGTGAGCTAAAAAGAGCTGAAGATGCAATTACAAGAACTAGTTGATAAGGGATACATCGGACCTAGTGTATCACGCTGGGGAGCTCCAGTGTTACTTGTAAAGAAGAAAGATGGTACCCTTAGATTATGCATTGATTACTGAGAGCGGTTAAACAAAGTCACGATACGTAACAAGTATCCTTTACCCCGTATTGATGACTTGTTTGACGATTCGAGGAGCATCGTATTTTCTAAGATTGATTTAAGATCAGGATACCATCAGTTAAAGGTAAGGGAATCAGATATTCCTAAGACAACATTCGAGAACTGTGCACGGGCATTATGAGTTTCTAGTAATGCCATTTGGTTTGACGAATGCACCAAATAGCTTTCATGGACCTCATGAGCAGGATATTCCACCGAGATTTGGATCGGTTCGTGATAGTATTTATTGATGATATACTAGTTTACTCGGTTGTTGTGAAAGCTCATGAGGAACATTTGAGGATTATTCGCAAACACTACGAGATAAACATTTAGACGCTAAATTCACCAAATGTGAGTTTTGGTTGAATCGAGTAGTGTTTTTGGGGCATGTTGTCTCAAAGCAAATGGTGTTAGTGTGGATCCAAATAAAGTTAAAAGCTGTAGTCAATCGGGAGAGACCGGCTAGTGCAAAGAGAGTGCACGTAGTTTCCTAGGCTTGGCAGGATACTACAAGCGGTTTGTTGAGGATTTCTCACGAATAGCATTACCCATGCGACTTTGACAAAGAAGAATGCTAAGTTTGAGTGGTCGGATAAGTGTGACGAGTTTTGTGGAGTGAAAAGAGATTAATTACAGCACCTATTCTGACACTTCCTGTAACGGGAAAAGAGTATGTGATTTACTGTGATGCCTCGAGACAAGGTTTAGGGTGTGTTCTGATGCAAGAAGGAAAAGTAATAGCTTATGCATCAAGACAATTGAAAAAGCATGAATGTAATTACCCTACCCACGATCTCGAGCTAGCAAAGCAGCTTGTTCTAGCAATCAAGATCGGAGACATTACTTGTTTGGTGAAAGGTGTCACATCTACACGGATCATAAGAGTCCAAGTATATCTTTGATCGGAGGGAGTTGAATATGAGAGCAGAGAATATGGTTAGAATCGATTAAAGATTATGATTGTACTATAGAATACCATCCAGGAAGGCGAAACTGTAGCAGATGCTTTGAGCAGGAAGTCAAGACTTCCTAGGGATGCCTTGTGTGGTATTCGAGCAACATTTTTAAGAACTCTAAGGGATTCTAAGGCAGTTGTGAATGCAGAGAGTTCAGGGAGTCTTTTAGCTCAGTTCCAGGTCAGGTCTTCACTCGTAGCAGAGGTTGTGAGAAGACAACCAGAGGATAGTAACTTGCAGAAAATGTTTGAAAAGTTCAAACAAGGCCCAGAAGCAGAGTTTAAGATGAGATCAGACGGGGCCATAGAAAGGCAAGGAAGACTATGTGTTCCGAATTTTAGTGAGCTTAAAGATGCTATTCTAGAGGAAGCTCACAGTTCAGCTTACGCTATGCATCCAGGAAGCACCAAGATGTACAAAACTTTGAAGGGAACGTATTGGTGGCACGGGATGAAACGAGAGATAGGCGATTATGTTGATAGATGTTTGATCCGCCTTATGAGTTAAACCCGATTAGACAGAGGCCAGGAGGACTCCTTAACCCACTGCCAGTGCCGGAGTGGAAATGGGAGCATATCACTATGGATTTTCTGTTTGGATTACCACGTACTTCAAGTGGGCATGATGGTATTTGGGTAATAGTGGATAGACTCACTAAAACAAAGACGGTTTGTACCGATTAAAGTGCGTCACGCTTGATCAACTTGCTAAGCTATACGTCGATAGAATTGTGAGTCAATACGTAGTGCCAGTGTCTATCGTTTCAGATAGAGATCCAAGATTTACTTCTAAGTTTTGGCCTAGCTTACAGAAAGCTATGGGAACAAAGCTGAAGTTTAGTGCAAAGATTCCATCCTCGCAGACAGTTGGCGATCAGAGAGGACCATCCGGACCTTAGAGGACATGTTGAGAGCATGTGTCCTTCAATTTAAAGGGAGTTAGGATACACACCTATCGCTTATGGAATTTGCTTTTACAATAATGACTACCGATCGAGTATTGGTATGGCACCATTTGAGGCTCTGTATGGAAGACCATGTAGAACGCCCGTATGTTGGAATGAAGTTGGAGAGCGGAAGCTAATCGGCCCTGAGTTGGTACAAGTTAATACAGACAATATTAAGGTAATCAGAGAAAATTTGAAGGTAGCACAAGACCGTCAGAAGAGTTATGCTGATAAGCGACGAAAGGACTTAGAATTCGAAGTTGGAGATCAAGTTTTCTTGAAGTTATCTCCATGGAGAGGTGTCCTTTGTTTTGGTAAGAAGGGTAAACTGAGCCCTATATATATTGGTCCTTATCCGAAGAATAGACGAGTTGGGCAAAGCCCTATTTGGAGTTGCAGCCAGAACTATCTCGAGTACATGATGTATTTCATGTGTCCATGTTGAGGAAGTATATCCCAGATCCGACACATGTGTTGCAAGCACAACCAGTTGAGCTGAAAGAAGACATGAGTTACGTAGAGGATGCAGTTCAAATCCTCGACAGGAAAGAGCAAGTTTTGAGGATCAAGACAATCCCACTCGTGAAGGTTCGTTGGAGACATCACGGAGTGAAGGAGGCAACCTGGGAGTTAGAGGATCTAATGAGGAGGAAGTACCCAATGATTTTCACTTAAAGACTACTCAATTTCGAGGACGAAATTTCTCAAGGGGAGGTAACTTGTAAACCCGAGATCTTTCTTTGGAACTTCCTTATTATCAAACAACAAAAAGAAAGAAGAAATGAATGTTTAAAACTTGGTTTCCCATGTTTTAAAAAGAAAATAAATGAAGTGAAAGACAAAAGGAAAACAAGGAAAGAAAGTTTACACCATTTTGGTTTGTTTTGCTTTTAAAGATAAAAGAAGAAAAGGAAATGAAACAAATGTTTTATATTAAGTTATTTTGGTTTTGTTAAGAAAAGAAAAGAAAAGAAAAGAAAAGAAAGAAAGAAGATAAAGGAAAGAAAAGAAAAGGAAAAAGAAATAGAAAATGAAAAAGCAAAAGTGCAAAAAGACAAAGGAATACCTCTTCCACCGATTGACTTTTTTTAAAAAGGGATTTCTCTCCATTTTCTTCTCTTTCATCACAAACTAAGGCCGAAGCTTCGTGGTTGAAGGAGAAAGGAAGAAGAAGGAGGCCATTTTTGGTGATTTTGAGCTGGAGTTGCAGAAGAAAAGAAGAAAACTCAAGAGGATTCTTTATTACAGCAAGTAAATCAACTCAGACAAGCTCTGATTTTCTGTTCATCTCGAGCTCCACAAGAAGAGGTAAGAGTTTAGATTTTGTTTCATGAAAGTTAACTCATATTTGAACAAAATTCGTGAAGGAAGCTCGAGCCAATTCTGATTTTAAGTTGTTGTTTTGTTAAGAGGAAGGCAGAAGACATAGTTTTGCTGTCAAATCCGAGGGGTCTCTGATGTTTTGGTTGTTCTGATCTGTGTACTTGGAGTTAGAAGCTCTAATTGGTATGGTTCAAAAGATTATTCAATTTACTACAGGTTGCGTGAAGGAATCGTGAGAAGAAAATGATTGGAAGATGTTGTAATCATCAGATTAAGTTTCGGGTTGCAGCAGGAAGTGAAATCTGGAACAGCAGCAGGATCAATTTAGGGGTTAAGCTACTGAGGTATTTTCTACCCAATACGTTAGGAATCTCATTTTCATTTCTTCATAAGCGTTTTAGCGGGTTCAAAAAGGAAGAGTTTGGTATAAAGTACATTCTTTTTGGATAAGTAATGAAGAAGTTATGGTTGTCTGAAAACAGGGCAGAAAATCTAAAAATGCTGAAATTTTTAAAACTGTGTTTCCTTGTAATTTTAAGGTTAAAAACCATGAGCTCGAGGTTCTAATACATGAATTTTGTTTGTTTGACAGGCGAAGAGCAAATAGGTCGAGTGTACGGGCTAAGATTCTAGTTCAAACACTGTGAGTGATAAAAGGAACTTCAAAAGTGTATATATGTTTAAATTATGTTCAAGAAATGCATGTTTTGCTAGAATAAAGTTTTCAATGCATTATGCTTTCTTTTGAGTACATGTTTATGAGTATTCATGTTTTCCTAGAAATGTTTCAAGTGTTTATTGTGACCCTAAAAGTCTTTATAAAGTTTATACATGAGCATATGTCCAATGGTTGCAAAATTTATGGTAATGTTATGATTTCAAGCAAGCATGTACTAGCAAGTATGTTTTAAAGATTTCTAGTTTTATGAACAAGCTGAGTAAGCTTGAGTTTTATGAAAGAAAAGATAAGCAGGCATGTTCAAATGTTTTCATGTGAATTTCGAGATATTGAGCCCGAGGCTTTATGGTACCGCAGTGTGCACACAGGTCTTATTCTCGTTGTCGACGTTGAGTGTACTGCTGTGACAACAGTACTGTCGTGAGTTGGGCGGGCCCCACTACGACAAAGACGATGGGAGTCTTTGGCGGGCCCCACTACATCGTAGAGTAAACGTTGGTTGTCTTCGGGCTTGCCCTACACAACGTGGATTGTGACATGTTTTTAAAAGAGTTTATCTTATTTACATGCCTTACGAGATTTTGATGATATACTTGTTGTTTTTTCGAAAGTCTATTATGATTCTACGTTTACTTTCAATGCTTGAATACAAATGCATATTCTCATAGTTTTGTGTCACATGTTTTACAAGTTATAGATATTAAACACAGTCACTCACTGAGCTTCATAGCTCATTCTTTCTATGTTTTTTCAAACTTTTCAGGTAGAGATCGAGCTCCTGGCTTTTTGAGTTCTTCGCCATAGTCTCTTTGAAGCTTCATAAGTTAAATACTTTGTACGTGGCTGGTTTTGTCTAGCAAGTCTCTATGTTTGTAAATTATTTTGTGAGGACTTTGGTGTTAAAGTTGTTTGTACATTAGAGGTTGTATAAACACTTGTTGTCTTGTGTTGTTTCTGATGCACTAGACTTTTAGTTTCCAAGAGAGACTTGTGAATGGTTTCTCCTTGTATATGTTTAATAGTTTTCCAGTTTCCGCTATGTCATGTTTAAGTGTTCCATTTTCGAACATAGTATGTTTACTGAGTGAATCAGGGGTCAACGGTATTGTTAAGAGATAAACAATGTCTGTTGGCTTCACGTCGCCTTTCGAGCTGAGTTAGCAGGTAGTTCGGGAGGGGGTGTGACAGGCGACATTAAGTTCGTGCTCTCTGAGGAGTGTCCTCACATGTCGAGCTCGACTGCAACGCAAAGTGTTCGTGATGCATACAATCGAGGGAACAGGGCAAATGAAAAGGCCAAGGTCTATATCATTGCCAACATGTCTGATGTTTTGGCAAAGAAGCATGAGCTGATGGTCATCGCTAAGTAGATCATGGAGTCCTGGCACGAAATTTTTGGACAATAGTCCTTTCCGGTCCGACAAGACTCACTCAAATACGTCTTCAATGCACGGATGAAAGAGGGGTCGTCTGTTTTATCTTGGAGACTCTTCCGAAGAGATTTCTTCAGTTTCGTAGCAATGCTGTTATGAACAAAATTAGCTACACTCTGACTACCCTCCTCGATGAGCTAAAGAATATCCAGTCCTTGATGAGAGTCAGGGCACCGGAATCTGAGGCAAATGTTGCCTACAGGTCTTATCACAGGGGTTCGACCACTGGGAAAAAACCTTTTGCTGCTTCACGCCTGAAAGGGAAGAAGAAGATGAAGAGGGGTAAAACTGACCGAGCTGCCGCTAGAAGGGTAAGAAGGTCAAGGAAGTTGCAGAAAAGGGAAAGTGTTTCCACTGCAATGGGGGCGGACACTAGAACAGGAACTGTCCCAAATTCCTAGCCGAGATGAAGAATCAAGATAAATGTGATTTACTTGTGACAAAAACATGTTTAGTGGAGAATAATAACTCTGCCTGGATATTGGTTTCAGGTGCCACTAACCATGGTTGTCCTATTTTTTCAGGGGATTGATTCTTGGCAGAAGCTTCGAGAGGGTGAGGTGATTCAACGGGTTGGATCCGTGGAGCTTGTCTCTGCTGCAGCGGTCGACACGGTGAAGCTTCATCGCGGCGAAAAGTACTTATTATTAGATAATTTGTACATTGTACAAGGGTTTACTAGAAACCTTGTTTTCCTTTCCTGCCTTATTGAACAATGTATGTTTGTTTCCTTTGAATCCAATAAAGCGTTTATTTCTTTCAAACACAATCTTATTTGTTGAGCTTCACTTGAGCATAATATATGTGTTTCGCAACCTAATTCGATCAAAAGTGTTTTGATTACTGAATTGTTTAAAACGGCAGAAACGCGAACTAAAAGAATGAAAGTTTCTCCGAAGGAAAATGCCTATCTTTGGCATCTACGGTTACACCACATTAATCTCAATAGCATTGAGAAACTAGTGAAGAGTGGACTTGTAAATGAGTTGGAAGAAAACTCTTTACCGGTGTGTGAGTCATGTCTTGAGGGCAAAATGACCAAACGTCCTTTTAGTGGAAAAGATATAGAGCCAAAGAGCCCCTTGAACTGGTACATTCTGACCATTGTGGTCCGATGAATGTTAAAGCTCGAGGTGGTTATGAATACTTCGTGTCTTTCATAGATGATTACTCGAGGTGTGGGTATATTTACCTAATGCATAAGAAGTCTGAAACTCTTGAAAAGTTGAAGGAGTACAAGACTGAGGTTGAGAACCTATTAGGTAAATTGCTTAAAACACTTCGATCGGATCGAGGTGGAGAGTACATGGACAAAATTCCAGGACTATATAATAGAACACGAAATTACGTTCCAACTCTTAGCACCTAGTATGCCACAGCAGAATGGTGTATCGGGGAGGAGAAACAGAACCCTGTTGGACATGGCTCGGTTGATGATAAGCTTTGCTCGTCTCCCTGATTCTTTTTGGGGTTACGCAGTGGAGATTGCGGTCTATATTTTGAACAACGTTCCGTCAAAGAATGTTTGTGAAATACCTTTCAAGCTCTGGAATGGTCGTGTGACGACCACAACCACAGGTACTAATTATTTTAGTTATTGTTCTAACAATCTTTATGTTAGGTCAGGTTAGTAAATCTTTCAGGCTCGGTGTGAGTGAAACCTTAATTTCCTATGGGTTTAAGTGAGTTATTTCTCTTTAAGATGAAATTACTTATAAATTTAAAAGAAGAGGAAGTGACAATGACACTTTAGTTAATAATGCCTAAATGAGGATTACATAGGACTTTTGGATGTTGACCTAATTTTGTAGTATTTAGTCTCCTTAAGTTGCAAACAAAGGCAAACCCTAACCCTAATTTCACCATCACCTTCTCCTTTCTTTTTCATTCATGCCCTAGCCGACCACCTCAAGGCTCTCACCATTGTCCTCGCCGCCGACCAGAAGCCACGTGCAGAGGCCGCCGTCGTCGTCTTCTAGTCGTCCAAGCCGTAGTTCATCACCTCCAGAGCTGCTGCGTTCGTCCTCCGACAGTGGAACACGCCAGGACCGCCGGCAAGCAGCGTCGGAGCCCTTGGACGCGCACGTTGCCGCTCGTGGTCTCGCCGCCGCCGCCCTGCTAGTAGGTCTCACGCCGTTGATAGCTCGTGGTTGCGCCGCCGCCGCTTGGGAGCTCGAACTCCCAGCCATTCGCGAGCCTCATTCCAGCCGCCCGTGGCTGCACCAGCCGCCGCTCACGAGCCCTCCGCTCGCCGTCGAATCCTGCAGCGCCAGCAGTTCCATCGTCGGAGCCCTCCAGCCGTTCCATCGTCCGCTGTTCCTGCCGCCGTCGAGTTCTGCGAAGACCGAGAGCCCTCACGCCAAGCCGCCCGTTCGCGAGCTCCTCTCTTCCGGCCCGCTTCGCCGCTGCTTGTGGATCGCGCCGCCGATTGCCGCGTGAGCTCGCTCGCCGTCGCCGTCGGCCCTACTCCGATCGCGGCAGCGCCGACTCACACACTACTTTACTGTTGCAGAGATTGCGGCCGGTGAGCGATCTTGTTAAGTTTCAATTTGAAAGAGAATTATACGTGACCTATTGGATATCTAAGCGTTTAATTGAGAGCTTAAGCCATCTGTTTTAACGCAAATTGTAGGGACCAAGTTTGAGCGAAATTGAAGTTCAAACGCCAAGACGAACTAGGGAATATTAGGTCTTCGCGTTGAACTTGAGGTAAGCGGGGCATGAAACCCTAAGAACTTAAGTTAGGTACCTTTACGTTATGGATTGGTGTATGCTTGGAGAATAATTTCGGGATTGTTGTGTGAATCAGATTCTACAAAAGAAGGGTACTCAAAGAACTCGGGGTAGGTGTTGGAGTGGAATCTGAACTAAGGTAAGGGACCTTGTGCCGAACTTTTCTAAATGGGATTAAAGAAAATGAATTTAAGTATTTTACGTGAATTTAGTTTGTTATTTTTACATGAGGATATTTTAATATCTTATGTGAGAATACTTTATTACTTTATGTGAAGATATCTCAATATTTTATGTGAGCATAATTCAGTATTTTATATGAGAATATCTTTGTATCTTATGTAAGAACATTCCAGTATTTCATGTGAGAATGATATAGTATTTTATATGAGAATATTTCATGATTACATACCAGAGTATTATCTTCAAACTGTTGTGAGAAAATCATGATTTGCATATCAATGATAATGTTTCATGGCACGTGCACTATAGTCATGTTGAATGATGGGACCTCATGCATGTTATGTATGCCATAAAACGATTTAAAGTAAGATGTGGAAATTGGTCTCCTGAGGGCATTGTATGCATGGTCAAACATGCATTAGAGACCCTATGGGTCAAGTTTACAGGGTTCTGTGAGGGACTCAAACCATACAGGGGTCTATGAGGCACTCAATCCATACAGGGGTCTGTGAGGGACTCAAATAATTACAGGGGTCTGTGAGGGACTCAAAATGAAATGACTCAGGATGACCAATTAACCACTTAAAGAAAAAGGAAGTCATGTATTACAGTCATGTTGATACGAGAAAGTTTTAGGTCCCACATATGTATATTTTTACTAAGTTTAAAAGTCATGATTGTATGTGTTTGCATATCCCAAACCTCGGTGAGCGAGAGGTCACTTCATCGGGTATTGTATTGCAATACTCACCCTTTTATTCTTAAAATGTTTTTCAGTAAGGCCAAGGACGTGCGGGCGAGAGTGACTGAGGCACGTTGTCAGAACCATGGGAATAGTCATACTTTCCGCATATTTTCTTTAAATAACTGATGTCGCTCGTTTTATGATTTCAAAGTTTAAGTTTAAATTTCCTGATTTTAAGTAGGCCAAGTCTAAACCCATTTCTTTTACATGTTTTGAATGTTTTTATCGGGATCCCTAAAGATATTTTGATTACAATGGAGATTTAAAGATTGTTTTATGTCCTTTGGCCTAAGAATGCATGCATGTGTAGTAATGTCCCTAGGAGTTATAGTCATAGAAAAGTAGGGGCGTTACAGGTCGTAAAGGTAGTTTGCACCATTTTCAGAATTTTGGGATGCCCGACCAACGTGTTGGTGTGAAATTCGAAAGATGGAATCCCGTTCGAAATTGTGTCTATTCGTAGGTTACCCTAAGAAAAATACGGTGCTTGTGTCGAAAAACGCCACTTTCCTAGAGAAAGACCACGTCAGAGATCATTTACCAAGGAGTAAAATTGTGTTAAATGAAATGGACAGTGCATCAGCAAGAGTTGCTGATGGGGCTAGTACGTCAACAAGTGTTGTTGACCCTACCACGTCTAGCCAAATCCATTCCCAAGAGTTTTGAATGCCTCGACGTAGTTGGAGGGTTGTGAGACAGCTTGATCGTTACATGGGTTTAGCTGAATCCTCAGTTGTCGCTCCTGATGATGACTGTGAGGATCCATTGACCTATGATCAGGCAATGGTGGATGTTGTCAAAGACGAATGGATTAAAGCCATGGACCATGAAATGGAGTCTATGTACTACAATTCTGTCTGGGAGCTTGTGGATCAACCGGATGGGGTAAAACCTATTGGTTTCAAATGGATCTACAAGCGTAAACGTGGCGTAGATGGGAAGGTGCAGACCTTCAAAGCCCGACTAGTGGCAAAGGGTTTTACAAAGGTTTAATGGGTTGACTATGAGGAGACCTTTTCACCTGTTGCCCTGGTAAAGTCGATCAGCATCCTTCTGGCCATTGTCGCGTATTATGACTACGAGGTATGGCAGATGGACGCCAAGACAGCCTTTCTGAATGACAATCTTGATGAGACCATCTATAAGGACAAGGCCAAAGGGTTCATTGCCCACGACCAAGAGCTAAAGGTTTGCCGGCTTCACAGGTCCATTTATGGACTGAAACAAGCTTCGAGGTCTTCGACTATAAGGTTTGATGAGGCGATCAAATCTTATGGCTTTGATCAAAATGTCGACGTGCCTTGTGTCTAAAAAATAATCGTTGACAAAACTGTCGCATTTTTTAGTGTTGTATGTGGAAGATATTGTTCCCATTGGGAATGCGGTAGTATTTCGTATTGACGTGAAGAAATGGATAGCTTCGCAATTCCAAATGAAAGATTTGGGAGAAGCTCAAAATGTTCTAGGTATCAAGATATTCGGGAACCGGAAGAACAGAACGCTAGCCTTGTCTCAGGCGTCTTATATTGACAAGATGTTGTCTAGATATATGATGCAAAACTCCAATAAGGGTTTGCTGCCTTTCAGGCATGGGGTTAACTAATATAAGGATCAGTGTCCTAAGACTTCTCAAGAGGTTGAGGATATGATACGGATTCTATATGGTTCAGCTGTAGGGAGCCTTATGTATGCCATGTTGTGTACTAGGCCCCACACATTTATGCGAGAGGAATTTCTGATGGTATCACCAATCCACGATTAGATCACTGGACAGCCGTAAAGGCAATCCTCAAGTATCTTAGGAGAACAAGGAACTAGAGCTTAGTGTAAGGCAATGGGGATTTGATCCTTACGGGATACACGGATCCTTACTTTTAGATCGATAAGGATTCTACGAAATCCACTTCGAGGTCAACCTTCATTCTGAATGGATGAGCTGTAGTATGGTGAAGCATCAAGCAGGGATGCGTCGCCGATTCGACTATGGAAGTGAAGTATGTTGCGGCGTGTGAAGCTGCAAAGGAGGTTGTTTGACTTAGGAAGTTCAAGATCGATTTGGAATTTGTTCCAAATATGAACTTTTCGATCACATTGGTCTGTGATAACAGTGGTATGGAAGCCAACTTCAGAGAGCCTCGGCTATAAGAGAGGCAAACACATTGAGCGGAAGTATCATCTGATACTGGAGATTGCGCATCGCGGAGACGTGACATTCACGCAGATAGCGTCGGAGCACAACGTAGATGATCCATTTACAAACCGCTCACGGCTAAGGTGTTTGAAGGTGACCTAGAGAGTCTAGGTCTTCGAGGGCTTCATGACTAGGGCAAGTGGGAGATGTGTAAACGTGTATTCAATGCCCTTGTTTATTGTATTACTTCATTGTAATTTATGTACATTTCATAAATGTATTTTCTCCACTAGCTTAGTTCAAGTGGGAGCTTGTTGGGATTTTTGTCCTAATCTCGTGTTTGTAAATTACTTTGTGTCTCGCAATATTAACAAACTTTTCCAATAAACTAAGCTTCAGGGTCATTGAATTTATGAGAGAATTAGAACTTGAACAGTGTGTAGTGGACACACAGGGAGGATCA
Source organism: Trichosanthes cucumerina (assembly GCA_036507285.1). Lineage (NCBI taxonomy): Eukaryota > Viridiplantae > Streptophyta > Magnoliopsida > Cucurbitales > Cucurbitaceae > Trichosanthes > Trichosanthes cucumerina. Next base: position 8,914,791 of record CM071837.1, on the reverse strand, counting down.
CGTTCGAGTTAATGACCCGAACGGTTTACTGTATATGGATATGGTTGGAGACCTATTCCTAGATACACTGTGGGTGTGGCCCGCTTTGAATTATATACAAACGAGGTGATCCGACTCGTTCATGTGGTTGACCTGCGAGCGGGGGCATCCTGTGCAATGAGATTGTACAAGACCAAACCGTGAATTATTAGACCTATTGATGTAACGCCATTTGACAGTAAGAACTAATAACATCGTTGCTGACCATTAGTGACTCGACCTGAATCCTGAGCGTGTTACGGACTCCTGTCTGTGGGGTTCAGTCCTTTGACTAGTACGGGTGAGGGTGGTCACAGTTACAATCCCAATATGCCTATCTTCTCAGGGGCAAGACCACGTAGGGACTTGGGAACATAACTACACGAGATTGAATTCACTCGTTCTCGCCTTTAGGCGAAGTAGAGGGGTTGTTCCCTTAAGTGTTGTCTCCACGGCTTGGACAACGGGCGCCCACCTTCTCACTGATCCGATAAGGGTGTTGTGTATGGTTGGACCATCACGATGTGTTGTTCATTAGAGGAGTAGTGGGAACTTAAAGAACAAGAGGTAGACATAGGGAAACAACGGTAATTTGACCCAACCGTTTCTACGAACAACCTGTGAAGGGTTGACTCACGGTTATTATATCTATGGACACGTAATATTCTGCACTGATGGAAGTGCATCTACGGGCTATAGTGGAGTGTTACCATAGCTAATGAATGTTGATTAACCTGGTCAAACAGTTTGATTGGTTAATCTCGGATCATTGGAGCCCGTCACTGTAGGTTCATTAGGTCCCTCGATAGGCTCCATCTGGGTTAAAAGAAGGGTTAGAGTTTTGGTGTGAAATTGAAGTGTTCAATTTCACTTAGGGGCATTTATGTCATGTATATGAGATGTGAATGATATAATATATAGTTTAATGTGAATGAGATTCATAATAAACTAAGGTTATCCTAATTGTTGAATTAGGGCTAATTGGATGTGATTCAATTTAATTAATCCACAATTATTGCAAATGTGATTTGCAATATGAGTTATGAGATATCTTATATTATATGGTTATGCAAATATGATTTGCATAACCTATGGTTGTGGTAAAATGGTGATAATGTGGAGATTTTAACTCCACTATTTAATTCATTCTTGCAAGAAGGAATTGATTCTCTCACTCTCATTTTTTGGATTTCACCAAAGAGAAGAGTCTATTTTTCTCCCTAAATCTCTCCTCACAAAAACACAAAATAATCCCACCATTCTCCTTCTTTCCTAGAGAAGAACAACCACGATTCCAATTGGTGGTGTTTGTTCGGGTTTTGTTCGAGAGAAGCGTTCTTTCAGAAGCACGAAGTGTTCGTGATTAATGAATAAATTTTGAAGAATTGTCTACAACAAGTAAGTACGTTCTTCTCGCTGTTTTTCTTCCTACTTTTGTATGTCTAAATTAGATCTAAGCGTTAGATCGGTTTTACGAACTTCAAGTAGCGTAACGATACCTCGACGATTCGATCGTCTTCCTCTGCGTGGGGATTTTCATTCCATGCCTAATTTGATTATTCTAAATTTTCTAAAGCATGTTTGCATGTAAATATCTCCATGCCTAATTTGATTATGATTTTAGGGCATAAAACCCAACAAACTCCCACTTAAACTAAAACTCTAGTTTAGTGGGTACGTAAAATCGAAAACAATAGGATATAAAAATAAAGTAAATTAGCGCATTATTTTACCCAATACATATCTCCCACTTGCCCTAGATTACATTAATTAGAAATCTCCACACCTAGACACTCCAGATGACCCTCGAGCACTTTAGCCGTTAGAGTCTTCGTAAATGGATTAACAATATTTTGCATCGAAGCCATCTTGGTGAGTATGACATCTCCTTGTTGCACTATTTCACGAATGAGATGATATTTTCTCTCCATGTTCTTACCTCGTTTTGTTCTACGAGGTTCTTTAGAGATGGCTACAACACCACTGTTTTCAAAGTATAAGGTGATAAGCAATTCCATATTTGGAATGACTTCAAAATCAGTCAAGAAATTCCTTACCCACCCAACCTCCTTAGTTGTTTCACAAGCAGCTACGTATTCAACTCCACAGTGAAGTTTGTGATGCATCCTTGCTTAATGCTTCCCCATACTATAGCTCACCCGTTGATGGTGAAAACACTTATATTAAAAAAATTAAAACACGATTTTAATTATATTATAACACTTATAATATAACCTATCATGCATACTATATTATAACACTTATAGTATAAATGATGCATGACATGTTTAACCTAAGGTGGGATTTTTAAATCTACGTGACATACATTATGCACATAGAAATAATTAAATCATACTTCTCATGCATAAAATAATTAAATACCAAAAATGGACCGGTTTCGGTACTTATGGGCATTTATTTAATTATTTAACATCAATATAACCTTTATATTAATATTAATTAATGAAATAAATTAAATAAATAAAATTATTACATTTTACATATTAAAAATAAATAAAATACTAAATAAAACACCACACGAATAAAAAATAGAGAAACTGCCCATGCCCTAGGAAATTGGTCTCTAGAACCGTCGATGATGCACGTAGTGTTGCAACACGGTCGGCAGCGTTGCAACGTTGCAGTGCTCAGCGTTGCACCCCGCACACTCCATGTTTAAGCCCTAAACTCTATTTTCTTTTATCATTTTGCACTCGTACGTGATGTTTTGAAATATGCAAAATGATATAGGTTGCACTAAAGGATTTCGTGATCGGATTTGAGAATTTATTGAGTTGGGCGCTACAATGTTTTAAAGACACATAAGGAAATAGGTAAGCCATTGAAATAAACATATTAAAAGTTCAATTGAAGTAAGGTAGCAAATTGCGGATATTTTTAGTGCAATATGTATTGAATGGAATATCTTGTGTCTCACGAACTTAGGATAAGTTTGTTAAATGCTTAGGGTTTATTTACTTACTTATTTTCGTGTTTTAAAAAGGGGGTTATGATGTAAATATGGTATCTCACGAACTTAGGATAAGTTGGCTAAATGCTTAGGGTATATTTACTTACTTATTTTCGTGTTTTAGAAAGGGGGTTATGATGTAAATATGGTAGTAGGAGCTGGCGATAGGAAAACAGCAAGCTACTGGGAAATGGGTCAACTTCAAACGACCATATCTCTTAATTTACTGAACCAAATTCGATGATTTTTAGTCAAAATCTATTAAATTGAGTGTAGAATACGGAAATGGTCGGCGTTTGTGAAAATACGAAGAGGAAGAAGGAGAAAAGTGTAGAATACATAGAGGTAGTGAAAGTTCTCGGGTAGCAGAACAGTGTGAGGAGATCAGGCTCTTTTGAGCTTGTGAGGAGGAATTAGAAGCTGAAACTTTGAGGTAAGTAAGCTAATGTTGTACTTTAGGTTTTTCAAAAAATATTGGATGGTTGTGTTGATAAATTTTGAGGAACCCAAGCTGAAAGTTGAACCTTAAATTTTAGGTCCAAGGGAAAAATTGGTAGCAAGAAATTGAAGGAGATGTTCTTCCATTTCTATATACCTTACAACCATGTGTGTATAGTTATTTTCAATTGAGTTATGGGATTGAATTAGATCTATTTTTAAGGTGCATACGGAAATGAATTAATGTTAATAATTTCATTTTCAGGGCAAACAGAGATATTAATAGCATATAATCCTTGGAACTCTTTTTGTGATTGTGAGTGACTTTATTTTAGAACTATATTTAACCTTTGTTTTTCTTCCAAAACATAAATGTTGATCATTGAATCATGGTTAAATTAATTATGTATAGTTTCATGGAGTTTTTAACACCAAGTATGGAAACTAAATTATGGAAGTATTATTTCCTTTAGAGAATGCTTTGGGTAAATCCACTTGGGAACATGTTTAGAAAATAATATGCCAATGTTGAGAAATTTTTGTATGTATTATTAAAACATGATATCCATGGTAAACAAATTATGCCCATGTTTGTTTTTAACCCTTAATACTGAAGGACATTAGAGAAGCTACTAGGGCGGGGGAAGGAATCATGATTTCTCGAAATCTTTGAAGGACAATGAGGTAAATTGTCATACCTTAGTACTGAAGGGCATAAAGAAGGTATTAGGGAAAACAAAAGTGCCAATGGCATTCCACGTGCACGTGAGAGAGGTATGAACGTTATTGATATAAATATAAGTCTACCACCGCTAAGGTTCGAAAGTGATATCGTGCCATGAGTTTTATTGTTATGAGCATCTACGTCGTTGATCTATATACCCTCATTATAGTACTACATTTAGAGTTTTTATGCTATACATAAGTGGTGACTTAAACATATAAATTGAAAGCATGGCTTGATTATGTTTAAAAACAAATGTTAAGTTATTTTCTACTTATAGTCTGCCCATTATTATGCTTCACCTTTGAGCTTCTAATGTTCTAAAAATAGTCACTCACTGGGCTTCCCAGCTCACGTATTCATTATGTTTGCTCTTCCAAAGTAGCAGACAAGTTCCCGATGCTTAGCCTTGACAAGACCTGTTTGCCACCACTCCATTTTAGCTCCTTGGATATACACATTATTTTGTATATGGTTGTAGTGAGAACATATTAGATGGGTTGTAATAAACTTGAAAGCTTTATGACTAGCTAAAAAACATAGTACCGGAAGTGAATGTGTTTCGTTTATATGTGTATTTCCGTGTTCAATCTTGCTTGTTCGAACGTGTTGTGTTGAGTTTAATATTAGGTTATGTCTTAGGTTATTCAGGAAGAGCCAGTAAAAGGGTAGGTTTTCTCTGTCTTTGTATCTCTTCCTAGGTTAACTTGGTATCAGAGCAAAAGTTTCTGGGAAGGGAACTAGGTTCATGCATTAAATTAGGAGCTTGTTGTCTTAACTATTTTAATAAGACTGTATAATTTAGGACCATTGCTCGAGGTTTCAAACGAGGCAGGCAAGTGGAGGCCGAAACTTAAAAAGCTACTGGTGATAGAGGATGAGAGGTATCAGAGGGGTAATCTAGTCATCCTCAGCAAAAGGTGAACATGGAGGAAAAGATCTTTACGAGGATAACTCAAAGATTAGCTGAAAGTATTGGATCAGCACAAGCATATCCAAATAGGAAGTATGGCATTGAAAGACTGACGACCTTAGGTGCAACGAAATTTGAAGGCACGACAAATCCCGCTGATGCTGAGGTTTGGTTAAATCTGATTGAGAAGTGTTTTAGGGTCATGCAATGCCCTGAAGACAGGAAGGTCTATTTAGCAGCATTCTTGCTCCATAAAGGAGCAGATGATTGGTGGAAAATAACAGAGAGAAGAAAAGGGGAAGCTTGAAGCTGGAAAGAGTTTCGAAAGGCCTTTGAAGATATGTATTATCTAAGCTCTTATCGTCATGCAAAGAGGAACGAGTTTCTAGGACTTGTAAGGGATCGATGACAGTAACAGAATATGAGAAGAAGTTCATTGAGTTATTAAAGTATGCTAGCACTATTGTTGCAAACGAGATAGATCGATGCAATAGGTTGGAGGATGGACTACGAACAGAAATCCGAATGCCTGTGACAGCAAGTTCGGAGTGGGTTGAGTTGTCCAAGCTTGTGGAGACGGCATTACGGATAGAGTGAAGCCTAGTAGATGGCAGAATGGGAAAAGGAGTTGTAGGTTGTGGTCATACCACTTATTTTGTTGGTTTATCAGGAGACCGATTCCAACGAGGAGATAATAGGAGATTCACTCTTGGTCTTTATGGAAAAGGGAGCTTTAAACCCCATCGTGGTGGGCAGTCTACTCCAAGGACTGGTACAGGTGGACGGGGGGAAAGACAGAGGCATCAAGGACCAAGTTTTCTGATAGGATCAACAAGGGACTCCCACACAGGGCAAGGCAGTGAGTCAGTAGCTAGTTCAGCAAGGAAACCTTTGTGCAACACTTGTGGAAAGTATCATTGGGGTCAATTTTTGAGTGGCTAAAATGTATGTTTCAACTGTGGGCAAGGCGGTCACTTCAAAAGGGAATGCCCCTAGCTAATGCATGAAGGCATGGTATGACAGTGAACCACGTCGCAGACTGTGAACCAGCAGCAAAATACTGGGGTAGCTGGAGGAGAAGGCACTAGTAGTGCTAAGCAAAAGGAACACGTAGGTCGACCCCAACAATAGGGGAAGATTTACGCCACGACACAACAGTAGGCAGAGGATGCACCAGAAGTGGTTATGGGTACACTTTCTATATGTGGTAAACCTGCACATGCATTATTAGATCAAGGAGCTACACATTCTTTTATCTCTAAAATGTTTGTTGCTAGCATTGTTGCGAAGTTAGAACCTTTATTTGAGGAGTTGTGTATTTATACTCCTATTGGTGATATGTCGGTAGTTTGTAGTGTTTATACTAATTGTATGGTGAAAGTGAATGGTATGACTATGACAACTGAATTGATTCCCTTCGATCTTCAAGAGTTCGACGTTGTCTTGGCAATGGATATCTTATCTAGGTATCATGCCTTAATGGACTGTCATAGGAAGGAAGATGTGTTAAGGAAGTCAGGCGACACTGAGGAAGATATTACCTACTTGTATGATATAAACTATTAAAGCTAGAAAATTATTGAAGAAAGGTTGTACAACATATGTTGCATATGTAGTTTGTGCACCGGTGAGTACATTGAATCCTATGGACATTCCAGTAGTATGTGAGTATTTAGATGTCTTCCCAGAGGAGCTAACAGGGTTGCCACCTGGTAGAGGTGAAGTTTACCATAGACTTGATGCAAGGAACGACGCCAATCTCTCAAGCCCCGTATAGGATGGCACCGAAGGGATTAAAAGAATTGAAAACTCAGTTGCAGGAGTTGGCGGATAAGTGTTATATTCGACCAAGCGTATCTCCGGGGGGAGCACCTGTGTTTTTTGTTAAAAATAAGCATGGGACATTACAATTATGTATTGATTACCCACAACTAAATAAGGTAACAATACGTAACATATATCCTTTGCCCCGCATAGATGACCTGTTCGATCAAGTAAAGGGTGCCTCAGTGTTTCCAAACATTGATTTACGATCAGGTTACCATCAACTGAAGATCAATGATTATGATGTACCAAAAACAACTTCCAGGACAAGGTATGGGCATTACGAATTCTTGGTAATGTCATTCGGGTTAATAAATGCCCCAACAACATTCATGGATGTCATGAATCGGGTATTCCATCCTTACCTTGATCGGTTTGGGATAGTATTTATTGATGTCATCTTGGACTATTCACGATGTAAAGAGAAGCATGCAGAACATCTCAAAATAGTACTACAGACATTACGATATCGGAAGTTGTATAACAAATTTAGTAAATGTGAGTTTTGGGTACAACAGGTTGTGTTTTTGGGACACGTAGTGTCAGCAGCTGGAGTTCATGTGGATCCTCAAAAAACAGAAGCTATAGTTAAGTGGGAACAACCCACTTCAATAACGGAAGTCCGTAGTTTTTTAGGACATGCAGGATATTATCGACGTTTTTTCGAGTGGTTTTCGAAGATAACTCTTCCATTAACCAGTTTGACCAAGAAGAATACGAAGTTCGAGTGGAGTGAAGGGTGTGGAAAAAGTTTTCAAAAGTTAAAGAACAGACTTGTCACAACACCAGTATTAACTCTACCCACCACGGGAAAAGAGTTTGAGGTTTAATGTGATGCCTCACATCCGGGCCTTTGATGTGTGCTTATGCAGGACGGGAAAGTGATCGCTTATGCGTCAAGGCAGTTGAAAAAACATGAATGTAATTATCCTACTGATGATTGGAGCTCGCAGCTGTGGTGTTAGCTTCAAAGATTTGGAGGCATTATCTGTTTGGTGAGAAGTGTTGTATTTACACAGATCATAAAAGCTTAAAATATATCTTGGAACAGAAAGAGTTGAATTTGAGACAACGGCGGGGGCTTTAGTTGATAAAAGTTTATGATTGTGCGATTGAATACCACCCATGAAAGGTTAATGTTCTAGTTGATGCACTAAGTAGGAAGTCAAAGCAACATAGTAGTTCACTTAATGCTGTTAGATTGGCTATATTTGAGGAACTAAAGAGTTCTAATGCAAAAGCGTATGTTGGTGACAAAGGGAATTTTTTAGCTCATTTTTAGGTAAGACCTACCTTAATTAATGATGTTATCTCAAGTCAAGCCAAAGACCCTTCCTTGAAAGAATTCATTGAAGAGGTGAACTTAAAGGAGATAGAAGATTATGAAGTAAGGCGTGATGGAGCGTTGATGAAGTGTGGTAGATTTTATATACCTAAAGCTAAAACTTTGAGAAATGCAATACTAGAGGAAGCACATAGTTCAGCCTATGTGATGCATCCAGGAGGTACAAAAATGTATCGGACCGTAAAGAACCATTATTGGTGCCATAGAATGAAACATGAGATAACAGAGTATGTCTCTAATGTTTAATTTGTCAGCAGGTGAAACCTGAACGACAGAAACTATGAGGGCTTCTAAATCCACTCCGAATACCTGAATGGCAGGATTCATATAGTGGCAAGGAATTTTCTTCTAACTCGTTTATAAGTCCATTCTTTACCAATCTCTCAATCCTATTGAGATTAATGTAACCTAACCTTAGATGCCAAAGATAAACATTTTCTTTAGGAGAAATTAGTTTGTGTACTTGCAATTGAAAAATTCACTTGTTAAAACTATTTTAACTTAATTAAACCATTTGGAAATAATTCTCAAGAAGAGCAACACATAGTACAATACTTTTCCAATGAAATAAACTTTTTATTCAATTTAAAAGACAAAGAAGTACAATGTTCGCTAAGGCATGAAATGAGGTTTCTAATAAACCCTTAAGCTACATGTTATCAAATAACAACTTTTCTTTGCAGCGATTGCTCTTTATTTGCTCATTTTCCTTTTCTTCTGTATCTTCTTAAGTCCAGACGTATGGCTGCAGTTCTTTGTCATAGAGGATGAATCCTCTTGAGAACTTTTGGAATGAACAAACAAATTTGCCTCTCCATTTTGTTGTCTTTTATCATCCATAAGAAACTGATAGTTCTGCAACTCATGTAGCAGATAAGTAAGATCATATTCTATGTTGTTCATCGTTGCATTGCTACGGAATCGATGAACAAAATCTTACATTTCTCATCTATGACCGCTCCGTTTAATTCCGCTATATTGAAGTGGGCAATCAAATTGAGAACATGTTCTCTCACTGATGTACCTTCCTTCATACGTGCGTTATAAACGAATTTTAGGACTTCATGTCGAATTTGTTTGGACGGTTGTCTAGAAAATTTTTGCCCAAAATCCATGATCTCTCGAGCCGAGACCTTGCCCTCCAGCCTCCTAGCTAAAACATCAGGTATGCTAGCAAGGATATAGGCTTTCGCCTTTTCGTTGGCATTAATCCAGCGGTCATACGCATCATCAACAGCTTGAGATGCATTTTGAGTAGGAAATTGAGGACACTCCTCATTGAGAACGAACTTAAGATCATGTGTAGCCAAAATTATGTTGAGTTCATCCTCCATTTCACTATGTTCTATCCGGTTAACTTTTTCGCACCCAATAAGGAAATCATAGATGTAGACATTTTTGCTGAAAATTTTACAAACAAACTTGTATGAGTTTCTTGCTATAACTCTAATCCAATCATCTTTTAGCTAATTATCAAATGATTCATAGGCATTGATAATTTGCAATGATAGTCCAAATGTTTAGAACCTATGACATCGAAGGGTAATCAAAAACAAAAACACTCCTCCTCTGGATCAAGACACTCTTGACCAAAGCCTAACACCAGAATAACTCTTATTCCTATAAGTTTTAGTTACCATTTTTTCGGCCTGAATACATACACAACTTATGTATCCCGTGAGTGTAACCCTTTGTCTTTAGATCCCAGAGTCTCGATCAAATAAAATCCGCCGAACGGAGAACTAGATTGGAAAATAGTCTAAGGAAATCTTTATCCCTTTCGGGTGTCTACTGTGTTAGATCCCCTATGATCAAACCCTCCGAAGGGATTATGCAGTCCAAAGCCAAACTAGCGGTGACTACAAAGTGGTCTAACGGTGTAAACCGACAAAAGAGACCGTAGATTTTGTTTTCACTAAACCTGCTCCCACTCACTATAAGTACCCTCTCCATTCACCTTTGTATTGACTCATACAAACACCATCCGAAGGGGGACACTGCCGTTTGCACCATGAGGCCAAGTATGAGTCTCACGGTATGAACTTCTCGGAGAAATCGTAGGTGGAAAAATATGTATCTCATACACTTTTTCCTCCCACTGAATACTTTAAGTCTATAGGAATCTTTCTTAGGCTAAAACCCGGCTAATGGTTTTACCTATATCTATCAACATAACTCTTATATTGATAATCAATATAACTCTTATATTGATTTTATCCTAAGTTTGTTGATATAACTCCTTATATTAAACCTAGGATTTCTAGTTTATTAACCACTTAATAAACCCGCTGACGCTACTATAATTTATAAGACTCTCTGATTAAATTTCACTCCCAGGTCAATTTCCAGGTAGGGGTGTTCCATTTCCGTCAGCTTAAATACCCCAACCTAGACAGAACTTTCCTTAGACAAAGTTCTTCTTTTAATCATAGCTTATAAATTACTTGGTTCCTACTTCTAATCTAATTAGAACTAGATAACCCAAGGTCTATTATTTCCAAGTTCTAAACACTTTAAAACTAATAATTAACCTTAGGTGACATGCATACTATGTTATAGTGCTTTTTCATTCATCACATGAATAATAAAACATTCATAGCATATTCATCTCATTAAAAATAATGCATGTCAATGCTGACCAACAATTAATATAACAAACTTATATTAACTAATCATGCAAACTATATAATATAACTTCTTACATTATAAATGATGCATGAAAATGCTTAACCTAAGGTGGGATTTCTAAAATACAAGCATACGCTATGCATGGCAATAATTACACAACAATTACATAATTAAAAGAGCAAAAATTAGACCAATTTTGGCACCCTAGAAATAATTTTAATTAATATAATATAATTATATTAACTAAAAATAAAATTATTAAAATAAAACATTTTTATAATTAATATAAATAATAAAAAAAATGTTTATGCTCGTTGCTCCTCGCGTGAAACGTATCCGGCTTTGCAACGCTGCCTTTGTCGTTTTATGCCGAGCGTTACGCAACGCAACAACGTTGCAACGCGAGAGGTTGCGTTGCAACGCTGCCTTCTGCACACGCCTTCTCCTGCAAGCGCGGTGTTGCAACGCCGATGAACAGCGTTCCAACGCTGCACACAGACAACAACAATCTCCATTGTTTTTGGCTCGTTTTCGCTCCGATCTTCTCAGCAACCGCTTTGCCTCGATCGACACGGACTTACAGATTGAATTTACAATTAAATTTGCCCAAAAACACCGGGCCCTTACATTGAACATTTCCATGGAAATTGTAAATCTAAGTGCCAAAATTGAAAACATCTAATTTTGCAAAAAATCGTTCATACATCTCATGCACAAAACAGTAGATCCCACCTTGTTCTTAAAAAATCCATAACATAAATCAAGAACGCAATTGGGCTCCGATACCAATTGAAGGGAATCGAAGTCCCCACAGCGGAAGCGATTGTGAATCGCGCGCTCTTGATTTAGTTACAATGGAAAATACAAGAATGTAAAACTATAGATTAAGCATAAAAGTGAAATGGACAGAAAGAAGTTACCTTTGAAAAACCTTTCTTAAAGTGCTCCTCTCTCCACGGTCACGATCTCAGCAACAAGAACTCGTACGATCACCGACACCACCACTGGATCTTCTCCATTGTTCTCTAGGTGAGGGAGGAAGGTGAGTTCCCTTTGGGAGTGGTGAGGTATTTTGTGAGAGGGATTTGTGTTTTTGGAACACTTCGAACAACACAACAAGGAGGCTGGTAAAATCTTTCTCAAAGTCTTGACATAGTTGCATCTTATGCAACTATATATATAGGGGAATGGGATGGAAATGACCATCATACCCCTCCTTTAATCTCTCTTGAGTATATAGTTTATATATGAATATAATTCACAATAAAACTATATATTATATCAATTACATCATATATATTTGATATAACTCCTCATGTATGAAATTGAACACTTCAATTTCACTCCTATCTTTATTCCCTCAATATTACCATGTTGAACCAACGGAGGAATCTAATGGACCTACAGATCATGAGCTCCAATGATGTGAGATTAACTGATCAAACTCTTTGATCTAGTTAATCAATATTCAATAACTACAAGTCACCACACTATAGACTTGTAGTTGTACTCTCCTCACTGTAGATATTATTGTGTCCACTGATATATAGTCATTACCCATGAGTCGACCCTTCACAGGTTGTTCGTTATCACAGCTGGGTCAAATTATCATTTTACCCCTGTGATTACATCTTTGCTCCTTAAGCACCACTGATCCTCTAATAAACAACAAGTCTAAGGGAACAACCTACAAGTACTAAATCGAAACAACCTATACAAGTACCGGATCGGAAAGACTTAACTGTGCATGTGGAAGAACCTTTACAAGTACTGGATCGGAAAGAACAAGTGCTTAGGAACAGGTCAATACAACTGGTAAAGATGTTGTGGAGAAATCACGATGTCGAGGAAGCAACATGGGAAAGCGAAGACCAAATTAAAGAAAAGTATCCACAACTTTTCTCGTGTTGAATTTCGAGGGCAAAATTCCTCTTAAGGAGGTAGTAAATTGTAAGCCTTAAACACTATTTTCTTTTATCACTTTGCACTCGTACTAGATGTGTTAAAATATGCAAAATGATATAGGTTGCACTAAAGGATGTCGTGATCGGATTTGGAAATCTATTTAATTGGGAGCTACAATGTGTTAAAAGCTTCATACGGAGATAGGTAAGCCATTCAAATAAGCATATTAAAAGTTGAATTGAAGTAAGTTAAAAGCTTAAGCTTTTGGTGGTTGAGGTCTATCAAAAAATATTTGGTGGTTGTTTTGATAAATTTTGAAGAACCAAAACTAAAAGGTGAACCTGAAACCGTAGGTGCAAAGAAAAAACTGCTAGCAAGAGATTGAGGGAGATGTGCTTCCATTTCTAGGTATCTTACAACCAAGTGTGTATGGTTATTATTAATAAAGTTATGGAATTGAATTAGATCTATTTTTAAGGTGCATAAGGAAAGGAATTAATGTTACTAATTTAACTTTCAGGGCAAACGGAGATAGGAATAGCTTATAATCCTTGGAACTCTTTTGGTAATTGTGAGTGACTCTATTTTAGAACTATACTTGACCTTTTTTTTTCTTCAAAATATAAATGTTGATCATTGAATCTTGCTGGAATTAATTATGTATGGTTTCATGGAGTTTTTAACATAATGTTCTTGATGGAACTTAAGCATGTTTTGAATTAGTTTGTACTATAAGTCCAAGTATGAAAACTAAATTATGGAAGTATGATTTCCTCTAGAGAATGCCTTGTGTAAATCCATTTGGGAACATGTTTAGAAAATAATATGCAAAGGTTGAGAAATTGTTGTATGTATTATTAAAACATGATTTCCATGTTATACAAATTATGCCCATGTTTGTTGTTAACCCCTAATATTGTAGGACATTAGAGAAGGTACATGGGGAAGGAATCATGATTTCCGACATCTTTGAAAGGACAATGAGAAGGTATTCGTTTAGTAAATGGTCTTACCTTAATACTGAAGGACATAGAGAAGGTATTAGGGGAAACCAAAGTGCCAATGGCATTCCATGTGCACGTGAGAGTGGTTTGAACGTTATTGGTATAAATATAACTATACCACCGCTAAGATTCGAATGCGGTATCATGCCATGAGTTTCATTGTATTGATCTATCTACCCTCTATATAGTACTGGATTATGAGATTTATGGTATACATAAGTTGTGACTTAAACCTGTAAATTGTAAGCATGGCTTCATTATGTTTACAAAAAAATGTTAAGTTGTTTTCTACTTATAGTCTGTCCATTGTTATGCTTCACCTTTGAGCTTATAATGCTTTGAAAATAGACACTCACTGGGCTTCCCAGCTCACGTATTCATATGTTTACTCTTCCCAGGTAGCAGACGAGTTCCCAGTGTTTAGCCTTGACAAGACCTGTTTGCCACCACGCCGTTTTAGCTCCTTGTATATACACATTCTTATGTATTTGGTTTGTAGTGAAAACATATTAGTTGGGTTGTAATAAACTTGAATGCTTTATGACTAGCTAAAGAACATAGTTTTTGAAGTGTATGTGTCGTGCTTATATGTGTATTCAATGTTCAATCTTGCTTGTTCAAACGTGTTGTGTTGCGTTTAATTTTAGGTTAAGTTTTTTGTTAGTTAGGGAGAGCCAGAAGAAAGTTTGTTATCTCTTTCTTTCCATCAAATCCTAGGCTAAGCAAGTAAGCTGGGAGGGGGTGTGACACATTCCTTAATGTCAGTAAGAAATCCTACCTCATTCAGAACGAGTAGGATATCATCCACATAAAATATCAGAAATGCATCAGTATTGTTAACGATTTTCTCGTAGACACAATGGTCGTCAACATTTTGATAAAAGCCATAAGATTTGATTTCCTCGTCAAACCTTAAATAGACCTTTAAAGCCGACAAACCTTTTGCTCTTGGCCTTCGACAATGAACCCCTTGAAATGCTCCATGTGGATGGTCTCGTCAAGGTTGCTATTCAGAAAGGCGGTCTTGACATCTATCTGCCATACGCCATAGTCATACTATGCGACAATGGCCAGAGGGGTTCTTATAGACTTTACCATGGCAGCAGGAGAAAAGGTTTCCTCATAGTCAACCCCTTCAACCTGAGTAAACCCTTTGCCACTAGTCTTGCTTTGAAGGTTTGCACCATCCCATCTACGCCACATTTACGCTCGTAGAATAACTTGCAAGCAATAGGTTTAACCCCATCCGGTTTGTCCACAAGCTCCCATACATAATTGAAGTACATCGACTCCATTGTTTGGTCCATAGCTTTAATCCATTTGTCTTTGTCAACGTTTGCCATTGCTTGATCATAGGTCAATGGATCCTCGCAGTCATCATTAGGGGTGACGACTTAGGTTTCAGCTAAACCCATGTAATGTTCAGGTTGTCTGACAACCCTCCCACTACGTCGAGGCATTCTCAACTCTTGAGAACGGACTTGACTAAACGAGCTAGGATAAACAACACTTGTTGACGTACTAGCGCCATTAGTAAGTCTTGCTGATGAATTGTCCATTTCATTTAACACACTCTTACTCCTTGGTAAGTGATCCCTGATGGGGCTTTCCTTAAAAAGTGGCGTTTGTCGACACAAGAACCCTTTTATCCTTGGGATCGTAAAATAGACCACCCCTAGACTCTTTTGGGTAACCTACAAAGAGGCACAACTTTGAACGCGGCTCCAACTGTTTCGTGTTTGACACCAACACATTGGTCGGACATCCCCTAATTCTTTAATGACGTACATTGGTTTTACGACCATGTTAGAGTTATAAAGATGTTTTACAAACACTCTTCGACGGAACTGTATTGAAAATGTATACCGTAGTCTCCCTTGCGTAACCCCAAAAAGAATCAGGAAGACGGACATAGCTCATCATGGACTGAACCATGTCCAACAGGGGCCAATATTTAATTAAATAACATTAATATAACACTTATATTAACATTATTTAATAAAATAATCAAAATAAATAAAACAAATACATTTTACAAACAAAGAAATTAATAAAATAAAATAATTTCGTAAAATAAACTGCCCACTATGAAGCACGAATGCCCACGTCTACGAAAGTGTCGTGAACTGCTCCTCAATGCGTGTAGCGTTGCAATGCCGTGGGCAGCGTTGCAACGCTGTCGCCTCCAGCGTCGACCCAGCGTTCTCAACGCCAGCGGCATTGCAACGCTGCTCTGCACCAGGGCCTCTGGCCGTAAGGATAGCGTTGAGACGCCGAAGAACAACGTCTCAACGCCATCGACAGAACAACAAACAACTTTGTTGTTCTTCGCCAATTTTTGCCTGTTTCCGCTCTGATTTCTTCACAGGACTTCTTGCCACGAACGACCCAGACTTACAGACTCGATTTATTTTCTAAAATGCCCAAACACGGGCCCTTTACATTTGATCTCATCAAGCAGAAAATAAATCTAAAAATGTCAAAAACCGAAACATCCATTTATGCAAACCATCATTCATCTCATGAAATTTAAGGCGATTTACCCACCTATTTTAACAAAAACAGTGCATAATGAAGAACCATTGAAATGGCTCTGATACCCATTGAAGGGAATGAGAATCCCCGCTCAGTGGAAGACAATCGAATCGTCATGGTATCATTACGCTACTCGATTTTGTTAAAAGGATCTAACTCTTAGATCTAAGATAAACATGCTAGAAAAAAAGAAATTTATAGCGAGAAGAAGTTTACTTACTTGTTGTAGACAAACTTCAAGAATTTCTTCCTCGGTCACGAACACTTCGTGCTTCTCGATCTCAACAAATGCTCTCCACGAATGGAACCCGAACACTACCACTTGGAGTCTCGGTTGTTCTTCCTTTGGAAAGAAGGAAGTTTGTAGGAACTTGTGGGTTTGGAGAGGGAGGAGAATTGAGAGAAATTGAGAGAGAATTCTCTTATTCTGTTGAATAATCATGGAGTTAAAATCTCCACATTATTACCACTTTACCAATACCATAGGTTATGCAAATCTTAATTGCATAATCACATAATATAAGATATCTCATATCTCATATTGCAAATCTCATTTCCAATAATTGTGGATTAATTAAATTGAATCACATCCAATTTAATTTCTCTCAATTAATTTCTCCAATTAGCCTAATTAAACAATTAGGCTAACCTATAGTTTATTATCAATCTCATTCACATTAAACTATATATTATATCATTTATATCTCATATAAATGACACAAATGCCCTTAAAGTGAAATTGAACACTTCAATTTCATACCAAAATATTAACCCTTCTTTTAACCCAAATTGAGCCCACCGAGGGACCTAATGGACCTACAGTGACGGGCTCTAATGATCTGAGGTTAACCTGTCAAACTCTTTGACCCGGTTAACCAACATTCATTAGTTACGGTAACACTCCACTATAGCCCGTAGCTGCACTCCCTTTAGTGTAGAATATTACGTGTCCACTGATATAACTAATGCCCATGAGTCGACCCTTCACAGGTTGTTCGTAGACACACTTGAGTCAAATTACTGTTTTACCCCTGTGTCCACCTCTTGTTCCTTAAGTCCCCACTGCTCCTCTAATGAACAACATATTGTGATGGTCCAACCATACAAAACACCCTTCTCGGGCCAGCGAGAAGGTTGGCGCCCGTTGTGCAAGCCCTGGAGACAACACTTAAGCGAACAACCCCTCTAGTTTCCCTAAAGGCGGGAACGGGTGAATTTCATCTCACGTAGTTAAGTTCCGAGCTCCCTACTTGGTCCTGCCCCTTAGAAGATAGGCATATTGGGCGAGTAACTGTGACAACCATCACCCGTACTAGTCAAAGGATAGACCCCCGCAGACAGGAGTTCGTAACACGCTAAGGATTCAAGTCAAGTCACTAATGGTCATCTAGGATATTATTAGTCCTTACTGTAAACGGTGTTACATCAGTAGATCTAATAATTAACGGTCTGGTCTTGTACAATCTCATTGCACAGGAGGCCCCCACTCGCATGTCAACCACATGAACGAGTCAGATCACCTCTTTTGTATCCAATACAAAACGGGTTGCATCCATATACTGTAGACCGTTCGGGTCATTAACTCGAACGTGATCCCTCCCAGTGTGTCCACTACACACCGTTGAAGTTCAAGTTCTCTTATAAATTCAATGACCCTGGAGCTTAGTTTATTGGAAAAGTTTATAAATATTGCGAGACACAAAGTGATGAAATAAATAACTCTTATTAATTTCAAACAGTGATTTACAAACACGAGATTAGGACAAAAATCCCAACAATTTTGCTGTGGCATACCATGTCCAAAGTGTTGGGATGTAATTCCACATTCTATCATATACTCCATGAATCAAGTGTCCATATACTCACCATCTCGATCTGATCAAAGTGTTTTAATTGTTTTACCTAACAGGTTCTCAACCCCAATCTTGTACTCCTTTAACTTTTTAAAAGTTTCATACTCCCTATGCATTAGGTAAATGTACCCATTTCTCAAATAGTCACCTATAAAAGATACAAAGTATTCGTAACCTCCTCATGCTTTAACATTCATCGGACCACAAAGATCATAATGTATAAGCTCAAGAGGCTCTTTGGATCTATATCCTTTTCCATTAAAAGGACGTTTCGTCCTTTTGCCTTCATGGCATGACTCATAAGCTGGTGAAGAGTTTTCTTCCAAATCGCTTAGAAGTCTGCTCTTCACTAGTCCCTCAATCCTATTGAGATTTATGTGGCTTAACCTTAGATGCCAAAGATGGGCATTTTCTTTTGGAGAAACTTGTAATCTCTTAGTTTGCGTTTCTGCTATTTTAAAAATTTTGGTATTGAAAACACTTTTGACCGAATTAGGCTTTAAAACATACAAATTACTCTGAAGCGAAGCAGGACATAACAAATTTCCATTTTGAGAAATAACTACGTTGCATGGTCCAACCATAAACAACAACCCTCTCGGGCCAGTGAGAGGTTGAGGCCTCGTTTTTCAAGCCTTGGAGACAACACTTAAGGGAACAACCCCTCTAGTTTCCCTAATTTGGAAACAAGTGAATTCCATCTCGCGTAGTCCAGTTCCAAACTCCCCACGTGGTCCTATCCCAGAGAAGATAGGAATATTGGGCGAGCAACAGTTGCCACCCTTACCCGTACTAGTCAAAGGATAGACCCCCACAGACAGGGGTTCGTAACATACTAAGGATTAAGGTCTAGTCACTAATGGACATCTACGAATTTATTAGTCCTATACAGTCAATGATGTTACATCAGTAAGTCTAATAATTCTCGGTCCGATCTTATACAATCTCACTGCACAGAATGCCCCCACTCGTATGTCAACCTCATGAAGGAGTTGGATTTTCTTCTTTGTATCTAATATAAAGTGGGTCGCATTCACAGCGTATCCAGGATAAGGTCTTCAACCCAATCCGTATACTGTAGAAAGTTCGAGTCATTAACTCGAACGTGATCCTCCCTGTGTGTCCACTACACACCGTTCAAGTTCTAGTTGTATCATAATACAATGACCTTGGAGCTTAGTTTATTGGACTAAGTTTATAAAAATATGCAAGACACAAAGTATTGAAAAAATAACTCTTATTTATTTCAAATTGGAATATTACAATCTCACACGAGATTATCACATACATCCCAATACCTCCCTCTTACGATATTTCGTCCTCAGAATTTAATAGTCCTTAGGTGAAAAGCGTCAGGTAACACTTCCTCACTTGGTCCTCTAAGTCCCAAGTTGCCTCCTCCACTCCATGATGTCTCGAATGAACCTTTACGAGTGGGATCGTCTTGTTTCTCAAAACTTGTTCTTTCCCATCGAGGATTTGAATTGCATACTCTATGTTACTCAAGTCTTATTTCACCTCCACTAATTCCTCTTGCAATACATGTGTCAGAGCTGGAATATATTTCCTAAACATGGACACATGAGAAACAGTTCTGTTGGCAACTCAAGTCTGTAGGTTGTTGGCCCAACTCGTTTTTTTACCTCACAAGGACTAATATATCTAGGACTCAGCTTACCTTTCATGCCAAAGTGAAGGACACCTCTCAACGGAACTAACTTCAAGAAAACTTGATCTCCGACCTGGAATTCTAAGTATATTGGTCGCTTGTCTGCGTAGCTCTTTTGACGGTCTTGAGCTACTTTTAGATTCTCTCTAATCACCTTAATGTCGTCCGTCGTAAATTGTACCAACTCAGGACCGATTAGCTTCCGCTCTCCTACTTCGTTCCAATGCATGGGAGTTAGGCATTGTCTTCCATACAGAGACTCAAAGGGTGCCATGTCGATACTAGTTTGATAGTTGTTATTATAAGCGAACTCCATAAGTGATAAGTGGGTATCCCAACATCCTTTAAACTCGAGGACACATGCTCTCAACATGTCCTCTAAGGACTAGATGGTCCTCTCTTACTGACCATCTGTCTGATAATGAAACGTTGTACTCAAATTCAGCTTTGTCCCCATAACTTTTTGTAAATTAGGCCAAAACGTAGATGTAAATCTAGGATCCCTATCTGAAACTATGGACACTAGTGGTCGATATTCACTCACAATCCTATGGACATATGGGTTAGCAAGCTGATAAAGTGTAAACATCGCTTTAATCGGTATAAACCGTGTTGTCTTACTGAGTTTGTCCATTACTACACAAATACCACCATGTCCACTGGATGTACGTGGTAATCCAAACAGAAAATCGATAGTGACATGCTCGCATTTCCACTCTATAACCGCCATTGGATTAAGGAGTCCTCCTGACCTCTGTCTAACTGGTTTAACCTTTTGGCAGATTAAACTTCTATCAACATATTCAACTATCTCCTACTTCATACAAGACCACCAATACGTCCTCTCCAAAGTTTTGTACGCCTTGGTGCTTCCTGGATGAATAGCGTATGCTGAATTGTGAGCTTCCTCTAGTATAGCATTATTAAGTTCACTAATACTCAGAACTCATAGTCTTCTTTGCTCAACAATGGCTCCCTCATCTCCCACCGTAAATTCAAACTCTGGGCCCTGTTTGGATTTTCCAAACATCTTCTGCAAGATACTATCCTCTAGTTGTCTTCTCACAATCTCTTTTACGAGAGAATACCTGACCTAAAGTTGAGGAAAAAGGCTCTCTAAATTCTCTACAATCACAACCGACTTAGAATACCTTAGCGCAAGTAAAAGGGTTGCTCTAGTACCACACAAGGCCTCCCTAGGAAGTCTCGACTTCGTACTCAATGCATCTGTTAGTACGTTCTTCTTACCCGGATTGTATTCTATGATACAATCATAATATTTAATCAATTGTAGCCATCTTCTTTGTCTCATATTCAACTCTTTTTTATCAATGATATATTTTGGACTCTTATGATCTGTGAAAATGCGACACTTTTGAACGAACAACTAATGCCTCCAAATCTTCAATGTTAAAACAACTGCTGCTAGCTTAAGATCATGGGTAGTGTAAGTACTCTCGTGCTTTTTAAATTACCTTGATGCATAAGCTATTACCTTTTCTTCTTGCATGAGCACACACCCCAATCTCTGTCTCGAACTGTCACAGTAAATCACATACTCTTTCTCCGTTACAGGAAGTGCTAGAATACGTGTTGTCATTATTCTATTCTTTAACTCCTCAAAACTCTGATCAGACTTATATGACCACTAAAAATAGCATTCTTACTTGTCAAAGTTGTTAAGGGTAGTGAGAAATCCTCAACAAGTCGTCTGTAGTATCCTTCCAAGCATATGAAACTACGTGCCTCTGTTGCACAAACTGGTCTCTCCAAGTTGACCACAACTTCCACCTTCTGCGAGTCCACACTAACTCCATCTGCTGAAACAACATGTCCGAAAAACACTACCTTGTTCAACAAAAACTCACATTTGCTGAATTAAGCATAGAATTATTTATCACGTAGTGTTTGTAGAATAATCCTCAGATGTTTCTCATTGGCTTTCCTCTAAATCGAGTAAAGTAGCCGAGCCGAAGGGCAGCACTTCTGTACGTGATCGTAGATGTAATCAATGAACACTATCACAAACTGATCAAAATATTGATGGAAAATCATGTTCATGAGGTCCATTCGAATGGCATTACTAAAAACTCATAATGATCTTACCTCGTTTTGAATGTTGTCTTAGGAATATCCGATTCTCTAACCTTTAACTAATTGTATCTTGATCTTAAATCAATTTTAAAGAACATCGATGACCCCCTTAATTGGTCAAACAAGTAATCTATGCATGGTAGATGATACTTGTTACGTATCGTGACCTTGTTTAACTCTCTATAATCAATGCATACTTTTAGAGTACCATCTTTCTTCTTTATGAATAACACTGGTGCTCCCCAAGGCGATACACTGGGTATGATGTATCCCTTGCCAACTAGTTCTTGGAACTGCATCTTTCATTCCCCAAGCTCGCTTGGAGCCATTCTATATGACGCATGGGAAATAGGTGTTAGCATAATATGAATTCAATAGTGAACTCAACTTCTCTATCAGGTGGCATGGCTGACAGATCAGCTGGAAAACATCAAGAAATTCGTTCAGGACAAGAACATCTTCTGGTTTTAGCTTATCTTCCTACACCTCCACAACATGTGCAAGAAACACTGTGCAACCTCTTGTGAACAACTTTTTAGCTTTTGAAGCATGAATTAGACTCGTAGGAATAATCTTTTATTTTAACCCCTCAAAACCAATTTAGGCAAACCTGGTTTCCTTAAAATTACTTCCTTTCGATGGCAATCTATGGAAGCATAATGAGTAAATAAGAAATCCATCCCTAGAATTATATCTAACACCTGTAGCTCTAGTGGAAGAATATCTACTAGTATACCAAGACCTTCTACTAAGACCTCACAATCCTGCAACACTGCAAAAACTAGTAAAGCATCACAAACTGAAGTATATATAACTAACCCCTGAAATAAAGGCTCTAGCTTCCTATTAAGCTTGGTTATGAACATCCTCGAAACAAAGGAATGCGTAGCACCTGCATCTACTAAAACACGTGCAGGTACATTACAAATAGGAATCATACCAGCAATCACATCTGATGCATCTTTCGCTTCATGCTGAGTAATATCGTAAACCTTTTCCTGTTGCCTAGGTCCCCCCTACAACTCTTTTATACATAGCACCGTTGGTGCCCTCTCCTGCAACTATTGAAAGTCTTGCTTCCTCGACTGTCTGAGACTCAACTCCCTAGTGCCTCTTGTTCGACTACCCTAAGCTTCGTACAATCCCTCTTGAAATTCCCTGGTTGTCCATGATACCAAACACTAACACAAACAAAACAATAACGCAAGTGATTCTTGACACAATTCGCAGGTGGGGTTCTCCTTGTTACACTGGCAACAAACTCTTTCCCTGTCTACGGTGTTGTTCTCGATCTAGCAGACTGACTAGGTGTCTCTAACTCATCTCTGATATGTTGGGATGTATGTCGTAATCTCCTATATGTTTGGAATATTCATTATTGAAATAAATAAGAGTTACTTTTTCATCACTTTGTGTCTCACATATTTACAAACTTTATCCATTAAATTATGCTCCAGGGTCATTTAATTATGAGAGAACTAGAACTTGAACGGTGTCTAGTTGCACACAGGGAGGATCACGTTCGAGTTAATGACCCAAATGGACAACAATATACAGATAGAGTTGGAGACCTAATCCTGGGTACGCTTTGGATGTGGCCCGGATCGTGAATTATTAGACCTACTGATGTAACACCATCAACAGTATAGGACGAATAACTTCGTTGATGACAAATAGTGACTCGACCTTAATCCTGAGCGTGTCACGAACTTTTGTCTGTGGGGGTCTGTCTTTAGACTAGTACGGTTGAAGGTGGTCACAGTTACTCGCCAAATATTCCTATCTTCTCAGGGACAGGACAACGTGGGGACCTGAGCAGTTGACTACGCGAGATGGAATTCACTCGTTCCCGATTCAGAGAAACTAGAGGGGTTTTTCCTTAAGTGCTATCTCCAGGGCAAGGACAACGGGTGGCCACCCTCTCACTGACCCGAGAGGGGTGTTGTTTATGGTTTTACCATACAACGTTGTTGTTCATTAGAGGAGTAGTGCAGACTTAAGGAGCAAGAGGTAGACACAGGGGTAAAACGGTAATTTGACCCAGCTGTGTCTACGAACAACCCGTGAAGGGTCGACTCATGGGCATTGGTTATATAAATGGGCATAACTTCTCCTATAGTGATGGGACTGCAAGTACGGGCTTTAGTGGAGTGTGACCATAGCTAATGAATGTTGAATAACCGGGTGAAAGAGTTTTACAAGTCAGTCTCGGATCATTCGACCTCGTCATTTGTAGGTTCATTAGGTCCCTCGGTTGGCTCAAACAAGTCAGTCTCGGATCATTCGACCTCGTCATTAAAAGGGTATTTATGTCATTTATATGAGATATGATTTACATATTATATAGTTTAATGTGAATGAGATTCATAATAAACTATATGTTAGCCTAATTTATTAACTAATGCTAATTTAGAGAAATTGGATTGACAAAAATTAAATTGAATGTGATTTAATTTAAAATCCAAAATTATACAAATGTGATTTATAAAATAACACATGAGATATCTTATTATATGTTTTATGCAAATATGATTTGCATAACCTAATGTTGTGGTAAAATTGTAATTAGGTGGAGATTTCAACTCCACATATCACCATTATATAAGGCCTTTGTGAGAAGGCTTCGGAAACACAATTGCCATTTTTTGGAAGCTCACTAAAAAGAACAATCTATCTTCTCTCAAATCCTCTCTACCCCTAAACCAATGGGAGTCCCAATACTCTTCCTCTACCGACCGAGAACAACCGAGAAGACCAATTGGAGGTGTCCAATCCAATTTTGTTCGAGAGATCGTGATCATACAGATCAGGGGCACGAAGAGTTCGTGATCGAGAGAAGGAAATCTCGAAGAAGTGTTCTTCAACAAGTAAGTAATCTTTCCTTACTGCTTTTTTCCTTCTATTAATGCATGTTATTTCCTAGGACTTATGTGATAAATTCAGTTTTAAGAAAATGTTTTTCACAACGAACACCACGACTATTCAAAGTCGTTTTCCACTACGGGAGTTTCATTACCTTCAATTGGTACCAGAGTTAATCGTTGGATTTTCGTTGTGCAATCTGATTTTCTTAAAATTAGGTGGGTTATGCCTTAATTTCATGAGATGAGTTTCGGTTTTGCATTTTGGTTGTTTCGGTTATGGCATTTTTTAGATTTACTTTTATGTTGATGAGATCAATCTAAAGACCTAGTGTTTTTCGGCATTTTAGAAAGTAAATCGAGTCTGTATGTTCGTGTCGTTCGTGGCAAGAGTTGTTGTGATGAAATCGGAGCAGAAATGGGGAAAATTTGTTGAAAACAGCAAAGGTGTTTATTGTACAATCGATTGCGTTGAGACGTTGTTCTTCTGCGCCTGAACGTCGTCCGCGCGGTTGGAGGCTGAGTTGCAGTGTAGTGTTGCAACGTTTGGTGTAGCGTTACAACGATGAGGCGTTGGGCGCCTTGAGTACAACGCTGAGCGCTACAACGTTTCAACACTGGCCACGGCGTGGCAACACCACGAGCGTAGAGGAGTAGTTCGCGAGCATTTCACGCGAGAAGTGGCATTGAGTGGCAGTTTTCTACATTGTGGACGGATTTCCATTATTTTTTCATTACTTTTTTAAATGTATTTTTTATATTAAGTTTATTAACTAATGTTAGATAATGTCCCTATGGTGCCAAAATCGGTCCAATTCTTTTGTAAAATGTATTTTTATATTAATTTTATGCATGAGATGTATGAAATTTGTTCTTCTATGTGTATAATGTATGTCATGTACATTAAAATCCCACGTTAAGTTAAACATTCCATGCATCATATTTATATTATAAGAGTTATAATGTATCGTATGCATGATAGGATTATATTACAAGCTTTATAATATAATGCATGTTTTAATTTAATTAATATAAGTGTTATATTTCTCAGATTAAAAGCATAAGCATGCATTTATTCATGTGATGAATGTATGTTATATAGTTTATTATTAATGTGATGAATGATCAAGCATTATAACATAGAAATGCATGTAACCTAAGTTAATTATTAGTTTTAAATTCTTTAGAACATGAATAATTAGACTTAGGTTTTCTAGTTGTAATAAGATTACAATTAGGAGATCAAATATGACTTCTGAATGGAGTCTAATTAGTAACTCTGTCTAAGGAAGGTTCTCTCTAAGGCTGGGGTATTTAAACTCACGCTTTGCGAAACACCCCTACCGGGGAACCAACCTTAGAGTGAATTTTGTCTGGAGATTCATAGGTTATATTCTCGTGAGTTCCGTTAATGAAAAGTTAATTAATTTAGTCAAATAGACCTATGTTAATAATGTTATTATAGACTTAGGCTAATCCAATATAAGAGTTATATTGGTAGACTTAGGTAAATATTAGCCGATTAATCTAGGTCAATCTCGGTTAATTTAAAGTGTTGAGTGGGAGGAAATAAACTGTATGAGATACATTTAATTTTTCGACCAAAAATCTCCCTACCTTTGATCCGCCTGTTGTTTGGCCTGGAGCAGAAAATCCTTTCGGAGGGCCTTGAAAATGGGAGTCGGAAGACTGTGAATTACCGAATGGGATACAATCTCCTTGTTGATTTTCCTTCTAAAAGGAATGAGAATCTCCACGCAGCGGAAGACGATCGAATCGTCGTGGTATCATCATGCAACATGTTTTTATCAAAATTGATCTAACTATAAGATCTAGGCTAAAAATGCTGAAATTTTACAGCAAGAAAAAAATACTTACTTGTTATAGACAAATTCAGCAATCTCTCCCGTAGATCACGAACTCTTCGTGCTTCTCGATCTCTACGAACTCTTCCCACGATCGGATCAAAAACACTACCAAATGACCTTCTTGGTTGTTCTCTTTTGGAGAATGGAAGTTGGTGGGAATTTCTTTGTGTTTTGGAAAGAGAGGAGAAATGAGAGAATAGAGAGAATTCACTTTTGGATTCTTAGGTCAAAATCCAAAAATGAGAACTTGGCTTGCAAAAACCCTTTTGCAAAGGGGTTTAAATAGTGGAGTGATGGAGTTCAAAACTTCACATTATTACCACTTTACCACAACTATAGGTTATGTAAATCTCATGTACATAATCACATAATATAAGATATCTCATATCTCATATTGCAAATCTTATTTGCAATAATTGTGTATTAATTGAATTGAATCACACCATATTTAATTTCTCTCAATTAATTTCTTCAATTAGCCCTTTAATTCAACAATTAGGCTAACATATAGTTTATTATGAATCTCATTCATATTAAACTATATTATATCATTCATATCTCATATAAATGATGTAAATACTCTTAAAGTGAAATTGAACCTTCAATTTCATACAAAAACATTAACCCTTCTTTTATCCCAGATTGAGCCAACCAAGGGACCTAATGGACCTACAGTGACGGGCTCCAATGATCTGAGATTAACAATCAAACTCTTTGACCCGCTTAACCAATATTCATTAGCTACAGTAACACACCACTATAGGTTGTAGCTGTACTCCTGTTAGTGTAGAATATTACGTGTCCACTGATATAACCAATGCCCATGAGTCGACGCTTCACAGGTTCTTCGTAGACATGGTTGGGTCAAATTATCGTTTTACCCCTGTGTCTACTTCTTGTTCCTTAAGTCCCCACTGCTCCTCTAATGAATAACATATTGTGGTGGTCAAACCATACACAACACCCTTCTCGAGCCAGTGAGAAGGTGGGCGCCCGTTGTCCAAGCCTTGGAGACAGCACTTAAGGGAACAACCCCTCTAGATTCCCTAAAGGCGGGAACGAGTGAATTCCATCTCGCGTAGTTAGGTTCCCCGCTCTCTACTTGATTCTGTCCCTGAGAAGATAGGCATGTTGGGCGAGTAATTAAGACCACCCTCACCCGTACTAGTCAAAGGACAGACCCCTGCGGACAGGAGTCTGTAATACACTCAGGATTCAGGTGGAGTCACTAATGGTCATCTACGAATTTATTAGTCTTTACTGTCAACGATGTTCTATCAGTAAGTCTAATAATTCACGGTCCGGTCTTGTACAATCTCATTGTATAGGATGCCCTCACTCGCATGTCAACCACATGAACGAGTCAGATAACCTCGTTTGTATCTAATACAAAGCGGGTCGCATCAAAAGTGTATCAAGGATTAGGTCTCCAACCCCATCCTTATATTGTGGACAGTTCTTGTTAATAAATCGAACGTGATCCTGCTTGTGTGTCAACTACACACCGTTCAAGTTCTAGTTATCTCATAAATTCAATGACCCTGGAGCTTAGTTTATTGGAAAGGTTTATAAATATTGAGATACACAAAGTAAAGAAATGAATAACTCTTATTAATTTCAAACAATCTATTACAAACACGAGATTAGGACAAAAATCCCAACAAACTCCCACTTGGACTAAGCTAGTGGAGAAAATACAATGAAGTAATAAAATAAACTAGGGCATTGAATAACGATTTTACACATCTCCCACTTGCCTTAGTCAGGAAAGTCTCGAATACCTAGACTCTCTAGGTGACCCTCAAACACTTTAGCCGTGAGGGGCTTTGTAAATGGATAAGCTACATTGTGCTCCAACGCTATCTGCGTGACTGTCACGTCTCCACGTTGCACAATTTCCCTTATCAGATGATACTTACGCTCAATGTGTTTGCCTCTCTTATGGCTCTGAGGCTCACGTGAGTTGGCTACTGCACCACTATTATCATAGAACAACGTGATCGGCAAGTTCATATTTGGAAAAACTTCCAAATCCGTCATGAACTTCCTAAGCCAAACAGCTTCCTTTGCAGCATCACAAGTCGCAACATACTCTGCTTCCATAATGGAATCAGCGATGCATCCCTGCTTAATGCTTCGCCATACTACAGCTCCTCTATTCAAAATGAAGGCTGACCCCGAAGTAGATTTTCTAGAATCCTTATCGGTCTGAAAATCAGAATCTGTGTATCCTGTAAGAATCAAATCCCCACCGCTATACACTAAGCTGTAGTTCCTCGTTCTCCTAAGATACTTGAGGATTGCTTTTACGACTATCCACTGATCTGATCCTGGATTGAACTGATATCTACTGGCAATTCTTACTGCATAACAGATGTCGGGCCTAGTACACAGCATTGCATACATCAGGCTCCCCACAGCTGAAGCATATGGAATGCGTCTCATATCCTCAACATCTTGAGGAGTCTTAGGACACTGATCCTTAGACAAGTGAACCCCATGCCGAAAAGGTAGCAAGTCTTTCTTGGAGTTCTACTTCTTATATCTAGACAACATCTTGTCAATATAAGACGCCTGAGACAAGGCTAGCATTCTGTTCTTCCGGTTCCGGACTATCTGGATACCTATAACATATGAGCTTCTCCAAAATATTTCATTTGGAATTGTGAAGCTAGCCACTTCTTAACATCAGTGAGAAATTCTACCACATTCCCAATCAGAAGAATATAGTCCACATACTACACCAAAAATGCGACAATTTTGTCAACGATTTTCTTGTAGACATAAGGCTCGTCAGCATTTTAATCAAAGCCATAAGATTTGATTGCCTCATCAAATCTTATATTTGAAGACCTCGAAGCCTGTTTCAGTCCATAAATGGACCTATGAAGCAGGCAAACCTTTTGCTCTCCGCCTTGGGCAATGAACCCTTTGGGCTGGTCCATGTAGATGGTCTCATCAAGTTTGCCATTTAGGAAGGCTGTCTTGACACCCATCTGCCATACCTCGTAGTCATACTACGCGGCGATGGCTAGAAGGATCCTGATTGAGTTTACCATGGCAACAGGTGAAAAGGTTTCCTCATAGTCAACTGCTTCAACCTGGGTAAAACCCTTTGCCACTAGTCGGGCTTTGAAGGTTTGCACCTTCCCATCTACGCCACGTTTACCTTGTAGATCCTTTTACAACCAATAGGTTTTACCCCATTCGGTTGATCCACAAGCTCCCAGACAGAATTGAAGTACATATACTCCATTTCCTAGTTCATAGCTTTAATCCACTAATCTTTATCAACATCAGCCATTGCCTCATTATAGGTCAAAGGATCCTCACAGTTATCGTCAGGAGCGACAACTGAGGTTTCAGCTAAACCCATGTAGCGATCAGGTTGTCTTACAGTCCTCCCACTACGTCGAGGCATTCCCAACTCTTGGGATCGGATTTGACTAGACGTGCTAGGGTCAACAACTCTTGCTGACGTACTAGCCCCATTAGCAACTCTTGTTGATGAACTGTTCATTTCATTCAATACAATTTTACTTCTTCGTAAATGTTCCTTGATGTGGTCTTCCTCTAGGAAAATGGCGTTTGTCGACATAAGCACCCTATTTTCCTTTGGATTGTAAAACAAACCACCCCTAGTCTCTTTAGGGTAACGTACAAATAGGCACAATTTCGAACGGGGTTGGTTTGACACCAACACATGGGTCGGGCATCCCCAAATTCTGAAGTGATGTAAACAACTTTTACGTCCACTATAGAGCTCAAAAGGTGTTTCACAAACACTCTTCTATGGAACATTGTTCAAAATGTAAACCGTAGTTTCCACTGCGTACCCCCAAATAGGATCGGGGAGACGAGCATAGCACATCATCGACCGAACCATGTCCAACAAGGTTCTGTTTCTCCTCCCCGATACACCATTCTGCTGTGGCATACCAGGTGCAGAGAGTTGGGACGTAATTTCGTGTTCTATGATATAGTCCTGGAATTCAGTGTCCATGTACTCTCCACCGCGATTCGATCAAAGTGTTTTAAGCGATTTAACTAAGAGGTTCTCAACCTCAGTCTTGTGCTCCTTGAACTTTTCAAGGGGTTCAGACTTCTTGTGCATTAGGTAAATATACCCATATATGGAGTAATCGTCTATTAAAGACACGAAGTACTCATAATCGCCCCAAGCTTTAACATTCATCGGACCACAGAGGTCAGAATGTACTAACTCAAGAGGCTCTTTGGCTCTATTTCCTTTTCCACTAAAAGGACGTCTTGTCATCTTGCCTTCAAGGCATGACTCACACACTGGCAAAGAGTTTTCTTCCAACTCGTTTAGAAGTACACTCTATACTAGTTTCTCAATCCTATTGAGATTAATGTGGCCTAACCGTGATGCCAAAGATGGGAAATTTCTTTTGGAGAAAATTTTGCTCTCTTAGTTCGTGTTTCGGCAGTTTTAAACAATTTAGTATTCAAAACACTTTTGAACGAATTGGGTTTCAAAACATACAGATTATTTTCAAATGAAGCTGAACAAATAACATTCCCTTTGAAAGAAATAAACGCTTTAGTTAATTCAAAAGAAACTGAAATACAATGTTCAATTAAGCAGGAAATAGAAACAAGGTTTCTAGTAAACCCTAGAATTATGTACGAATTGTCTAACAATAAGTACTTCCCGCCAAAATGCAACTTCTCAGTGTTGATTGCTGCAGCAGAGACAAGCTCCCGGATCCAACCCGTAGAGTCACCACACCCTCTTGCAGCGGCTGCCAGGAATCAATCCCCTGAAAAGAAGAACAAACATGGTTAGTGGCGCCTTAATCCAATATCCAGGCAGAGTCATTACTCTCCACTAAACAAGTTTCTATCACAAGTAAATCACATTTACCTTTGTTCTTCCTCTCGGCCAGGAATTTGGGACAGTTTCATTTCCAGTGTCCGCCCCCATTGCAGTGGAAACACTTTCCTTTCTCTCAACCTCATTGACCCTCTTGCCCTTCTAGGCGGCAGCTCGGTCAGTTTTACCCCTCTTCAATCTCTTCTTCCCTTTTCGGGCGTAAAGGAGCAACAAGTTTTGTCCCAGAGGTTGATCCCCTATGATAAGACCTGTAGGCAACATTTACCTCAGATTCCTTGATCCTATTCAAGGACTGAAAATTCTGTAGCTCATTGAGGAGGGTAGTCATATTGTAGCTAATTTTGTTCATAACAACATTGCTACGAAACTGAAGGAAACTCTTTGGAAGAGTCTCCATAATAAAACTGACCTAGCTCGACTCGTCGATCGAAGCCTCATTCATCTCCGCCAGATTAAAGTGGGTCATCATGTCCAGAACATGTTCACGGACAGACGATCCCTCTTTCATCCGAGCATTGAAAATGTATTTGAGCGAGTCATGTCGGACCTGAAAGGATTGTTGTTCAAACATTTCCTACAAGGACTCCATGATATCCTTAGCGGAAACCATCACCTCATGCTTCTTTGCCAAGACATCAGACATGCTATCAATTATGTAAACCTTGGCCTTTTCATTGGCCCTGATCCACCGATCGTACGTATCGCGAACACTTCGCGACGCGGTCGAGCCTGGCATCTGAGGACACTCCTCAGACAGCACGAACTTTATGTCGTCAGTTACCAATATTGTATTGATGTTGTCTTTCCAACTCTGGTATTATCTCCCACTAACTTATCGGAAGCAAGTAAAGCTATTGTAGCGCTAGACATTTTTAGCTGAAAGAATTAATAAAATCTTTGTATTAGTCTCACAAAAACCTTTTGAAGACCAATCTAGTTTTAGCAAAAAAAAAAAAAAAAGTTTCATGATCCCTAGGTCATTCAAAGTTTTTCAATGATACTCTAATGGTTTAGAATGACCGTCACCGAATGGTGAACATAACACTCCTCCTCTAGGACGAGACTTTCTCGATCAGACCCTAATCCCAGAATTACTCTTATTCTAGTAGGCATCCAATTACCATTGTTCGGTCGAATTCATTAACACTTAACGAATTCTGTGAGTGTCACCCTCAATCTTTAAGTTTCCAAGTATCGTCCAAACAATAGCCACCAAAGGGTGAACTTAGAAGGAAAACCAACCAGGAAACTGTATCCCTTTTGGGAATTCACGGTGTTCTGACTCCCATGATCAAGCCCTCCGAAGGGATTGTCTAGTCCAACCCAAACTAGCAGGCAGACCATAGGCATCTCACGGTGTGAATCGAAAGAAGAGACCGTGGGTCTCGTTTTCACAAGTCTCGCTCCCCCTCACTATAAGTACTCTCTCCATCCACGATGATATTGACCTATACAAATGCCACCCGAAGGGGAACACTCCCATTTGCGCCACGAGGCCGAGTATAGATCTCACGGTGCAGACTTAACGGAGATTTGTGGTTGGAAATTCAAATGTATCTCATACACTATATTTCCTCCCACTCAGTACTTGAATTTTAATAAGGATTGACCTAGATAATTGGCTAAAAAGTACCTAAGTCTACCAATATAACTCTTATATGGTATTTAGCCTTAGTCTATAATAACATTATTAACTTAGGTCTACGTGAGAAAAAAATTAATTAACACTTAATTAACGACACTCACGAAAATATAACCTAAGAATCTCCGGACCGAATTCACTCCCAGCCTTAGACAAAACCTTCCTTATACAGAGTTACTAATCAGTCTCCATTCAAAGATTATATTTGATTTCCTAAATTTCTAATCTTATTAGAAAATTAGAAAACCTAAGTCTAATTATTCAAGTTCTAAACACTTTAAAACTAATAATTAACTTAGGTTGCATGCATTTCTATGTTATAGTGTTTGATCATTCATCACATGAATAACTATATACTATAACATAATAATCATTCATCACATGAATAGAAATGCATGAGCATACTTTAATAAAAAAATATAACACTTATATCAATTAAATTAAATATGCATTTAATTGCATTATAACTCTTATAATATAACCTATCATGCAAACTATATTATAACTCTTATAATATAAATGATGCATGAATATGTTTAACCTAAGGTGGGATTTTAAATCTATATGACATACATTATGCACATAAAAATTACCTAAAATATACATCTTATGCATCAAATAATTAAATAGCAAAATTGGACCAATTTTTGGCACCTAGGGCCAATTATTTAATTAAATAAAATTATTATAACATTTATATTAATAATATTGAATAAAATAATTAAATAAATAAATAGATAACGTTTTTTAAATAAAAAAACTGAAATTAAATAAATATAAACGGTCAGAAAATGCCCACGTCACGCGCATTAACTTCTTAACGCATACAGCGTTGCAACGCTGTTGCCCATAGCGTCGAGGCGCGTTCTCAACGCCGGTAAGCGTAACGGTAGCGCTTCGACCCGCATTGCAACGATATCGTCTGCGCAGGCCTCTCGTCGCAAGCACGCGCGGCGTTGAGACGCCGTTGGGTAGCGTCTCAATGCCATCGACAGAACAACATGCTCCTTGCTATTTTCCCCCCGTTTTTCGCCTGTTTCCGCTCCGATTTCTTCACAACAACTCTTGCTACGAACGACCCAGACTTACCGACTCGATTTACAACAAAATTGCCAAAAAACAACGGGCCCTTACATTGATCTGATCAACATAATTGTAAATCTAATCTAGTGCCAAAAATCGAAAACATCCATTTTGCAAACCAAACATTCATCTCATGAAAATATGGTAAAATATCCACCTCAATCTTAACAAAACAGTGCATAGATGAAGAACCATCGAGATGACTCCGATACCAATTGAAGGGAATGAAAATCCCCGCGCAGCGGAAGTCGATCGAATTGTCGTGGTATCATCATGCAACATGTGTTTTATCAAAATTGATCTAACTATTAGATCTAGGCTAAACATGCTAAAATTTTACAGCAAGAAGAAAATACTTACCTGTTGTAGAAAAATTCAGCAATCTCTCCCGTAGATCACGAACTCTTCGTGCTTCTCGATCTCTACGAACTCTTCCCACGATCTGATCCCAAACACTACCAAATGATCTTCTTGGTTGTTCTCTTTTTGAGAAGGGAAGTTGGTGGGAACTTCTTTGTGTTTTGGAAAGAGAGGAGAAATGAGAGAATAGAGAGAATTCACTTTTCGATTCTTAGGTCAAAATTCGTACTAGCCAAAGGACAGACCCCCGCAGACAGGAGTCCGTAATACACTCAGGATTCAGGTCGAGTCACTAATGGTCATCTACGAATTTATTAGTTTTTACTGTCAACGGTGTTCTATCAGTCCGTCTAATAATTCACGGTTCGGTCTTGTACAATCTCATTGTACAGGATGCCCCCACTCGCATGTCAACCACATGAACAAGTCAGATAACCTCGGTTGTATGTAATACAAAGCGGGCCGCATCCACAGTGTATCCAGGATTAGGTCTCCAACCCCATCCTTATACTGTAGACCGTTCGGGTCATTAACTCAAACGTGATCCTGCTTGTGTGTCAACTACACACCGTTCAAGTTCTAGTTCTCTCGTAAATTAGTTGACCTTGGAGCTTAGTTTATTGGAAAGGTTTATAAATATTACGAGACACAAAGTAAAGAAATGAATAACTCTTATTAATTTCAAACAATCTATTACAAACACGAGATTAGGACAAAAATCCCAACACCTTCGTGGTTCACCCTTCGGTGGTTTACGGTATGTGTATATTTACCTAATGCATAAGAAGTCTGAAATTCTTGAAAAGTTTAAGGATTAAAAGAATTAGATTGAGAACCTGTTAGGTAAAACTACGAGGTGTCTTGGGACACTGTTCCCTAGACAGATGAACTCCGTGCCTGAAGGGTAATAAGCCCCTCTTGGAATCCTGTATCGAATATTTCGACATCTTGTCGATATAAGACGCTCGAGACAGAGCTAGCTTTCTGTTCTTGCGATTTCTAAAGATATGAATCCCAATAACATACTGCGTCTCTCCCAAATCTCTCATTTGGAATTGGGTCGCCATACAATTCTTTTTGTCAGTTAGGTATCCTACATCATTCCTAATGAGTAGGATATCATCCACATAAAGTACTAACAAAGCTACTTTGTCGTTGGCGATCCTCTTGTAAACACAAGGCTCGTCAACATTTTGGTCAATGTCGTAAGACTTGATCGCAGTATCAAATCTTATATTCCTAGATCTTGATGCTTGTTTCAGTCCATAAATGTATCCATTAAGCTTGCAAAATTTTTGCTCCTTACCTTGTGTTATGAACCCTTCGGGCTGAGACATATAGATGCTCTCGTCAAGATTACCATTAAAAAAGACAGTCTTGACGTCCATTTGCCAAATTTCATAATCATAAAACGCGGCTATGGACAAGAATATCCTTATAGACTTCAACATAGCAACAGGGGAAAAAGTTTCTTCATAGTCAACTCCTTCCGTTTGGGTAAAACCCTTTGCTACAAGTCTAGCCTTAAAGGTCTGTACCTTTCCGGTTGCATCTCTCTTTGTCTTATAGATACATTTACACCCTATGGGTCTAACCCCTTCGGGTTGGTCTACAAGTTCTCATTCTGAATTGAAGTCCATTGACTCCATTTGAAGGTCCATGGTTTTGATCCATTGGTCCTTGTCTACGTCATTCATTGCCTGTTTATAAGACAATGGATCTTCTACGTCGTCATTAGGTATGACAACTTGAGTTTCAGCAAACCCAAGTAGCGGTAAGGTTGGGAAACAACCCTCCCACTGCGTCGAGGCATTCCCAACGATAGAGAAGGACGAGACGGACTTGAGGTGCTGACTCCTCCATCAATTCTTGATGAAGGTCCAGCTTGATCAACAACTCTTTTGGTTCAAGTGTAGCTTCATTTAGTACTAATTTACTACGCGGTTTATGGTTCCTCATGTGATCTTCCTCCAAGAATGTGGTGTTTGTCGATACAATCACCTTGTTTTCTTATGGGTCATAGAAAATACCACCTCTCGTTTCTTTGGGATAGCCAACAAATTTGCACAATCTTGAACGAGGTTCCAGTTTCTTTGGGTTTTTCACGAGCACGTGTGTCGGACAACCCCAAATCATGAAGTGTTCTAAACTAGGTTTATGCCCCTTCCAAAGTTCAAAAGGTGTTTCTGAAACAGTGTTCAAGATTTAAACTGCAGTCTCTACTGCGTATCCCCAAAACGAGGCAGGCAATTGAGCATAGCTCATCATAGAACGAACCATGTCTAACAAGGTTCTATTTCTCCTTTATTAGGTGCTGAGAGTTGAGATTTAATTCCCTGTTCTAACATATAGTCCTGGAATCTCAAATCCATATACTATCCACCTCGATCGGATCGAAGTGTTTTAATGGTTTTCTCTAATGCATTCTCTACTTCAGCCTTATACTCTTTGAACTTTTCAAGAGCTTCAGACTTTTGATGCATTAGGTATAGAGAACCATACCTCGAATAATCATCTAGCAAAGTGATGAAATATTTGTACCCTCCTCGAGATTTAACATTCATCGGACCACAAAGATCCGAATGAACAAGTTCTAGAGGCTCTACGGCTCTATAACCTTTTCCTGTAAAAGGTCGTTTGGTCATTTTATCTTCCAAGCATGACTCGCAAGGTGGTAAAGAATCATATTATAACTTGTTTAGAAGTCCATTCCGGTTGAGATTAATATGACGAAGTCTAAGATGCCACAGATAGGTATTATTATTTGGATAAATTTTTTGTCTTTTATTATGAGTACTAGCATTTTTGAACATCTCATGATTTCAAATTGCTTTGGTTTTATTCGGTTTCAGTATATACAAGCCATTTTTCAATTCAGCAGGACAAATATTGACAACCTCTTTCAAAATGAACGCTTCATTGATTGAAAAAGAAATACAATAACAAAGTTTTATTAAACAAGAGATAGACATTAAGTTCCTTTTAAGCTTAGGAACTATATACACATTAAGTTCCTTTTAAGCTTGAAAAAGAAATACAATAACAAAGTTTTATTAAACAAAGTGACTGAGACCACCCTCACCCGTACTAATCAAAGGACAGACCCTGACAGACAGGAGTCCGTAATACGCACAGGATTCAGGTCGAGTCACTAATGGTCATCTATGAATTTATTAGTCTTTTACTGTCAACGGTGTTATATCAGTAAGTCTAATAATTCACGGTCCGGTCTTGTACAATCTCATTGTACAGGATGCCCCCACTCGCATGTCAACCACATGAACGAGTCAGATCACCTCGTTTGTATCTAATACAAAGCGAGCCGCATCCACAGTGTATCCAGGATTAGGTCTCCAACTCCATCCTTATACTGTAGACCGTTCGGGTCATTAACTAGAACGTGATCCTCCTTGTGTGGCAACTACACACCGCTCAAGTTCTAGTTCTCTCATATATTCAATGACCCTGGAGCTTAGTTTATTGGAAAGGTTTAAAATATTTGCGAGACACAAAGTGAAGAAAAGAATAACTCTTATTAATTTCAAAACAATATTTTACAAACACGAGATTAGGATAGAAATCCCAACAGACGCCCTATTGATGCCACGTAGCCGAGCATGGAACAAACGGTGTGAACTCTTGAGGACGTGAGAGTAATGTCGATACGAACATCTCGTTTTCTCCCACTGAAGTTCCTACAATTAGGGCATGGATTTAACTTAGTCGGATTATGGCTAAAAGAATCTATCTAAGTCTATGCCTATTATATCTATTATAACTAGGTCTGAAATCCTTATGTCTAGGTGAATAAACATTTTAATTACCTAGAGATAAAAAAAAACTGAGGTTTCCGGTCTGTTCCCAGGTAGGATGTAAACCCGAGATCTTTCTTTGGAACTTCCTTATTATCAAACAACAAAAAGAAAGAAGAAATGAATGTTTAAAACTTGGTTTCCCATGTTTTAAAAAGAAAAGAAATGAAGTGAAAGACAAAAGGAAAACAAGGAAGAAAAACTTTAAACCATTTTTGGTTCGGTTTGCTTTAAAAGATAAAAGGAGAAGAGAAAATGAAACAAATGTAAATCATGTTAAGTTTGTTTTGTAAAGAAAAGAAAAGAAGGAAGGAGATAAAGGAAAGAAAAGAAAAGGAAAGAAAGAATGAAAAAGGGAAAAGCAAAGTGGGTGGTAGACCCCACCATAGTTTTCTTTTTTTAAATAACCCTTTCCATCGATTTCTATCTCATTTTCATCAAAAAGGAGCTGAGGGTTCGTGGGAGAAGCTTAAAGGAAGAAGAAGAAGGTGGTTTTGGAGCTGGATTTGCAGAAGAGAGGGAGAGAACTCAAGCAATTAGTATGACAGCAAGGTAATCACTCTGCCATGTTCTGCTATTTTGTTCATCACGAGCTCCACAGAAAGAGGTAAGAGTTGAAATTTTGTTTCATGAAAGTTAACTCATATTGGAACAAAAGTCGTGAAGGAAGCTCGAGCCGATTCTGATGTTAAGTTTCTGTTTTGTGAAGAGGAAGACAGAAGACAGAATTTTTTGTCAAATCCGAGAGGTCTCTGATGTTTTGGTTGTACTGACCTGTAGAATTGGAGTCAGAAGCTCTATTAGGTATGGTTGGAAAGATTATTGCATTTCCTACAACTTTCGTGAAGAATTCGTGAATAGAAAATGATTGGAAGATGTTGTAAATAGCAGGTCAAGTGTCGGGTTGCAGCAGAAAATCGATTCTGGAATAGCAGAAGTTGGTTCCTGGGAAAGAAGACTTCGAGGTATTTCTGAACCAATCTATTGGGAATATCATTTTCATGTCTTCATAAGAGTTTTATAGGATTCAAAAAGGAAGAGTTTGGTATAAAGTACATTCTTTTTGGATAATTAATGAAGAAGTTATGGCTGTCTGAATACAGGGCATAAAATCTGTTAAATGCTGAAATTTTTGTTGGAATGTTTCCTTGTAGTTTTAAAGTTAAAACCATGAGCTCGAGGTTCTAAAACATGGTTTTGGTTTGTTTGACAAGCCAAGAGCGAATAGGTCGAGTGTACGGGTCAAGACTCTAGTTCTAACACTGTGAGTGACAAAACGAACTTCAAAAATGAGCTATATGCTTGAAAAATGCTTTAAGAAATGCAAGTTTTGCTAGAATGAATTGTTTCAAACCTTTGTGTTTTATTTTTGAACACATGACTATGAGTACTCTTGTTCTCCTAGAAATGTTTCAAATGTTCATTGTGACCCTAAAAGTTTTTATAAAGTTTATACATGAGCATATGTCCAATGGTTGCCAAAATTTATGGAAATGTTATGATTTCAAGCAAGCATGTACTAGCAAGTATGTTTTAAAGATTTCCAGTTTTCTGAACAAGCTGAGTAAGCTTGAGTTTTATGAAAGAAAAGATAAGCAGGCATGTTCAATGTTTTCATGTGATTTTCTGAGATATTGAGCCCGAGGCTTTATGGTACCGTGTGCACACAGGTCTTATTTTGTTGTCGACGTTGAGTGTACTCGTGACAGCGGCTGCGTGAGTGAGTCTTTGGGCGGGCCCCACTACGACAAAGACGATGGGAGTCTTTGGCGGGCCCCACTACATCGTAGAATAAACGTTGGTGCACTTGGCGTGCCCTACACAACGTAGATTGTGACATGTTTTAAAAAGAGTTTATATCATTTACATGCCTTACGAGATTTTAACGGTGTCTTGCTAGTTTTCATGAAAAGCTATAATGATTACACGATTACTTTTAACGCTTGATTACTGGATGCATATGCTCATAGAGATGGCGGCAGTGATATGATTTACGAGTTAATAGTTTTCTTTTAAACTCAAGTCACTCACCGAGCTTTATGGCTCATTCTTTCAGTGTTTTTCCACTTTTAAGGTAGAGATCGAGCTCCCGGTGCCTGATAACCTGCCATAGTCTGCTGGAAGCTTCTCATGTTTGATATTTTGTACGTGGTTGGTGTAGTTTAGCAAGTCCATATGTTTGTAAATTATTTTAAGAGAACTATGTAGTTATAGTCGTATGTGCTTTAGAGGTTGTGGTGGTTGCTTAATTAGTGGTTTTGATTTGTTTGTGGTCCCGATGTTCTTGCTCGTTTTAGTTTCGGGAGAGACTTAAGAAGAGTTTCTCCTCATGTACGTCTTAGAGATGTCTAGTTTCTGCTGTGTTAAGTTTAAAGTGCTCCATATGCGAACATAGTTTGTTTTCAGGTAAAGTAGTGTCAGCAGGTATTGTTAAGAGGTAACAATGTCTGTTGGCTTCATGTCGTCTCCCGGGCTAAGTTAGCAAGTGGTTCGGGAGGGGGTGTGACATAGGAGGTGTTCCGTTAACCGTCATCTTAAGTAGCCCCAGCCTTAGACAGAACTTCACCGGTAGAGTTCCCTTATAACCAAAGTCCTAAAGACCTACTATATTTTAAACTATTTAAAATACTACGTAAGACTTATTTCTAATCCTATTAGAAATTGAAGCTTAAGTCTAAATTAATTTTAAACGATTTAAAACTAATTAAAATTAACCCAAGCTCCTATGTTTGCATGCAATTCTTTATTATAGGTTATGGTTTCTAAAACCCCTTTAATTTATAACTTTTATAAATTTTAACAATTAACCTATGATAAAGAAACTATATTATAAATCCAACAATCAATATTTTAATTGGAGTTAGATAAGAAGATCAACTACTTGAATTATAAAATTACTTAAACAAAATAACATTTACTTTAAACTAAGTAATCTCATGTTCCATGCTATTTATTTTCCATATAATCTAATTATAACACTTATAATTAATTACTCATGAAAAAAAATAAATTAGTCATGCATTAAATCATATTCATATAACATTTATATAAATAAAATGCATGAACATGATTATCCTAAGGTGGGAATAATCTAAATCACATTCATATAGATAAAGAGTTGTAAAACCGAAATAATTTTGCCCCTAAAGTGCAAAAAAAAATAATAAATTACATTAATTTATTTCATGAAACTGGTCCAAACAAACCCTGAACCGACCTTCAACCGCTCGAACCGGACGAAAACCAACGAACCAGCTGGAACCGGACTGCTACTGCTTGAATCGCCTCACGGCGTTGCAACGCTGATGCTAGCGTTGCAACGCCTGCTTCATCCTCGCGCGCGCCTGCTATCGGGATGCAGCGTTGCAACGAAGGCCAAAACATTCCTAAACTAGTTTTACAGCAAACCAAATGCATTCCCCACCAAATCAATGCAATTTTGTTTCAAAACAAAATAATACATGCATTGCTCTAATACTAATTGATAGGGATATGATCTCCTAGAGCAGCGGAAACGTGTTTGGGATCTTAATGTGCTTGATTGTTTCAATTGAAACAAAAAATACAGAACAAGCATGAATTCTAATCCGTTTAGACATGGATTAATTGCATACATGAAAACATACATTAAGTTTAACAATTAAACTAAAGGGAAGAAGAATACCTTTGTAGTTTTCCTCGGCACAACAACTCTTTGCTCCTACATAAATCATCAAAGTAGCAACACAGGTACTCCTCTGTATTTCCAAGCAGGACACCACCAAAAGAATAAATCTTTTATCCTCTGAATGCTTAAATCTTTCCTTTATGGGTGGATTCCAACAGTTGGAAGAACTTTTGGGAATGAGAATGTGAGAGTCAGAGAGAGAGAGCAATTCTCCAATTGCTTGTCCAAATTATCGACCAACCTCCTCTCCTCCATTGGAGAGGAATAAAAAGAGGGATCACCTCCCTACTCCCTATCGATGGGGAGGGAGGTGGTGAACGTGTCCTTCTGACACGTTCCCATTAATTTAATATGAAATTAAATTAAACATTAATTAAATCACATTTAATTAATCAAATTAAATATCTTATATTTAATTAAGATTAAATCATATTTAATCATATCATTCCCTCTAACCTATAGTTTTAATGTACATCTAATGCACATTAAATTTTTAACCTATAGTTATTAAATATGAATCACATTCACATTTAAATTTAATATTTGAACACTTTCAAATATTTAATTCTCTCACGTAATTTAATATGAATCATATTCACATTCAATTTATAATATATAGTTCCAAAACTATATATTATATCGTAAGCATATACATAAAATATATTCCCTAGTGAATTTGAACATTTCAAATTCAAATGATGTAAGAACCCTTTACGAGGTAGAAGGTGGACCTAATGGACCTACAGATCACAAGCTCCAAGGATACTACATTGCTCGGTTAATCTCATTAACATCCCAATCAACATTCGTTAATTGCGGGAACACTCCACTAAAGTCCCACAGTTGCACTCTTTTCACTGCAGATATATTTCCGTGTCCACATATATCGACCAATAACAACAAGTCAATCCTTCACGAACGTTCATAACACCAGCTGGGTAAAATTACGATTTTACCCCTGGGTTACATCTTGTACCTTAAGTGTAAACCCAATCTCTTTGGAACTCCTTTATTAACAAACAACGAAAAGGAAAGAAGAAATGAATGTTTAATATATTAAGTTTTGTTTTATTTTGTAAAGAAAAGAAAAGAAAAGAAAGAAAGAGATAAAGGAGAAGTTAAAAAGGAAAAAGAAAAGAAAAAGCAAAAGGGAGAAAGACAAATTTGTCTTTTCCTCCACCGTTTGCTTTTTAAAAAATGATTTATCTTCTCCATTTTCTTCTTCATTTACCAAAAGGAAGCTGTAAGGTTCGTGAGTTGAAGTTCAAGGGAGAAGAAGAAGGAGAAAAGCTCTAATTTTGGAGCTGGAATTGGAGAAGAAAGGAAAAGATCTCAAGGGAATTATTATAGCAGCAAGGTGAATCATTCTACCATTGTCTGATGTTTTGATCTTCTCGAGCTCTACAAGAAGAGGTAAGTGTTTAAGTTTGCTTTTCCTGAAAGCTAACTCATTTTTAAACAATGTTGATGAAGGAAGCTCGAGCAAAATCTTATGTTAAGATACAATTTTGTTAAGAGGAAGGCAGAAGAAAGAAGTTTGCTGTCAAATCCGAGAAGTCTCTGGTTTTTGGGTTGTCCTGTCCTGTATACTTGGAGTTAGAAGCTCTAATAAGTA
Organism: Trichosanthes cucumerina; assembly: GCA_036507285.1. Lineage (NCBI taxonomy): Eukaryota > Viridiplantae > Streptophyta > Magnoliopsida > Cucurbitales > Cucurbitaceae > Trichosanthes > Trichosanthes cucumerina. Next base: position 8,871,104 of record CM071837.1, on the reverse strand, counting down.
TGGTTAGAAACATTATTGAATTTCCTACAACTTTCGTGAAGAAATTATGAGTAGAAAATGTCTATAAGATATTTTGAATATCAGGTTAAATTTGTTATGCAGCAGGAAATCCGAATCTGGAAACAACAGAAGTCTGTTTTGAGGAAAGTAGTTTTCGAGGTATTTCTGAATAAATTCGTTTTAAATTTCAATTTCATGTCTTCATATGATTTTTAGAGGGTTCAAAAAGGAAGAGTTTGGTATATATGACATTATTTTTGGATAAGTAATGAAGAAGGTATGGCTGTCTAAAAATAGGGTAGAAAAATCTGAAAATGCTGGAAATTTGAAAGTGTGTTTTCTTGCAGTTTTAAGGTCAAAAATCATGAGCTTGAGGTTCTAATGGTTGAGTCTGTTTGTATTACAGGCCAAGAGCAAATAGGTCAAGTTTACAAGCCAAGGTTCTAATTCTAATACTGTGAGTGACTCTATTTTAAAACTATGCTTGACATATGTTTTTCTTCAATAACATAAGTGTTGATAATTACATCCTGTTTGAACTAAATATGTATAGCTTCATGGAGTTTTCTAACATAAAGTTCATGATGGAATATAAGCATGCTTTGAATTAGTTGTAACTAATAAATCCAAGTATGGAAACTAAATTATGAAAGTATGGAAACTAAATTATGAAAGTATGCTTTCCATTAAGAGAATGTTTTGTGTAGAGCCACTTTGGAACATGTTTAGATGATAATGTGAAAATGTCAAGAAATTGTTGTATGTGTTATAAAGACATGATTTCCATGGTAAACAAATTATGCTCTTGTTTGTGGTTAACCCCTAATACTGAAAGACATTCGAGAAGGTACTTAGGGGAGGGGGGGAATGAATCATGATATCCCGATACTTAAGGACAATGAGAAGGTATTCGGGTAGTAAATGGTTTTACCTTAATACTGAAGGACAATGAGAAGGTATTCGGGTAGTAAATGGTTTTACCTTAATACTGAAGGACATAGAGAAGGTATTAGGGAGAACCAAACGACCAAAGGTATTCCACGTGCACGTGAGAGAGAGAGGTATGAACCTTATTGGTATAAATGTAACTCTACCACCTCTATGTTTTGATGTGGTATCATGTCATGTGTTTTATTGTAATGAGCTTTTATATTATTGATCTATCTACCCTCGATATGATAGTACATTTCGAGTTGTGTGCTATGCATAGTTGGTGACTTAAACCTGTAAATTGGAAGCATGGTTTGTTTATGTTTACAAACAGATGTTAAGCTATTTTCTACTTATAATCTGCCATTATTATGAATCACTTGTGAGCTTATAATGTTTTAACGATAGACACTCACTGAGCTTTTTAGCTCATTCTTTCAATATTTTCAAACCTTTTCAGGTAGAGATCGAGCTCCTGGAACCTGACATCCTGCCATAGTCTGCTGGAAGTTATATAAGTTGATATTTTGTACGTGGGTGGTGTTGTATAGCAAGTCATTATGCAGTTATAGTTGTTTGTACATAAGAGGTTGTATAAACAGTGGGTTGGCATGTTCTGGGTTGTGATGCTATTGCTCGTTTAAGTTTTCAAATGGGAGACTGAAGAAATGTTTCTCCCTATGTATGATTACTAGTTATCAACTTTCCATTGTGTGATGTTAAAGTTTACCGTGTACGAGCATAGTATGTTTACCAAGTAGAACAGGGTCATCAGGTATTGTTGAGAGGTAAACAATATCTGTGGGCTTCATGCCTCTTTCCCGGCTAAGTTAGCAGGTGGTTCGGGAGGGCGTGTGACAACTTGGTATTAGAGCTAGGTTGCTCCATGGGAATGAGACAGGGCAAGTTACCTCTGAGAATAAAGTAAAAATTCATAACAAGTTATTGAGTTAGTTCATAACGAACTAGTAGAGTATGGTCCAAATAAGGGGATAAGAGTATGTCCAATTAGGGCTATAATGTGAATAGATGTTTAGTAGTGTGTATTTGAGTTAAGTAACCATAGCATGTCTAATATGTTGATATGTTATAGGAGTCATGCTACCATGTACTAGCAGACGACATAGGCAGGATCAGGGCAGGACGCAGGATCCTACCCAAGGCCAATCTGAGAGGGGATCTAGTGCCCCGAGAGTCCAAAGTGAGGCCAGAGATGAGCAACATGTTTGTTTCTCACAGGAGGCAGGCTGGCCAGAGAGAGCACGACCAAGTGACCAAGAGAAGACATATGGAATAGAACGGCTGAAGAAATTGGAAGCCACAGTGTTTGAGGGTTCCATAGATCCAGCAGATGCTGAGGTTTGGTTGAACAAGCTTGAAAAATGTTTTGATGCTGAGGTTAGCCACATTCCTGCTAGAGAGGGAAGCAGAGGGATGGTGGAAATCGATTTTAGCCAGACGGAGTGATGCACGTACTCTGGATTGGCAAACATTCAGAGGCATATTCGAAGATAAATATTACCCTAGCACGTATCGTGAGGCAAAGAGGGATGAATTTTTAGAACTGAAGCAAGGGCCACTTTCAGTGGCTGAGTATGAGAGAAGGTATACCGAGCTGTCACGGTATGCTGATGTGATTGTGGCATTTGAGAGTGACAAGTGTTGGAGATTTGAAAGAGGGTTACGTCCTGAGATACGAACCCCAGTCCCAGGCATTGCAAAGTGGGCTGACTTTTCCCTGCTGGTAGAGAGTGGTCTATGTGTTGAGCAGAGTATAGCAGAGGCACAAACAGTGGTGAAGCCTACTCGAGGGCCTTCAACGACGAGTAGTTTCCATGGTCATGAGCAGCGACGATTCACACCTGGAGTGAATGTTTCGAGTCGTCAGGACTTTAAAAGTCGAGCTAGCGGCCAGAAATCGAGGCAAACGCATGTTAGTGGTGCCTATCAGGGGCAGAGCCAAATAACACCTAGTCAATCTGCCAAATCCACAGTAAGACCACCGACAATACAGGAGTCTGTTGCTAGTGCAGCAAGGAGAACTCCATGTACAAATTGTGGTAAGAATCACCGAGGCCAATGTCTGGTTGGTGTCGATGTGTGTTACCAATGTGGGCAGCCAGGGCATTTCAAGAGGGATTGTTTACAGCTGAGAAAAGCAGCAACACAGAGGGTGATAACTCGCCATACGACAGTAGTTTTAATAGAATTTTAGTGCTCAATCTACTTGAATTGCATATAATTTGTTGTGTCTCATGTTATTTTATCCCTAAATTGTGTGTGTTAGCAATAAAATCTGGAATTTAAGCATTAGATTCAAAAAGAATTAATTTTGATGTTTTTTATGCTTTAATTTAAGAAATTTGGAAAAATAAGCTAACAGTAATTAAAGTCCGAAAAACGAGATTTTTAATTCTAGAAAAAATCCTATCATATTTATTGGATCCATATTTTAATTAATGAATTTATTAGGATTTTTCTATGTGCAGGAGATGTTTGAAAATTACACGGACCCTAAGGGCATTTTAGACATTTTATCGAAAGGGTAAGATGGTCTTTTTACCCCTAAGGGCATTTTTGTAAATTATAGAGTTAGGCTAACACCATCTTGTATAAGGAGGCTAGGGTTCACAAGTGCCAAAGAAGAATTGGGGGTGAGAATTTGCAACAAGAGGAGAGACCGAAGAGAGAAGGAGAACCCAGCGATTGCTACAGCAAAGTGTGCATTGGGGAGACAAATCATGATGGTGTCTTTGCAGTAGCAATCGTGAGGTCCATCTGTTGCTGAAGCAAAGAGCGAGAAAAGAAGAACGGCATTGTTGGTGTTGTTACGTGTTGTTGCTGAAGCAATCGGATGAGAGAACACAAATCGAGAGGGCCTTTTGCTGTAGCATTGAAGAGGAAAATTTGAGAGAGTTGTTCTTGGGTCTTTGCTGGAGCATTGAAGAGAGGTGGTGAGCATTAAAATTTGCTACAGCAAAAGGAGGAAAACCGAGAGGACCATCCTTCGTTTTGCTAAAGCAATCGACAGGGGAAAAGTAAAGGATTTGCTGTAGCAATTGCAAGGGAGGACATCGAGAGAGTTGGCCCATCGATTTGCAGAAGCAATCGCGTGAGGATGCGGGCGTCGGAGCTGCCGAGAGGTTTGATGAAGCAATTGTTGGAGTTGCCGAGAGGTTTGGTGAAGCAACGTGCAGCTGCTGTGAAGGAGGTACCCGATAGGCCTTTTGCTAAAGAAATTGGTTGATCTGTGTTGGGAACAACCAGAGCATTCGCTGAAGCAAAGTGCCTAACTTTCTACCGAAATCTGAGGTGTTTTGCTTGGCATTTGTTGAAGCAATTCAGCCTATTTGCTGTGTAATTTGACTGCCTTTCCTCTAGCACTTACTCTAATATTTTGCCAAATATCACTGCTTTTATTGGGCTTTGTCATACACTAATTGGAGGTTAATTGCCTTACTATTCTAAGCCATTTGTGTTACTGTTTTGGATTGTTTTTGCATATGAATTTCTTGATTAGTGTAAGCATGACCAATTTAAAGAAGTGTGATTTGATCCTTGCCATGAACTAATTTATCTTAGGCAAAGGTTGGGTTGTGGTCAAATGCAAATTTTGGAATAAATTTATGATTAATGCCATCGATTGAGTTTATGAAATTTTAGTAATTTTAAACATTGCATGAGAATTGAAATTGGGTTTTTAATTTCTCTAGAATTCACGAACTTGAGAGAGCTAGTGAATTAGAAAACTAAAACTTCATTCTAGGGTTTTGAGTTGATTAGAGATGATTGACACACCCAGAACCTAAAATTCATGGCCATAATTTAGATCTCAATTGAGAGATTGTTGATTTTAAAACTTAATGAATTTGAAAGAAATCATTTGAACACATGAATAGGTGAACTTGAGGAATTAATCACATCTTTATTCCCATTAAAGCATGAGAGTTACAACCTAACCCAAGCCTACATTTTCAATTATAGAATCACAACTTTTACTTCTTGCCTCTCGTTTGCATTTTTCTATCTTCACGTTTAATTCAATTGATTACTTGCATATTGTTTTAAGTACTTTACTTTTTTTTGCATCACTAAGTGCATGTTTAAATTATTTTTCAATCGCATACATTGCACCAAAATTATAAAAGATAATTTCTAGGACACTCACTTACTTAGATTCTGCGATAGTCCTCGTTGGATCGATACTCTAATCTTATCACTTGCTGCACTCGACCGTGTATACTTGCACGTCGTAGAAGTGTCACAGTCTCATTCTAATTTGTATTAGTTTAGGACACTGATATTTTCGCATCAAGTTTTTGGCGTCGTTGTCGGGGACTAGTTTTGATTCTTATTTTGTTTGAGTTGATTTTAACATTTTATCCTTGTTTTTCTTGTTGGGTGTGTCTTGTTATCTTTGTTTCGTGTTTTTATCTTTGTTGAGTCTTGGTTATTCTTTGTGTTTGTGTTGGTGTATATTGTGTTTGTTGAGCCTGTTATAATTGCTTCATTACTTTATTATGGATTACGATAACTTTGGGTGATCTTCTGTGCCCAATGAGCAACCACAATATAGTTCTTTTTCCTATGATCATCCATTTGCCAATTTAGAGTCTTCTAGTGAGGGGTATAGATCTTATGGCTACCAAATGCCTAATTATTATCATAGTAACCCTATGACTTATGGGGATCACATGTATGATAATAATCAGAGCAATTGGGCCTATGAACCATATCCTAGGGGTTTTGAGCCATATCCTTCCCAAATCAAGGAACCCCAGGTAGAAGATGAATCTTCCCATAAAACGTTGTTATTAGAATATATGAGAACATCAGATGAGGGGAATAGGCAAATAGGAGAGTCAATTCAACGCCTAACAGATACACTTGTCTCCCTTAGAGAACAAATGTATTTAGACTCATATGAGGTTGAACATCCTAGGGAAGAGAGTGAAGGAGGACCCACACCCATAGATAGTTCGGTGAGTCACTTGATCAACGACCATTGATAGACCTTCTCGGATCCTAGTCCTTCAATTTTTTCCCGAGTATGGGCAATTAGAGGATTGTGCTTTAGATGTAAAAGAACTAGAACCTTGTAGTACACACCGGGATGGAGTCAATGAGAGCGTGGAAGAAGTCGAGCTTTGTTGAGTTAGGCCGGAGGTAGAGTTTGAAGCTTTTGAGTCTATGTTAGTTCTATCTTCCGATTTTTCTCTTATTGGTGAGTGTTTTTCTTTCTATGCTCTTGAGTCAGTGTATTTTTGTGAGTCTGCTTATTTTCATGTTTTTTCTTCTTTTCTATTATCAAATAAAAAACTAAAAAAATATTTACTTTGTTGTTTTTCCTTTTCTTTTATTATATAAAAAATCAAAAAATATATCTTAATCGGGCTCTCATGAGAAGCTAGTATTCTTGCTAGCATTAATTTGTTTTGTAGATTGAAGAAAGGGAGGCCCGAAGAAGTGGGAGAATTTTTACGTACCTTGACGAGCCCACGTATACTATGTCAAGCTAATGACGTTAAATAAGCGCTTCTTGGGAGGCAACCCAAAGTTTATTTCGTTTGTTTCGTCTTTAATTTTTTTTTGTTTTTTTTTTGTTTTGTTTCTTTTGTTTCGTTTTTAGTTGTTTTTGTTTTTAAATAAATAACCCTTGCCTATTTTGCAGCTCCCTTAGGGTTTGATGATTGATATGCGCTTTAGTGGAGGTCTCATCTATTCAGGGCAGTATTGTTCTCCCTTCCATGTTTGTTAGTTGTCCTTAAGCATCCTTAAGTGAGCATTTTTTTACATTAAGGGCAATGTATGCCTTAACCATGAGGGAGACGTGTTGTTCGAATCGATTTTGGGCTTGATTGAAAATTTTTCTCGTTGATGAGTGTATGTGTTGTTAGCGTTTATAGGGTGTTGCATGCCTTTGTGTTTATAAAGTTATTTACTTGCTTTAGGACTTTAAAATGAACTAATTTGACTACCAGATTCCATGTTAGTTGTTTGTTTCATGGTCTTTTATATGCATGATGTAAGTAGTTGATTCGTCATGTTTAAGCAAGTAAAAATTGGAAAGATGGTTGTTGTTCCTTGTTGAAAAATTAAGTTTCTGCATGTTTTTTTTTAATGGTAAAAAGTGTGTTGTCATTGGAAGAAACTTGATATGCATCTGTATGGAAATAAAAAGTTAAAGTCAAATCTTAAGGTTAATGAAAATAAGGGTTATTGTTTGTGTTTGAGACAAGAGTGTGCTATCTTATTTCGTGTTTCTCGAGGTTAAGCTTGTCATTAGGGTTCACTAGTGCACTTATGGTTAGTGTGCCAATGAAACTAGTTTGGATTCAACTCCTAGACCAAAACATTTCGAAAACTAGAAGCCATGACAAGTTAGGTAACTCATACATATTTTAGAACGTTCCTAAATTAGTAAACCCCAAATTTGAGATCACTCCAAGTTTGGGGGAGTTACCTAACCTCCCTAACTCAATGAGGACATTGAGTACTCTATGTTTGGGGGGAAAGGTAAATTCTCCGTGTTTTTTTTAAAAAAAAAAAATAGAGAAAGAAAGAAAAAGTGTGCAAACCTTTCATTTCCCTAAAACTCCATTGGGCTAAAAAAATGTGTTACTTCTTTTGTTATTTAGAGTCAGTTTAGGCAACTTGGTACTCGATGTCAGGGGGTCTTGGCACTAACCATGTTGGCCTCTTGGAGCGAAGGTATCAAGCGAGAAGCCTGTACCCATTGCTTAGATGAGCTACGTTAACCACGTGTGTCATTCTAAGAACTACGGGAGAGCCTTATTGCTTAGGTGTGCTACGCTAACCACGTGTGCCATTCTAAGAACTACATGAGAGTCAAGAAGATAAAATAAAATGGTAAAAAGAAAAAAAAGAAAAAAATAATAAAAAAAACATAGCCCTAAGTAGTGAGTTTTATGGAAGTGGAGGGGAATAATGTAAATATCTGTTTTTATAAAAAATAAAATAAAATAAAAGGAATGATCATTAAATTGTAGTCTTACAAGTTTTGGAGTGTGACTTATCTTTAACTATGAGTTGCTTGGTTTGAATGATTAGGATTCTAGTGATTGAGCTTGAGGCTAGGTGTAGAGTCCTAGTTGATTTGCCTTGGTTATTGATGCATAAGTGTAACTAGGAAACCACGGGTGAGCCACTTAGAGAGCATTGAATGAATGGTGACTTGAAGCTAGAGCATAAGTTCTCAATCCTTGTTTAGTTACCCAAATGATTTGAGTCTTTAAAGGTCTTTAAAGTCTTTAGGGAATAGAACTCATTGAGGACAATGAGTAGTTCAAGTTTGGGGGTTTGATAACTCGCCATAGGAGAGTAGTTTTAATAGAATTTTAGTGCTCAATCTACTTGAATTGCATAAAATTTGTTGAGTCTCATGTTATTTTATCCCTAAATTGTGTGTGTTAGCTATAAAATCTAGAATTTAAGCATTAGGTTCGAAAAGAATTAATTTTGATGTTTTTTATGCTTTAATTTTACGAAATTTGGAAAAATAAGCTAACAGTAATTAAAGACCGAAAAACGAGATTTTTAATTCTAGAAAAATCCTATCATATTTATTGGATCCATATTTTAATTAATGAATTTATTAGGACTTTTCTATGTGCAGGACATGTTTGAAAATTACACGAACCCTAAGGGCATTTTAGACATTTTACCGAAAGGGTAAGATGGTCTTTTTACCCCTAAGGGCATTTTTGTAAATTACAGAGTTAGGCTAACACCATCTTGTATAAGGAGGCTAGGGTTCACAAGTGCCAAAGAAGAATTGGGGGTGAGAATTTGCGACAAGAGGAGAGACCGAAGAGACAAGGAGAACCCAGCGATTGCTACAGCAAAGTGTGCATTGGGGAGACAAATCATGATGGTGTCTTTGCTGTAGCAATCGTGAGGTCCATCTGTTGCTGAAGCAAAGAGCGAGAAAAGAAGAACGGCATTGTTGGTGTTGCTACGTGTTGTTGCTGAAGCAATCGGATGAGAGAACACAAATCGAGAGGGCCCTTTGTTGTAGCATTAAAGAGGAAAATTTGAGAGAGTTGTTCTTGGGTCTTTGCTGGAGCATTGAAGAGAGGTGGTGAGCATTAAAATTTGTTACAGCAAAAGGAGGAAAACCGAGAGGACCATCCTTCGTTTTGCTAAAGCAATCGACAGGGGAAAAGTAAAGGATTTGCTGAGAGGTTTGTTGTAGCAATTGCGAGGGACGACATCGAGAGAGTTGGCCCATCGATTTGCTGAAGCAATCGCGTGAGGATGCGGGCGTCGGAGCTGCCGAGAGGTTTGCTGAAGCAACGTGCAGCTGCTGTGAATGAGGTACCCGATAGGCCTTTTGCTGAAGCAATTGGCTGATCTGTGTTGGGAACAACCAGAGCATTTTCTAAAGCAAAGTGCCTAACTTTCTACCGAAATCTGAGGTGTTTTGCTAGGCATTTGCTGAAGCAATTGAGCCTATTTGCTGTGTAATTTGACTTCCTTTCCTCTAGCACTTACTCTAATATTTTGCCAAATATCACTGTTTTTATTGGGTTTTGTCATACACTAATTGGAGGTTAATTGCCTTACTGTTCTAAGTAATTTGTGTGACTGTTTTGGATTGTTTTTGCATATGAATTTCTTGATTAGTGTAAGCATGACCAATTTAAAGAAGTGTGATTTGATCCTTTCCATGAACTAATTTATCTTAGGCAAAGGTTGGGTTGTGGTCAAATGCAAATTTTGGAATAAATTTATGATTAATGCCATCGATTGAGTTTATGAGATTTTAGTAATTTAAACATTGCATGAGAATTGAAATTGGGTTTTTAATTTCTCTAGAATTCACGAACTTGAGAGAGCTAGTGAATTAGAAAACTAAAACTTCATTCTAGGGTTTTGAGTTCATTAGAGATGATTGACACACCTAGAACCTAAAATTCATGACCATAATTTTAGATCTCAATTGAGAGATTGTTGATTTTAAAACTTAATGAATTTGAAATAAATCATTTGAACACATGAATAGGTGAAATTGAGGAATTAATCACCTCTTTATTCCAATTAAAGCATGAGAGTTACAACCTAACCCAAGCCTACCTTTTCAATTATAGAATCACAACTTTTACTTCTTTGCTCTCGTTTGCATTTTTCTATCTTCACGTTTAATTCATTTGATTACATGCATATTGTTTTAAGTACTTTAATTTTTTTTGCATCACTAAGCGCATGTTTAAATTATTTTTCAATCGCATACATTGCACCAAAATTATAAAAGAAAATTTATAGGACACTCACTTACTTAGATTCTGCTAGTCCTCGTGGGATCGATACTCTTATCTTATCACTTGCTGCACTCGACCGTGTATACTTGCACGTCGTAGAAGTGTCACAGTCTCATTCTAATTTGTATTAGTTTAGGACACGGATATTTTCGCATCAGAGGGACCAGGGAGTTGGGTCCCAGATAGTTGAGCATCCAAGAGTTCCAGTAGCTGTAAGAGAGGGCACCAATGGTGCTCAATAGAAAGGAAGTTGTTTTCATGAAACCAGGATTAGCTGAAATGGTTTTTAGGGGTGAAAGGAAGATTATCCCAACGAGCTTGATTTCAGCATTAAAAGCTGAAAAGTTGTTGAGGAAAGGTTGCATGGCATTTCTTGCACACGTAGTGGAGGTGAAGGAGGATATGTTTAAACCCAGAAAATGTTCTTGTTGTGAACGAATTTCTTGATGTTTTTCTAGTAGATCTATCAGGGTTGCCACCTGATAGGGAAGTTGATTTCACTATTGAATTGCTACGAGGAACAACACCTATTTCGTAAGCGTCGTATGGAATGGCTCCAAGAAAGCTCAAAGAGCTGAAGATGCAGTTACAATAACTAGTTGATAAGCGAATCAGACATTTCTAAGACAACATTCAGAACGAGGTATGGGCGTTATGAGTTTTTAGTAATGCCATTCGGTTTGACGAATGCACCAGCAGTTTTCATGGATCTCATGAATAGGATTTTCCATCTGTATTTGGATCAGTTTGTGATAGCTTTCATTGATGATATACTAGTTTACTCGGTTGACAAGAAAGCCCATGAGGAACATCTGAGGGTTATTCTTCAACACTACGTGATAAACAGTTGTACGCTAAATTCACCAAATGTGAGTTTTTGTTGAATCAGGTAGTGTTTTTGGGGGCATGTTGTGTGAACAAATGGTGTTAGTGTGGATCCAAATAAAGTGAAAGTTGTAGTCAACTGGGAGAGACTAGTTAGTGCGATGACAGAGTGCGTAGTTTCTGGGCTTGGCAGGAGGATACTACGAGCGGTTTGTTGAGGATTTCTCACGATTAGCATTACCCTTAGCAGCTTTGAGAAAGAAGAATGCTAAGTTTGAATGGTCAGATAGGTGTGAACAGAGTTTTCATTTTCAAGAGCTGAAAAAGAGATTAGTTACAACGCCTATTCTGACACTTCCTGTAATGGGAAAAGAGTATGTAATTTGTTGTGACGCCTCGAGGCAAGGTTTAAGGTGTGTGCTCATGAAAGAAGGAAAAGTAATAGCTTATGCACCAAGGAAATTGAAAAAACACGAATGTAATTACCCTACCCATGATCTCGAGCTAGCAGCAGTTGTTCTAGCACTGAAGATCTGGAAACATTACTTGTTTGGTGAAAGGTGTCATATTTACACAAATCATAAGAGTCTGAAATATATCTTTGATCAGAAGGAGTTGAATATAAGACAAAGAACATGGTTAGAACTGATTAAAATTTATGATTGTACCATAGAATACCATCCAGGTAAGGCGAATGTGGTAGTAGATCCACTAAGTAGGAAGTCAAGACTTCCCAGGAACGCCTTGTGTGGTATTCGAGCGATATTTTTAAGTACTCTAAGGGATTCTAAGGCAGTTGTGATTGTAGAGAACTCAGGAAGTCTTTTAGCTCAATTCTAAGTCAAGTCTTCGCTCGTAGCAGAGATTGTAAGAAGACAAACGGATGATAGTAACTTGCGAGAAAATGTTTGGAAAGCCCAAACAAGGCCGGAAGGGCCAATTTAAAATGAGATCGAGATGGAGCCATAGAGAGGCAATGAAGACTATGTGTTAGAGTGTTAGTGAGCTTAAAGATGCTATTCTAGAAGAACCTAATGATTCAACTTACGCTATGCATCCAGGAAGCACCGGGATGTATAAGACATTGAAAAGGAACGTATTGGTGGTCTAGGATGAAGTGGGAGGTAGCTGAATATGTTGATAATGTTTGACACCTTAGCAGTTAAACCGATTAGATAGAGACCGGGAGGACTCCTTAATCCATTGTAGTCTTAGGAATGGAAATGGGAGCATATCACTATGGATTTTCTATTTGGATTACCACGTACTTCAAGTTGACATGATGGTATTTGGGTAATAGTGGATAGACTCACTAAGACATCACGGTTTATATTGATTAAAGCGACATCTACACTTGATCGACTTGTTGAGCTATCGTCGGCTGAATTGTAAGTCAATGCAGTGCCGGTATCCATAGTTTGAGATAGGGATCCAAGATTCACTTCTAAGTTTGGGCCTAGTTTTAGGAAGGCTATGGGGAGAAAGTTGAATTTTAGTACTGAGCGTTCCATCATCGGACAAATGGTCAGTCAAAAGAGAACCATCCAAACCTAGAGGATATGTTGAGAGCATGTGTCCTTCAATATAAGGGTAATTGTGATACACACCTATCACTTATGGAATTCGCTTATAATAAGAGCTATCAGTCAAGTATTGGCATGACATCGTTTGAGGCTCTGTATGGAAGACGATAGAAACGCCCGTATGTTGGAATGAAGTAGAGAGCGGAAGCTAATCGGTCCTGAGTTTGTACAAATTATGACATACAATATTAAGGTAATCAGAGAGAATCTGAAGGTAACACAAGACCGTCAGAAGACTTATGCAGATAAGCGACGAAAGGACTTAGAATTCTAGGTCGAAGATCAAGTTTTCTTGAAGTTATCTCCGTGGAGAGGTATCCTTCGTTTTGGCAAGAAAGGTAAACTAAGCCCTAGATATATTGGTCCTTATCCGATGAATGTTGAGACGAGTTGGGCGACCTACTGATTGGAGTTGCAGTGCCAGAACTATCTCGAGTACATGATGTTTTTCCAGTGTCCATGTTGAGGAAGTGTATTCCAGATCTAACACATGTGTTGCAAGCACAACAAGTTTAGTTGAAAGAAGACATGAGTTATGTAGAGGATGCAATTCAAATCCTCGACAGGAAAGAACAAGTTTTGAGAAACAAGACGATCTCACTCGTGAAGGTTCGTTGGAGACATCACGAAGTGGCGGAGACAACCTGGGAGTTAGAGGACCTAATGAGGGGGAGGTACCCGATGATTTTCACTTAAAGACTACTCAATTTCGAGGACGAAATTTCTTAAGGGGAGGTAAGTTTTAAACCCAATCTCTTTGGAACTCCTTTATTAACAAACAAAAAAAAGAAATAAGAAATGAATGTTTAATTTATTAAGTTTTGTTTTATTTTGTAAAGAAAAGAAAAGAAAAGAAAGAAAGAGATAAAGGAGAAGTTAAAAAGGAAAAAGAAAAGAAAAAGCAAAAGGGAAAAAGACAAATTTGTCTTTTCCTCCACCGTTTGCTTTTTAAAAAAGGATTTATCTTCTCCATTTTCTTCTTGATTTACCAAAAGGAAGCTGTAAGCTTCATGAGTTGAAGTTCAAGGGAGAAGAAGAAGGAGAAAAGCTCTCGATTTTGGAGTGGAATTGCGAGAAGAAAGGAAAAGATCTCAAGGGAATTATTATAGCGGCAAGGTCAATCATTACGCCATTTATGCGATGTTTTGATCTTCTCGAGCTCTACTAGAAGAGGTAAGTGTTTAAGTTTGCTTTTCCTGAAAGCTAACTCATTTTTAAACAATGTTCATGATGGAAGCTCGAGCAAAATCTTATGTTAAGTTCTTTGTTTTGTTAAGAGGAAGACAGAAGACGTAAGTTTCTTTGTCAAATCGAGAAGTCTCTTGTTTTTAGTTGTCTGTCATGTATACTTGGAGTTAGAAGCTCTAATTGGTATGGTTAGAAAGCTTATTGAATTTCCTACAACTTTTGGGAATAAATTATTAGTAGAAAATGTCTATAAGATGTTTTGAATATCAGAGTTAAATTTGTTGTACAAACAGAAATCGAGAATCTTGAAACAATGAAGTCCTGTTTTGAGGAAAGTAGCTTTCGAGGTCTTTTCTGGACAAATCCGTTCGGAATTTAAATTTCATGTCTTCATATGATTTTTATAGGGTTCAAAAAGGAAGAGTTTGGTATAGATTACATTATTTTTGGATAAGTAATGAAGAAGTTATGGCTGTGTGAAAATAGGGAAGAAAATTTGAAAATGCTGGAAATTTGAAAGTGTGTTTTCTTGCAGTTTTAAGGTAAAAAATCATGAGCTTGAGGTTCTAATGGTTGAGTTGGTTTGTTTGACAAGACAAGAGCAAATAGGTCAAGTTTACAAGCCAAGATTCTAATTCTAATACTTTCAGTGACTCTATTTTAGAACTATGCTTGACCTATGTTTTTCTTCAATAACATAAGTGTTGATAATTACATCCTGTTTGAACTAATTATGCATAGCTTCATGGAGTTTTCTAACATAAAGTTCATGATGGAACCTAAGCATGCTTTGAATTAGCTGTAACTATAAATCCAAGTATGGAAACTAAATTATGAAAGTATGCTTTCCTTTAAGAGAATGTTTTGTGTAGAGCAACTTGGGAACATGTTTAGATGATAATGTGAAAATGTCAAGAAATTGTTGTATGTGTTATAAAGACATGATTTTCATGGTAAACAAATTATGCTCTTGTTTGTGGTTAACCCCTAATACTGAAAGACATTCGAGAAGGTACTAGGTGGGGGGGGGGTAATGAATCATGATATCCCGATACTGAAGGACAATGAGAAGGTATTCGGGTAGTAAATGGTTTTACCTTAATACTGAAGGAAATAGAGAAGGTATTAGGGTGAACCAAACGACCAAAGGTATTCCACGTGCACGTGAGAGAGAGAGGTATGAAGCTTATTGGTATAAATGTAACTCTACCACCTCTATGGTTTGATGTGGTATCATGTCATGTGTTTTATTGTAATGAGCTTCTATATTATTGATCTATCTACCCTCGTTATGATAGTACATTTCGAGTTGTGTGCTATGCATAAGTTGTGACTTAAACCTGTAAATTGGAAGCATGGTTTGTTTATGTTTACAAACAGATGTTAAGCTATTTTCTACTTATAATCTGCCATTATTATGAATCACCTGTGAGCTTATAATGATTTAAAGATAGACACTCACTGAGCGTTTTAGTTCATTCTTTCAATGTTTTCAAACCTTTTCAAGTAGAGATCGAGCTCACACTTACGACATCCCGCCATAGTCTCTTTGGAAGTTTCATAAGTTGATATTTTATACGTGGTTGGTGTTGTATAGCAAGTCATTATGTAGTTATAGTTGTTTGTACATAAGAGGTTGTATAAACAGTGGGTTGGCATGTTCTGGGTTGTGATGCTATTGCTCGTTTAAGTTTTTAAATGGGAGACTTAAGAAATGTTTCTCCCTATGTATGTTTAGTAGTTATTAACTTTCCGTTGTGTGATGTTAAAGTTTACAGATATCTGAGCATAGTATGTTTATCAAGTAGAACAGGGGTCATCAGGTATTGTTAAGAGGTAAACAATGTCTGTTGGCTTCATGCCTCTTTCCGGGCTAAGTTAGCAGGTGGTTCGGGAGGGGGTGTGACATTAAGTACCAGTGCTCCTCTAATGTAAAATTTGTTTGTGGTCCTACCAACAAATAGAGTCCCTCTCGGGCCAATGAGAGGGTCGGGCCCTTTGTTCAAGTCCCGGAGACACCACTTAAGGGAAGATTCTTCTACTTACCCTAGTAGGTGGGAAAGAGTGAATTCCATCTTGCTAATTTATGTTCCCAGCCGGTCAGTCTTGTCCCCATGAAGGTAGGCATATTGAGTCGGCGAATCTAGCCACTCTCACCCATATTAGTCAAACGACAATCCTTCGCGAACAAGAGTTCGTAACCTGCTCAAGATTGAGATCAAGTTGCCTAGGTCATCCTAATGAAATAGAAACCTAACTAGTCAGATTCTGACTAGAGGTTACTATTTCGTGGTCCGATCTTATGTAATCTCATTACATAGGATATCCCCACCCACATGTCATCTCAACGAACACGTTAGGATCATAGTGCTTGTATCACATACAGAGTGGGTCACATCCATAATTTAACCAGGGTAAGGTACCCAAACCTTATCCCCTAACTATAGACCCTTTAGGTTGTATCTCGAATCGATATCCTTTTTATGTACATTACATTCAGTTAAAGATTCATTTAACAGCCTTGGATGTTTAGTTTATCGGATTTAGGGTTTAAATAAAGGCAAACTCAGTAGATAACGAACAATAACACTTTATTGAATTAATAACACTTTATTACATTAATTAGAACATAATTACAAAGTACGAGTTTTAGGGCACAAATCCCAACAATTCTATGTTATATCATATAGTTATGGAATTTTAAATCCATGTACTCTCCATCTCAATCGATCGAAGTGTTATAATGGTTTTACCTAATTGATTTTCAACTTTATGAATTCCTTGAACTTTTAAGTGCTTCAAACTTATGATGCATTAGGTAAATGTCCAAATCTAGAATAATCATCAATGAAAGAGATGAAATATTCATAACCTCCTGTGGCTTTAACGTTCACCAGACAACAAAGGTTCGAATGTATAAGCTCAAGAGGTTCTTTGGCTCTATAACCTTTTCCACTAAAAGGTCTTTTAGTAATTTTGCCTTCTAGGAAGGATTCACATACAGGTAAAGAATTTTCTTCTAACTCATTTAAAAGTTTATTCTTTACCAATCCCTAAATCCAATTGAGGTTAAGGTGAGGCAATCTAAGATGCCAAAGATGAGCATTTTCTTTAGGAGAAATTTTACGTTTCTTAGTTTGTGTGTTTGAAATTTTAAATAATTAAGTGCTCAAAACCATTTTGACTGATTAGCCCTTAAAACATACAACCCCTTTTGTAACGAAGCCGAACATATTTTATCACACCCCTTCCCAGCTTACTTGCTTAACCTAGGAAGAGATGCAAAGGCAGAGATAACAAACCCTCTTACTTGCTTTCCCTGACTAACCCAAGACTTGACCTAAAATTAAACGCAACACAACACGTTTGACGAATCAAGATTGAACACTGAAATACACATATAAGCATGGCACATTCACTTTCAGAACTATGTTCTTTTGCTAGTCATAGAGCTTTCAAGTTTATTGCAACCCAACTAATTTTTTTAACTACAAACCATATACACAAGAATGTGTATATACAAGGAGCTAAAACGGCGTGGTGTCAAACAAGTCTCGTCAAGGTTAAGCAGCGGGAACTCGTCTGCTACCTGGGAAGAGTAAACGTGACGAAAACGTGAGCTGGGAAGCCTAGTGAGTGCCTAATAAAACATTATAAGCTCACAGGTGAAGCATAATATTGGATAGTCTATAAGTAGAAAAAAATTTAACACTTGATTGTAAGCATAATCAAGCAATGATATCAATTTACAGTTTAAAGTCACCACTTATGCATAACATAAAAACTCATAATGTAGTACTGTAATGAAGAATAGACAGATCAATAACGTAGAAGCTCATAACAATAAAACTCAATGCTAGCCATGTCTCAAGCGTCTTATATTGAAAAGATGTTGTCTAGATATAAGATGCATAACTCCAAGAAGGGCTTGTTTCCTTTGAGGCACGGGGTTCACTTGTCTAAGGATCAGTGTCCTAAGACTCCTCAAGAGGTTGAGGATATGAGACGGATCCCCTATGCTTCAGCTGTAGGGAGACTAATGTATGCCATGTTGTGTACTAGGCTTGACATCTTTTAAGCAATAGGGATTGTCAGTAGGTATCAATCAAATCCAGGTTTAGATCACTGGACAACCATAAAGGCAACCCTCAAGTATCTTAGGACAGTGAGGAACTACGTCTTAGTGTATGGCGGTGGAGATTTTATCCTCATAGGATACAGAGATTGTGACTT